>CM060846.1:79255000-80495000 GCA_030762175.1 Metallyticus violacea | reverse complement strand
AGACAAAGTATTTCCAAGTACACTCTGTTACTACTCATGTAAGTATAATAAAGCTTTTACATATCTTATTCCTTAAGGTCACTTTTTATCACGGCCGTTAACACCCTCAGCAATGTGTGCTTTAAAGCAGCATTGCTCATTTCGGATCTTATGCTCCGCCGCAATGAACTTAGCAATTAAAATGGTCCATGTTCTAGGATAAAATATAGCACGGACATTTGCTTAAGAATGATCCAACTTTTCCGCATGTAATGGTGTAAGCGCCCCAATTTTAGTGCTCTTAAAAATATTTTAACTTAGCAGTGAAATTTTGAGGTTCGTTCCTGCCTTTATTTGAACCTTAAGACAAAACAAACATTTGCGTTGGAAACATTTTGCAGGTACAAGTCACAATTGAAAGACAGTATTCTTATTCACAAAACTGTCTTACGATAAGAATTACTGTGATTACTGGTCCTGAAAATATTACGTTACTGATTTGTGGTTCTGCAATGGTGATTTTTATATTAAATAATGTTCTATAATATGATTTTCCAATGAGGTTAAAATATTGAAATTTTTCCTAAGCAGCTCCAAGCACTTTTGCTCGTTAATGAAACGCTGGTCTTTTTTTCTAACTGCTTCGTATCCAGAGCAGACAGATTGTGTTAGCGCTTATAATTTCTCCAGGAAAATTAAATCTGAGGAGAAACGTCGTCAAATCAATTTTCAAGAGCGCTAAAACTTACAACCAGAGCTTGTGGCGGATATAACTCTCTTGTCACGTGTATTCAAGTAAGCAAAGCACTTTCTCAGGGGAGTCCAATATTTTTTTTCACGGGGCATGCTTTAACTTAACAAAAATATGACTAATCTGGATATCTTTGACCTGAACAATGTCTTTAAAGTGCGTTATGAAATGAATACCCCATAATGAAATTGCGGGTGGCCTTCGAAACCCTCTTCCTCCGTCTGCTAAAGAAAAGTGGACATTGTACTTTAGGTGTCAACGTAGTAGAGCTTCTCAGTAACTGTACTGAAATATTCAGCAGCTGTCAGAACTGACGCGGCTGGAATTTTTATTTTCTTTCCCGTACTCGCAAGAGGCACTAGTAAATCTTCGTCTGTTTTCAAATAACTGTTTGACATCCTAGTTTCAGTGAATATTTCTCTATGAAAACTAAGTAATGCAAAATTAAGAAACTTCCTGCAACATGCACTGGCCAATCAATTCCCAATAAGGGACTTAAAGAAGCAATTGTATTCCTCGCTGCTATGAAGACACCATGCAGCAACGTAGGTACATGTTAAATGTTTTTGATCAAAAAATGATGCATCTAACTTGCCTTGCACACGCTATGCACAGAGTCCCAGAAGAAGTTCGCGCCACTTTCCTAAAGTCGGCCAGTTTGTGTCTCAAACAAAGAATATATTTGTTAAAGCCCCATCAATAACAGAACTCTTCAGATCCACAGCACCAGGTATCCCCCTAAAATGGGAACCCATCATTTCACTGTGAGCTCCTGGAGCGATGCTGCTGTGTACTACTGTAACAACCTCCAAGCTGAGAAATCAGTAGTTATCGCGTTGAAGACGCAAGATGCTAAAGCCACCCACTGAGCTCAGGAGCTGTTTTCCATCAGTGAAATGGAGGGAAAGCTGGCATACTTAAAAACAAAGTTCGTCTTCCTACCCTCTACAATTGCAAAACTTCAAGAAAGTGGTGTAAAACTTGAAACCTCCATTGGACTGTCATTAAAACTCAGGATACGCTTCGGGATGCGAGTAGGGCAGTTGGTGAAATGGTCAAAAATAAAATGGAAAGTGTGCTAGATAAATATCCCAGGTAACCCTCCATGTGCTTGATTTCTGAAAGGCTACTTGAGAAAACTTCAACACATTAGAAGTACTGACATCTAGTGATAAGTGTATTCTTGCCAATAATAGGCGTTCCTTTACTTTTGAAGAATCTGTACATAAACACTGTACGGTGATGCAGAATAATGCGGGTACATTAAACAGTGTAATGTTTCGGTTCTTTTCTGTTTGCTGCAAGTGAATGTAAAACATGCTTTTAAAAATGTGAGTAACTTACATTTAATAAAACAATAATACACGCTAATCTGCATTACTTTTCGTGGATTTTCAAAATTTTAGGTCATATTTGTTGGTTCTTCTTTCAATTTTAAGGCATTTTTAGGTCATTAACATCCGGGCCCCGTTTATAACTTTAAACTGACCACCGGTTTAGAGAACGATTTCGATGCGGAACTTACGTGCATCAGGCCATTCGGCCCAGCTCCCATTAACATCAATTTTTAAGATTCTTGCGGGTGACGGCTGCCAGAGCTGGTCACTGAAGACGCAGTCCAATAACCTTCAACTGTAAGCAGCTAGCGTACTTTGTCGCGTCACAGGCAACTATTGAGAGCTTATCCGTTCTAGCTTTAGTTATAACAGTGCCGCCTGAATATTATTGTGAATCTTTTCTTAAGACGAGGTACGTGTTGAAGCGGTATTTAGTAGGGGGGATAGATTTATGTATGGGATTAATTAAAGAGATGGGAACAATTAGAATGGGATCTCAGGGTCAGTATTTGTGGTAATGACAGAGAAAGAAATATGTAAGGAGGAAACGGAAGTAACTGCAAGTTCGTATTTTGCTGATGGATTCTTCTCGTTAAAACCGCCTTCTCCTGCTACCTCTTCTGTCTCTCCGCTTCGATGAGTGCTGTTCACCACGTCTTTACCACTGCTCCGGCGCATGAGAGTAATTTATTTGTGTTTTGGTTTTAGGAACGTATGTACGTTACCAGGGAGACAGGATGTGAACTGGGGACATTATCTTCTTCACATCAAGAGATTTATATAAGTTTTTCTGAGAATTGTTTATTTATCTATTTACACCAAGACGATGGATCTCTCACTTGCCTCCTATACCCAAGATTGTGGGTTCGAACTCTGCCAGGACCGATGAGTTTTTTCGGGCGTAAAAATCCTAAGTAATGGCTTCCTTCGGACCCACGTGGGTCCCGTGTCGTACATTTACGGCACGGAAAAGAGCCTCAAGGCTGAAAGAGAGGCCTCTGAGCAAAATTTGTCAGCCGTTTCACGCCCTGATTTGAATGGGACGCTGATGACCTGAGATGTTAAAGAGCGTCCATTAATAAATCAATAAAAAAACCGATGGATCTCTTTTTATCTATATCAATTGTATTTTCTCACCAGAAGAGAACCTTGAAAAACCACGCGGATCTGTTTAGGGTACTAGATGTAGCTAGGCCTATACACTTGAAGAACACCTTCCTGTGGTGTTTCTATTGGTGCGAACACACGCGATCACCGATCACTTTATTATTATCCTAATTAACAGTTACCGATTAAACTCAACCTGATTGTGGCTATTCGATATGGCTACCGTTTACTGCTTCCTACTGCTACTCACTGCTCACAGGGCTATCGGTTACTGCTCGCTTATTCACTGAACTGACTAACTAATTAATTAACTAACTAATTAACTAACTAAACCTGACTGAGTAAGTCGAACTAAACTGGATTACTTAACTAGCTCGAACTGAACTGAGAAGAAATGTGACTGACTGAGTAGACTGGAAAAAGTAGGCTGACAGTAGACTGGAACTAGTGGACTTTCTGGTTTTCCCATGACTTTTATTAAATCTGCAGTCAGTCAGTCTTACGTGCATTCAGTAATTTTATATTTAAATTCTTGTAGCGTCTTCTTAAGTTCTATTCGTAGATTGAGTACATAAGAATCACGTGGTTTCCGGTTAGTTACTTATAGGCTACAATTTGGCGCCGATTTCTCTGAGGGCCCTCCTACTAACGAACTTGTAAGCGTTCTATTTTATTTCTCCTCTCGAATCTCCTCTCAAGTTACTCTTGTGTTACAAACAGGTCCCGTTATGTTTTGTCAGCGTTGCGTCTTTTTTCAAGGTTACTTCAGGCTATAAAATCACCCTCACTAACTGTATCTGGTGTTTGGTATTTATGGTCTGACTTCTTTGTCCCTTTTTGTAAGAGGGAACAGCCAAGGCCGTGAGGTCCGGACTTTCAGAATTTAGCAAAGTTACTGCACAAATGTCTGATACAGAATTTTTGAAGCATATCTAAAACTTTTGCTTTACTTATATTAATGATGATTGATTAATGTTTATGATTCATCAGTGAAGTCTTAATATTAATTACATAAAATATCTTATATTAACCATAATCGTTGGAGCTAGAAAAACCTGCTCCAGTGTTACTCAAATCATAAATTTTTACATGCTGTAGATTTTATTTTATGATCAATTTCATTTCGAAGCTTACTTAAAATAAGTTTCGATTTAATACCCATGTTAAAAACCCAGACGTCAACTAATAGAGTTGACGAAATGTAAACCTTTGGTAAAACTTATATGAAGACTGTAACTTCATTAATGTTTAAAATATTCTTATAATAAAACACTGAAATTCCAATTGTGAGAACAAGCGCATGTTGGCGAACATGGTATCGCTAAAAACAAATTAGCGGAGATAAACAGTGCTATAGCGACATCTACTATCAGACACGATTTTCGCTGGAAAACAATTGTTTCTAATTATTTTGCACCGTTTAAAAATTTTCTCACTCATTTTTATCAGAGCTGGAACTGATAACGCTCAGAAAATAAACTGATTTTGTTAATGTAGAATCATTGTATGTGACATTTAGATAATTTAGAAAAATAAAAGCTGTTGTATTTTTATCTTAAATGTTGTTACTTGATGTTTTATTTCGTGTTTTTTATTTATTTATTGTTATTAATTTAATGTTCTAAGCCATTGTTTCTGAAACACCAGGCCCTAGACGCAAGTATTATTATGAAACTGTAAAGCTCGGCGAAATAAGACTATGAAAGAGATATGAAAAGAATCATGATGTAAACTGTTAAGTATATATTTTAAACGGCAAACACTTTCTGTTAGTAAATGACAAGAGGTGAATTTTATGCACTAAAATGACGCAAAATATGCAGACATATATGCACTAGTAACAAAATATGCAATCTTAAAAGGAAAATCTATTTTAAGGAATTTATTAATACTAATAATTAGATGATTTACATATTTAATTAATATATGAATATAAATAAATATAAGTAATGAAATATCTCAATGTTGTTTATTTGTATTAAAACGAGGTCTTAGGAGTATTAAGTATTTTCAACAAAGTTATTTTGTTATTGAAGCACGCCTTTGCTCATTTCAGAAGTTACAATACGATTGTAAATATTTTTGCTACGTTCTCAGGTAATGAGTTTTTTTTTTTTTTCTATTGTTTCAAGATGACGGAATACTTCTTTCACCATCACAGGAAGTAATGGGACAATATTCAAGCATTAAAATTTGTGATACCAGATAACCTAATATAATGACATTTATTTTCACCCTCCCCCTTGAGAACAACACAGACTTGATGAAGATATTTTAACTCTGTGTTTTAACTGGCTGTAAATAAACCTTCGTGTATTTAAAATTAAATTGTAATTTAAATTGTCAAATTATAATTAAAATACCATTTTGTTGAAAGTTTAACAATTAAGAATCTTCTCATCGGCTGTTCAAGTTTCCCTTCTCCAATCCACTGACTTCCGGCAGCTTTTTCTTTAGACATTGTTGAAAAAAGCAATTAAAATGAAAACATTTTACGCCTAATATTTCCTAAAACGCACTCCACATACTGATACGTCACTAAATGAAATGCAAGACTTTGAAAACAGATAACTGCATGTCGTGCCAGTATTATTATTCACAAGTTGCTAACCACAGCAGACCAGGACAGAATTGAATGCAGGCTGTTGTAACTAGCCTGTGTACCATTGCTGCGTCCCTGCTCATGCAAGAGCTTTGCCGATTTGTGGGATAATGGTTGCAAGAAGTTTTTGAGGTTTAGGGAGTGAAATTGATGGAAATTTATGGAAATAGTGCTAGACTTTACCAATATTAAGTTTAAGTTTACCAATATTTTCTGTAACGTTCGCACCAACCGAATAACAGCGTTGTTCTGACAATTGTAACAGGTGATAGACCACTTCTAGCGTTATCCTTTCTTTTAATTCCAACTACCATGCATCGTGTGACACATTTACTGAGAGTCAACAAATTTTCTTTGTTAATTGCTGCAGAACTGCCCACAACGGTGCGCTGCGCCATTTAGCAGTAAACCTAATGTAAATGTGTTTCATAGTCTTCGATACTTCTGTATTTCTTTATTCGGTTTCTGTTTTATATTTGGATTAAGCTTGAGATTGCAAAAAATAATAAAATATTCTTTCAAGTCTGATCCCTAAAACATGCTCATTCATATATGCACTATAAAAGCTTATGCTTTGTTTGCAAATTTCATGAAGGGCATTTATACAATAATATCACGACATATGGAACTAAGGAATAAAGCATGCAAATATGTACAAATTCGCCCCAAATAATGAGTAATAGAATTGTAATGATGCAGGAAGAAAATTTCGTTCCCCCTTTGCCATCCAGGGTTGATGTTTGCTACGTAATTGTGAATGTTCTGTTCTGAAAATGAATTACAGTGTGCCAATTACAAAATGTGGTGATTAAAACGGGAACAAATTTCTTATGAATAATTCATTTCAATGCACTCATCATTTTGCAGCAACTCCTCTCTCAATTAAAGCTCGTTGTTAATTTAAAGTAAGTGTAGCTTAATGTAGGCTTTAATATAATTGCTCCTGCATGAAGAGTGCCATGGTCGTCATTTTAGTTCTGTGAATATTTTCATGAATAAATACACAGATCAAAATTATCTAATGAACAGCGCACATTTTAAATAAAATTCTTGGTATACCTAAACATGATAAACAATGAATAAATGTAGCCTTTTGTTTATTTGTCTGTATACTAGTTATCATAGTAGTCAATTATTATAATTTATTTTGTTTGCTTAAATTGCTATGTTGTGAATGAGTAAATAAGTTGACTGAGCTTAAATAGCTCAGATACTTTATTGGGAGAAATGCTAATAGGCTTTTTTAATAAATTAAATGAATAGCCAACGTCACATGTCGAAATGAAGTATTAGTGATCATTGAAATTATTAGAAATGGTAAAATATGAACATATTCCGCTAGGGCTGTGAATACTGAAAGAGGCATTCTATCAAGAATATAGCGGCAATATCAAGATTTTGTCTTTCCAGAAGAACAACATCCAGGTAAATCAAGGATTTTAACTGCTGTGTAAGGCGGATCTCTGTGCCTAAGGCCCCTGAGAGAAAGAAGGTCAACTGATGTCATGATAAGAAGTGTCCTACATTACATTGACAATTTAACTGTATCAACTAAACTGTTAAAAATAGACTGCAGAAAAGCACTTATTTGCCGCCATCCGGAGATTCGATGAGAATATGATTCACATCGTAGAGAGCCTAAAAATAGAAACTATGTGCCAAAGGCAGCATGCCGATGTCTTTTTCTCCAAGACTGTCACTGGAGATGAAACATGGGTTCATTACTATGAACTAGAAACCAAACAAGAATCTATGCAATAAAAGTGTAAGGGCTCCTCAACCTCTAAGTTTTGTCGGTCCTGGTGGTGCAGAGGTAACCATACTTGCCTCCTAAACCAAAGGTCGTGGGTTAGAACCCGGCCAGGGCCGATGGACTTTTTCGGGCGTAAAAACCCTAAGTATGGCTTCCTTCGGAAGCGAAGTAAAGCCAGGGGTCCCGTGTCGTACATTTACGGTACGAAAAACAACCTCAAGCCTGAAAAAAGAGGCCTCTGAGCAAAATTTGTCGGTTGTTTAACGCCCTGAATTGAATGGGACGCTCAACCTGATATGTTAAAGAGCATTCATAAATAAAGCAAATAAAAAAAATCTAAGAATATCCGCGTGAGTCAGTCGGCTTTAAACGCGTTGACAATCATTTTTGGAATGCAGGGGGTGTTCTGCTATTGGAATTCATACTAAATAAGTCCTCTATCACTGATAAAGCATACGCTTCTAAGATGAAATTGTGACATAAGGCCATCAAGGAGAAACCACGTGCAAAACTGACAAGTAGTATAGATACGCGGCGGGCCGCGGAAATGAGGTCAACATTTGAAATTTTCAAGTTCATATTTTTGGGTGTATGGACATGGTGTTGATTTTTTTATTTTCATTTCTTAGGGATGACCTTGAGTTTGTGTGACGTATTTTTTCCACAGTGTGCCGCGTACCTATTTTTTTTTATGTTGACATGTTGAAACAGGTTTAGAGGAAGGTGTTTGCTTAGGATTATGATTCAGTAGACAAGTTGTAGCATGTGATAAAGTTGTTTTATTGTTTTTAGAGATGTGGGTTTTTGACAATGCGGCGTATATGTGGATCAGCATATTCGGAGACATCAGGGTGATTAAGTGGAGCACAATGGGCGTAGTGGCAATCGAAGTGATATTTGTCACATTTTGGACAGTCAGGTTTATACAAAGCGTTTATGTGAGGAAAGGGCATGGGTATGGAATTTTCGCAGCATATTCTTTTGGTGAGACATTGGAGACTGTGGAACATATAGTTTATGGTTATATGTATTATAGAGCATGGATGGTGATCAGATGACGCAGAATCGTTTGTGTTGTGGAGACTTTGGACTATAGCCGAAATGCCTACACCACCACATGTCCATGTTTTGGGGTATGGAGCAGCTGTAAAGAAAAAAAATAATTGCGTAAGAAACGAGGATTTTTATTAAATATAGAAAGATATACGCATAAAAAGTTAAGTATGTTTAAATGTTGCAAAAGAGGCATAGGTAGATGAATGGTGGAGGTCCGTCGGCATGGGCGCGATGATGTGGTTGGTTCCAGTGAGAGATGCAGCGTTTGAAATGGCAAAGACAGTTTACGAATGGGAGTCCAGGTGGTTCCACATGAGGTCGACGTCTGTGGTAGGGTACGTAAGTAATTGGGAAGTGAGTAGAACGGCTATGACGGATCGTTCGGCGGTTGACAAAGCATAGAGACGTCGCAAGTTGGAGTTGTATTTAATGAAAAGTGATGCCATGATGATCTGAATTGAGTGAGAGCAGAGGTAAAAATGATAGTTCACCGGTAGTGTGCAGGTCTGGAGTCGGTTAGCTACTCAGTTAGCCGACATGATGTACGGAGTAATAAAGTAGAGAAGGAAGTGACGTGAAGCGTAGCGATTGTTTGGAATAAGGAGGAATGCGATTAATGTAAAATATGGGAAGTAGGAACTGATTGGTTGTTAAAATAAGAGGCGCTGGGATTGGATGGTTTGAGGAGCGGAATAAAAGGTAAGAGGTAGAGGGAGGGAGTATTGTTTATAAAGATGAAAATATTGTTGGCGTTGTTGGTAATTCTATTGGCTTTAAATGCGAAAAAGAACTGCACAAGTTTTAGTAGATGTGGGTTTAAGGTTGATGCTGTGACAGGGACGTCGAATGAGGGTTTGATATGCTACAAGGATAATGAATTGTTAAATTGTATATGTAGGTATAAGGAGGGTGTGGGTTGTAGTTTTAATGCAAGTAGAATGAATATGGAAGGGGTAAGGAATGTGTATAATTGTTTCAGCCAGTAACGAGGTGAGAAGGGAGGTCGTTGTGGTTATTTGTATTACCGTAATTTTGAGATTAGTCAGGTGGAGTGTCCAGGGGGGTATGTGTTGAGCGAGGGGTGTAAATGCGTGAAGGGTAGGAAGAAGGGTAAGGAGTGTGAATATTGTGGTGATCCCATAGTGATGTATGTGGGAGGTAATTTGAGTTTAAGGGCGAAGATGTTGAATTGCGAGATGATTTGTTGATTTGATTTATTTACGGATGCTCTTTAACATCTAAGGTCATCAGTGTCCCATTCAATTCAGGGCGTGAAACGACCGACAAATTTTGCTCGGAGGCCTCTTTTTCAGGTTTTAGATTCTTTTACGTGCCGTATATGTATGACACGGGACCCACGGCTTTACTTCCCTTCCGAAAGAAGCCATACTTATGATTTTTACCCCCGAAAAAAAAGCATTGATCCTGGCCGGGTTTGAACCAGCGATCTTGGGTTTAGAAAGCAAGTATGGTTACCACTATACAACCAGGACCGACTAT
The DNA here is from genome assembly GCA_030762175.1 of Metallyticus violacea. Classification (NCBI taxonomy): domain Eukaryota; kingdom Metazoa; phylum Arthropoda; class Insecta; order Mantodea; family Metallyticidae; genus Metallyticus; species Metallyticus violacea. The sequence goes on along the minus strand of CM060846.1, from coordinate 80,484,915 downwards.
GCGAGATGATGATGATGATGATGAAAGCTATTCAGTTACCCGTGATTTGAATTGGAGGTTGTCGGAAAAGGACAGTGAATTGGTGGTAGCTTATAGTGTCATGAATGAAATGAATAGTTATTTTGCGGATAATTTCGTATACCTATTTGATGAATGTGGAATGGGGAATGGAGTTTGGAGATAGGGGGTACGAGAGTGAAAGGGAGGGTGAAATGTGGTTCGCAATGGAGTGCGGAGGATAATTTGAGGATCAGTTGGGAATGTAATGGGGAAGCGGGGAGGGTTTCTGTCAATAATATAAGAAAGGCGGCAAACGAGGGGTGTAAGAAGAGCGTTAATTGGATGAAGATCAAGATACGAAAGAAGTGTGATAGTAAGATGATAAATTTGAATAGAGAGCGTGGGGTTAAAGGATAGGGAAGAAATGGAAGGGAGAATAAGGGAAATGGTGGGAAATATGGATAGGTTGAAAATGGAATTGGAAGAGAGGAAGGAGAATGTGAATAGATAGAATGAGTTGATGGGTCGGATAAACGTAAAGGTGGAGAAGGTATATGAGGAGTTTCAAGGGTTGAAGTGTTTAGTATGTAAATAGGATAAGGTGTGCACAGGTGGGTTAAAGGAAGATGTAGAATTTGAAAATTATGCAAATATAATGTGAGCTAGAAGCGGAAGGAAGAGTGGAAGAGGAGGAGGAAGAGTTGAATATAACACAAAATATCAAAATAAGGTTTGAATTAATATATGTAAAATATGTATATTTTAATAAAAATATGTTAATATGACAGTGAAAATGAACGTATACAATAGCATAAAATAAATTATATATAAAAGATTAATAACATGATGTAATAGAAAGTGTAATATAAAATTGAAAGGGGTAAATTTGTGTAATAAAACTTAAAACTTGAAATAATACAATAGCATTAGCCAGTAAAGGTTATTTTGAAGTTATGCTCAACAACCTTTATATTGACTCAGACGTGTCTGCCTGGGATGGGCGGTATGAGAGATGGAGGTGGTGGGATGTTTGCCTGCGCATAAAGTGCACCTAGAATATTTTTCCTAGTAGGAAGATAGGAAAGAATGAATGGCATGTCATTTATATAATTTTAATTTACGTTATGTATACGTTCAAATGAGTGAAATTTGTTCAGTAACACATAATTCGGTCACTGTAGAACCACTACTCTGTTCTGCAATTGTACAACATAATAATTTACGTGTTGTTGGTGTTCATATTGTTGCTGCTCATACTGTTGTAGATCGGACTCTATAGGTTGCATAAATTCATTAATGGTAGGATTTTGTAATAGTTTATGATACTGGTGTCCAGAAGAGATTAATTGCTGGCAGTACAGGTGCTCCCACTGCTGCCTCATGTTAGCATCCATGAAAATGGGGCAGACTCATCTGTAAGAAGAGCAGCAATAGGTATAAGAATAAGTCGAATAATTGAGGAAAGAACCCGAAAAGCTAAAAAGCTAAAGTCTTTAAGGAAGGAGAGGAAGGAAGGCAAATCATGCTTGTGCAGTTATCCGGAGGGTCGCTGCTCATAAAAGGGTAGTTAAAGGGTATTTCCTGTGCCATTCATGTAACCAAATTAATGTCTCCTACTGATATTGTAAAATGCCAGCCTTTGCAGTTGGACCACTGGTCTTTCAAAAAATTAAGTTTGAATCTATTTTTGTTATGGTAAAGACCGGTGAGAGCGAAGTTAAGAGGGGCCTGTTGATTAGACAAAACCAAAACATTACTTCTCACCATCAGTCCCCGTGCCGTGCCGGGAAATCATACTGAATGAGTAAAAACGTGGTGTTGAAAAAGTATGTTTTTCCGTTATAAAGAGCAACCACTCATCATAACGAAACGCGCCACGATTATAAGAGCGTGAGTGGGTTAAAGTGATGTTATTGAATGATTATCATATATGTAAAAATTATCATTTTGTGGAAAAGCAATTTTTGACAAAAAAGGTTTTGAACGCCAATCATCGTAATTTTTGGAAAAGATTATAAAACGTTGAAAATGTATGTAGAAAATCGTACCCAGTAAACATACGTCCGCAATAAGCGCCGATAATGGCATGCAAGAACCCTCGAAAATGATTAGCTCGATTAGGGTGCAAATGAAGATAAATGAAGGGGGAAAGTGATCAGGTTCAAAAGAATGTAGGAGGGAAGGAGGTGTTTAACGATGCAAAATTTGAAGGTGAGAGGGACGTAATCAGGGTTGAGGGAGAAAGAAAAGGATGAAGTGCAGTCATAATCTGCAAGAAAGCCTAAAGAGTAAAGTAAAGTTAAGGCGAAGCATGATATAGCATCTAAATTGTTGAAAGTATAATCTACTGGATCATGTGCGTGATACCACCATAGTGGTAGATCAAGAGTAAATTTAGAATAGTTGAAGCAGCAATCATGTACAAAATACCAATTTTGAACACCACCAAATGAACAAGCGTGGCTACAGTTAATGGAGGTAACATCGTTGTAAAAGCAGAAATGCCTACAGCGCTATATTGTGCGTTTTCAAAGGGGTAAATTTAAATCTACGCGCGTGGAGTACACGTGGCTATAGCTAAACTCAAAAGGTTATTTGCAGTAAGTGCAGCGACACGCCCAAAAAAGGACGCGTTTATCCAGATGTTTTTGGAACGAGAAGCCCTGTCGTTGGACGCAAATATCATGCCTTATAATTCGGGCAGGAGAGAGTTGGAAAAGCTGGTGTTAAACTCCTTTTGGCGAAAATAAGATCAACACAACAACCTCCCCACCTGCGAGCTCGTGAGCACCCACGAGAGCCTGATACAAATTTTAAACGGTGCAGCTGTGAAGGTACAAACGTACCTACCGGACACGGATGACATCATGTACGCGATTTGGAAGTACTACGTGCATGGCCCTAAGCATAATTTTACAACTAGCACGGTCATAGCCGCCTATGCCACCGCCCACGCTTGCCTGGAGTTGTACTCCTACCTGAAAAATTGGGACAACATGGTGCTATTTCGACACTGACTCCATCATAGTGACATACAGACTTAATGAATGGTTACCGAAAACGGGGTCGTTTTTGGACGACACGACGAAGGATTTGTCCAAGTACGGCGAAGGTGCTTACATTTGGCGCTTTGCATCCACGCGATTTATTAGCTACACCTTTGATACAAAATGCGGCGCTAGGGAGTATTCAGTATGTAAGATAAGCGGAATTACCTTAAACTCCGTTTAAGGTAATGTGATTCAACATTCGCAATTAAAATAAAACGAAAAATTGCAAGAAAGCGGTTATGGATGATAGTAACGTAACCTTCCACCAAAATGTTCCGCATGCTGTTGAACAAGCGCTTGCAGGACCCTGAAAGTGGAGGATTGTATCCATACGGATATAAAAGAAGAAGGATTGATGACGCTTGCACATATTATGGCCACGAAAAGAAAGTACGAATAGGAGGAATAAGAAGGCAATGAGATTGAGTCTAAAATACACAAGGTGGACGAGAACGAATGCGAATATGTTCGCCAGCCAAAAGTAATATCGGCTCTGGAACGGATTTGAAGGCGAAAGAACGTCAGGAACACTTTCGTCCCTTGGAACGCTTTGATACCCGGCGAACACATGAAACCTGTAAATTGGCTCGCACTGCTTCCTCGCAAGCGTAAAGTCAACAGAGTAAGTCTGGAGCAGAGCTCATAGTGTCGCTTCGCGGGATGTACAGGGGAATTTTCTTATAACCCCAAGCCGCCGGGAAGCTTCGCCTTTAACATAATTCCACCTGTAGTATCCAACAAGGGAGTATTTAAACGAGCATATCTGGGGAAAAAACGTGGACATGAAAGATGTTTCTTTGGGCGAGGTGATTGCATAAAGCGCCAAATTTAAGCGAGTGAACCCCGGCATAAGTGTGGAAATGACGTACGGAGAAGTATTACCTGACAGTGGAAGGCTGAGGAAAGTGTACCCCGGTAGAAACGTGGAAATGACGGATCTACAAAAATTTACGTTTTCCCATCACCATATAGTTTGAGGGTCCGTCCGTTGCGGAAAATCCACTTTTGTTAAGCGCACTGTAGCCAACGTCGACTGAATGTTCGATAAACCTCCAAATAAGTTCCGAGTATCCGCCCAAGATTGATGACGAATTCAATCATTGCACGTTTAACATGATGACGCACGCTTGCGTTCCTCAACGGTGTAACATTAAAGAGGGAGATCTCATGGTCATCGATGACATGACGTACGAAAGCGATAGCACTAATGTGTCAAATTTCTTCAAAAAATATTCGCTCCACGAAAATTTTGGCGCATATTCATATTACAAACATATTACCCCAGAGAAAAAGGTTTCGCGCCATTTTGCTAAACGCCAATTACATCTTGGTGTTCAAAAACAGCACAGACAAGGTGCAGATAGGCAGAGTATTTCAACAGATGGAAACCAGAAACTGTAAATGTCCTCTAGAGGCATTTCAAAAGACAACGGAAAAACCACACGGCTATTTGGTATTAGACTACACGCAGTATGCTCCGGACAGATACAGGTATAGGACCGGTCTGTTGCCGAGCGAGGAGTTTTCTTGCTTCGTCTCGCTATAAATATGGCGTCAAAACTAGGATTATTACAGTTTCCACTATTAAGCTAAAATATACGATAACTAACATTTCCTCCTATCGCAAAATAATGTGATCATCTGGTCGTTTTGAGCAAGCCTAAACGGCCGTTTGCAAGAAGATTCTGAAACAAGCCAGTCCCGGATTCATTAATGCAAACTCGAAATGCGTGTACAACGTTAACAAAGGGAGAGTATGCATTTCTCCAGCAGGTAAGAAATACTTAAAACGACATAAAGCTATAAGGAGCAAATTAGTCAACAAGAAGGTGTCGTTGAAGAAGAAGAAAATCCTAATGCAGAAGGGCGGATTTTTACCTGCTTTTCTTCACCCTGTACTAGGTTACCTAGCTAGCACATTAATATCGTCAGGAAATACGCTTCTACAATCTCAGTTGGAGAGTGCAAAGAGATGGCACGTCATAGACAAGGCCACAACGTTCATTTCAAAAGATATCGCTCAGTTGCAGTATTCCAAATTGTCTCCAGAACAGAAGTGGAGCTTCATGAAGTATAATCTGGCCAACTATTACGATCTGGTGTCGAAACTCAGAGCTCCGCATGAAAATAAGCAAAGAGAGCGGGAAGTATAGGTGAAAGACGATTTTAACGACGGTCTCCAAACAAACGCATGTGAACCGAAAAAAACGATAAAGGAATAAAGGACAACGCAGGCTCTAGACTCTGCCGAAAAGAAAACACTTAAAAGGGCTCGCAACGTTGCTTATTTCACCAACACGTACGGTCTCAGACTCAGATCCGGCACATCGTATAAGGAGGATCTTGAATGGGAAACGCTGTACTGATAATGGATCTGGAGGATGTTTAAGCTTATCTACCATTATGCGTGACTGGGCACCACCAAAAAACTTCGCAAAGCGACCGGCATTTCCATAAGATAGAGATCTTTCTTATGCGGAAGGAGCTACACCCTGCACAAGCAGGTCAGAAAGAGATAATAATGGCTCCAACCGATGCCGACGAATACAACGTTTTCCAGTTGTATCAAAATCTGTAGGGAAATAGCAAAGGACGCGGCGTTCAAAGTTTCTCATAGGCGACCACTTTTGTGTATCTATGGCAAAGATGAAGTTTAACAAGTACTACGAACAAAACTGGACCGACGAACCATTCGAAATTTACACACGGTGCACAGCACTCCCGTGGTCTATAAAATAAAAGACATTGCCGGCGAACGAATAAAAGGAATGTTTTTTTACGCCCAACAGCTCCAAAGGGTTAGCTTGCCCTCCACCTACAAGGTGGATAAAATACTAGTCACCAAGGGCAAAGGCGCCAATAAGCAAGTGCTTGTCAAGTGGAAAGGGTATCCGGACAAATTTAATTCCTTGGTAAAACATTTCGACATTGCATTGATATGATTAGGTAAAAGCCGTTTTCCATCACGCTCGCGATCAACACGTCCATGCAACGCTTTGCCGACAACACCACATCTCGTTTTCCAACCTATTGCAACAAAGGGTAGTGTTGCGCGGCGAGTGGGAGCTGGCTCTCACTAAGATTCCATATCCCATCAGATTCTACAACCTCAACACCACCTGTACCATTTGCGGAAAGAACGCCACGTACCTGAAAGAGATGCCGGATAACGTGGATTATCCATTCTGATTTCACTTAACCAACAAACTACAGACTCGGCCCAATTCGTCGAGAGCATTAACAAAACCTTCCAACAACACTGGCAGTTGGACAAAGTGTTTACCTAGAAAGGCGAACATGTCGTTAACCGCGTGGTTATTGAACAGTCAATGCTAACACTCTATCCGAAAATGTCACGCTGTTCTAATGCTTGAATGTGAAAGAAGAGGGGGCGTCCGACAAACAAATGTCCGATGAGCTCAAGAGACCTAACCCCAACCTTCATTGACGCCCAAGCCATCCGCCAAACCAAAACCACGGATCATTTGGCCAAAGATCACCAAGCACAGGCGAGTGCTGACGGAGCTCGTTCCTTCCCCGTGCGTGTCTAAAATGCTCGGATTCCTGCCCAATGTCAACATCGTGCAATATCGATCGCCCACATATCGAACCCGTTCAGGGGATTTCCTTACGAGGATTTCGTGCACTGAAATCTGGTCTCTCCGCAGATGATCCGGGATACTTTCACACAGGTGGTGGACAGAACAGTTTGCAATTGGAACATGTATCGACCAAGAGACTTCCGGGCGAAAAATCCTTCTTTTCTCTCAACTGGGTTCCTTTACTTTAGAAGGGTTTCAACACCGTGATTTTTGGCGATCTCCTGCCATTTGCTGACGGATTTTCTTCGGCTTTGGTACTCTCCTTCAGACCATAACGCCGCCAAAATTAACCACAAGTATCGCTTTTACTTGAATCAGGCCGGCAGAGGGCTGGACGACCGAGACTTCGTTCTTTACAGGGGCAGCCGGTACCAAAAGGGAAGAGGACTTTCCAGCGCTCTCGACGGGCTATTTCGTTCCTTGTTTCCCATGTTAAAGAGCGACGCTAAGGCTATAGGCTATGAAGCCCTAAGAATGGGTGCAAACGTTATCTCCTACTTCGCCATCATCTCCGCCACGCCCAAGGAGGCTTTCTGAAACTGCTTGAAGGAGGCAGGCGGAAATCTCAAGCGAAAAGCGGACGATAAAATAGGTTACATGTTGGGCACTGCCAGCAAGCGCATCAGAATAAAAACCATTCGCAAAAAGAAAAGAACATAGTCCAAAGCCAGACGCATGAAACGCAAAACCGAATGTCGTTACAAGGCAAAACGCAAAACCAAGAGAAGCAAGGTCAATGATATATTTTCATAACGTCTACCGTGTACATGAACTCAGAATTGGACTTCTTTCGAAACCTAGCGGTTCAAACCAACATCGAGGAGTTCAGCAGCATTGCTCACAACCCTGAAAACACTATATCCACAAAATCGCCCATCTTCTTTCATTTCTCTGGAAATGATGACGATTACCTGGAACTGAGCTACGTAATGGTCGACGCATTTATTAAATCGTGAAGGAGGACAGAACCGATCTCGTGAATGCGAACGAGGCCATCTTTGTCAACAATTCTGTAAATTTTCTATTCAGCTAGGTCAGCGTGTCTCTCAATAATGTGAACATCTCCATGCCTCCTACGGGCTACCCCTTCAAAACGTATCTCGAAACGCTGCTCAATTATTCCTCTGACGTCATGAATGGAAGATTGCAGTCGTCTCTATGGGCCCTGGGCACTCCCGGCGGATTTCACGCCTTAGAATCCAAAGACTGAAGTGGCGAATGGACTGCACCAATAAATAGCAACTTGATGCAGCCCATGGGCTGCCTCTCTTATGGATTTTTCAACCAAAACCTGCTCTTCCTCAATAACGTCAATCTTATCGTCAAACTAACGCCTTCCACTCCGCAATTTCATCATCTATTTTTCAAGAATCCCCTTTTCAAAGGATAACTAAGATTGTTTCTACCAAACTCCATCTCAAACAGGTTAGACCTATCCCCGCCTTCAAACTCCGCACCAGACGGCTCAGGAAAAGAACAACGCCAAATATCACTTAGAGGACGCCGACTTTCACACACTAAGCATACCCAAGGTAAACACCGGAGCTCAATTTAACGCCTTTCTCGTCGGGAAAATTTCCGGGCAGAATCATCATCGGTATGACAAGCTATAAAGCCTATACGGGCGACGTCTGTAAGAATCCATATCATTTCAAGCACTTCGATCTTGCTGTGCTGCAATTGTTTGCCAATAATCAACCTTTCCCCTCACAACCCCTACAGCTCAATTTCGAGGCAGGACACTTCTTACATTGCTTTCAGACGCTGACGGCTTGAGCATACATTTCAAAAACAAAGGCACGTCATCAACAGATTGACTTATCCCAACTGCTACAACATTTTCGCCTTTGATCTCACTGCCGACATGACCGGCAACAACGACTACACTTCGGGCCTTCACCACCGCAATGTCTCTATAAAGATGGAATTTCCCTAAGCCTTGTCAGAACCCGTTTGTATTTTCCTTATGTCTGAACTTTACAGAACCCTGGAAATCGACGTGCACAGAGCCATATTCGTATTATGAACACAAAACAAATAAACGACATTCTCAAATTTCGCCGGAGTATTCGCCTTGGATCTGTTACCTTCCATATACTCCAAACTACCCGTTGCTCTCGCCGCAAATACGGATATTGGCACAAAACCGGTAAAACACTGAATTTGAATCTTCACAAACAGGGGTGGCTGAGGAGAGAATTTTTCGACAGCTACGGTCTGCCACCGCATCTACAGTCTACCCGTCTTCCAAAATTTTCTCATCCGCAATTGCGGCAATATGTGGAACTGTAATTCGCGTCGAATACAAAGCGACGACAGCACTAAGTGCGGCTACTACGCCATCATATACCTGTCCTACCGCTGCTGCAACTTACAAACATCTCTCTTCTTTCACAAATTCAGAATTCGCCATTACGACCATAACGACCTTTTCATCCTACAACCCTGCAAACGACATGCGTGGTGCACCTCTGAGCATCAAACCTGTCAGTTTCAGCGAAAACTACCATCACCTCGCAATCACTCTTCCAGTTGACGCCAAACGACTAACATATAAGTACGGTTCTTCACGATCTCTCTCTCTCCCATCGTGCCTATCCGAACCTAAAGTCACCGCTTCTCTCTCTTTTCAAGGCGCGGGAAACATATATTTCATCAATTGTACTCACTCCAAATACCTCACCATCGTCGGACCACCGGGCGCCCATACCATCACCATTTCCAAGTGCAGGCGGAATCACTTTGCCACTATCAAAAGCATCGACGAGTGGACGAAGCTCGTCGAGGATGTCGGCCCACAGATAAAACAACATCTGAACTCTAGCAACTAGGAATGTCCCACAAACTAGAAAATAGCCTACAATGACGAACACGCATTACAATTCAAGCACGTCTTCGGAGCACCCGCAATCATCCTAACAAACAACCAAAAACGACATGGCATCGCCATTTGTCATCAAGAGTGGAACAACATCACACGGAAATAGCAAAGGATGATAATAACAATCCTCCCAACAACCTCGCATAATCGTGTTTCAACTTGCACCGGATACTTGCGATCTACTTGTTCCTGTTTCAACTTATCTACAAATCTGCTCCAACTCGCACCGGATGCTTGCGATTATCGTGCTCCAACCAATCACATAACGTCTCCCATCCTCTTCTCCACTACGCATCGTCCCTACTGCCAATAATAGTCCATCCCTCCCATCCACACCCCACGCTACATAAAATGTTACCTTCAACGCTTCCTTTTGCTTACTCACTTGCTTCCTAGCTTCCTTCATGTCTTCATCATTCAGCGAAAGGTACTACAAGATCTTGCCAACTTGGGACAGATACCATCTTTGATCGGAATAAGTAGCCTAATCTTCAAGGCACCATATGTCGTCCATCAACACGCAATACGCTAACAAAACCGTACTACGACTTGAGGACGGAAGGAAAGTCTTCCTACCTACAGCATACAACAACCTCCCGGAAGAACAAATTTGACAACAACGAATCGCCGTTCCAAATCATATACAACGGAACGGAGTTCCTGCCCAACGGGAACCGCAAACACATCATCAAATTTCTCGAGCTGCCACATCATGAAAACTGATTACTTCGACGTTGGTAGGTATCGCATTCACATACTTCCTCCTCCTCTTCTTCTTATCTCTTGCACAAATCTCATTCCTTCACTAATATCATTCCTTTTACAGGTAATAACTTCTTCCTCAACTTCAACATCCATGACGCATCCATCAAATCTAATCTCATTACCGGAGCCAAACCGCATAGAACCGTAAACATCCGCATCGTCAACTACTCCAAAACACTACTCACTTATCATGTGCAATTTTTAAAAGTTGGCAATACCCCAAAAAACTAAATACTACTGCGAAAAATACGTCTTCAAACAGGACAACTTATCCCTCAGGTGCAGAACAATGGACCAACAAAAACAACAAAATACTTGCCTCACAACAATAAATTTTATCGTCCTAAAGTAATAGAATGCATTACCTATCAACTTTACTATACTTGAGCATATTTCTATACATCATTCATATAATTTTTCTATCGCATATTTCTATATCACTTTGTATCATTATCTATCTATCTATCTATCTATCTATCTATCTATCTATCTATCTATCTATCTATCTATCTATCTATCTGTCTGTCTGTCTGTCTGTCTGTCTGTCTGTCTATCTATCTATCTATCTGTCTGTCTGTCTGTCTGTCTGTCTGTCTGTCTATCTATCTATCTATCTATCTATCTATCTATCTATCTATCTACTTACCTACCTACCTACCTATCTATCTATCAATATAGGTATCAACATATATCAATAATGTACCAATTTATGTATCAATGAGTTACATTGATATGTATTATTATCAATAAATACCAATGTATCATATCTTCTCAATGAAAAAAATAGGTACGCGGTATGTCGAGTACTGTACTGTTGAAGATCAAGGATCGTACATTGAGATCGGAAATGTACGTGACAAAAACCTCACAGAAATCCACATTTCTTTTAGTCAAGTTTGTGGTGAGCTCTTTTCCCGTTAAGCTAATTGTATTCTTGTTGGTCGTGTTAGCATAGACTATGATCCAGAACCAGGAAGGCCCAGGGCAACAACAGAAGAACGAGGTGTGAAACTTGTGGCGGATGCTCTCCATACAGATTGTTATGTAATATGTGTCCAATTTTTAAATGTCACAAGGAATCCATCTGTGTGAGTATTCCGAATTTTGACAAAAGAGAAAATTTTGTGCGCTATTAATCCTTCATTTATTGGCTGCTGAAAAAACGCAGAAATGCAATAACATGTCAAACTTGCTGAAAAAAGATTCCACGTTGAAGGTCAAGCCTTTTTGTATCGAATTGTCGACATTGATGAATCGTGGATTAGAGACTTTGAGCCGCAGGTGACATAGCAGTCCAACGAGTGGAGAGAATTATATCTCAAAATTTTCGACGGGCGCAATCGAAGATCAAGAAAAGATGACTTTTGCTTTTGACTAACAAGAGATCATTATGACAGAGTCCCGTGTGGAACAAGTGTTACGGCAGTGTATCGTCATACTTCATGCAAAAACTACATAAAATGCACAAAAACTGACTTCGATTGCTTGAAGCTGGGTCACTCATCCTCCAAAACAACGCTCGCCCGCTCACCGGAAATGTGATAAATATGCTGCTCTAATAAGGATGGGAAGTGTCACCTCATCCGGATACAAGTCCACCAGACTTATTCCCAGCATGAGCGTCTGTAACCTTCTCTGGAAGAGCTTTTGGCCGTCGTTATCCGATCCATTCGATAGATGAACAGAAGAGGAACTTTGAATGGAATAGCACAGCATTCCAAACATTGGGAATCGGTCATTGAGAAGCAGGAAGGGTATATTGAAAGGCTGTAAAGAGATGCTATTAAAAATGTGTGTATTATTTATGAAACGACTCTCTTAATATAATTATATATGAAAAAGCAACTATGATTTTAAGAGGGCTGCATCTGTATCCAGCACATAATTATATTTCTATTTTTAAGTAATTGATGTGATCAGAACCAAATAGTGCATCAGTAGCATATTTTCGAGAAAATGTCCCTTTAAATTTTCACCAGTTTGAAAATTCTGGAAAACTATTGACATTTTGCAGTAACTAATTCCTTTAACCATTATTGAATCTAGAGAAACAGTATCAATGCTTGTCAACCTATATTAAATACATGTTCACCTAATTAAATGCATTTCAATCATGTTAAATACATGTTACTTAGCTAAATATATGTCAACCTAAATATATACCTGACAATAATTAATGTATGGCAACCTAATTAAACACATTAAATACATGTCAGCATATTAATTACATTTCAATCTAATTAAATATACGTTAACATGATTAAATTCATACCAACGAAATTAAATACATTAAATGCATATAAATCTAATTCAATTATATTTAAACTAATTAAATACATGTTAAACTAATTGCTGCAGGTAAATTATTCCAGGTTATGTTTAAAAACGGAAAAATGTTCGTTCATCTGTTATCTGTTGCATTTCTTGTATTTTAAATGCATGATCTCTCCTTGAGTAATATAAGCATATGTTAAGTTTAAGTTCAACATCCTCCCACACTCTTTAACTCTTATACGCCTTATAAAGTGCGCCATATCTCGCTATTTTGCGTTCTAAGATGATTATAATTTTGAACAGAACTTTTATTAATAAGCTTGCTTCAACTTATATCTCTTTGCCCCAAATTTTTCATATACATTCTTGTGACATCTAAATAACATTAGATTACTGTGAAGCTATTAATAAGGCAGCTTTACGAATGTTTTATTATGAGCAACAACGTTAAACTGCTAATTGTGAACAATACCAATATTACTTTAGTTACATCAAATTGTTATTCTCTTATGTTTTGTCTTTATGAGACTCAATTGGTGCAGTAGATTGCCATCTCTTTATTGCAATAAGTGTATAAAGGCCTGCTGTTTTATTTTTGTGTTTAAAATTCTTGTAAAATAATTAGCGGATAGGATAAGCAACCGATGAATATTTGTATATTAGGCAGTTGTTATAGCAGTTGTGATAAAGTATTTGATCATGGACAACCTGGTTTGGCTAATTTTAGTTCAAATGTTTGAAAACATTTTTCTTTATTAAGAAAAATTTAACAAAAATAAGTGCGCAAAAGTATTTTAATACAGAACCGTCGGTCCTGGTGGTGTAGTGGTTACCATACTGGCCTCCTACACCCAAGATCGCGGGTTCGACCCCGGCCAGGACCGATGGATTTTTTCGGGCTTAAAAATCATAAGTATGGCTTTCTTCGGAAAGGAAGTAAAGCCGTGGGTCCCGTGTCGTACATTTACGGCACGAAAAAGAACCTCAAGCCTGAAAGAAAGGCCTCTGAGCAAAATTTGTCCGCCGTTTCACGCCCTTAGTTGAATGGGACGCTGATGACCTGAGATGTTATAGCTTCCATAAATAAATCAATCAATATAATACAGAACCAATGAAAGTGAGAGTGCTTATGGTATTTTCTCTTAAGTTATTCATAGCTTTTTTGATAAAAATTCTTATCTTACGTGTCTGCAACAGTTACAGCTGGTGTTTCTTTAATTGTACAGTTAGGCAAAAATCTGGTAGCACTCCATGATTAAATTACTGGAAATCCAGAAATTATTTGTAGTATGTAGAAAGGCGCTGTTTAATGTGCACATCCAGAACTTTTCGTTTAATTATACTTACACACTGTGGCAGTGGAGGAAATAATGAAACTACAATGCTTACATCTTGCACTTACACGTCAACCTAATGAAATACATGCTGACATAATTAAATTCGCTTCAATCAATTAAATACCTGTTACCTAATTAAATGCATGTCAACCTAAATATATATGACTAAAATAATGCATGTCAACGTATTTAAATACATTAAATACATGTCAGCCCAGTTAAATGCATGTTGACCTAATTAAATATGTTTCAAACAAATTAAATACATGTTACCTAATTAAATATATTAAATACATGTCAACTTATTAAATATATGTTGACCTAATTAAATAACTTTCAATCAAATTAAATACATAAATTAAATACATGTCGGCCTAATTATATACATCACAACAATTAATGCATCCCACCCTCACTAAAGCAATAAACACCTGTCGGCCCAATTAAATACTTGTTGGCCTAATTAAATACGTTTTAATCAAATTAAACACACGTTACCCATTTAAACACATTTAATACATGCCAACCTAATTAAATACATATTCACCTAATTAAATGCGTTTCAATCATATTAAATACATGTTACTTAGTTAAATACATGTCAGTCTAAATATGTACATGACTACAATTAATATAAGCCATCCTAATTAAATACATTAAATACGTGTCAGCATAATTAAATACATTTCGATCTAATTAAATATACGTCAACATGATTAAATTCATGTCAACGCAATTAAATACATTAAATGCATATTAATCTAATTAATTATATTTAAATTAATTAAATACATGTTAAACATAAACTCCTCCACACCAGAAACCGTACCAGTTGTATTTTGGTTGTGCACATGGATCATAATAAAGTGTGTGCTCCGCAAGTTACATATTTGCTCAGCAGGATTAGGGAAATGGGTCAGAAAAAGAAATGATCATGCCGTTTTCCGTTCCAGTGAACATGACGGTTCACGGAAGTCATAATAAGTGAGTTTGATATTGTTTTTTTTTTTTTTTTTTTTTTTTTTTTTTTTTTTTACCAAGGGATTTTCACCAAGAACAAGCATAATATTTATACCCAAATGTTGCAACTGCAATGATGTCTGTTAAATACAGTCTCCACCAATGATATATCTGTAGATATGTAAAAGCCATTGGTATTTAGATGGGTATACAGAAGGAGTTTACAAAATTCTGCTGCTTCACATGCCTATGGGACACTCGAAATATAGAGAATGTACATAATAACGGACTGGGGAAAGATATACCTACTTACAATCAAAGAGAAGATAATATCCAACACATCTTATTGATTGTCTCAACGAAGGTTTTACTCGCATGCATACTCCAATATTAATTAGGATTAGATAAAAGTTTCTTGAAAGCATATGGAGAACAAATGCAAATTTGTTTTAAGAATCTGAACGTAATTGCTGAAAATATTTCCTTTGTCGCATGTCGCTCGAGCTTAATTTCTTGCACTCGGGTTTAGATGTTTCACACCCAATCTTGATGATGTTAGTGACGAGATGAGTAAAATATTCAACCGAGACGTTTTTTAATTAATCGGATAACGCTACCAGCTTTTCTGGCAAGAGTCCATAATTGCAGATTATTGTTGTATGTAATGTATATTGTGATAATTAAGATAAAGTGTGTAAAACATTTCAAATATGCATCAAATTCAATTCAGGTGGTAAGTTTGAAATAATATTATAATTGCCACAATTCATAAAGCTTATGTTAGAGCTTTTTAAAATAAAAACTGTTTGGTTATAAAACAGTGCCTAATGTTTATGACTATTTTGATAAATTTAATGCACAAGCTGTAATTTAAAATCTATATGTGATGGGAGAAAAGTGCAATCTTTTTTAATCACAGAGGTTAGAATTGGGGTTTAAGCGGCAGTCGAGGGGGGACGTTGGGGAAAATGTTACTTGACTGCAATCAAATATTTATAACCTCCGCAGCCCACATAACTCCACAGTGCCCTTCTGACAGTCGTAACGTCATCATCTAGCTCGGTCCGAGTTGGACAATTGATTACAGCGCGACCCATTATTTTCTTGACTGGCAATCAAAAACTTTTGCCGGCATTCATTTTATAAGGCCAATTTTTAATTGTCCACTTCTGGTCCAATTTTACTGGTGAGCACTGTTTTATCCCTGGCGATTAAAATAATGTTAATTTTAGTGTTCAGCGTTATTATGTTAAATATTTTATAATTATTTAGAATATTAAATTATAAGGTTATGGAGTGGGATAAAAGTGAATTGAAGAGCCCTACTGCACCACATATCCTATCTTTCAACAATCTACAGGCACACCCCAGACATCTCCCATGAATTCATGTCACTTTGGAAACAGATAGGGGAGTCCAGCCCTATGGAAGCAATCATACCTCACTTGGTTCGAGACTTGGGTGTCTAAGCACCCCCACTCCCCGGGTTTTATGAAACGGGCATGAAAAAGCGTTGAAAGAGGGAATGTTGCCGAATTGAAACCATTGAAGAAAATGCAGAAATGGAAGAACCCGTTAATCACAAATGCCATTATGCAGCATCGAAATTCGAACTAGCATCAACAGTCGTAGCAACCCAACTGAAGTATTAAGAAAGTAATATTTACTTCTTTTTGTTTTGTTAGAACCTGCATATCTCTCGAAAACCCGTAGCTCCGGTGATAGAATACTCCTCCATGAAACTAAGAGAATTCGTCAAGTGAGTTGCAACGTTTGAACTGCAGATATGTTATGTATTCTGTGCCTTTTTAAGGTAGCAAACAGCAAACCAACTATATAAACCATGGGTACAGGAAGGGAGGGGACTCATCCAGCTCGAGCTGTGCATCTATCGGGTGTTTTTATTTAGTTCAATGGATTTGAGCACTAAACAAATTCTGCTGTCTCTGTGTGATGCTGAAATAAAACTGTCCTTCACAACATCTCCATGGCCAGATGATTTCTGAGTGTAAAGAGAACTCACCGAGCTATTTGTATTTGAAATATGGGGTGTCCATAAAATTCCGTTACTATTGCATTAGTCATCTCAGAAACCATATGACATAGAGTAATACGTGTTTTTATTTATTTATTTTATTTATTTACTTATTTTGCAAAATTATTCACATTTTCCAAGTTAATTTAAATTCGATCCACCCTAACATGTGTAAATCCAGTTGCCCTTAGAATGTCAAAACGATATTCCAGGTATCTCCATACACTCTTCAGCATATCAACAAGAGCTTCAGTTATCCGTCACAGCCTATCTATTTCCCAGGAAAATGTCTATTCAAAATTTCCGGAACACCATTAGACCAATGTGACATCATGGCTAATATCCTGGCTGGCTGCAACTCTTCCACCTCAGGCAGTAGGTACTGTTCAAGCATGTCGCAATAAATTATGCCTGTTATGTTCTTCTCAGAAAATAAAAATGGATTTATCATTCTTGTGCATCAGACCGCATTTTCGACTACCACAAACATGTTCCCAAGTGACCTGAGGATTTTGCGAATCCCATGTCCGAACATCATGTTAATATGTCCAGAAACTTAGATAGAGATTTCATCAGAAAACGCTACTCCTTTGTAGGTAAGCATAGCGAATTTACTTTTGAGGGCTGCGTTGAAATGCAACTTTCACAGTGAACAATTTGTTGACTCACATCTGTTCGTTCACTCCGAAGCAAGTGATTTGTGATTTACACGTTGAATGTTCGTTGCCCATCTCATCATCCTGGATCTGGAGGGAGGGCCTTCTGCTGTGATGTTATTATATTTCAATTCAAATCTGAAAAAGAAATATACAAAAAATATAGCGAGATGTACATCATTTTGAAAAATTTAGGGAGATGTACAACATTTTGGAAAAAAAAAAAAAAAAGCGCATTGCTCTATGCCATGTGGTTTCTGAACATTGATTGTAATGGAACCGGTGCTTTATGGACACTGTATATTAAGAATTGCAACGGTTTTTATAGGGGGAAGAAGGAAGGAAAAAAGGATGGGTTTTAATTGATCATAATATCCATAGTGTTTTGTAGAATAAATGAAGTTCTTCTTCTCTCCCGCCGCAGTCTCGATGCACCGTTATGCCACAGCTAGATTCGGTAGAGTGCTGGAATTTCGTAACCATTTCAGGTCAACGGGGGAAATAGTCGGGAACTAGGAAATGTATAAAAGCAAATCTTAAGACTGGAGATGACACTGTTTATTTACTTTTGTCACTTGTTCAATATTAAGAGTCGCCTTTCTAAGTTCTGTTGAGCGGTTCTTAATTCACTTTTGCACTAACCGTCTTATTGTCTATCAAAACGCACTCCCCTTTATTGCTCTGCTTTCACTCTCCATAGTTCAAATGACTTTTCTCTCGATAGCTAAAATTTACTCAGTCTGATGGCTAAATTCACCGTGTCTGTTCACTAAATTCACACTCCACTGATGGCTCGACTCTTTTTCCTCCGATGGCGCAACTTTTTCTCCTCTCTCCTGGCTCGAAAATCCTAATCTTTTATCAAAAATTCCCTCGTCCGGTCGTTATACCTCCTCCCACCATTTCGACAATTATTCCACTTAAAAAGTTCTCTCTATTCACCGAGGGGCGTGCATATACTTATTCTAAGATTCCTGATTGGACCTTTTGTTAGGCCTTAATTTTAAGCATTACTTACATTTTTCTCCCCTTTGGTTCCAACAAGACGGGATATCTGGTTTTTATATCACCCTCAAGATTTTATTCTGTTGTCTATTGTATTTTATGGTTGCCTTCGGAGTCCAACAGAGCTGAGTTTTACCAGAAACGTATGGGGCGACCCTTTTTCCAACACAAAGGTTCTTGGAACTACATATAAAAGGAGGGCATGTGGTCATCTGTTCTTTGTCCACTACACAACGCTGTCTGCCAGGTTTTCCTTTCTCACTACCCAGAAAATACATAATAATAGATACACAATACACAAATAAATTAACTACTAACATAAATACACATAAATTGTACACACTAATTGTAATATTATTTATAACATATGTAATTGATTATGTTAACATTTTAAAATATTTTAATTGGGGACGGCAGCTCATTAGTATTGCTTCAGAATATTGCTTTTAACATTGTAAAAGTATAAAAGTACAACGTTTATGGCTAGCGATGAGAAATATATGTAAATTTATATTTGTTATTGCGCTGTGTATCTTCGTAAAACTTAATGAATGAATAAATATTTATTTCACCAATAAGAATTACACATATTTTACACGTTAGTTTGGATTACCAAATTATGCAAACTTATTAAAAATTAATAACGTCTAAACTTTCCACTAACTCCCAATTTATGGAGTTTCATTCTTCCGTACCCCATTACAATTAAATCAGGTTGAATATGTAATGAGGATATATATATATATATAAGAATAACGTTGTTATTCTTATTGTATTGCCCACCATCCATATACATTTTTTCCCCTCATCTTCCCGATGTATTTTCCAAGATATTTTACATTTTCGTGCGATCTTAAATTTAAAATTCTTCTGCCTCCTACTTAATTTGGTAAGTTTCCTCACTCTCGTAAATTGAACTGTTTCTTTCAAAATTTTGTTTTCTTACATTCTAAAACACAATGCGAAGTACTATTTGGTTCTTCGCACGTTGGACATTTTCCCTTAATATATGTATATATATATATATATATATATATATATATATATATGTGTGTGTGTGTGTGTGTGTGTGTGTGTGTGTTTGTGTGTGTGTGTGTGCATGCATTCCTTGTCCCACTTAAGCTTATTAGTCTGTTCTAAATTATGCCAGTTCTTTCTTTTCTGCTTATCACAGATTTCATGTAATTATCCCTTCCCCAAACATTTTTCAGTGTTCTGTATATTCTCAGTGTATTTTTGATATTAAGACTATAGTTTTCTCTTTGTTAATATTCTCAATTTTTTATTTCTTTTCAAACCCCTTTTCCCATTCTTTGACCTTCATACCGTATTAATCTCATTCCAACTTCCTGTAGAATATTTTGAATTTTATATATCCAATTTGTTTTCCCCTTAATTCGTTCTTGTGTTACCAAACCCTGTTTGATGATATTCTCCTCTTATAGTTTTCCTGCTCTATACCAATATAGCAGTACTCATTCCATTGCCTGCTTTAATAGCCCAGTCTTCCTAATTCCATTGGGGCAACCTCATTAGGTGAAGATCTAGGTAAACCTAGGACAATTCTACAAAATAATCTATTTCTTACATGTATCGCTTCCCATCTTCCGCCTGTTCCCCAAATTTCAATTCCATACATCATTCACCTCTTCACTATTGATTTTTTATTTGTTTATTTACGGACGCTCTTTAACATCTCAGGTCATCAGCGTCCCATTCTATTCAGGGCGTGAAACGGCCGACAAATTTTGCTCAGAGGCCTCTTCTTTCAGACTTGAGGTTCTTTTTCGTGCCGTAAATGTACGACACGGGACCCACGGCTTTACTTCCCTTCCGAAGGCAGCCATACTTAGGATTTTTACGCCCGAAAAAAGCCATCGGTCCTGGCGGGGATCGAACCCACGATCTTGGGTGTTGGAGGCAAGTGTGGTTATCACTAGATCATCAGGATCCACTCTTCATTATTGAATATATACTCTCTCGAACCATTTTGCTTTCATTTTTGATATTTTATTTACACAATCTCTAACTGCACTTATAGTCATTTTTCCTTCTGCTAATGCCTTTCTTTTCTTTGATCCCTCCATTTTCCATTACTATACGGTCTAATACCCTGGCATTACATTTTCTTGACAACTTGGATTTCTGTTGTTTTCTGCTGTATTTTTTTTTTTTTTTTAACTTGGAACCTTTATTCTTCTCCACAATTTTATATTTAGTTGTATTTGTCCTAAGACCCCATTTCATACATGCATGTACCTATAGCTTCTAGTGATCGTTTTAATCCTGCACTCGTTAAGGAACTTGTTACCATATCATCTCTCCCGTGTCGTATGTTTACGGCACGAAAAAGAACCTCAAAACTGAAAAAGAGGCCTCTGAGCAAAATTTATCAACCGTTTCACCGGAATTGAATGGGACGCTAATGACCTGAGATGTTAAAGGGCGTCCTTAAATAAAACGAATGAAAAAAAATACCAGATCATCTGCAAAGAGCAAGCCCGGTATCTCTATGTTTATAGTGCATAATGTACATTACCGTTACTAATTTCTACTAAAACATCACCAATAAATAGAATGAAGAACACTTGGCTTAATATACATCCTTTTCTGAGACCTACATTATTTTATGTTTTATCGGTTACCCTTCCCTTTTCATATTTAATAAAACATTCATTTTCTTATAAATATTTTGAATTGCTTTATAAATCTCTGACTTACTCCTTTTTTCTCAGTTTGATCAAAAGTGCTTCTCTATAAATTGAACTGAATGTTTTTTTTTTAAATCCAAAAACAAAATATAGTGTACCTCTTTTGTTACTAAGATATTTATATTATAATAATATTATAAAATATTATTAATTGTTCTTTTGCCTTTCCTAAAGCCTTATTGGAATGCTGAAAGCTTACTTTCTCTGCCTATTCTTGTGACCCTTTTACTAACACTCCAGTGAAGACATTCCCGATTATTGAAAGTAGATTAATTCCTCTATAATTTTTTGGATTCCTAATACCTCCTTTACCTTAATAAATTGGCGTTAATATTCCCACTCTCCTTTTCCTTCTTCAAAGATTAAATTCACTAACCGAACTAATATGCTTAATCTGTTTAGGTTTTCTACCCAAACTTTCCACCATTCTTTTGGAATTCCATCTATTCCACGTGCCTTATTAAGTTTTAACTTTTTTATTTATTCCAGTACGTCACTTGACTTGTTTTACTTTCCAACAAGACTATTTTCCACGGATTATTATTAATAAAATTGTCTTATATAACCAAAGTTTTTACTTCACCCACAAAAAAAACACGAAAAACTTACACCATTTTATAATTGATAAACATTATCCCCTCCCTGTCTTTTATGCATTTTGCCTATCATTGCCCAAATTGTTTCTTTTGCTGCTCAATTAGCTTCTGGCTAAAATTTTCTCCCCACAATTTCTTTTTTGCCTCTAATAAGCACCTGTAAATAAAACTTAATAATTACGTACCATGTTTAATAAAGACTTTTGGTGCATATTTGCTCATGAATATGTGAGCATGCCTTGGACGTTAGTGGTGCATATGTAGATATCATGAGCAATATTTGATGCATACTTATATATTTTATCGCGAACACACTTTATTATATTTTTTTAAGTTTCTGTACTTAGGTAAGACACGCAAATACAGCAGAGCTATCTATTGGCAACGATATGCGTTTGCGGGCAAAAAGCGGAGGTCCCAGCAGCCATTGTGTTGTCTGTCAGTTGAAGACGGTTGCATGAGAAAAAAATAATGAAATGTCAAAATAAAGATCCAGCAAAATTTAAAGGAATGAATAAAAAATTTGCATAATTATCTAAGAGGAAAATAGTATGTTTTATCAAATAGGGTGTATGTATGTTTCTGTACGTTTTAATGATTAATATTTATCGAATTTTAATGTTATTAGATTGAGTTAATATTCGTATTTCCATTAACATTTTAAGGCCTATTTGGCAACTTGAATTATACTATAATAATCACTTTCTACGTTAGGTTCCATTCAAGTTGTTCAGCCTATAGAAACAGAAACACGGGAAAATTAAATGTCAACGAAAGAAAAATAGACATAAATATGATACTATTTAGAAGAAAATTCCAATTTGGTAGATGATTTTTTTGAGCTTTATGAGGTTCATTGCAGCAGAGATGCCAGGAATGCGTTGGAAAATTCCAAATTAAATTAAATTAAATGCAGCGGACGGATTTCTTTTGGTTTATTTATGGATATTCTTTAACATCTCAGGTCATCAGCGTCCCATTCAAGTCAGAGCCGACAAATTTTGCTAAGAGGCCTCTTTTTTCAGACTTGAGGTTCTTTATCGCACCGTAAATGTACGACACGGAACCCACGCTTTACTTCACTTCCTTTGGATTTTTACGTCTGAAAAAATTCATTGGTCCTGACCGGGATTGAACCCGCAATAATGGGTTTAGGAGGTAAGTATGGCTACCAGTACACCACCAGGACCGGCCGCAGCAGACAGTAGACAAGTGAAGTTGTTAGACAGAAATTTACAAATGTAGTCCAAAAGAATTATAATCAGAAAGATCTGAGGGAAATTATCAAAACGTTTCAAGAATTTGATACTGATGTGGACGTGATTACAAATTATAAGTTTTGTCCCTTCACTTCATGTTCATGTGGTGTTGAGAGGACGTTTTCTATGTAGAACATTATTTTTACGAATAGGAGAATTAAGTTGGGCTATAAAAATATGGAAAATATGGTTGTGTTGCAAAGTTTCATACACATTGGGAGTGGCTAAGAAATTATTATATTTATTGCTAAAACTAATAATTTGACTGTTTTCTCTTATAGTGTTTTTGGGATATTTAGCGCATATGTTAACACATTTTTTTTTTTGGCCTTAAATGAATATTTTGGCATGTTAAAGCCCCTATTTGTTTGCATATTTTCAGATTTATTTGCATATAAGTTTCAATACTATTCACGATTGCTTGCAAGGATGAAAATTACCCAATGATTCTCGTTATAAAACTGTGTGGACAAAAATGTAACTAGCAACTGAGTAATTTAAGTGATAAGAACGGTATTAACATAGGATGGTAGTTAGTGCCAATAATTTTCACAGAGTTATGGTGACTATAGCATAAAACCATTAAAATTACTCATATTTCGGTTAACTCATTATACAGTTTCTTCTTTTCAACTTAATGGCTAATAGTTAATACTCTCTCCTCTTGACTGTAGTGTGCGCACATCCTTAACACTGTGGAAGTTGCTTGCCTTCAAGACCTCATTCATTCAATAATTCTTGATTGGCGAAGAAGCAGTTTTAATTTAAGTTGAATGAGCGACCTGTAAATATCAATTAGTTAACTTAAATTAAAAATTATATTAGGTTTACATCTCTGAAACATTTTAAAGACATGATAGATTTACGTTTCAAAAGAACTACTTTAACATATATTCATTTAATATATAAAAGTATATTTTATGTGTTTAATCAAAGATACTGAGCCGATAAATATCGGTGACATCAGGAATCCTGAAATTCATAAATATTTATCAAGTTTAAGTACAAGTTAAAAAGAAAAAAGTAAAAAACACTAATGCAAACTACTTAAACCAAAGATTAAAAAAACGGTAATTTGAAAAAATAGTATTCTGATATAAATAAATATGTTACAAATAGAATTTTCAATGTTTATTTCTTGGTTGTACTAATTTATATCAAATAAAGGCAATGATATAAACATTTTAACGAATCTTTGATTATACCAATCACTATTTCGCAAAACCCATTAGAAGATGCATTTAAAGTTTTTGGATATGTCCATGTTAGATTTTACACACTACCTACACTGACTTAAAATCAACCCATTGACATTCATTTGTTGAGAGAGAGAGAGAGAGAGAGAGAGAGAGAGTATAAACTCTCCTCCGTATATTACGACAAATATGGCACACATGGCTCATATATCCACTTCTTCTCTCTGCCCACTTCATTGACTTTTCTGAAGATCTCTTTCAGGCGTTGACGACAAAGGCCTTGCCTTTACAACTGTTGATAGCGATTATATCTGTTTTTCTGAATGAAGACTGACACACAATGAACCTCTTAGTACTATGGATTTCTGTGTTGCTGTCCATGAGATTTGAACTCTGCTGTCTCAAGTTAATCAGTAGTTCGCTTTTAGAGCTTAAAACAAATATAGCATTGGGGAGTTTCCTGTCGCATAAACACATATTACACCGTCTGTCCGGATTTTATCATCAGGTTCAGAATATTGTAGGCCACATTAATGACACACTTAGGAAAAAGGTACAAATTTCCTTAATAGTCGTTAACGTCTCAAATAGACAAAGCTTTAGTTTGACAAGAGACAGAATGAGCGTCCTAACCAATACAAAGGCAAAACCGCCAAGATTTTATCATGTAGAAAGGCTGCTATATAAACGATTGCAAGCTGGCATTAGGCAGTTATAAGCAATGTGAAAGCACATGTATTTGCTAAAGGATATGCTGGTACATTCACTGTTCTGAACTAGCGTTTGGAATTCCAATACCCGCGATTCAAAGCACCATTAATGGGTAAATTACCAAAAACAACAATATACATTGGATCAGAGTAGAAGAAAGCAGACACAATAAAAATAATGATGAATAAAACATCTTCATTACTTACTGATGATATTTTGAGGCTTAATAGAACTCAAATTATACTTGCAATAGGTCCCCTAACTAGTCATTGTAGTCTAAAAAAGCATTTGCATACTATAGAAATCCTAAAGGAAAACCCACAGTATACGCTTTATAGTGATGCGGAAACAACTTCTCACATAATTTTCAAGTGTGAAGTTCTAGCCAGGAGACACAAACTCCTAGGAATAATTGACCCTGAGAAACAATTTCCTACAAAAAAATCTGGTAAACAGAGTGCTTAACCTTGTACAAGGAACTGGGCTGTTCATTTAGAAACAATGAATATGAGAAATAATGCACTGTTTCCGTGTTAGGGAATAATAATATTTACGTTAGTTTAATCTAATCCTAAACCACCCTAAGTATTTTAGAGCATTGTTGCAATTTCTTGATAGTATGTTGAACACATCCGGTTGATCAAATATTCTGTAGTTCTTAAACACAAAATGAGTGTAGAAAAGCGATCACGGAAAAGATAGCTCATTAAGTTAATAGCATTAAATAATTTTATTCCATTTTGGCAAATGAATCTACGAATTGGGATGAACTGAAAATTTGCATTATACGTACTAATATATCAAAAGAAACCCTGACCCCCCCACGTGGTCTTGTCTACCTGCAAATCTGGAGGTTCTGGGTTCGATTCCCGTAAAGTTAGTTGCCTGGGTAAGGCTTTCCCCCGAAGTTCCTTGCCTCGTAAAAGTAAGGAAATTTAACTTTAAACTCATTTACGCACTTAATTCGTTAAAGTCTGTCGTTTCTTTAGATATTTGTTGTTATGAGGGACGTTAAACTGCCAAAAATGGAAATAATAATAATAATAATAATAATAATAATAATAATAATAATAATAATAATAATAATAATAATAATAATAATAATAATAATAATAATAAATAGATATCCCAAAAGTTGGTGGGGTGTTATTAAATAGGTTTCCATTGTGAACACAAGAGGAAAGGCTTTGTGCAATCTCTTGTACATACTCGTTCAGATCAGTGCCCTTCTGGCACTTTCTTCGCCTTCAGTAGCCTGGCGTTGGACGGCGCTGTAGGCACAATATAGAAGCTTCCTTGCCACCCTTTGTTTTTGAAGGCTGGCGCCCTGAGTGCAGAGAAACAGGAGTGTAATACCAGTCAGAGGACTTTACCCATGTAAACGTCCGTACGAACCGTGCATGACAGCTGATTTCCTGGAGCTTTTGGTTTTCCAAACTCCATTTTATGCTTTTTTGCTTTCAAAGTCAATTACTTTCGCCCAAGGATTTTTTATTCCAGATCTTTATTTTTTTATTTTTTTTATTATTATTATTTTTTTTTTTTTTGTATTCTCACTTATAAAGAAATCTCTGCTGCGCTTGCCATTCTTTTTCTACTTATTGTTTTTTCTATAGTTAAATGCCATTATATTTGTTTCTCCTTTAAAACTCATCTGATTTTAAACACTGTTTAATTCTAGGCGGTAATTGAGATTACAGTATTAATAATTATTTCTTACGTTTATATGAGTTATGTATCAAGTATTCAGGGGTTTAACCCTCAGTCGAAGCAATGTACTGCGACAATTTAATGGAGGGAGGAAGAAGTGAATAGATGATGGTTTTAATTAATTAGGATATTAATAGTATTTGTGGATCAATGAAGTTCTTCTCATCTCCCACTGCTGTCCTGGTGCGTCGCGTTGCCACGGCCATCGTCGGTAGATTTGCTGGAAATTTTGTTACCTTTTCAGGTCAACGGGGGGAAATAGTCGGGAACTAGGAAATATAAGCAAAGTTCAAGACTGGAGATGACACTATTTATTTCCCTTTGTCACTGGTTTAATGTAAAGGATCGCGTTCTAAGTTTCTGTTGAGCGATTTTTATTTCTCACTTCGCCTAACCTATTAATTTTCTATTAGAACACTCCAAGATCGTTCGACTCTTCTCTTAACTCATGGATCAACTATCACTGCCCGATTATTTAAATGTTTCTCTCCACCTTGACGGCTCGACACTTACCGCAGGCTTCTCACTTACTGTTCAATTCTATCTCCCCCAATTGCTCAATTCTTTGTACTCTCGGTTGTTTAAAACCTAATCTCTTATCAAAAGTTCCTTCATCCGGTCGTTAGACCTTCTTTTCCCTTTTCTGCAATTATTCCACTTAAACATTTCTCTCTATTCGCCGAGGGGCGTGCATATACTTATTCTCAGATTCCTGATTGGACCTTCCATAGGCCTTCACTTTAATTTGATTTACATTTATTTCTTTTGGTTCCCACGAGTGTAGAAATCTGTCTTATTTCACTTTCTGTTTTCACTTTCTATTGTCCACTGTCTCCTACTGTTCCCTTTTGTAGGCTAAATAAAACTGAAAGTTACCAGAAGCTCCAGAGAGACGACCCTTTCTTATACAAAGGATCAAATACAAAGACGACTCCCGGTCATCTGTTCTTTGTCCATTACACAAAACACATTCACCCTCTCTATATTGTCTGGCATCTCTTCTAAAAGGTCTGTCGCCAGACTTCTATTACCCAAAAAATACATAGAAATATACAGTGAATGAATAACTTAACTACTAACAAGAATATACATAAATATACACACTAACCGTATTACTAATTATGATATCTATAATTGATTATGCTAGCACTTTGTAATATTTTAATTAGGCACGTCATCTCATTATTACCGCTTCGGTACCTAAGAGACATCTTTCCCTCTTTTTCACCCTACTAAGGTAATTGTTGATGCGAAATGGTCCCAACCCATAGTACAAAGAGTGCTCTAAAATCTCGGTCTGACAAAAAAAACACAGTATTTAAAAGAAATGTTTTTGTTGTTTTATCATACCTTTTAAATCACTACATTAAGTTCAATAAAAGTAGTACAAACCCATCCTCCTGCAGACCTCAGCCTTTATCTAATTTTATAACATGATTCATATTAATTTTACAATACTTTTATTTTTATTTAATAGGTTGTTTTATTTTAATTTTACAGAATGTTTCATTCCTCCTCAGGCAGTTAGGTTGGGAATATTGAATTTCCCTACAATTCCCTCCTCACAACTAAATTTCCCTAATAAACACAAAACTTTCCTCCAATTACCCTCTTCAATACAAAAATCCCTTCCAAATACTGAAATCCCCTCTAATTTCCCTCTTCAAATTCCGCAGCGGCGTGCTTATGCGGCGTCACATTAGCAAGGTCGTCCGCTAGGGTTGCAAGTTTTTATTTTGCGGCAGTGTTTGTCCTTTTTTTTTTTTTTTTTGTGCTACAAGTTTTGTGTTTTTGCCGGTGATGAGAGTAGATTTGATGTAAGTGACGCCATCTTGTTCACCAATTTGCAAAAAGACCAGTAGGTGTTGTCTGAAATAGAGTAAGGATATTTATAAAAAGATAATGGTAATGGGAAAAGTTTGTAAACAATAAAAATGCAGTATAGAATTAATACTTTGCTATGCAAAGTTCAAACAGTAATTTAATATCACTAAACAGTTATTATGAAATTTTATTCATAATAGTAGATCAAAGAATGATTTTTGACAGGTTTGAATAATGTAATATAAATTACCCGCTGGCAATTTATGAAAAATTTGTACAATTTAACAATAAAGTAATTGCATTTATTTTAGAGAGATAGAGAATTTTAAGTTTCGTTACATTAATACAAACATGGGGCATTTGTAGATTCTGTTGTTTTGTTTTATTAAAGGACGCTCTTGAACATCTCAGGCGTCCCATTCAATGCAAGGCGTGAAACAGTCGGTAAATTTTCCTCACAGACCTCTTATTTCAGTCTTGAGGCGCTTCCATATCGTAAATCTACGACATGGAATCCACGGTTTTACTTCTGTTCCGAAAGAACCCATACTTAGGGATTTACGCCCGAAAAATCCATCGACCCTGGTCGGGACTATTTTGTGTTTACGGGTCTATAATGGTTACCACTAGACCACCAGGAGCAACATACTTGTATATCAAATGTGCTGGTCCATCTATATGCATACGCTACCATGGTCGGTTGTCATGGTCGGTGCACCTTTTAAAAGCGCTAAAAGAGTCTTGACAAAATAAAGTTAGAGATTACAATACATCCATATCAATGGGTGGATTTAGCATGAGATACCTTTATGTAATTATCGTGTTCATTGAGTGGCCCCAAACGACTTAAATGTAGCATATACTTTAAAAATGGATTGACCATAGTTGCTGAAATTAAACAATATAGTAGATTGGTAAAAATTCGTTTAATGGAATTGTCGATAATTGCAGAAGCTTTATTTAACAATACTCAGCAACATAGAATTTGCCATAAGGTAAACTAAAAATATTAATTTAAGAATGTGTTTGAGACAACCACAATATTTGCATGAAAAGTATTATGAATGTATATAATGCATAATAAAAGAATATTTAAGTTGAAAAGGAATACAAGATAATTTAATAGATACTACATGCAATGTTAATAATGGAAAATATATAAATGAATAAAAAGGTTAAAGCAAGTAATTAATTGTAATATGGAAACAAATTAAAAAGTATTATATTAGGACGGAAAAATATGGAAAATCTAAGTATGCAAATGAATAAAATATTTAAGGAAAAATTATTAAACAATATAAGTAAATGTTTGGAAAATATAGTTATGTATGTGCATAAATTGTTAATAAATAGAGAGAATCACTATGCAAATTAATAAAAGAGTTATAGAGAAAATAATAAAGCATTATTAGTAAATGAATAAAATAATAGTTCTCATTACATTTTATTCATGCAGGGTTCAACGTACGGTGTTCGCCATCCCCAGGTTGGTGCGACACAGGGCCCATTTTTTGAGTACATAAATGTTTCATTGTGCAAGTAGATAATG
Organism: Metallyticus violacea; assembly: GCA_030762175.1. Lineage (NCBI taxonomy): Eukaryota > Metazoa > Arthropoda > Insecta > Mantodea > Metallyticidae > Metallyticus > Metallyticus violacea. Next base: position 80,454,794 of record CM060846.1, on the reverse strand, counting down.
TTTTAATGAATGACATATTGTATATAGTATGTTGCAATTACGTGTTTTAATTATTTGAAAAATGTATTTCTTTATTATTTGGTTTATTTTGCAAAATGGTGGCGTAATTTTTAGCTAATGCATTAGTACCGGTACGGTCCAAGTGTTGATATTTGTGGTATTGTGTGTGTGTGTGTGTTTTGATAAGGTTAATTCATTATGGTGATTGATTTATTTTGAAGAAATGTATTGGGTGGCGTATTTGTGAATTAACATGGTGATACATTTATGGTGTATTGAAAATATTTTTTGTTTTAGATGGTAACAGCGTTTTTTGTTGGTAATGTTTATGTCTAAATGTTTTTTGAATATGTAGTATTGATTTAGTTTTTTTAATAAATGGTTCGGTATACTGAGTTAAGCAAGCACATGCATGTTTTATGTAAATAATATACAAATTAGACTTACCTACTATAATTAAGTAGGGCATCGGCTAGCTACTGAGTTTGCTAATGCAATATAAGGAGAAAAGGTTGGCAAGGAAGTGACGTGATGGTTAGAAATAAGGAGGCTGGTGAATGGTGCAGTAGATGGGATGTACAGAACTGATATGTAAAACGGAGGTAGGATTTTGGTGTATATAGTACTTACATTGAAAGCAAAATGGTAAATTGTATAAATGTTTGTAAATTTAATAGCAACTCAATAATATGTTGACAAATATAATATGTCTCTTTCGTAAACAAATGAAAAATAGTCGCTTACAATACTTAACTTTCCAAAAATATAGAAGTTATGTTGTGCAAAAATACATGATAGGTTGCAATCAAAATATATTTCCACCTTTTGATTTAATTTTGTAAACAAATGTTCATAATAGAAACCAAATATTAACTTTGACAACAAAAACATTTAAAATATTTAATTTTGAGAAAAAGAATTTATGTCGTGCAAACAAATTGCGGTATACTGCAATCAAAAAATTCAATTTTATTTACTTTCATAAACAAAAAAAAAATTATAAGAACAATTGTGTATAAAAATTATATGTTGAAATCAAAACAAACGTATTTGCAATTCTATATACTTTTGTAAACCAAAATTTGTCATAGAAACCAGATATTAATTTTGAAAATAAAAACTATTTACAATATTTAACTTTGCAAAAACGATATATTTCAATCAAAACATATATTTTAACTTTTTGATTTATTTTTAACAAACAATTCTAACTCTGTAAACTAAAGACTATTTACAATACGTTTGCAAAAAGAATTAATGTTATGCAAATAAAAAAGGAAATGCTGCAATAATAAACTTTCCCCTGTACATTTTATAAATCAAAAGTACATGTTGAGAAGAAATGATTATACTTTGCTTTGCCAAAAAGAAAGTTACCTTGTGTAAATAAAAGCGTTATATTGTATTAAAAATATTTCCCCTCTTTGATTTACTTTTTTAATAAAAATTCGTATTAGGAACAAGATATTAACGTTGAAAACAAAAAATCCACTTACAATGTGTTACTTTTCAGAAAGGTTATGTTGTGCCAAAAATATTTTGCAATTAAAAAAGTTGCTTCATTCTTTGGTTTGTTTTTATAAACTGCTGCAAAAACGATAGTCGCGAGTTTCAAGACCCTTCATAAATTTAATTCCGCGTAACATTTAAGCCGGTTGTAATAGAGAAAAGAGGGAAAGTGTTTTGGCTTCGCGGTAACTGAAATATTGATTTGAAATTATTGGTAACCGAATCGCCGCGGATTCGTAGATCACTCATAATTATAAGTTCGCCTAACTTCTAAACTTTGGGTCGCAGAGAAAAATCGAAAAATATTTTGCATCGGGGTAACTTAAATTTTAATTCGACAGTAGGAGTACCGCCGTGGGTGGACGGGGTCGTTAAGGCGCGGACTCGTGAGCGGGAGGTCCTCCCTAACTGGGATTTTCTCCAGGATTTCCTTAGTCCTCATAAATGGCAAATGCCGGGCAGGTACACTAAACTTTGGCCTGGAACGTTTCCTTCCTTAAAAGTATTCTTTCCAAAATGTTTCTCTTATGTACCATCAGTGTCCACCACCTGTGCCTCAGTAGTAAAAGCGAGTGTAACATTATATACTGGTTTCCCGACGGACGTGGGTTCGATGCATCTCCATTGCTTAAGCCGGTGTAACTTATAAACCGGGGGCCGCAGAGAAAAAACGATTCATTCTTTGGCATGGGGTAACTTAAATATTAATTTGGTACTACTCGTAACCCGATGGTCGCGGTTTCGATGCATTTCTAATTTTAGCCGGCGTAACTTCTAATATGCCGCCAATTACGGTTGTAGAAAAGAACCGGAAATTTTTCAGGATAGGAAGGACCAAATTAAAATGACATTTGTACCATTCAATTTTGCAAATTTAAATTTGCATGCATTCATTTTAATAAATGTGCATATTTTATATACTTTCGATTCATAAAAGTAAATCAGAGGGTGAAAATATTGTTTAATGCCACACATTATTTTGCTCAATGTAACTTCTTTTTTTCAAAGTTAAATGGTATAAATAGTTTTCTTTCGACGATAATGTTTTCATTCTGATAGGAATTTTTATTTCTGAAGGTAAACCAAGGAGTGAAAATGTGTTTTATTGCAACAAAACGTGTTTTGAGCTATATATATATATATATATATATATATATATATATATATATATATATATATATTTGAAAATTTAAACATGTTCAGTGTTTTCAAAATGTACTTAATGAAATAAATAAAAATTGGGATGATGGCAACATTACATATTTTTATTTGCACAACACATTTTTTCTTAAAGTAAATAAAGGGGAAATATATTTTTTGGTGCCAACATAATTTTTTTTTCCACAACATAAATTCCTTTTATTTTCAAAGTTAATATTATAAATATTTTCTTCAAAGTTAAACTTTAATAATTAATATGCATTTTTGTTTAAAAAACTAAATAAAACAGTGGAAATGTGTTTTATTGAATGCAATATAATAATTTTTTGCACAATGTAATAATTTTTTACAAAGTTAAATACTGCAAATATTTCTTTTTGTTTTCAATTTTCAACATTCAATTTGATTTTAATATGCATTATAGTTTATGAATTTGAAACCAAGAGTGGAAATATTTATTTTGATTACAACGTAACATTTTTGCACAATATTACTTCTTGTTTGCAAAGTTAAATATTGTAAATAGGTTCTTTATGTTCTCAAAGTTAATACTTTCTTTATAATAGGAATTTTATTTATAGAAGTAAACCAAATAGTGCAACACGTTTTGTTGCAACACAACACCGTTTTGTACAATATTACTTTAATATTGCAAAATTAAGTATTCACTTTTTCCCAAAATGTACATTCGGTTTATAAAAATACATAAAATAGGGGTAAAATTTTGTTTTTATTGCACCACAATATCTGTTTTGTTTGCAAAACATAATATCTCCTTTTGCAAAGTTAAAAAATGTTTAAAAAATGTCAAATTTTCAAATTTAATATTTTCCTTATATCACCTTTTATTTATAAAAGTAAATCAAAAATTTAGATTTTATGGCAAAATAACATCTTTTTGCACAGGATTATTTTTTTGGGAAAATTAAATATTATAAAAATTTTTGTTTTCAAATTTAAATATTTTATTTATACTCTGAGTATTTGTTTGTAAAACTAAATTAAGAAGAGAAAATGTGTTTATTATTGCAGCATACACTTTTTACACAACATAAGCTCTTTTTTGCAAAGTTAAATATTATAATTTTTTATTTCAAAGTTAATATTTTGTTCCTAATATGAATTTCTATTCATAAAAGTAAACCAAAGTTGGGAAATGTTGTTTGATTGCAACATAGCATTTTATTGCACAACAAGAATTCTTTTTTTTTTTTTTCAAATTTATATATTGTAAATAATTTTAGTTTTAAAAGTTAATATTTTGTTTCTTCACAAAAATAAATGAAAAAGTGGAAGTATTTCTTTGATTGTAACATAATCTTTCTTTGCACAATATTTTTTTTCCGTTTGCATTGTTAAATATTGTGAACTATTATTTCTCTTTTTTCGCAAAATGAGTAAATTTTATTTGTCAAATGTTATTTAGTTGGAATTAAATTAACAAATATTTACACAATTTACCATTTTGGTTACAGCGTAAGTAAAATTATATTATATACACCACAATCCTGCCCTTTTTATATATCATTTCTATATATAATCCTACCCCGCCAGTTGTGTACTTCTTTTCATCGCCCCAGAACGGCAGACACCTCACGTTGGACATTGCCCGTCCACGCGTTTCATTCTGACCAATCATGTACCTCTCCATCTTCACCAACAATCACCTGGCTCCTTATTTTCCTGAATAACGTCATTTCCTTACAACTCTTAGTCCTTACATTGCATTATGTAACTGAGTAGCTCGTCGACACCCTACATTAGTATATCAGGCAAGCCTATTGTATATTATTTACATAAAACATGCTTGAACTTTCTTAGCTCAGGATACCGAGCCGTTTAGTTCAAAAACTAAATCAATACCACATAATAAATATATATTTGGGCATAAACATTACCAACACAAAAAATAGAGTTACCATCTAAAACAAATATTTTCAATTTACGGTACATATATCACCATATTAATTCAAAAATCCATTCTTCAAAATATGTGAATCATCATAATCAATAAACATCAAAACACAAACATTACCACGAAAATCAACAATCGGACCACACCAGCACTAATACATCAGCTCAAAATTACGCCACCGTTTTAAAAAATAAACCTAATAATCAACAAATCCATTTTTCAAATAATTAAAACACGTAATTGCAATATACTCTATACCAAATGTCATTCATTAAAACATTTATCTACTTGCACAATGAAACATGAAACATGTATACTCAAAAAAAATAGGCCTCGCGTCTCGCTAACCTCGGGACAGCGAACACCACACACTGTACACCGTATGTAGAAAAATTGTAATGAATAATTTTATTCATTTACTTATAATGTTTATAATTTTTCTTTTTACGTTTTATATTCATTTCCACACTTATATTTTCCGTTCTTTAACCTTTTTATTCATTTGCAAAGGTAGATTTTCCACACATTCGCGTCCTAATATACTAATTTTACACTTAAAAGCTAATCCTTAACTTTATTTTAACATTTTTATTCATTTGTAAACTTATATTTTTCATTCATTAATACTAATTATAGCATTTATTATATAATAATGTATTCATATCCAACTTAAGCATTATTTTATTGTTCAATATATATTTATAACAATTTTCACGCAAATATATTAGTTTCTCAAAGTACTCTTAAGTTAATGTTTTTAGTTTACCCAATGGCAAATTGAATGTTCCTGAGTATTCCTAAATAAAGCTTCTGCAGTTACAGACAATTCCATTAAATGAATGTTTACCATTATACATAATTTTTTTAATTTCATCAATTATGTCCACACCATTTTTAAAGTATATGCGTCGTTTTCAGACATTCAGCGAACATGAACGTTCCGTAATGGCCATCCGTGGACAAAAATATCTTATGTTAAATCCATTCATTGAGTGGACGTAGTGTGGGAATTTCTTAACTCCATTTTGTCAAGACTCTTTTCCCCTTTTGAAAGATACATCGACCATTACAATCAACCATGGCAGCGTACGCATATAGATGGAACAGAACCTTTCGTCTACAAATGCCGCATGCGTTGTATTAATGTAAGAAATTCTCTATTTCCCTAAAATAAATGCAATTATCTTTGTTGTTAAACTGTATATTTTTCCTTCATATGCTACATCGGATGTTTGTGTTTAGCTTGTTCAAACCTGTCAAACAAAAACCTGACACTGGTGTTTGCCTTTAACTTGTTCAAACCTGTCAAAAACAAAAATAAACCTGACACCAAATGCTTGCGGTATATGTTATCCCATGAACTTGAATTTTCCCAGAACAACCTGTCATAAATTTCGGCCCTTTCCTTACTTTCTGATTTCTATTGATAATCTTTTGCCTTCCTTAGTTTGTAGATTTCCAAATGTTCTCGGAGATAATGCACGTGTTTGTGGCTGTTTTCGACTTTCCTGTAATAAAACATTTTCGTCTCCGTTCTGACATTTTCATTTTCTCTTAAATTATTGCTAAGTCTGACTTTGTTAAATACTGTCCCGTTACGGTCACATGTTTCCCTTATTGTGAACTCCTAAGTATTTCCTGGGTAGAAGGTTCGTGACCTATCAAAAGATAGTTTACCCTTTCCTCAGCCTTGTCTAAGGAGTGGTCAGTGGAGAGTCGTCAGGTATACATCTGTCTCTTTCTAACATATTTTACACAAAATGTATACAAAACCCTTTTGTAAGTTACAAGTTACAAATTATTTCTATTTCTGTTCTACCTATACATAATAATTATCCTTATCAAATCTAATGCCTTTATAAATATAACTCTGCAGCCTTTAGTTATTAAATTAATAAAGGCAGCCTTATTTCCGGCTTCACTATCAAAAGAAATATTTTTTCACTCTTTGACTTACTTTTATATACAAATTCATGACAACTATTTAGTGATATTAAAATATTCTTAGACTTTTTCAATGTAAGATATGAATACTTTGGCACATTTTTCTATCCTTTATGTACTTTTCTCACTCACATTATCTTTTTATAGCGATTTTTCTCTATTTCAGGCAACAACCTAATGCTCTGTTTTCTAGTTTATGACGACGATGCCACTACCCTCATCACCTGCAAAAAAAAAAAAAAAAAAAAAAAAAACTCAAAATCCGCAGTACGAATAAATGGCAAAATCTGCCACAAAAAGGGAGGGAAACTAGAACCCCTAGCGGATGACTTTGCCAATGAGACGTCATATAATAGTAAATTTTTGTGTTGAAAGGGGAAATTCAAAGTTTTAATGTACAGCTTTGAGGAAGGAAATTAACGGGAAATTCGGTGCTTATTAGGGAAATTCAGTTGTGAGGAAGAAAGTTGTGGGGAAGTTCTGTCTTGTCAACTTAACTTCCCCAGCAGAAATGAATCGTCCTTGTAAAGTTAAAGTACAACATCCTATAAAATGAAAATGAAACATCCTGTGAAATTAAAATGAAACAACCTGTAAAATTAAATAGAGGATGTAATCTGCGGGAGGAAGGATATTTACTACTAACGACTTTCCAACGTTTAATACACTCGGTAAAATAAAACTTGTCCAACTGTGAAAGATAAGCATCTGTCTCAGCTTCAACCTCCTCATTTGACGTGAACCTTCGCTCACCCAGTCATTTCTTTATGTTTGGGAACAAAAAGAATCGCTGAGAGGCAACTTAGGCAAGTATGGAGGATGTGGAGGCACTTGGAAGATAAAATCATGTAGTTTTGTAAAAACAATTCCATACATCTGTGAATGCGCATTATCGTGTTGATGGAGAGCATTCTTTTTCGCAAGATGTGAACATTTAGCCTGAAATGCGTCTTTCATTTGGTCCAGTAATAAAATGTAATAATCCCCGAGGATGGTTCTGCCCTTCTGGAAGTAGTCTACGTGCACCATACCATGAGAATCCCAGAAAACTGTAGCCATGATTTTTCCTGTAGATGTAACACTTTTTGCTTTCTTTGGTGCACTTTCATCTGTAGTCACCCTCTGTTTGGGCTGCTCCTTCGTCTCTGGCGCATAAGGATGAATCTATGCTTCACCCACTGTTATGAAACGTAGGGGAAACTCGTTGCATTTGCGTTTAAACAAATCCAAACACTCTTGCGAAATGTTCATTTGAATGCATTTTTGGTCCATTGTTAACAAACGCGGCACCTTTCTCATACACAAAACTTCTTGTAAAATGTAGTGGACAAAGCCTATCGAAGCCTTTGCAATGTTAGTCAATTTCCATACCTTCAATCGACGATCATTGAATACTGCATTGTAAAATGCCACAATCTCGTCGATCGTGGCAGTTTTGGGACTCCAAAATAGATGTACGACCACGCTTAAATTCAGTAGTCCACTTTTTAACCATGAAAACAAAAGGAAAGAATCCTTTAATGTGGAGTCTACCACCTTTTGTATTTCTGTTGGGGTTAAACCCTTCAAAGCGAAGTGCTTTACAACCGCTCGTATTTCAGTTTTATCCATTTTGTATGAAATGTTAACATTCGTTTGTTTACACGATCGTCACAAACAAGTGACTACACTTAAGCGTTTAAAACTTTACAGCGCGGCATCCAAAGGATGATACTTAACAACTATCACAAGTAATATCACCAGAGGGTCTGTCATTGGCGATAAATTCACGACGAATTTATCTGGAAGACTCAGAACCTCCAGTAATATTTATTAGGACTATTTCAAGAATAAAATAAGAATGTAAATATAAATCCTCTAAATTTGGCTTACAAAAGTCTAATAATTGTACATGTGTACTTAACGCTTTCAAGCAATGTTGCGACGGAAGAATGTCAAATGGCAATAGAGAAGAGGAAAATAGGGCTTAGGTTTATTTCATGAATGGAATAAGAATAATATATATATATATATATATATATATATATATATATATATATATATGAAATTCTTACACGCTGTACTTATGAATATCTACTCTATTCAGAAACCGTGAGACTGAAATGGACAAAAGGCGACTATTACAATCACCGCAGTTCGATTTTCTAATATCAACTGAAAGAAAAAAAGATAACGTACAGTATGTCTATTTTTCTTTGTATTCTGTGCTTTGGAATTCCTAATGATAAGATCAGTTTGCACATTTGACGCATAATCAAAGCTATTTGAAGAACGTTCCATTTTTCGTTATGATGTCGATTGTCCAGGCTTTTGTTGTTATCAATAGCTCCCCACAGCCTCTAGCAAAAGTGTTCAGAGATGCGTGTTCAGTAATTATGTAGTGGTGGTATAGAGCCTGGCTACACTGTCCACAAGACAAACCACGTCTCGTTATAAAACAGATTTGATAATTTTTTTCGATAATTTCACTCCGTAATTCGACTGGGATTGGTCAAAATTCAAAAATATGTTTCGTTTCATTGGTCGATTTTAAGATGATGTCACATGAGTGAAACAGTCATAGTAATTTGGCCATCTTCACGACTTCTCCGAGTCAGGTCGAGAACTTTTAGAACATCCCTTATAGCTTCTTAAAATCCTTTCTAGCACTTCCTTTCTTATTTATGATCTGTCGTCTGTTATTTTGGTTCCATTATCATTACTTAATTGCAAATTTCTGTTTATCTAATGTACACACTTCTTGCCAAATCTTGAAAATCTGTCCTTCATGCTGTACGCAGTAGTAAACTTCACGTTTCTTGCACCAAGATCTTAAAAATCGCTTATTCCTAGATTTCAAGGAACAGTTGATACAAAATTTCCGTTTATTTTTTGTGCAAGAACTATGAGAACACTCGCTGATTTTACGCCTGATGATGTGTATTGTTTACCTATATAATGTGAAATGTAAGGTTTTTTTTTCTTTCCCGTGATGTATTATTACGATGGTGATGTTAATAATAATAATAATAATAATAATAATAATAATAATAATAATAAATTTCCTGTAATAAAGCTATTTATCAATTCAATATATTGTACTATACTGGTTTTTGATATAAAATAAATAATACTGCCGTGTAAATAAAACATTGAAATAATGATGTTAGTAATGATAAGATAATGAATATGATGATAATAATAATAGCTATCAATAACTATTATTATTATTATTAGCATTATTAGTATTGTTGTTATTAATAATAATATAATAATTACGTACCAGAAAGTACATACAGAATTAAAAATGTAGCTGGTATCTCTCAGACACATTGCGCATGATCATAAAACAATAAGTATTGTGCCCGTCGGAGAGTTAGAGCGAAATTATGTTCCGCGCAACTACATTTGATATTGTTTGTGAAATAATATGGTTATAACAAAAGTATATTTTATGCATGTAATTATTGCCCAACGAAACTCTGAAAATATTTATTTTTCATGAGCTGTAGATAAAGATGCAGCACAGACCTAAATATACATAAAAAAATATATTCCTTTGCAGTTCTACAATGAAGCCAGTTCTATGAGTGTTAGTCACAAAGCAATACAAATGGATATTAGAGCAACTAGCTATAGAATTCATATTTAATGTATAAAATGTGTATTGAACAAAGATTAGTGCAAACCAGGCTCAGTTTTGCCCTTCAGAAATTCTCTATATACTGTAAGAGGTGGTGGTTTTATTTTTTTCCGTTTATCGCCTTAGAGTTCATCTATTTAAACGGAAAGTACAAACATTTTCCCAATAAAGATGAAGAATCTGGTTTTAACCTAAGGTGGGATGTTTAAATTAACTTTCAGTTCAGTTTCATGTTTATTGTTCTTTGTATCTTTCGTTCCATTCCGGAACACGGGCGCCTCCTGTGAGGAAAATTCAATTACGCTTACTTTTCTACATAGTACAGAGGGACGGACGATAAGCTCGTCGTCTCTAAGGAAACTACTTGGACGTAAAACAGCCGGTAATTTTGTATAGGGACTTCTTTTTTCAGGCATGGAGTTCTTTAACGTGCCGTAAATCCACGACACGGGACCCACGGCTTCAAGTTCCTACATCCTGAAAAATTGACCGACCCCGCCCGAGTTTGAACCCCCGAACCTTGAGTCAAGAGAATATCACGCTATTTATAGACCATCGAGGCCGACTAGTTATATGATTTATAATATACTAATAACTGGTATTACATGCAAACAGTATAACATTTGCAAGCATTCAGGTGGTTGTTGAGAGATCATATATTTCAGAAATAATAGAAGGTCAAAAAGTGAGTCTCCGTGTCCCGTTATTTATTAATTCCCAGTCTGAGATGTTTGAATCAGTTCCTTGACTGATTGTTTCACTTATATATGAACTGTTTCAGAGCTAAATATGATTGAACAAGTGTGACAGATTTTCTCCAAAAAATACATGTTTAAATCCATATACCTGCATCATTAAAAGATGGAAATTTATAAAAGAATCACTCCCAGCAATGAAAATGGCTTGTCTTCTGAATACCAATGCCATGTTGAAAGCAATATGGACACTCGATGTACTCGATCAGGTAGAGGGGTTTCCTTAAGGCATGATATCATAGTAAATGATCACAGGCATATGGATGGTCTAGGGCTTTGTTGTTGATTTGTTTTATTTATGGACGCTCTTTAACATCTCGGGTCATCAGAGTCCCATTCAATTCAGGGCGTGAAACGGCCGGTAAAGTTTGCTCAGAAGCCTTTTCTTTCAGACTTGAGGTTCTTTTTCATGCCGTAAATCTACAACTCGGGACCCACGGCTTTACTTCTCTTCTGAAGGGAGTCATGCTTAGGAATTTCAACCCGAAAAAATCCATCGACCCTGGTCGGGATTGAACCCGCGATCTTGGGTTTACAAGGCAGGTATTTTTACCACTACATTATCAGGGCCGACTGGTAGGGCGGAGGAGGATACTTTCAGCACTTGAATCGGTTTCACGGTTAGCCCTTTGTGCTTGCTTCCCGAACAGGGATACTTCCGGGATATATCAAAATGGGCAACCAGCCCAGGACCAGGGGTGAAACACAGAGGTTCTTGCCACCCGGAGGCTTTTGCATTAGGCCAGTACCTAGGTCATTAACCTGGCCCGCCGTTCGGCTACAGACGATAACGTCGCCCTGACGCGCTAAGCTGCCTTAGCTGCCGGTTTAACTGGTGGATAGGTCATACTAGCTTAGACCTACTCGTATTTGAGAGGTGAGTCACCCCAGCATTAAGGTAGCCACCACCCTCCCTACAAACAACGGCGATTCCGGCACACCGGCCTCCAGGGTACACGCCATAGGCACTCCCCTGGGACACGCCGCCATCGTAGGTCCTCAATTGCCCGTGAGTGACGGGTCCACTGCCACGCCGAGTCCAACCCAATCCGGACAATTCCCTTCCGGGAGGGGCTCGAATCAAGTGGATACTTCCGGGAGGAAGGTACGAGAGTAGGAGTATCTGGCCGTGACTGCTCCGACTTAAATGTGGCCCCTAACATGTTTCCAGATAGAACACTCCAGGCCTGCGGAACCACCACTACCCTCCCCTTCCCTGAGTTATTCGAGTCCCTCAGAAGGCCCGCTTTCACACGATGCCGAGGCAGAAACCTTTACAAAGTGCAAGCCACATCATTCCGCGCCTGTCACCTCGCCCTGGCACTTTCGATCCTGTAACAGAACCAACAGAATGATGTGAAGAGAGGAAAATTTGTGGAATGTAAATATCCATTCCAGCATTCGCCTACATGCCACGGGAAACCATGAAAAAAAACCAAGGTCAGGATGAAACGGGAATGAAAACCGGAATCTCCCGAATTCGAGTCTCAAGCGTTAGCTAGGCGTTGTCACAGGCAAAATATGAAAGAATGCCATATTAGCTTGTGCTATCTAAGCAAAGTGTTTTCTTACTTTAGTTCCTATAAATTGCCTTAATTTGCAGCAATAGTTATAGAAATAAGATGTAATTATATTCTAAGCTTGTTATTTTGACTAATGAGAAGTAATAACTATTTTCAAACATTTTTAATTGTTAATAGTCATAACTAAGGTTTGGATTTATGTTACTTATAAACTTTAGAAATATGGTGCCATTTATACAAAAAATTAGGAAAACAGGACTTTGAAACATAAAACGTTTGCAAATTTCAATAAAATTAGTGAATTATTAAGAAAAGATATTTATTTATTTATTTGTTTGTTTCTTTGTTTGTTTCCTCCCTTCGGAGAACTGTTTTGTAGTCACAAGATATTGTCTACCCTATAAAGATATAAAAATTAATAAATAAATATATTTAAACTTTTTGTGCATTTACCTTTGATGATAGTAATATATGATAAATATATAATTTTAGTCTTCATCGAGAGATTTGCATTGGATGACTATATGCATTTTCAAGTTTGAAGGACATGCTTTTATCAGTCTGTAGAGCTTTATACTTCATTATATCGCAAGAAAAGTAGGTAAAAAGGGGGGGGCAAAGAAATGTTAACTGACAAGAGCAATGATAAAAAATTTAGTGGTTAATGATATACAGAAATACCACCTAAATATTCCCGGAAAAATGTTTTATACCACATTTCGGTCAAAATATGACTTAAAGATAAAATATGGTCAAATGTGCATGTATATAATCATAAAATGAAATTCTTTTTATTTAGAAAAGTTAAAAATACGTTAGCCTAACTTAGACGTAGAAAAATATGTCATGATAAAAAATGTCACATTTCATAAAAATTCAAGCCTTAATCATAACGGAATCATTTGTTGGTTTTTCTGTACTAGTAAATGTTCCAACAAAATATAAAAAATTTAAACAAGCGGGTTTTAAATGTTACTAATAAGCAGATAAAATATTTAATAAATAAGGAAGGAGCATAATGTGTATGATCATAACTTTAAATTAAATAAAATATCTATCAATAAACAAACCTGCAATGGAGGCAATAATTATCAATGGTTTAACAACAAAGGGCATTATACTAATTCTTTTGAAGTGGTGTGGGTATCACGATGCTCATCATTAGGAGCTGAGTTTTCAGGTAAATGATGGTGTCTTTTTTGTAATATATACATTCCTAAACAACGTTTAATACCCCAAATGGCATCATAAATGTGTAAGTTATAATTTTTATTTTGCACAAAAATGCATATTTTACAAAAAAGTATATAAATATTTTCGGTAATAATATTTCAGCAATTTTCCTTCTATTCTAATATATAACATTTTACAACAAAAATTTGTTTCTCCAAAGAAATTAATATAAATACGAATTACTCACTTCCACTTGAGTTGGGAATGATTCGCTTAACATGCATAGCCAGGGAAGAACGAAATCCAATCACCAGATCCTTACAGTGATGGTTACAGTGATCCTTATTAATCTAATCTAATAGTTAATCGTCGCGTTTCTTCTGCTTCTGTAAGCATTGGTTAATACTTGTACATTAATTTAGAATTTTTGATTTGTTGGTAGTCAAAATCAGTACAGCAAATGGCATAGTTTCTGAAGTTAAGTTGTGTGAATTAAAAATGCCAAAAGTGAAATCGAGTGAACGTGAGTGTTTGCTACATTTTAAAACACTTTTACCAGCGATGGGAAAATACTATTTTTCCAGCCCTGTGCTAAATCTGTAAGCAATACAACATTTGTCGGGAAATAAGGACATTCTTTCCATAAATTTTCCGTTCTAACATTACATATAATTTCATTCCCTTTGTTCTATTAGGGGGACTCGAAAGTACCAGAGCGAGGTTGGTTGGTTGGTGCGGTTTGACGTTGGCTTCCTATTTGAAAATGTTTCTGCCCCGGCATCTGCTATGGAAGTGGCCCTTCTGAGGAGCTCGAACTCCATGGAGCGGGGCTCCATAGACGTCGGGATATTCTATCGGGAAACAATGTTAGGGACGTCGTCTATGAACTTGCCTCATCGCCCGTGTATCCCAGCCGCCTATAGTCTACCTCACTTCATGCCTGTGGTCCCATTGGCGGCGTAGGCATAAATTACAAATTCTTGAGCAAGGCTGAAGTACTGAAATATCCTACACTAATAATCCAATCCAACTATGTTCATGCTCCGGCTCGGTTGTTCGAAAGTATATCTTAGGTAGTGCAAATGGAGAGCGCACTGCAAATTAAAATTCTGGTTGGATCAAGATTCCTAGCTGATGCTTTAACCACATTTCTTCTCAGCCCTTTGCACAAAATTAACACTTCTTGTTTCCATGGTAACAGATGCCAAAAAACTCTATCATTCTTATGATCATAAAACAATCGTAAGACCTCGCAAATGATATACGACTTTGTTACTAATGGTCAGTTTAGGTGAATGTGGGTAGTTCAATTCTGTAATCTCCTTTCTCTCTATCGTACAGAGTTTACTTACTGGGCTGCTCGCAGGGGCTTCCACACTCACAATAAAGGATGTATCAAAATTACACTACAAAATTTTTTGGAATGAGTTTATCTATTTAGTTCTTTAAACATGGGTCCAGAGAAACTCAGCCTTCGAGTGTTTAAGCTTTATTTATGACGCTGAGTTCTTTACATTAACTTAAAGTAAGTGCTGAAAGCTTTCTGAATGCAAGCTTCACCTGGATGTCTCAGTAATTATAAGTATGTCTGATATCTTAGCACGTCTGTCACACTGACCATTTCTAATATGTAATTTTTAGAGTTTAGTTTTCAGTAAAAATGCGTAAGCACATAAACCTCAATAGCTTTATGACCTGCACCTTTTTATGGGGATTAAAGTCTCTCAGTCCATTCCATATGAATTTAGAATGGAAACACATTGCAGCGCCTGCATTATCGCATGAACTTATTAATAGGAAAAATGTACGAATGTACATTTTTGGTTTCTCATTTATTCCTTGCAGCCATGGTTGGGCAAATGCATCCATGTTAGGCTAATATGGTGTTTCAATGTGTAGCACAAATAGATCGTCATCAGGAAGGAGGCTAATTAGCAATACGAGTCGCTAACACGCATCATGTTTACAGCTATGTATTGTTTGTGATGATAATCACAGTTTCCGTATCAGAAGAAGCATTACAATCGGGAGGTGCTGGTTGACAGATCAATGCGCTATCAATACAGATATTTGATGTCTGCAACCAAACAATTGCAGCAAAAGCTCAGGTCACTGGCTACATCCGGATTAACAGTTACAATAGGTCGTTGTAATAATAAAACCGTAATGTATGATCATATGTAGACTACCCAAAGGATAAGTTTGACAAACCAGAGAACAGTATTTTCCAATATTTTCTGACATGATTCAATAACCTTTACAAAATTTAACGTGTAAAATGAGGACTTGCTGTTATTATATTATAATTTATTCTGACACCATGTAATCTACTGTTAATAGATAAGTTCATTATAAAGTTAAGAAGACATAACTTTTTTGTTAAAGAAAGCTTTATTTTTCAATAAAATCTCCTTTCAAATCTACATACATATTCCAGTGAAATTCTAAAGTGTTTATCCCATCCATTAAAGTACTTCTGCAGTTCTACAAAATACACGCTTGTTTCGGCGGTTACTTCTTAATTTGATTCAAATTTCTTTCCTGCTAGCCATTTCTTCATGTGGAGAACAAGAAGTTTAATGGAGCCAAATCCGGCGGATGAGGAAAGATTTTTAAGTTGTAATTTTAGGTCGCATTCGCAAACTTGTGTGCTGGTGAGTTATCGTGATGGAAAAGGGCCTTTTTCTTTGCCAACTAAGGACGATTCTTCTTGATCGCATGTTTAATTGCCCCAGTAGCATAGAGCAATATTCGTGGGTTATAGTTTTGCCTTTTTACCTTGGTAACCCCAAAACAGAATAGCCATCACCTTTCTTGTTGAGGAGACTGTTTTTCCTTCTTCTGTGGAGTGTTTTATCCGAAAGGAACTCACAGTTCCAACTGTTCCTTCATTCCACAGTGGTGGATCCATAATTGGTTTACTGTCACATACAGTCTCCGAAATCTACTTGGATTCCATTTAAACAGCTCTAAATTCTGCACGTAAGCGAAAGCCCGTTCTCTTATCTGGTCAGTCGTTAGCAAACGAGATGACAGTTTTTTTCATTTGCAAGTTATTGTGAAAAATATAATGCACCCAATCTCTAGAAATATCCACAGATTTTCGTAAGCCCAAGATTGCGGATTCACTCCCTGCCTGGATCGATGGGTTCTTTCGGGCGTAAAAAAAAACTTAAGTATGGGTTCCTTTGGTAGGGAAGTAAAACCGTGGGTCCCGTGTCGTAGGTTTAAGATAGGTTTGAGTCTGAAAGAACTGCCGTTTCACGCCCTGAATTAAATGGAACGCTCATAATCTCAGACGTTAAAGAGCGTGCATAAATAAATAATAAAACTGAATATTATGTTACACATTAGCAAAACAATTTGTGTATTACTTAAAATAGAATCAATCATTCATCTTTATCGCAGAACACATAATTACAGAATTAATAAACAACGATTAAGCTAATTTCATCTGCCAAATTAGAAAATTTGCATAACACTCATCCTTTCTGAAACATATACAACATTAAGATTTCTGAAATATCCTTAAGAGACTCCAGAAAGTGTAAAAATAATTTAATTTATAACTTTTATGTTCTAATATTACAAACCTATGGAATATCCTCTTTTTAAATATGTATAGCTTATCCGGTTTTCTAACTGATAAATATGTTAAAAATTTAAAAGCACATGTTCTTCATTGGCATGTCTCTATTAGGAAATGTCCGACTACTAGCAAATGTGTGTTTGTTTGTTTTTCACACTTCATGTTCAAGAGGTGCAACAGGGTTCTAGGTTCCTTTTATTCATTCTTATTTGTTTCTATGTGTCACTAAAAGTACAGAAGTGTTGACATTTTTAAATTTATGTTTTCAGTAGTAAAAGTTTTCAAAAGAATATTGTCAATCCAATTTTCTATTCTTTTGAGTATGATGCTGAATTCTATTTTTTTTTTTTTTTTTTTAAAGGAAGCTCCTTTTCAGAAGATTTCACGTAATGGTTTGTCAAAATAATTACTCTATGACACAGAAAATATTCTTTTTTCCAATTTAAATCAATACACATCTGATCATTTTCCTTAAATTTATTTATACTTTTTAATTTTGGAACTAAATACATCCTTGTGTAGTTTAATAAAATCATATCCCATTCAGAATTGCGGTTGACCATGAGGACGTTCTTGATAATTTTTAATAGCGTTTAACGTCATTTTTACTGCTGTAACGCCACATTCACATTATAATACATAAGATTAAATGATAAATTGAGAAAGGGTTTTTTTAAGGAAGGAAACGTTACAGTACGAAGTTTAAGGTTTCTCCTCGGCATTTGCCCCGGACCTCCCGCTCACCTTAACGACCTTGGTCACCCGTTGTTGTATTCTTGACAGAGAGCTTGTTATCATGCACCGTGTTTTTTCTTCAGATATAATAAAAGCGTACTTAACGTAGTAAGTCACTCTGGCAGTTGTAGCAGAAATGTTGAATGTATCTCGGTTAGGACTTAAAAAATAAATGTTTAATAAATTTGCACCCTGAAGTCTTATCGAAAACCTCATCCTCTCCCTCGTTCTTACTCAAAATTGACTTCTGGATGCAGGCTCAACCTGTTTAAATCCTTCTAGTATAGTAATTTTGTAAGGCTTTAACTTCGGTATCTTTTAAGCTGTTCGTACAGAGGAACAGGAAATTCCCGTTTGCTGATAAAGACGCCGAAGTGATTTTTAGGCGAACATTCGAAAACCCCAGGACAAACAAATGAGTAATAGGCAGAAATGATATCCAATTCGGAAAACATCGGAAGCATTCGCTGACGCTGGGTTGACGTTCCCTTTAGTTCATGTTCAAGTTATGCCATAATCAGGAAATATGTTTTCTGGGACGATGTGCTCTGATGACTGAGCGGACAAAAGTAATAACAACCTAGGTTCGAATCTTCGTCGTACTTGAAATATGTGTGTTAGTTTTTTGCAACTAAAATTTATGATTAATGTGGGCAATCGCTTTAATGGACAAGATGTATTTCAATTTCAAGGCATTATATGGAAATACGTCAGTATAATGCCTTGAAAATTAATAAATTAATTAATAAGTAATGCCTTCGTTTTGAAAATTAATAAATATAATAAAGTGAAAAACTGAAAAGAAAATGTAAATTACCTTCATACCAGATTTATGCGGCGGTTTTCAAAATGTGAGGCTAAATGTAGTTGCAAGTGAAATTTTGCATACATGAACTACTTCCGGGTCTAATGCATATATTGTTATCAGACACACAATTCAGTATACAGTATTAACATTTACAGGTATTCTGGCCGAGATGTTTGGCTCTTGGACCTCTGCCGTGTGTATATCACCTGGCTGTGATTCTGACACTATATTACCAATATATTTTCTCCTAATTCAGACACTTTTTTCGAGAGATGGTTTTGATTGTTATCCAATGAATGAACAATTAGTTTCACTGACCATAACTCTGGATTCATTTGTTCTTCAAATTCTGAATATTTATTGTTGATAGTTGTTCTACTTTCTCAGTTATTTTCCCATCTGTTTTGTTCATATCGTTTCTGACCTCACTAAAGCCTTTTCTTATTTCTCCTATTTCACTCTCTTAATTATTATAACTTTTCCTGCAATTGCTTCGAAAATTTTGTCTGAATGTTATAAATTTCCTGAAAATTATTTTCTATTTTATTGCATTATGATATTTTTACTTGTTCTATCATACCCTGAAAATTTCTTTGTGAGCTCTCTATCTTGTTGCGGAATTTTCCCTGCGCTTTTTCCATGTGTTTTCTAATCTAGTCTCTAGGAAATTACTTATTCTAATACTAAATTAAATTGGCGAATTTTCCATCTGAGCAAACCTAGTGTCTAGAGCCTTATTCATTCCGGCTGTTTGCGAATTCTGTATCTGTTCTAACCTAGAATCTAGCTTGTTCTGCAAATCTCTCTGTGTATTCTGAAAATCTCCCTGTATATTCTCTGTGATAATTCTCCATTTTCTCTGATCTATTGCTTGTTCTCATGTGATTCCTCTAATTGCATTTTCGTTTGACTAAGCAATTCTATCACCTGTCCTCACTACTGCTCTTGCCCGATTGGTCATTAGTTTCTGCATCTCTATCTAGGTTCGTATTTGCATTATTGTTTTCTTCTATTTGTATTTCTATCCTGTCTTATTCCACCGCTCATTCGTTATTCTAATCTGCTTTGCCATATTATTCTTTCTACTCTTCAACAACATGTAATTTAATGTTATTGCCTAAATACATTATAAAGTTTTTAAAAAGTTCAATTTTTGTCTGTACCTTTTTCTTTTCTTTTTCATGGGTGCTGTTGTTGTCTTCGTTGTTGCTAGTCGTTAGGTGCTCCTCTTCAGTGGGTAAGGCAACTCTGCTTCCATCTTGTGGCAATGGTTTGGTAAGCTACAGGCTTACCACTGGATCCACTCCGGCGTCGTCCGCGTCTGCTTCGACGTGGGCTGGCATCTTGTCGTCTTCTCTCTCCGGCGAAGTT
Organism: Metallyticus violacea; assembly: GCA_030762175.1. NCBI lineage: Eukaryota > Metazoa > Arthropoda > Insecta > Mantodea > Metallyticidae > Metallyticus > Metallyticus violacea. The sequence continues at coordinate 80,434,689 of CM060846.1, read as the reverse complement.
TCTGCGTTGTGATTTCCTCCAAATGTTTCTGCATCTGCTACGTCGATACTCGTTTCCTTATCTCCAATTCTTTAGAAGCCGGCACGTTGGTGCGCCATTTCACGGTTTTCAAAGTGTGAGGGTGGTGTAATTAAATGTATGGGAAAGGAGACTTTAAATTGAATTAATTGTGTTTGATTGTTTAATGTAAGCCTCTTCTTCTCCCGATGTCCTCCTTGAGCTGCCGTCTGTGCCGCGACTAGTTGCTCTGTTTTATTCTTAAGATATTTTTGCAGTTTCGTGAAACGTTCGTGTCAACGGTAAGGGGCAAGGTATCTATCATAATACTCAGGAACTCGTATGATGGTAATTGTCATAATTTATTAATTAATTGTTTAATGACTTTTTATACTTCCGGGTCGCCCTTGCGTCTTGAGGAATGTTTTAGTTTTTCAGTTTACTCTTGCACTGTCTAAGCGATGCTAACTCCGATAAATCAATATTTGTTAAATATTTGTCCTGATATTCAGTATTATTAGCCACGATTAATCTCCGACTGCGTTATAACAATATCTTCCTGACGTCGGTCTACGATTCCCTATCCCTTGCCACTTACTATTTAGTTCTCTTATGATCGACAGTTTCTATATTGCCTCTTAATGGCTGTCAATCAATCACCGTTCCCTGGCTATTTGTTACTAACGAAGCTTTGTTTAGTTGTTAAGTTAAATATCTTTCGCTAACTATGTTTTTCTTCTCGGAGTACTTGTATCACTATGAATCTTGCGCCACTGCCTGCGTAACAAACTACCTGTGTAACTGACTAGCTGCGGGACTGCTAATTCTACAAGTGTCTATCCAAGTGCCGGGGCATCGAAAACTTGTACATTTTATCAACAAGTCGTTCGGTAATGATACAAAATCTCCTGCATTACGACTTTCTTGAACTGATCTCTCGTTTCGTGTCCTATGCAAGGTTTTCTATTGGTTAATGCTCGATTCTGATTCTCTACTCTCACCTTCCAATTTAATGCGACTTATATTTCAATTACTTTGCTTATTCACCCTATGCCGTTACAAAAATATTATAGATGTTGTTCACCCTCTACAAAATTGCGTCAAAGGTCAATTTATGGTTCCGTTACCTCCATAATCTTAATAAAAGAAGTCTTACAGCCTTTAAGCACAAAGGGATCCCCCGACAGTCTGGTTTTTGGTTATGGTTTGTTTTCGCCACGGTCACTCCTCAAGGTGATCGGTAAACATGCAATACAAAAACATACACAATAAATTTAGGTCGGGTTCCCCTACCGTTATAAAACATATAAGAGCAATTCCCTAAAATGTTCTTGCACAAGTGTTTCCTGTCAAACCATAAGTATAAATACTGTGAGCTAAATATATGTCTGGTTTATTACAAGTCATACACGTTATTTAGAATATATTTAGGAAATATTAATATTGATTATAAGTACATTGTCACTTTATGGAACTGAAGCTCTGAATTCCGGCTTCATGTGTAAATCTCCGCTTTTACTATTGCTCTCGTTCTTCGGTTGGCGTTGGTTTGTTCATGGACGCGTTTCTTACAAATAGTTATGGATTAAAAAAGATGGATTTAAGCTCTTCCATTGTTAGCTATCATGCAACAAATGCAAAGATGAAGTCAAAAGACGATCACTCGTTATGGTAGAAAACATTGCAGGTTAATGTGTTTCTTAAGCTGCAAGATTACTTAAGTTAGTATATTTCTGGCCTCAAGGTGGGTGCAGCTGTCCTGGGAAATGATTGTTCGCGTCCTGATACATGTGTCCACTCCTCGGATGTTATCTGCTTGAGGAATTAGACAGGAATCCCTTCCAGTATAACTCTCCAATAGGAATTAATTTTCATTTTTTCTGGATCGAAACACACATTCCTACATCGTTTGAATGCCACAGGGCTATTAGCTCGAACAGGTGCTAAGAAATGGCGCCTTAAAAACGATCTTGGATTACTTCGTCTTTCTTTTGCAGAAAATTCAAGAACAGGGTTATATTCACAGACGAGATGACATTTTCATCTACAAACGGAGCAACACAATAAGACTCAACTGTATCGTCAATGTCGCATATCTGCGACCTGTGGGGGCTTTACAACATACCGAATATCTACCACTCAACAAATTTTGGTTCTTTCTTTTAGAACGAAATATCCTGAAGATACTGGTTCTCGTAGGGACAAGATATCACAACGATTGATTGACTACCTTGTTCACCATATTTGTATCCTATTGAAAATGTTTGGGCAGAGCTGAAAATAGGGGTAGAATTATATTGACCAGTACGACAATGGAGGACGAAAGAAGTTTTGCGGGACCAAATACAATACTTGGAAGGAAGTATCCTCGCGTAAAAATTTGTCTAGGCGTTTGAATTTCACTCACACCACTAAAATGAGGGCATTAATAGAAGAGGAGCAATTTCACATCCGATTTTAATTGTATTTATATTTTCTTTTTCATTATTTTTGTTTATTAATTTTATTTTTATTTTTTAAACAAAGAAGATTAATTTACTTATTTGTCTGAGCAGAAAAGAATTGAAATTCAAACAATCCTTTGCAATTTTAAGTTATATTTTCATGTGCATACTAAACATTACTGATATTTGCAAAATATATACATTAAAGGAAATTACACATAGGTAGGATTGAAACTTCGATATTTCTCATTGCTAGACACCTGCTTTTAATCTCTCGGCATTTAAGGTACTTCTGACTGAACTCGATATAACTGATGATAGAATGAGGCTAAAGGCCGTTAAGATCCGCTCATAGACATGCTAGGGCGAATTGAGCGTGGAGCTGAGTGAAAATTCAACAAATTAACGCTTTCAGAGTCTGCTAAATATTTTTGTCTTAAGGTGTACATTGCAAGAACTAATGCTGCACTAATCTACTATTATGTAAGATTTACCTTATAAATGAGCATTGAAATACAATTCTATTTCTTGCATAAGTGCAATAAAAATCGTTTGTTAGACATACATTTTAGCAGTTTGTAACATAAATCTGTCATCTGATCACTCACACACAATAATCAGTAACAACGTTTTTGTTAATTTTGTTTAATTGAAAGATTATAAACTCTTTCAAAGCACTCAGTTGCACTGTAAACTGAATGTTAATGAATGTTAGTGTAAAAACGTGAGGAGAAATATTATTTACTGGTTACATAATTACTGTCAGTGTACAGCCTGCGAAAATGTGTGCAAACTATAAGTAATATCTATTAGATCTTCAAACATTGGAATCAGAATTAATACTGATAGTTATGCGGTATCCTAGCCCAGTCTAGAACATACATTACATATTTTAAGTTTACATAATTGCTCCTCTAAATGAATGGCCATTTTCGATATTTTATCGGTAACTGTATAGAGAGACATGTTGAAGGGCAATGAAGGGTGCAAATGCAGCTATTAATGTACCTACGGTAACTTAATATTCACAAATTCGCCTTCTGAAAAAAGGTTTCGATGTCTCTGTAATACTTCTATGTTTGGGAATTATGTGACCTCTTCGATAACAACATTTTCACTAATTTTTCCTTGATTACTTTTCGTCGACTTAGTCTCAATAATTTATTTGCTTAATTTTAATATTCATATGTATACATAAAAGTATACTTTAATGTTAAAGTAATCAACTGCGACAGTTGCAAACGTAATAGCATTACGCTTCACCCTCATTGCAATCGTATTCGATAGTCTAATATGATAAGTGGGGAAGGACTTTGTTGATTCAATCGATTGTTGACGGATTGATGTCGATTTCCTCTTCCCCCGATGGCTATCGAACATCGCCGTGCCAAGCAGCGTCGGTGGATTGCTGGAATTTTATGACCCTCTTAGGCCAATGAGAGAGGACTGGGAATTATGCAAAAACGAACACGAATCGTGGAGCTTACTATAACACGGTTTATTTATATTTAAGTAATTTTATTTTTCAAGGGCCGCCTTTAAATTCTCAAAATATTGATGAGTATTGGCAACTAACTCGATGGATTCTAGTCTATCACGGTCCGGTAATTGTACCAAATCTTTCACCGTTCCACTTTTCTTCTTTTTGTACCACTATTTTCAATGTGGCTCCCGGTTAACAGTTTGCGTCTTTCTACACCACAAGCTCTCCAATTGACTGCCCTTTTTATCCTTTATTCCTTCTGTTTTTCTCCTGGGTTTCAATGCGTAATGTTGGTTACAAGTTATTACTGCCACGAGGTTCTATTGCATAAGTAGGATTTTGTTTCCCGGCCTGTCCTGGATTTTAACCAAAAAAAAAAAAAAAAAAAAAAAAACTAACCCTTTGCCCGTTCATACAATACCTAGGGATCTGATCTACTCTCTTTTTCAAATTCTTAGAGACGACCCTTCTCATACAAAGCTTCTTACAAAATATATACAAAAGATGTACAGGACCTTCTGGCTCTTTTTGTCCCACTCCCAAAACGCCACACTTCCTGGTTTATGTCTAAAAGCTTTAAACAAGTTGTTCTGATACTCAGTAAATACGCCCTTAACTATTAATATGCAGACATATAAACTGCACAAAATGATTATAATAATATTTATAATACATATGATTAATTATACTAATATCACTAATATAAAAATGGAGGTTAAAGTCATTTTAATACTGTCTCAAGTTTTAGGACAAAATCAAATTCTTGTTTTGTTGCCGTTGAAAAGTTTCTGAATTTTAGTTTAAGAAGAAGCTATCGGTGGTTTTATGACGAAATCAGTGATAACCTGCATGAGCTGCGCCATCTTGACAACTGACGAGAGGAGCGGGGCATGCGTTTCACGGCTTCAGCGTGCACCAAGAGTTAAAACTCACATAAAATATTGCTTGCAAAAGCAGGGTTGAATATTTCCTACTTGGTATGATATCAATTATAATTTTACGCATATCTAATGATTAATGATATATGAAAATGATGTGATAAATATGAACTTGGTAACTTTTTTTATTTATTTGGTTTATTTACTGACGCTCTATAACATCTCCGGTCATCAGCAACCCATTTAATTCAGGGCGTGACAAGGCCAAAACACTCTTCTCTGAGGCCTCTTGTTTCACGTTTCAGGTTCTTTTAGTGCCGTAAATCTATAACACGGTACCCACGGCTTTACTTCCCTTCCGAATGAATATATACGTAGAATTTTTACGCTTGAAAAAATCCATCGATCTTGGCCGGGATTGACCACTATACACCAGCACCAATTGGACTTGGTAATTGCTGGTACCTAAATGCCATTGTGTTTTAATATCCGTTTTAAAAATAGCCAGATTCTTCAAGTCGATATTCACTGGACATAAATTTGAAAACACTAAAGAGAATGAAATTGGTTAGCCTTATACTAAATAGTGTTCACATTTTAAACAATTTGGTTTTTTAATAATGTTTCTCATTCTTATTTCTTTTTTATGTTACATCAACAGAGTAATTTATTGGATGCCATTGCATTTCTGCAACTTTCAAAGAAAACAATAAACAGAATTCATCTGAATTTTCTGTTGGCTTCTGTATACAATATGAGCAGCGTACCCATAGCAGCAGGAATCTTCAGCCACTTTGGAATAATTTTGCAAGTAGGATTAAATTTAAAAATATAGATTGTTGGTTTTTGTTTTGTTTTTGCGAATGCGCACAGCAATAAAGTCATTAACTCTTTAATATTTTCTCACCAAAGCAACTTATGAAAGCTGTGCATTGTTTAAGATTATCCACGTTTTTTTTTTTCTCTTCATTTTTGTTTTTACAGTGTATAGAAAAATAGCAAATATTTTATTTTCTGTGGAGACAATATAACTCAATGTGAACATGTGCAAAACTTGCCTTTCATTTGGCCCTTGCCTGATTTCTTAAAGATGGTGAAATATAATTTTGAGAATTACCATTTTGTTTTGTCAAAAAACTCAATTTGTTATTCTAATACCACAATGTGAGGGAATGTAGTAAAAATACAATTTAGAAGTATCCCATTTTTGTTTTATCTTCGATTTTGACCTTTTAAATAGATGTTTTATTTCCTAATTCATAATTCTGTAAAATGTGTGGATTGAATAAAGAATAGAATTGAGCCCAAGTAATCCCTATAGGGTAAGGGTATCCTACTACTTAGTGTACAAGTGGCTCTAGTTGTCTCATATGGAGAGCAAAGCTATGTGCTGTAAACTATTACTGCCAAGACAGCGAATTCTCCATCGGAATTTGTTAAATGTCTTCCACATTATGGTAAAATTAAAGCAGGAGCAAGTACCCCCATATCCTATGCTTTCATTTGAAGGAAATTTGTGTAAATGTGTAACTTTTCTATAAGTGATAATTTAGATATTTGCTGGAACGACACGTCCATTGCTATCTCGATCGCCTCTCGTTTGAATGAAAATTGCTCTCACTTTTCTGCGTTATTTCTGGCGCTCCTATCTCCCCCTTTACCTAATCTGGAAGCTGATATTCTATCTTTGGAAGGATGGTGTGAGCGTTTTCTTCACATTTTATGATTTTAAATTCTAACAACTTGAAGAGTTGATTATATGGTACTGTTATGGTTATATTTTTCTATGGACTGAACTGCTCGTGCGGGGAATGAATGAATAGTGTTTAACGCCCGTTAAACGCTACAGAGGCACCACAGGCGATGGACTCTGATGGTACATGAGATGAAATGATATATTGGGAAAGGATTTTATGGAAGGAATCGTTCCAGGCCTAAGTTTAGGGTACCTCCCCGGCATTTGCCATTTATGAGGACTGAGGAAAACCTGGAAAAAACCTCAGTTAGGAAGGACGGTCCTGGCGGTATTCGAACCCAGACCTCCCGCTCACGAGTCCGAGACTTAACGACCTCGGTCACCCGTGGCGGTATGACGGAGATGAAATAGATACATTACAAAGAGCATGCTTTTCAACAGAGTATCTATCTTGCTTGAATAACTAACAAGCAAACTATAGGCATTTGGTTTATAAGTTCTTGGAGGAATTCTGACTCTGTTTCCTTCCATGTTGTTAGATAACTTCCCAGAAATGGTCTAAGAACTGTTAAACTGAACTTCCTGCATAGCTCTATCCACTGTATCCCATAACAATGTTATGGAGTTGCAATATAGACTTTGGGACAGCTATGCCATATCTTTAAACACAATCTTCTTTTCTTTAGATATGAAGTATCCAGATCTATGTTTAGAATTACTTTGCTGCAAGGTGAAGCCTTTCTGCACTAGATGCAATCCAAATGGCATTGCATGACATTGAGAAGTTGCAAATTGTTTCTGGTCCATCTTTGCTTCACTTTTCACAATATCCCCAACTTTGTTTCTAAAAAACATCCCCAATCCTTATTGACCTTTTCTCCTTTACATTAGTGGACGCTTATATTTGTATTCACCTGCGAAAAGTACTTACACCTAGCAGTAACTATCCAGTGTCGATGTCATCTAGCGCATTGATTCTCTTCTTTATGTTAATAGGCCTTAGCAATGATTTCCTTATTGTCATATGCTCTTCAGATAACTTCTGAAATTCTCCTTTTTTACTTTTGCAACAGATACAGTCTTGTTCATTTCTACCAGCTCTTCACATCTTTCCGTTGAATCTACACCTTTTCTGATGGTTCTAATAAAGTTATTCTTATTTTGTCTGATTGTGTAAGACTACCCTTGTCATGCTAAATCTTTGTTGTTACCAATATTTGCGTGGCGAGCGAGGGTTTATTGTACCCCCTAGAGAATGGTCACATTCTTTAGCATTCTGACAAATCTACCCTCATCAAAGCTTCAATTCCAGCATGTTTTTCAATTTATATTTCCACCATTGGAGCCATAGCAATCACTTTAAATATCAATAACAAGTTAATGTGCTTAGAGTAAGTGCACCTTGATGCACTATGTGTGGCTGATAGTAGCATTGAGAATAAAGTTCCAGATTTCTATTGGTTATAGCTGTCCCTGGCCCCTATCAGTTACAGGATAATTGATATATATATATATATATAACTAAAAATCGGTAATTATGTGATTATTTGAAGATATATTGTGCCTTTCTCAATGAATAAACTTCCATGGCCCCATTCCTTATGCGTAGAGTTAAGATTTTATAGTGTTTTAGATTGATCAGTGCATATAATGTTTTATTTCAGTTAAATGTGAGTAATACTTTGTAATGTTATCTTTCAAGATTTCTCGGAATATTGCTAGGCAGATTGAAAGTCTGAAACAATACATACTAATCTTTTTTGGTATGGAGGTGAAGGGGTGATTACCCCTCAGGCATTAAATCAGCTCGTTTTCGCTCGTGTGAAAGTGTCTGGTGTATCGTTATGGGGCATCGCCCTTAACAGATGGTATCCTTCGAAGTCAAACTTAGAACGAATAGTAAAGGTTGTAGCTTCAGTGTAATTGTATAGCGAATAGGATGAAAGATCAGTAATGTAAGCAAACGCTTATGAGTAGGGCTGACACAAAAAAGGCACGAAACTTGACGTCAGTATTTAAGGAACAGACTCCTCCACAAAAGCACGCAGTTGCGCAGTCTTAGAATCTCCAGTGCTCCAGCTACGCGATGCTGTTGCGTCGCCTAGCAGTCTAAGGAAGAGCGGCCTAAGTCCTCGGTATCAAGCCCAGCGTCGATGAGGCTCGACCATCAGTATCACGCGAGTTAGTTGATTCAACCATAGCACCACAGCAGCATTTTCTTTGTATTCAGCACCATTTGGCCAACATGACATATCTACGTGTCTGCCAAATTTGCATTGCCCAGTGGTCCGATGTGAGACGGGAGAATACCCAGGTACCCATGTTTGAGTGAATAATGTGGCGATTATTTATTCTCGTCTACCACACTTAATTCCCTAACTTAATCCCGGCAAGCTTTAGCTTCCGAAATTCATCGAAATACCCTGCAGGTCAACTAGACGAGGAATAATTGGTGGTATGCAGCAGCTGCTTTCAGAACTGCGATCGGCCCTCACAATTTAATCAACCATCCTAATACAACCCGATTCCAGTCCCCAGTCACAATTACCAACACCTTCCTCGTCCCACAAATCTGTTTCAGATTGCATTGCTAGAGATGAAGAGGATATTTCGGTACTTCACCCTTGCTCAACAGCTGATCGCTTGTACCATTGCGGATACCGCCGGGTTGAGGGGTTAAAGCAAGGGAGACACCGGGAGTCAGAATCCACGGATGGGAGGCACGGTCATGTACGGAATCCCTATTGTTTCAAGATAGAACACTCCGACGCCGACAGAACCTCCCTTCCCTTCATGCCACTTCCATACGATTTTTAGTGGCAGTACTTGACTTCTCCTGCGCTGTCAAATAATCAGTAATAGTTGAGAGAAAATCTAAATACCTGTTCAAGAAAGCCCGTTGCGCCATTCTAAGGCAGGTGTTGGGAATCGAATGAATGTCTTTCTTTGCAATGAAACCACTGGTGTGACCGAGTATAGTTTTAGTTTTGCAACAGTTTATTCCTAAATTAACTGAAGAATGAATAAATGCTGTTCGAGCAAGATGGGGTTAAAGCTCATATACATAGTTCTAACTTCATTATGTGTTGTGATGCCTTTATTTCTATATTTTTTATTTATGGAACCCCTGAACACTAGAAGAACTGTAAAAGGAGAAATAGCCAACACTGCGGAAACAGTGAATCAAAATGTGATGACGATGCTACAACACCTGTCTAGCAACAATCAGCATATTTTTCGAGCAGAAAAGATATCAAGATAACGGCGGAACGAAGAATTAACTGCGTCACGGAATTTCGCGAATAACTACGTTGAACCGGCTCTCCCTTGCACTATCAGCAACGAAGTTGTGTATGAGGGTCATTCAATGCTGGGCAGGTTCAAAAAGTGGTACGAGAGAGCGCGATGGAGTAGCAACTGCAAATTGAGGCTTCGGAGGAACTGGCAAAGCTACTACGGGGTTGTGGCTCTTCAATTATACGTTTCGTACAGCTGCGTGGCTACAATTCAAGTTTTAAAGAGTTCTTATCAGGTCGTTAAGAGCCTGAACGCGTAACTTCCTGGACCTTTGATTGAGAACGATTAGCTGCCAGATGATATATCAACATCCTTGGAAGGAAAATCTATAACTTTTAGGCATATTTCAATCATGCTTAGAGCTCACGTGACAGCTGGTACGGGCTATTCGCCATCATATGATTATCCCAGTATCTGGCTCTTAATGAGCACAGATAATAACAATTTTTAAAATAAAACTAATCAAAGACAACTTAATACACACTGTGCAGTTATGAAATAGGATAAATTACCTACATTAAATTTAGTTAACTTAATGATGATAAGTAGAATACTACTAATTATTATGCTACTAATACTACTAATACTAGTGTGTGTGTGCGCGCGTGCGTGGGTGCGTGTTTTTTTTTTTTTTTTTTTTTTCCCAGCATGTTCCAATATATCATTGGTAATACTACATGCAAGGTGCTCTTAACTCCAATACAGTATTATTTACAATTTACATACAATATAGGATACAGTACTTTGTTTTAGATGAAATTAGAATATTTACATTTTTTCTCACACATTATCAAAGTCAATTGTATTTATGAATTCAATGAACTATTTTTTATACAATTGTAAGAGATCTTTTTTTTTTAAATAAATAACCATGTTCTACCTGACACTAACACTACTTTCTTCAAATTCATTCCTGCTTTATCTAACAGAATACATTAAAAAGCAGATGGCCAACAGTTTGCTCTTTTATGTGCATGTGCATATGGGATCATCAAATATTCTAAATCTAATTTAATAAGTTTTAAATCTTCCATGAGCAGTTAGAAGTGTTGTCATATTAGGTGCTAAGATCAGTTTCATTTGCATTCTAACAAGTAGAGATAGAAAGAAAAATTTTGTAATTTTTCCATTTAAGTTGACTGCCGTTTCCTATATTTCATGAAATTTGACCGCATATTTCGCTTTTCTACACTTTATAATAGCTTACTTTTAGTTCTTTGTCTTATGTTGCATCTTTCATCAGTTTGTCTGTTATTTTGTTGCCATGATGTCGGACACATATTTTTATCTAACTGAAGTGTATTTTTCACTTGTTCTCATCTAGGATGTTTAAATGCTTTATTGCTTTCAAATATTGAGGATTTATGTTTTGTGATTGCTTGGGTTTGTGATTGAGTCAAGGAATATTTGACTGTTCATATATTATTGTGGTTCATCTTTCATTTTCCTTATCTTCTAATTGGTTTATCTTTTCTAAGGCTTTGATTGTGTTTAGTTACTCAGCCTAGTTATTTGAGCATTTTTTGCCAATTTTAAACATCTATTGTGGGACAAGTTTGTTTCCAATTAAAAGTGCTACTCCTGATCCAACCTCATCCACATTCTTGCTGCCATCTGTGAATACCTTCAGCATAGAATCTCCCTTTTTTTCTGTTCCATTGCTGATTCTTTAAGTATGAACATATGGGCAGTTCTTCAGTTTCTCTTCTTTATCTAGTTGATACTCCACATTTTCTCTTCTTTTCATTATATTATACAGTTGAGCTACTTTTTGCACCTTAATAATTATAGGTGTTACTGCCACAAGAATCCTTAATGATATGGCAGATGTAATATGGAAAGCTTCCACCATTTTTATGTTATTCTCTGGACTCTCATGTATCTGTGTTGCTTCCTCATTGCTTTTATCCAAATGGGTGCACCATAAACATAAGTGGTGGAATAGTTCCTTTATATAAGGTCTTAATTGTCTCATGAGTCAATTCCCAGCTTATTTTTGCTGACTTGGGTAGAGAATGAATTAACTTAATGGATTTCTCTGCTATGTAGCTTATGTGCTCTGTGAAAGTAAATTTTCTATCAATGTTTATTACCAAATATTTAACTTGTCTACTTGCTCAAGTGGTTTACTGTTTAAATAGATTCTTATTTCTTTAGACTCTTTTCTTTTCCACTTTGAAATTAATATTATCTGGAATTTTGATTCATTGACCCCACATTGACCCCATTGTTTTCTACCTATGTGGAGATTTTTCCTATTTATAAATTTATAAAATACTCAATTTTTGCTACATTCTCTCCTTTGACTGTTACCATTAAATCATCAACAAAAGTGACTGCTTTAGTGCACATTGAAAAGTTTATGTTTAACATTCATTTGTACATTATGTCCCATAGTCCCAATCCACATATGACCCTTGTGGACATCCTTATATTTGCTTCTCTTACTTCCTTTGTCAGGTGCTTTGCAACTCTATGGCTAAGGTAAGTTTTAATCCAGTTGTATTGATTCTTATGGTAGCTGAAATCTTTTAAAGCTTTCAGTATGCTGGGCCACAAGGCAGCATTAAATGTTCCTTTTATATCCAGACTAGAGAGTGCCACTACTTCTCCATTTTTCCAGTTTCTTTGACAAATTGCCATTTCGGCATCTATCATATTTTTCTGCAAAGTAAATGTGTACTGATTGCCTTTTAATTAACTACTCTTGCATAGGTGACACATTATTCTGTTTAACATCAATTTCTCAAGGATTTTCCCTCATATGTTGAAACTTTTGGATGGTAATATTGTGTGAAGCCTCAAAACTTGTGGTTTTATAATGGGAATCAATTGCGCTATTTTCCAACATTTTATGATTTGTTTTTTTTATTCACGGAAGCTCTTTAAAATTTCAGATCATCAGCATCCCATTCAATTCAAGGTGCTAAATGACCGACAAATTTTGCTCTGAAGCCTCTTTTTTCAGGCTTGAGGTTCTTTATCATGCCATAAATGTACAACTGAGATCCACTTCCCTTTCCTTCTGAAGAAACCTGTACATAGAATTTTTATGCTCAAAAAAATTTATCAGTCCTGGCCGGGATTGAACCCGCTATCTTGGGTTTAGGAGGCATGTATGGTAACCACTACACCACCAAAACCGACGACCATAGAAAACATCCATGCTGCAAGCACTTATTATATATTTCTGTTATGAGACATGGGAGAATGTTCAAGGCTTGGAATATTATTTTGCTCATAATTCCATTTCTCCTGGAACTTTGTTAGTTAAAGATTTCTGTTGCTACCTTAACTACCTCTTGAATGAACTGCAGATCGTTCCTGGTTTCTATAGGTTTGTCTACCATATTCCTGATTTCTTATGATAGCTAGTTGTAGCTATCCTCTTTCTCCTCAGCTACTGACATTAAGTGGTCTTCATGGTTTCTTTAATGTTTGAGGTTAAAAATCCATTGGGTTTTTGTAGCATTGTCAATATAGGAACATTTTTTTATATTTCTTGAAGGCATTTTGTAAACTTTACTTCAAGGATTAGATGATGTAGTTACATTGCAGAACTGTTTCCAAGAGGTTATCTTTTCTCTTTTCATTTTAAACTGGTATTCTCTCTTTTCCATTTATGTGCAGAATGTTTTGCTGTTCTCATACTTCTTTGTTATCTTTAGCTTTTTTAAATCTTCTCCTTTGAACATTTTTTCCTTTTTTTCCCCCTTTTTTCCTTCTCTCTCTCTCTCTCTCTCTCTCTCTCTCTCTCTCTCTCTCTCTCTCTCTCTCTCTCTCTCCCCATTATTTTAAGTTCAACTGTCCACAATGGGACAGACACTTCTTCCTGAAAATAAGGCTTTATTTGACATTTTGCATATTCCAAATGATTTCTTGCTTGCTACTGTTAATGCTTCTTATAGTATATCTGCTGTGCTTTTGATGTCATCTTTTCCTTTTATCTTCTCTGTTAGTTCAGTGACAAGGTTTGCAATTTCTTATTTACTGGTTTTAGACTTAAATTTCTCAGCGTGTGTGTGTTGTGCAATTTATTGTTCAAGAGACTGTTGTTTCTGGTATTATAGTTATGTTTGTTTCTGTTTTTTGAAAGTTATTAGTTTTATATATATATATTAATAATGCTGGAATATAAATAGCTGGAATACAAGGATAAATGGTAGAATTATAGTATCATAGTTGTCACAATTTGTTGAGCTTGCTGCTGGAAATGTAGATAGTTTGTATCATGATAATAACATTGCCATACATGAGTTTCTATAATATGAGAATGCATTATTATCTTAAAAAATAAATTTAACTACTATTATCTTCTGCTCATAGGCAAAGGTATACATATTTAGTTCAGTAACTTTTTAAAAATACTCCATTACAGAAATTAAATGTACTAGTATTTATTTCTCATGCATTAACATACAATATTTTTTTTACAAAATAAACACAAATAAAAAACATAAATTTTAAATATAACAATTAGGAACAGTGTCTTCAACAATTCCAGAAGGCACTAACTCTAATCAAAATTTATTTAAATTTGATTTGCTTAGCCCCCACTCCCCAGTTCATCAGCAGCTACCTACTGGAATGTCCAGGGGGACCAGGGTCCAATCCAAATATAAAACAAAACACAACATTAAAAATAATTAATAGGTCCAATACAATATTAAATTTTATTCCCTACAATACTAAACCTTCCTTCTTTTTTAATTAAATCCATTCAGTCAAATTTCTATCCTTGAGGATAACTTATTCCTTAGGACATTGTACACACTATCACCCTGGTTATTGGTATATAAGGATCCTGTTCAACTAATGCTTGATAACTAATCCCATTCCCTTCCCTACTCATTTCATGCTCCTTTTACTATCTGACAATTCTGTACCATTTCTGAATCCTAAGTATTTTACACACATGATCATTTTTGTGTTACCTTGCCTATGTATTTTTCCAGTTTCTTAATGTTTTCATCTGATTTTAAATTTAAAATTTTCTACCTCTTATTTTATTTGGTAAATTTTTCCACTTTCGTAATAGGAACCATTTGCTCCAAAACTTGGTTTGCTTATATTCTAGTATACAATGCCAAGTACTATCTGGTTCTTCATACATAGGACATTTCCCCTTAGTGTACCGATTTTTAATCCACTTAAATATTTTACTCCTGTTCTATACCATGCTAATCCTTCCCTTCCTACCTTATCACAAATTTCAATATATCTTTCTCTTCCCCACACATATTTTAGTGTACTATATAATTTCAGAGATTTTTTGGTGTTAAGATTTACCCATATTTCCTGTTTTTCAATATCCTCAATGCTTATTGTTATCTTTTCCAAAATCCTTTATCCAATCTATCTCTCTCCTATCATACTAATCTCATGCTGGATATTTTGGATTTTAGATAACCAAATTTCTCTCCCTTTAATTTTTCATTGTGATACCAAACACTGATTAATGATGTTCTCCTCTTCTATCTCCCCTTGCTATACCAATTATTTCAATACTCTTTCTATGACCTTGTTTTTATAGCCCAATCTTCCTAGTTTCATTAGGGCAACTTTGTTAGGAGAAGCTCTAGGTATGCCTAGGACAATTCTGCAAAATAATCTATTTATCACATTTATTCCTTTTCTTCCTTCATCTGGCCCCCAAATTTTTATTCCATATATCATTCTGCTCTCCACTATTCAGCCATATATTCTCTCTAACCATTTTACTTGCATATTATAAGCTATCTAGCTTATGGGCCCTATGCTACACAAATGAAAACGACCATTTCACAGGTATACTTTTTACTGTTAAGGCACACCTCCTTAATAAGAGATTTAATCAATACTATATATATTTACAATACAATGCAATATATATTTACAATACTGATAACATCATTACTGATTTAAGGAGGGTTGCATTTCAACTCCAGTGGACAGTAAACATTAAGGGCTGGAAACACGGATATTGTTCCACACTTATGCAGTCGCACTGAGAAGTAATGATTATTTTAATTTCAATAGCATATACCATAGCAGTATTAAAGAAGTGTCACTGCCACACCAGAAACAATCCATCAAAGGTATTCAACTGTAGGTATACAGAATGTTAGATTAGAAGAATTGGGTAGAGAATTAGTCACCTAATCTATTTATTTGTGGCATAACCACTTGCTATCCTATTCTGATAAGTAACTTGATAAATAAATAGTAAATGACTTAAGTTTAAACCTAAATTGTTACAAAATATTTTAAATGTTAACTTATTATAGCAATTAGCACTCTTACTACCCACATTAATTAACATTTCCTGTTTAGAAACATAGTAAAGTCTGCATTTCATTGAAAAATGCCAATCTTTAATTCCACAGTGCAGGCTGAGTTTAATTAATAAATATATGTTTATTTGACATATTTATCTATGATTTATTTTAATAATATGTTGATTATTTGATTGATGTTTGAATTAATAAGAAAACATATAAGAATTAATTACTTAAACTACTTAAATATTTTACATTCATATTGTTAACATTTTTGTATTTGCTGCAGTCTGAAAGAGCCCATATCACAATCAAATTTGATGTAATAGAACTAACTTTCTAATATATTTAATATAATTTTTAGCAGAGATAGGTATTTGTAGTCACAATTGTCTATTTCATTCTATTTTGAAACAGATATCTTTTTAGGGTCTCTATAATAATTTATCTTAACAAGAGTTTGATAAGATGAAACATTTAAATTTTTGTATGTCTATGAAAAAGTTTATTCATGTCCTTACTATACTGAATAAAGGGTAGGTTCATTTCTTAAGAGTTTGCATATACTTTAGTATATCTATATGTCCAGCTATATCTTTTGATTTTACAGATTTAGAAAAACTACTCAGGCTTCATTGGAGACTAGAACTTCATTCAGCAATAAAACAACCATGTGAACCAATAACCCTCCACATTGGAAGTAGAGAAATAGGCACCACTGAGTATGTACTCACAATATTTGTGGATTTTTAATCTCTTTTATTAAATCAGCTTATTCTATTACTAAGGTAGTAAGAGAGAAACATGTCAAGAGCAATGATGCAAAAGGGAAGTAAGAATGTGTCATTAGATTAAAGAAAGTACTTAATACCAACATTCCAAAGTGGGAAAAAATAAAGACAAAATTTGGTGAATATTCCCAGAAAAAAAATAAACTCATAGAATAATAGACAGACCCATTCAGGAGTAAACAGTGGTACAGTAAGTGATTTTATTAATATACATAAGCTCATCTTATATGTAGAACCATCTTACTTCATCAGTCACTGGATTATTGTTGCAATAACACAATGCATAGTTACTCAAAGACCAATAGTGTCCACTGGTTCATTCTTTAATGTATCACCTTGAATGTTTAGTAGCTGGTTAGCAGGATTAAAATGTTCAAGTTAAGTAAGTATAAAGCATACTTCATCGTTGTTCCCCCAAAAATTGTTATGTGACAATTACATTAGAATGTTTTAGTTGAAAATTAGGTATGTAGAGCAAAAGGTGCATAAAACAAACTTAAAACCGAATATATAAATTCCCAACAGTTTTACTACACTTAAGGGAAAATAAGAATCACTATGTTTAACACTGTTATCCGTTATATGAAGAAAGCAACACATAGTTAATTTTTATTAACATTTCCACATAAACTCTATGGATCATTTGGAACAAATAGCACTTTATAATCAAACCAATTGCACCTTTTAACATTATAATGAGAATGCCAAGTGACTCTGCTAGTAAAAGGATGAGCTTCCCTCTAATAATGGAATATAATATTTTGATTGTTTGACTGTTATAAACTATAAGCATGCCAAGTGAATTTCTTAGCAATATGATGAGCTTTTCCCAATAATATAACATAATATTTTTCATTTTTGGCTGTTATAAACTATCAAGAATTTAGTGTACTAAAATGCATAGAAGATTGAAGGAGCTGGTGCAGCTGGCTCTTAAGGCTTTGAAAAATAAGGAAAGCCTAAGAGACATTATGATAAGAAAGTATATTTTTATAAAATTTAAATTCTATTATCTAATTTAACCCAGATTTTTATTTTGTTATGTAATAAATATACCTATGATAGTTGAACTTCAGATTACAAATGCATTGTAATTCCAATGGATCTTGATCCAGTGCCTGCATTTGTTACAATGGTACCTCTGTAAGATAGGTTTATCATTGTTCTGATGTTATTTTATCACCTACATTTGAAGGTACTAGATGTGGCCAAACATTAATAGATAACAGTGTATGCAACCCTGTACTAAATTGTGGTACATGCACAAAGTGGTGAATAATACATTTCCCAATGGGAATGAAGATTCATCTTATGAGTTATTAGTCCCTTCTGCAATTCTGAATGATACAACTGTAAATTGTGCAATGAGAGATGACAGGCCATTGCCAAGTTCCTCCTCACTCTAGTGATGTGCACTGCACAGGAGAAAGTTTTTACTTCTATATTTCTGACATTCCTTCCTTCAAAACTGATTTTTAGCAGGTAATTTGCCCACCATTGCTAAGGTTTGGAATTTGGAGTGTGTGCTTGCTTTGGTGGTAAAGTAAACACAATAACTATACGATCAACATGCAGTAGTACTGCCACCTGAATTCACTTCCCTGGTGAAATCTTGGCTACTCATTGATCGCTGACTTCTTGATAATCCTTTCTTTCCCATGGTCTAAGTATTAACACATATGAAACTACAGATATAAAAAAGAAGAAAGTGGGGAGGGAATCTGAAGAAGTAAGTAAAATTCAGAAAAATTCAGACAAAGATAATGCTGAGATTTCATGGGAAAAAATATCAAATTAAAAAGTTCAAAGACAACAAAAATGTTGTATTGGAGAGCCCAGAATGGAAATGTCTTCTGAGAATGTGCTTACATAAAGAAGATAAAAAATCTAGTGAAAGGAGCTTTAGGTGTAAAGAAGTTTAAGAAAATCAAAGGAGAAATACTCATGAAACTATCTGGAACCTAAAGTTCCAAATAAAAAGAGGAATCAGGTATGTGGGCTGATGACTTTTTGAGAAAAGGAAACCAAAATGTTCAAGACATTCTACAGAAATTATATGGCTATGAATGCTACTTACCTGCAAAGGACAGGCAGAATGTAAGGGTTTGCAGAATCTTCTTTCTGATCACTACTTGACTGAAGAAAGATTATTTTGATGAATGAATTAAACTTTTCTGAAAATGTGTGTGTAGAAAAAAACGAAACAAGGATTTGTGCTTGACAATGACCAAACTATTTCAAAGAGATTAAAATCTGATTCAGTAAAACAATGGCTGTCATTAATTCATAAAGTATAAAGTCCTATTGTTGATCCTCCGGTACTCGTGTTTATGTGGAGCCTAATTTTAGGTCCATTAACAAGATGCATTTTTAAACAGTGGTACCAAAAACAATGATACAGTTCATGTACAAAGGAAGAGATTTTGTACAATTCTGAGGAAAGAGAAAATCTTGCTGTTCATACCTAGCCTAGGAAAGATTAATGTAACACTTGCTTAACATTTAAAGAATATTACATATCATAGAATGAGTTCAATGCAAATATTTAAAAGAAAGAGGAAGCTCGTAATACAAAGGAACAAACTGAGTTATCCATGTCAGAAATCACACTTGTTGCATCAATGGATGTTCAACGTACATTACCATGCCCAGTACAGTAGTTGGGTCATAAAAACACGGGGCCAGCATATCAGCAAAAAATTATAGAATTGAAAATTCCTTTTTATCTTAAAATTGCAATTATCTGCTAACTGTTTGAAAGCTTTATAATTAGGCTGCACTTATAACTAGTATTTTGGTTTTAAAAAATTACATTTTATTCTCTTTTTTGAAATGTTTGTTCAGTGTTTCATTTTTAATGGTGTTTAACACCCATTTTTATGAAGCATCACAGGTAATGGACATTGATGACATAGATGAAATTACAAATTGGGAAAGGCTTTTTTTAAGGAAACAAGCATACCAAATCTAAATTCAGGGTACCTGCCTGGCATTTGCCATTTATGAGGACTGAAGAAAACTGGGAAAAGCCTCAGTCAGGGACGACTGTCCTGGCATAAATTGAATCCCAGACCTCTGTAAGTAATTTTAACGGAACCCCCCATTTTTTTTCTCCCCAACTACAGCACTGCTTTGTCCCAACTGCTGGCTCCTAAGCAGTATTATAGTCAAAAACTTCATATCCACAATTTTAGTATTTATGTAAAAATACAAATTCTGTTCATTAGTATTTTTGGAAAGAATGCAAAGGAAAAGTCTCAGTCAATCATTTCAAAGACTGAATCATAAATTTCATAGAAAACAATTCTAGTAACCAAAGTAAGGTTATCCTCATATCTGATTGATGTCAGTATCAAAATAAATATAAGATCTTAGTGATCTTAGTTTTTTTTTTTTTTGATTGATTTATTTATGGACGCTCTTTAACAGCTCAGGTCATCAGCGTCCCATTCAACTCAGGGCGTGAAACGGCCGACAAATTTTGCTCAGAGGCCTCTCTTTCAGGCTTGAGGTTCTTTATCGTGCCGTAAATGTACGACACGGGACCCACGGCTTTACTTCCCTTCCGAAGGAAGCCATACTTAGGATTTTTACGCCCGAAAAAATCCATCGGTCCTGGCCGAGTGATCTTAGTGAGTGCCTTATTAGACATATGAACTAAATTAAGCATTGAAATCAAACAGGTTAGAGAGGACACAAACTGATGGAATCTGACAGTGTCCATACTATCTTGAATCCTTTATTAGCTCCATCAATTTGTTCACCTACACATTATCTGTCCAAAATAGAAGCAGCTAAGATAGACTCTACTGTACATCATTCTGGGATCATTAATTCTTCAAAGACTATGAACAATTAGCAAGTAACTTTTCTTTGATTTGGCCTGGTAAAAAAAGGGTAATCCCACTGTCACTGACAAAAAAGGTTTGCTATATAGGAATAGTAAAGTATTTTATAACATCAGTCATGCAGATAAATGGCAGATTCTACCTCAGAGAAGACACGAAGGAAGACCATAACTTCTATATGATAAAGCTTTCAGGATTGAGAAATAAAAATGTGACAGTTTGAGGTAATGATGTACAACATTCATAAATGGCTTATTTTGTTGTTCAACTCACTTTGTTTGTGGTATTTTTAATGCTGATATTTTGCACATTTAGTATTACTATCAAAGTTACTGGATATGGAGCAGTAATTCACAAATTCATAGCATTAAAATTGTTGTAATCAAAACATTGAACTTTTTTTATTCAATAGAGGGTATATTAATTCTTGATTGTAATAAAAAACCGTATAAATAAAAATTGCTAAGAAACAATTTTTTGCATAGTGTTTGCTTCCCCCACCCCAACATTTAATTTATATTTACCTGATCCACTCGGATAATATTTTGGTTAAAAATGTCAATTATCTGTTTAATAATAAATTATTAAAACATCATAATTATCTTCATAATAATTTTTGAATTAAACAGTTATAGTAATTCTAATACAATGAGCTCTTCTTCAGAATTCCATTATGTGCTTAGAAAGATAAATCCACAATATGCCATGTAAGTACTGAAATAAAAAGTAATACTGTTAGAAAAGGTTTCAACAATCCCCAGCACACAATCACATTCATTACACAAACATAAGCAGTTTTAATAATTCCTGTACAATGAGCTCCTCTTCAGAATTTCATTATATGCTTAGAAAGGTATTGCAAGAAATCCACTAAGTACTAAGATAAAAAAAAATAATACTGTTAGAGCAGGTTTAACAATCCACAACACACAATTACATTTGTTACACAAACTTCCTTTATCTGAGATAATTTTCATATATATTTACCCATTTTATGAAAATTGTTAATGTTTTATACCTCTGAAAAGCTATGATTTTGTTACATAGTGAATTTTCAACATTCAATTATGATTTAATCCTTTGTTATAAGTTGGGGGGGGGGGTTGAATTTTGGATGTTGATGATGAATTTATTATTAAATATTTAAGTATATTTGAGTAGATATGAAAATCTCTTGGCTAATTCCATAGTTCAAAAATATACTTGGAACATTGGTCTCTTACTAGTTTCTTTGCTTAGTAGCAAATAAATGCATTCTATTAGAAGTGCAAAATAAAAGTATCTAGTAAATAGAATATTTTTATGGTACTTAATCTCCAAGTCAACTACCCAATTTTCACATTCCCACATATTTATCCACCATATAATTTAAACACAATGTATTACTTTGTGTGGAATCAGCTAGAAAAAGTTGTATTTCACCTGCAAAAATGTCCCATAGCACACATATTTGAAATGTTACACCTCAAAGTGATGGTCATTATAATACAAAAAGGGGGGGAAAAAAAGGTTGTAGATAACGATATTGACAAATTAGTGCTTGGCATGTAAATGTAATTTACTGAAGTAATTATATTTTTATATAATGATTTGATTACGAATAAATAGTTGTTAATTGCAATCAAAATACTGTTTGGCATAATCAAGGATTTTTATTGGTGTTAAACATATAAAACAATTTTGTGAGCTGAGTCTTCCAGGCTATAAAGACTCAGGTCACATAATTGACACCAGCCATGAAAACCTACATTCTGCCATATAAAACAAGTGCTTCTAAATTTTAGTAAAAATAATATTATTGTACTTTTGTATTTTTAGGGAAGAAAAAGAGGTTCCAATAACACAAGACATGCTGCAAATGGTCCATGTTGAATGAATGCTTCACAAAGGTATAATTTATCCTTATTATTTACAAAATGTGAAACAATTAAAACGGTTATGTAGAAGAAAAATAGAAAAAATCCAACAAAATAATGAAAAGTAACAGATTTAATTAAAAATATTTATGTACAATCATTTAAGTGATCTTGAGACAAAAACCCTATTATTATCATCATCACCATCATCATCATCATCATCATCATCATCATCATCATCATCATCATCATCATTAAATGCTGATTTGCAAGATGCCCTACTCTTAACTTTACAACTCAAAGGATTGCTTTTCTTGCATGGAAAAGCTTTAATCTGAGCAGTTGCTTTAGTTTGAAGAATAGATTTTCTCTATGCTACTGATTAAAATGGAAAATATTGGGTACCACTAAATCTCTTGCAGTGTGGCACCAGGAATTTTTGTGCAGGTCAATGATTACACAAGTTTTAAAGTGTCTCCATTTTCTTTGCAAACAGGATAAAGGCTCTTTTGAAAATTCTTTTCTAGCCATGTTACAATATCTGTTTTTCCTTCATTACATGGTAGTATCAATAGACAGGCCCTAAGGAGCTGCACAATTATCATGCTTTGGCCTTGTATGCCACACCATCAGCATCACTTTCACATTCTTGAATTCTTAGTATAGCTTTTTGGATCAGTGGGATCAGTGATGACATTTACTGGACTGACATTTCAGGTTTAACTGATAAGAGCATGCCCACATTTCATCTGGTGCAATGTTTTGTCAGTGAATGCACATCCTTTTCTGGTGTAATGTGTCAAATGATCACCTGCAGGGGTTTGATGGTGCCGTTTTTCCGAACATCTGTAAGATGATGAGGCACCCAACAAAAGATTTTGCAAACCTAAGTAAATGCAATACTGTCAGAGGAGTATTTCCTGCCAGTATAGCCAGAGCCATCACTTCCATGCCTATCCAGAGATTAAGTCAACTCTCTGTAGTGTGCTGCAGTGTTAGGGCAAACTATGCATGAAGCATCCTCCACACTATCATGTCCTTGCCCAAATTCATACTAAACATGCCACCATCAATATGGCAAGGCAACTTTGCCACATGCTTCCTGTAGACCCTCAATATATTCCTCCCTCACAATACCTCAACTTTGATTCACATATATTGTTTAAGTTTTAGAAAACATGTTTTTATGGTGATGCTCTTGGATACTACTGCGCAACCTATATACACTTTGCAATAGTGACAATGGGTGTGCTGAATAGATCTTCCTCCCTCTACCATTGCTAACAGTGGCAGCATCCTCACTTGATACTATGTAATGTGGTGAATGTGTTATTAATATTTCCTTCCAATGCTCATAAAATGATAGTATTTAATGCATTTGAAATGTATTAGAAATGTTCAGCAAAGAGTAAAACTACTGAACAAGTACTTGTGAGTCTGTTGTAATGAATTATTATTATTATTATTATTATTATTATTATTATTATTATTATTATTATTATTATTATTATTATTAAGAAACAGCAGCAAAATTATTGTACTAAATCAAGGCACACCAAGAAAATGATAGAAGTGATTACTTACTTCTAAAAATTTCAGATGTGGGTTTTCATATAATAATTAATACATGTGAGTAATATATCCTACATTAATGTGTTCAAGTTGTTTACACTAACTCCACTTACTTTTTTAAAACTTAGGACTAGTTTCGGGAGAGGTCCCTTCCATCATCGACTGCTGTTGACTGAATGCCATTGCTCAAAACAGGGGATGGACACCCGTTCGCTCCTGTGTGGTATCTTGTAGTTCCAGTAGAAACTTGCTGAGTTCATCCAGCAGTGGAAAATCAAAATTCATTAAGTTCTTCTTATTTTTTAAAATAAAAATTCTCTCCCATGTGGATAGTTCTATTGGGTTGTGGAGTTGTTACAGTAATTTCATTTCTGGTTTTATTTCATGATTTTTGTTCCAAAAATGAGCTGCTATTGCTGATTTGTCTATCTGTTTCAATGTAATGTTCCTAAAGTGTTCTTTTCTTTGAATTTCTAAATTTCTTTTCATTTTCCCAATGTAGTTCTGCTCACAATCTGCACATTTAGTCTCATATATTCATGATTTTTGCTCTGTAGGGATGGTATCTTTCATTGTGCAATGTAACAAAATTTTTATGTTATATTTGTTCTTTGGGGCTAACATTATTCCATGTTCTTTCAATATCTTCCTAAATTTGTTGTGGTAAATTGGGTGGTAAGTTTTAAAAAATTAAGTGGAGTTAGTGTTAACAACTTGAACACATTAATGTAGGATATATTACTATGCCATTGTCTACAGCTTCATAAGTACAATTTTACATGTGAGTAATGCTCAGATGCTAAAATAAGTTCTTGTGTGGAACCAGATCAAAGTCCCTTTAAAGTAGCAGTAGCAAAGACTTGCTTATACAAGTAATCTGTTTAATTTTGTTACTCATAGAATTGTTTATATTTTTGTGCCAAGGACCATGTAGAGCTGAGTGTGGTGAACAAAAATTGAATGGTTGTGGGTTGCATCATGTATGTCAGAGTTTAGGGATAACTTTTGAATTGAAAAGAATCTGTATAATTAATAGTGATACTGTATCCTAGCTCATTTATTTTCAGCATTTTATTAGTAAAAATACATCATAGTTCATACATGTACAATTAATTTCTTCAAAATACTTATATTTTGAAATACATACAGTACCTAGGGCATGTAGTATGAATACAGCAGTTACTTAATGAATATTAATTCTTTCTGGCAAACAAAATTAACAAACTGCAATAACTCATTGACTTTTTCCAACAGAATATAGCAGTAATCTTAATTCTTCTTTATATTATTTATTATATTGATTATTTATATTCTCAGACAGTATTGTGAATGTCATTCTTTCATCAACAGCAATGTTTTTGTATTTATCTGCATGGAACAGTTTTAGTGGTGTTTTAAATTGTTTTCTGCACTTCATGTGCTACTTGCATAATGTATAGATATATAGGACATTTCCACAATTGAATCTCTGAAAACAATATAACCCTGATTCAAGGTTAAAACTGTTTAAAGATTTACCTTTTATTCAACCTTGTTCATCCCTGCTTGGTTGTAAACATAAATTTCCACTACCAGTGAACTTGGTGTTGTAGAGCACACACAACCCAGTGACAAACTACTATTTATATGTAATTTGCATATATGGACACCTATTACCACTGCTGCTTTAAAGTCATGCTTATATTTTGCAGTATTATTAGTTTTATTTTCCCAATAAATTTAATATGTACTAATTGAATATCTCCCTCAAATAACATTTAAGTGCCAAATTTCATTGTATTATCCAAATTTAATATATTGGTAATTTACATTTTTCTAATAAATGTTTATATTTTAAATTTTTTGTCTATAAAATTAAATTGTTTTGTTAATTTTTGTCCATATTCTATGATTCTAAAATTTTTTAATTTTAGTCTGAGATTCCAGATTATGGACCATGCATAAATATAAGCCTATGCCTAAAGTTTTGTGATGATCCAGATGGCAATTAAAAATGAATTTTTATATGGCTTGGCGAAATAAAGTATATTATGAAAATTACATTGGGACTTATAAAGTACATCCTTTAGCTCTAGCATTCCAGTTAGTGCTTTATGATTACATTTGTGACAGTTTTTCTGTGCCATTTTCTTGGAACAAATGTCCAGCAAAGCAAATTATGTTATAAATACATTCTAACATGTGACTTATCAGTTCAGCTGGAAATCCATTTGGTGTGATGACCTGGCTTCCAGCATGGCTGTGGGTTGGAACTAACACACTATGCTCACATTAAGTTCACAATGTAATGGAAGTAATGGTTTGTTGTAATTAGTTGGCTTTCACTATACATTGGCATACATCAGTCAAATAATTTAAGTAATTTTTACAGTTCATTGATGTATACACAAATTTTTTAACTTGCATTAAGACATACTATGCATCAAACAAGCATTCACTCCCAACGACTTTTTCTATAATTACTTTTTCCAAATATTGATTTTCATTGCTTTCACAAACATTTTCCTAGCTTTCATCTTCTTAACATCAATTTGTTGTTAGCACAACTGCATGTATAATCCTATTTAAAAGTTGTTTTTGACCATGAACCCCTTTTTTAAAACCAGCTCAAATAAGTTCTACCATTTCTAGATTTAAAAATTATAAGAAATGGAGATTGATTGAATTTTGGAATTTACAGAACAGAAACACACAGAAAACTACATAAAAAATAAAGTTATAACCCCATTCCACACAAATATGCAATTTTTCACAGTTTGGCACACAGATTGATGAATATTCCACTCACAGAAGAAGAGTACAAAATAGAATACAAACAAATAATAAAGACAGCTATAATCAATGGTTTCAACAAAGACACAGTGATAAAAATGATCAATAAATCTAAAAGACAAAACGGGATAAGGGAAGTTTCCACACTGAAAACACAAAAGAAGAATACAAATTCAAAAGTTTCATCTACCATCCAATTTACCACAACAAGTACAAGAAAATCTTCAAAGAACATGGAATAATGTTAGCCCCAAAGAACAGATACAACATCAAGAATTTATTAGGTTGCACAGTAAAAGACTCCATACCACCAGAACAGAAATCAGGAATTTATGAAATAAAATGTGCGGATTGGTACAGAGCTACATAGGCAAAACAAAAAGAAATTTGGAAATTCAGAGGAAAGAACATTTTAGGAATATTCGGTTTAAATAGGTGGATAAATCAGCAGTAGCAGCTCACTTTTGGACCAAAAACCACGAAATAAAGCTGCGAATAAAACTGCTGAAACATCTTCACAGCCCATTGGAGTTATCCACTTGGGAAAAATATGTTCATATTAAAAAATAGAGAAAACTTAATGAATTTCGAGTTTCCTCCTATGGATGAGCTCAGCAACTTCCTACTTCAACCAACAATGGCCACCACAGGAACATCCATTTGTCCAGCCATAGTTTCAAGTAATGGCAGTTCAGTGAGCGACTGAAGATGGGAGAGATTCTCCTGAAACGTGTCTTACCTTTGTGTAAGTGAATGGAGTTAAGTGTAAAAAATGAATACTTAAGTTGGGGTTGAAGTTCTATTGGGTTTAAATGATGAATACAACAGTAATCTCAGAATACAGTGTCCATGAGTAGTCAATCAAGAGGTGTTATGAAGATGTTTATACATTATTATAATATTGTAAAGTTATGCTTTTAACATATTCAATATAAACCATTCCTGTGAAGTCTTTTTAGTGCAGAAATTTATGGACACTTTATTCAACAGTACATCATGGTAGAATGCATTATCTACTAACAAAACTGTCATAGGAGGCATATTTGGTTTGGAATTAGCCATTCAGTTATTCGCTTCTGATAATTTTTTTCATTCATTTAATGACTGTAATCTCCAATCTTTCTTTATAATTAGTACATTAGAAATGCAACAAATCTCCGTACCTCCTGCATGTACAATTATTTTCTTCTCTTCTATTGAAAAAGGAATAAGTAAACCTGAGGTACAGTCATCATTCCAATTTTATAGTTTGGTATGAGTTGAATGAATATGTTTCACGTTCATATATAATACATCTATCTACCTTCTTCTCTGAATTTCTTAATGGCTCATAAATACGAAATGTGATGAGCACAAATGCCATGCTTTTTTTTTTTCAGTATGATTCTATTATTCCTGATTTTCCTCCACTCAAATCCCATCATATCATGTAAAACAGATTTTAAGGTAGTGTTATTGCCTTTAAAGTTTATGGTATTTCTTTTAATAGAAGTTTGCT
Source organism: Metallyticus violacea (assembly GCA_030762175.1). Lineage (NCBI taxonomy): Eukaryota > Metazoa > Arthropoda > Insecta > Mantodea > Metallyticidae > Metallyticus > Metallyticus violacea. The sequence goes on along the minus strand of CM060846.1, from coordinate 80,406,300 downwards.
GATAATGGGCACTATTATCTTCAATATTCAAATTATCTACTGTCATAAATATCTGTAAGGCATTTGGGCATACCGGGTTCTGCAAAAGATGTGCCCTGCTTCTTTCACTTTTTTCCTTTATTAATGAGTTTCCTTATTGTCCTTTCAGATACATTAGTTTCTGCTTTCACTAGTTCTTGCACCTGTTTGTGCATATTAATAAATCTCCAGGAACCACTTAACATTTCATAAAACTGTAGATGTTATTTACAGATTCTGTGCAATACAATGCAGTGCTTTGCTCCTAGTTTACTTTGAATGGTTAGCATCTTATGCTGCACAAATATATACAAATTAAATTAAAACACACAAATTAACTAAAACAGTAGTAGGTATTAAGAGTGTCTTTGAGTAAAAGAGAGACATTAATCTCAGCCATACAATAAGCAGCAGTATCTAATGGCAATAGTTTCAAATAGCTCTGCATACACCATGCAGCATAATGATATATTCATCATTCCTGATAGACTGAAAGTTTATGCTAATATATACCTAGCAGTTTAGACTTGGTCACTATGTTTCAATTCTTCAGTCCTGGTGGCGTAGTGGTAACCTCCTAAACCCAAGATCATGGGTACAATCCTGGCCAGGACTGATGGATTTTTTGGGTATAAAAATCCTAAGTATGGCTTCCTTTGGAAGGGAAGTAAAACTGTGGGTCCCATATCGCACCTTTACGATACAATAAAGAACCTCAAGCCTGAAAAAAGAGACCTGTGAGCAAAATTTGTCTGCCATTTCACCTCCTAAATTGAATGGGACCCTGATGACCTGAGATGTTAAAGAGTGTCCATAAATAAAACAAATAAAAAAAAAACTATATTTCAAGTTACAGCATATTCAAACAACATCCACAAGAGACCATCATCCCTATCATACTTCTCTTAAACAGTTTTACAATTAATAGTAGTCTCATTCCTCATTGTTGACTTGATATTTTCTTTTCCTTTTATGTCTATAGGTCTCACAATGCAGATGTTAATTTTCCAACAGTGGAGAGGCTACTTGGAGATGATCAAGATAATGCCTACCTAGGAAGCTACACGAAATGCTTCAGATTAAAAATTAAATAAATTTATTCTGACTCATTTCTTTTTGTACTTTCTTTGTGTGAATATGAATGTGTAGCTACAATAAGCTGTTCTACTACTATATACCAGCTCAATATTGTGAAATTTGCTAGGGTAAGAATCACCGGTGCTAGTAATTACTGCAGAGTTAGCATCAAAGAGTCAAGAAAGTCTTGCCTCAGTTTTCCATAATTCAGGCTTTGCAGAAGGCAGCAGTCAGCAGTGAGGAAGATCTTTCCCATTCTGTTAGCAGCTAGCTGAGGCATGATTCTTTCATTCCAAAAGAGTCATAATGGATTAAATGTTCATGGTAGGGTAATAGGACCTGCACTGAGGTGAGAGAAATTTAGAAATGTTTTTTTTTATAGTGTTTAACGCCCTTTTTTACTGCTGAGGCACCACAGGCGGGTAAATCATGGTGGTGATCATTCAACAGTGTAATTTCAAAGTTAATAAATGCAATAAACTCTACTACTAATTATGGACTTTAGGGTTAGTTATTAACTTTTGTATTATTGAGAAGTGTGAGCACCAAACCTTGAATGTGGTAAGTAAAAATAGAAATTGTACTGGCTGGTATGAGTGAATTTAGGTCTTTTATGATTTGTTAAATGTTTTGAATTTATTAAAGAATAAACCTTTCATGTACTTATAAAGAAAAATGTCGCATTAAAGCCAAAGTTATATGACTAACTTAGATATTAAATAAATGGATGGTAAAGTATCCAGAAAATTTCAGTTTATCTTATATATATGATACTTATGGTTGACAGGCACTTTCAAAATCAACAAAATTTTCTGATATACATGTGGTTTATTTGGTGGTAAAAAAGAATGGGTATCACATGGGATAACAGTTACAAACAACTCATAGAAAAGCAGAGAAGCATTATAATTCAAACAAATACATACAGAATGGAGAGCAATTCCATATACTGCTGCATGGGAGGATAGACCATACTCTCTGAAGGTGCAAGAATTCAAAATATTTACAATAATGAAGTTACAAAACAAAACAGGCACATTGCTGAGATATTTATTGGCATTGGGTTTTCTTGGAAAACAGGTCAATTTTAGGCTAATTTTGATGTTGAAGATTTGGTTAATAGGGGTCATTTTCTAGAATTCTTATATTTTCTTTTCAAGCAGGAGCAGTACATTCAAGATTATCTTTAGTCCACATCAGGCTTCAAAATTACCTCAAGCAATGCACAGAATCAATTAATTAAGTCTGTAAATGTCAACAACATATTGCCCAAGATCTACCATCTCATGAATACATTGAGATTCAATCAGAGATGTGTCTAATAAATTGCAGGTCAGCATAATTTTAAGAGTCTGCTCAATAGAGGGTGTCATAGAAAGATTCAAGGATTTTATAATTTTTCAGCTGATAAGATGCATCAGGCTTATCAGAAATGATTGCTAATTGTTTAAGGTTTATATTATTGACCACTAGTCTAATTCCATTAACCCAGTTATTACTCAAAATAAACCCAATCTAACCATTGCTCTTCCTTAAAGATTAGGTCCATGAAATAAAAAATAAATTATACATATTAAATGAATAAAGGAGACATTCAATAATTACTTAATTGATAATAATTTTTATTATTAAAAATTTTGCCAACTCCTTTTTAAGCAACAACAACAACAACAACAACAACAACAACAACAACAATAATAATAATAATAATAATAATAATAATAATAATAATTTATTACCCATAGACATGCAATACATGTTTAAGGTTTTGTCACAATGTAAACTATATAATTAGCGTTCATCTTCTAATATTAATATATGGCCGAGGTCATTAAGGTATGAACTCATGGGCGAGAGTTCGGGAGTTCAACCCCTGCCAGGACCATTTTCCTAGGTTTTCCTCACTCTTCATAAATGGCAGAAGCCAGAGAGGTTCCCTAAATTTAAGCCTGGAATGCTTCCTTCCTTAAAAAAATTGTTTTTCCAATATATCATTTCATCTCTCTTACCATCAGTGACCATTGCCTGTGAAGCCACAGGAGTAAAAATCACCAATTTTTACTACTGTAAACACAATAAAAAAAATTCCTATTATTAGTTTTGATCAATTATTTCCTTATACACACATACACACTAAATTTCAAGAAGCTGTAATTCATGAATTCTGTGTAAGTATTCATTCTACAAATAGTTTTTCAATATCATTTTAAAAGAGGTGCCTTGTGCACATTTTATGGATGCTAGTTATATATTGAATAATATAGTTCCTCTGATGTAGGGAATCTTTTTCTCTTGCCACGTTTGCTCTTTTGTGGTTACACTATGATAATTATTAATACTTCTAGTGTTACATAAATAATGTCCCTTAATGGCACTAACTGTCTTAGATTCTTGTCAATTTTCTGCTATCATTGACCCCCACTATGCTTTAACACTTTTTAAGATACTAAATGTTCTTTCAATAGTACTCATAGAGAAAGGGTTCTTTCAATAGCACTCGTGGAGAAAGGTTGTGCTGTGACATTCACAGTGCATTCATTTATTTTTTGGTCTGTTTTAATTACTTTGACTCTTTTATTTTAACATCTGGCAGTCTTTTTTTTCCCCACCAGTTTTACATTTTCTATTTTAAATGGGTGAGGCAACATGACATTCTTGCCTCCTGGCACCACCCATGATCTGAGGAATTTTACTGTCCCATCCAGAAGCATTGTCATTTTAGAATTATCAGCAGGTCAATTTTATTAGCATTTATACATATACACCTTTAAACACATTAACAATATTTAACTCATATATATTACCAGCTTTATTCATATTATTCCCATCTATATATAAAGAAATATCTATTGATTATATCATAAATTGCTTTAGGATTTATAAACCTTTGTTTCTCGTCATATATTGCAATACATTATCTTGCCTCCTTTTTTGGTTTAGTTTGTGTTATCTATGATTCACACTGGTTTAGCAAATGTTGTTAGATGTACTTTCGTACTATTTTTATATCTTTTTATGTAAATCAGTAACTTCATGAATGGCCTTTTATTCAAATTATTGTATAATTAATAATTTGCCTTTCACTTTACCAAGAAGATAACTATAGCATAAGGCAATCAATAAATTACACAAACATTATATATCTGTGCTAACATAGTTAAAGTAATGAAGTTCCATTTAAAACTTAATGATAAGTTTATCTGAGTTGATTTCAAGGATAGTACAGGCAGTAGCAGAGTCCTATAGTTTTTGCAGCAGTGACTGTCAGTATTTTGTGCATATCTTCAAATTCTGCTCTGACTGCAGCTTTCAGTGTCATGTTCTTTGGGCAGGTTTCAAAATGTATCTGCAGATCTTGAATGACCAACTATTATTGCTCTTGAACTTAAAGTTGCCAAATACACTAAAAATATTTTACTCACTTTTAGAAATTCCATTCCTAACTCCATTAGAAAATGTTGTACTTCATCATGCTGAATTTCAGAGAGTGGTGATTTATGGAATGCAGCTTATCAAAAACTATTATAACATGTTTAGATACTTGAAACATCTCCAATTGAATCAATTAATCCCAAATCACTTCTGTAACACAAACAATGCCACTTGAAGTCTGGGATGCTTGTTCTTCATTCTCTCTAAAACATCAGAGTTCTTCATTTAAGAACTTTCGAAAAATAAGACAGTTTTTAAAAAATTCTGCTGGAACTTACACGGTGAAACTTGTTAAATGTAAATTATAATTAATCTGTCATCTATCACACTCTTATGCTTCACTTACTTTTAAATATGGTGGGACTGGTTTTGAAGAGACATCCTTTCCATCTTCAACCAACTTGACGACTGGTATGAGAAACTAATATCTATTGGACCTGTGGCTTTGTTCTGGTGGTGTTTTTTCTTTATAAACTGGAAATTGGTATTACATTCTCCTATAATGTCGAAATTCATAAGATGATACCTATGTTTATGTATGTAAATATTCTCCCATATGTCCAATTCTGCACATCCATGTGCTTCTTTTCGTAACATATTTCTCTTTTTATGTCATGATTATCTTTCCAAAAATGGTGTGCCACTGCTGACCTATCAATCTGTTTGTACTTAACATTCCTGAGATGTTCCTTTTGGTTTTTCCAACATATATCTTATTACATTCTTTACATGTTATTTTTTAGATGCCTGACTTTTTCTCCTGTGGAATGTTATTAAAACTGTTATCCACTAAAGCATTTTTCCAAGTGTATCTGTTAACAGGTCCAATTTAATATTAATATCTTAAAATTTTGGGGGGAATTTATTCATAGCTACTGGATGTTAGGTGAATTTTTTAAAAACGGGTCTCTCTTTTTCAGCTATAGTATGGTGGTGTTCTTAATCAATTTCTTCTTTAGGAATCTATTAAGTTTTTTGTTTACTAAATTTTTGTTAAAACCATTCATAATGGCAATCTCCTGTATCTTCTCAAATTCTTTTTTGTACTCCTCTTTACTGATTGGTAAATTCACCAGTCTATGTGTTAAGCTGTTGAAAATTGAGTGCTTGTGAGCCATGGGGTTAAACCCATTTGATTTTATATAGTTATCTGTGTGCATATCCTTTCTGTAGATTCCAAATTCTAAATTTTCATGATTATTATTAATTTTATATCTAAAAACGGCTACATTCCCTTGGTTTCTGTTTCCAGTGTGAAGGATATATTCCTATCTTGTATATACAAAAGCTTCAAAGCATCTTGAACAAATTCTTTTTTCACTATACTAAAAATGTCATCAACATATCTGTACCAGCATTTAAATTAATGTGGGAAGCTGGAAATTATGTGAGTTTTGAATGTACTCATAAATAAGTCTGCCAGGAAGGGGGATAAAGAATTTCCCATTGTGAGTCCTGTTTTCTGTTTATAGAACTCTCCTGCAAATGTAAAATATGACTGGTTTATACAAATGTTAGTAAGGTGGACGTATTATTTCTGTGAGTTTCATTAATTCCTATCTCCTTTAACCAATCATTCAAAAACAATAAAAGCTTGTCAGTTGGAATACTCTGTAACAAAGATACTATGTTGAATGACACTAAAATATCAGAGGGTAGAACTTTAAACTCTTTTATTTTTTCTATTAATTGGAAGGGGTTTTTTATGCTTCTACTCTGAAACCTTGGTAGAGCTGTAAATCTGTCTGTAAGCCATTTTGCTAGAAAGTACATAGGGGTATTTATATTATTAATGATGGATCTCATGCTCTTCCCTGGTTTATGGATTTTAGGTAACCCATATATTCTGGCTATATTAGGATTGTTTTGTTTTAAACTATGTTTTTCTATGTCTGGTATTTTAGTACAAGTCTGTATAGCTTCATTCACTGTTTTTGTGCATTCTTTCAATGGGTCAAATTTGACTTGGGCATATTCTTTTTTGTTTAACAACTGTAACATTCTATCAGTGTTATCATCTTTGTCCAATATGACTATTTTATTCCTTTTGTCAGCCTTTTAGTAAATAACTCCTTTTCCTTTGAGCGATGTAATAATGTTACTGTAATTTTGAATTCTATTTGGTTTCATTTTGTCAATCCTTTTAAGAGCATCCTCTGATTTTATTCTAATATTTTCTTTCTCTTTATTAGTTAAACCTTCCATGGCAATTTCTAGATCAACTATGTAATCTTCAATGTTATTGGAGAAGTTTACACCCATTTTGAAACCCATATTGAGCATAGATAACTCTTCTTTATTAAAATTTACTTGTGATAAATTTACCACATTATTCTGTTTCTGTATTGTTTTTACTAGTTTTCTGCAAATTTTTCAATTTCGCTAATTTCTTTATCTGAATATTTACTTTTTTCTTTACTATGATTTTTATATGCTCTAGCGGATTCCTTATTAAGTTGTCCCAAATGACAACTTAACTTTTTGGTAACTCTCAAGTGTATGTCTTATAATTTCAAATCTATGTCAGCTAATTTGGCATGATATTTTGCTTTTTCCATAAGGATTACTTTCTTTTCAGCTGCTAATTGTTCCTTACTGTTATGGTTACATTTAACTATTTTTGTAATAAATTTTGGGCCAATGTGATGTTTAAGACACAAAATTAAAAAATGTATGTCTGCAGCTATCAGTGTACTTTTTCATTTAAGTTTTATGAAGTATTTAATAGGCTTCTTCAAGTTATAAAAGTAGTGGTTAAAATCTCTCATGTGTAAGTCTTCCATTTTCTTATTCGGTAAATGAGTGTTTCCCCTAATCTGTTCCTATGTAGTTTGAATACCTTCGTAATTCATTTAAGAACTTTCGAAAAATAAGATTTTTATAAAAAATTCTTTTGGAACTTACACAGCAAAGCTTGTTAAATGTAAATTATAATTAATCTGTCGTCTCACACACTCTTATGCTTCACTTACTTTTAAATATGGTGGGACCGGTTTCGAAGAGACATCCTCTCCATCTTCAACCAACTTGATGACTGGTATGAGAATCTAACATCTATGAGGACCAGTGGCTCCATCCTGGTGGTGTTTTCTCTTTATAAACTGGAAATTGGTATTACATTCTCCTATAATGTCAAAATTCATAAGATGATCCCTATGTTTATGAATGTAAATCTTCTCTCATTAGACATTAGGGATCATCTTATGAATTTTGACATTATAGGAGAATGAAATACCATTTTCCAGTTTATAAAGAAAAAACACCACCAGGACGGAGCCACAGGTGCTCATAGATGCTAGTTTCTTATAACAGTCATCAAGTTGGTTGAAGATGGAGAGGATGTCTCTTCGAAACCGGTCCCACCGTATATAAAAGTAAGTGAAGCATAAGACTGTGTTAGATGACAAATTAATTACAATTTACATCAGAATTCTTACCAACATAACACTAGCATAATCAGCACATATCCCTATTAAATTTCCAAGTAACATTTTTTCTGAAAACTTATATTTGTAGGCACTTCAGAAGTTTATTTTGGATGCTTAGTTTACTATACTATACTTCTGTGAATCTCTGGCTCTAAATAAAACAGATAATTATTGTTTTGCATGAATTTTATTTTATTTTAATAATTTTTACATGACATCAAATGAAATTAAATAAAAAATGCACTAAGAAGTATAGGAAAATAACAGAGTATTTAAAAGATGACACGTTGGCTAAGTTGCATCCATCAGATGAGCATGTAAAAACACATGAACGATATTCCAACTCATCTCCAGGCCTCTTAACATAGTTGCAGTAATCTCCCATATCCACATCTGAACAAAAGCGCTTCACTCCTAGAGTACCTGTATTGTCAATGCAAAATAATTAATTATTATTGAGAGATATTTAGATAATTGGTTAACAACACTTATTAAAAAATATGTTTTATCATCGACTAATGTTAGACCCAGCAATTGAAAACATTTGAATAGACATGAATGCTTTTAATATAACTTTAATGTATTTTATCAATGTGATAAATATCAATGGCATTCAGAAATATCCCAGATTTTATAATTATTTTCCATTAAAAAAAAGAAGAACCATCCTTAGATTCTACACACCAGTCAAGAAGCCATGCATCTGTTTGTCTAAATTTAAATAATTTGCATGTTTTATGAAATGATTACATTTCTTGATATTATTACTCAATTTTTGCTTCCAATGGAATTAGGTGGTAAAAATGAATTTATGTTTATTTAATGGTGCCCTTAAAGGAAATTTTTATATATATTTTACTTTAATAATTGATTTGAAATAATGTCTTTCCTTATTTCTAAGTTTCTTTTCCCTAAATTTTACTTTGATTATAATGTGTCATATTTCTAATGTTTAAACTTATACTTTCTAGTTCTTCAAAATTAATATTCAAATTAATAAGCATAATAAAATTTAACAAATTATTATTGAGGAAATCACTCAAATTTCACTAATTTAGTGAAAAAAAATAATAATAAAATTTATTTCTATGGTCAAAAAAGACCTAGACATAGCATACATTTTATACATTCACAAACACTATAAGTTTGAAGACACTACTTTCTGTCTTGTGTCTTTCCTTCAGTGTATCAGATGCTAATTTTTTTTTTATCCATCATTGCTGATACTTCTAAAGTGTCAGGGCCATAGTAATACGTTTTTTTTTTTTTTTTGAGTAGTGTTTAACGCCCGTTTTTACTACTGAGGCACCACAGGCGGTCTAGTAATACGTGAAATAGCTATATGTCTCAGTGCATATGTGCCAGTAAGAAGTGCAATATCATGTGGCAATATGAAAAATATGTCATCACAGCCATGTGCAGGTTTTAATAATGTACTAGCTAATGTGCTGAATTTTCTAGAATGTATATGAAATCAGGGTGTTATTTCTGGAATGTCAGGCTCTTGTACCTTGCTGGCAGAGAGAGATCCATTTTCAACTGCGTTAGATATTTTGGCCATTAATTCAAATTATTAGGATTGCTGCTTTCTTCACCCATTTGACCCAGTGATCAAAATTGTACATTAGCTCTTAATTAGTTTGTAATGTTTTAATGTTATGTTGGGATCTGTTGATTTATGTGGTAATGCTAATTAATTTATATATAGTTTTAATATATTTCTTAAGTTTATAAGTTTGAGGCTAGTACTGATTTTTTTTAATTTTTAATCGAGATTGTAAAGTGCTTAGCCATTAAAGTTATTTTCTATCTTTGAAGCTAACCTTGACTTGTAATTAATAGTTTCAATGGCAATTTGTAAAGTGCTTAGCCACTAAAGTATACTACTGTTTGGAAAATTTTCAAGATTAAATACTTGATTAATTACATAAATACTTGCTTGCAAGCTAGAATTGTATTGTTGAATAAAAACTCAGTGTGCTATTTCACTTTGAGATACTTGTATGGTAATTTTTTACCTTGTGCCAGAAACAAAATAGTGTCTATTCTCTTCTCCCATAATTGAAAACTACCTTTCTGCAGCCATATCCTGGGACTTTTCATAAACACACTTCCTAGTTCAATGCTCATGCAGAGATATCACATAGAATTGAAAAGAAAAGGCAGAAATGTGACAATATGGAGTTAATTTTCTTTACATTCAGATAACAGAAAGCAAAATAAAAAATTACTTCACAAATTCACATGAAACTTTACTAGACTTCCATTCCACAATAGCTTACTAATCAACCACAGCATAAGAAGTTATTCATACTGTGATCAAACAACTGATTATGGATGTCTTCATCAGAGTACTGTTACTTTAAATAAAATTTTATTTGTTATTGAAATAACTGTAAGTTTTCCCGTATTTAATATATATGTTTGTGTAGCCATTAACATACTTCTGTAATAATCTTTTAAAATATTTCTTTCCATAAAGCTGAAAACTTTCATAACCAGAGGTGATGCTTCTAATAGTGCAGGTGCAAAATAGCTCTTATGGGAAAGAGGGTCCTTCTATTAAGTATTTTCTTTCACCTCTCTTAATCATACTTCACAAACTAACAAAGACATTGTTTTGTAGTGCATCTGTAAACTATGTCCACTACAAATAAACACAAATATAATCAGGAGCAAAATATTATGAGTTTCCTACAGACATTGCTGTTGTTTTTACTTTATTTTCATACTAAGCAATAGTAATAGGGAATTAAATGTTCATATTTTTCTGGGTAGCATAAACCAGCAACCTTCTAGAGTAGTCACCCCTGGTACTTATACTATATCATCATTTATTGAAGGTAATATAGCTTTAATGAGTACTGGAAATGAATGAATGTTAAATAGAATTAAGCTATATGAAGTGCTGGAAAGCAATTTTATTTACAATAAAATCAATAATGGGTTAAAATAAAACACTCCAGAGAACTTCCATATGCAAATATTACAATATAGGAGTATAGGTATAATTTTATCATTGCTGTAGTTATTCCATAAATAATTTACAAAATAAAAAAGCTGAATAAGGGAATTATTATTCAAAAATAGTTAAAAAAAACATCAATAAATCAAAACACAAAATTAGAAACAATATTGCATTTCATAATAAAATGGTAAAAGTTAACACCTAATGGTAATTGTGTAGGTGGTGTAAATACAATTAGGATATAACTGAAAATGTATGTAGGATCCCCATTGAAGGAAAATGGTATTAGAATGCATTTAAGTGCAACAAAATTCAAAGTATGGCCTTTTGGTACTAGAACAAATCCAATCATGTGCTTACTCTGTATCTTTCTAGAAATAAACAGACCATGATCAATTTTTACTATTAATTATGGGAGCAAACATGATAACATAACAATAAATGGGAGACCCAAAGGGACACAATCTAGGCATTTTGCCACTTTACTTTGGCAATCTGAAATTAATAGTAATTAAACAGAAAGAAGTGTTTTGAATTTTCTTAAAACTCCCTAAATTGGCAAGCTTTGCAATCTGCAGAGTGTATTCTTCTGGAAAATAGAGACTAAATTATTGCAAAGCATTGAGCATAAATTATATAAAAGTGGCAGGAATAGCTTTGGATGGAACTTTAATAAGAAAGCTAAAAGAAAATTCCACGAAAAGTATGCTGCTATAAACATTTTAGTCATAGCATAAATATGAAGTTTATTCAGTGCATTACTATCAGCTAAAATGCCAAATGTTCAAATTTTTCCTATATTTATGATTTGTCATATAAATGAAGGACCTAAAACATAATGCCAGAATCTAATATTATAACATTTTTTATTTTATTTTACATACTAAATGAAAGTTTGAAGTGTACTGAAGAAGAGAGATCTGGTACAAGCAAATATTCTACTTGTTGACACTTTCTCACAAAGAAGAATGTCACAGAAATAAATATTTGCATTATTTAATGCAACTTTGTAGAAGCGGCAAAGGATGTGGACATGGATCCACAAAATATGTTCTGATGATAAACATTGGTAAGTGAAGAAATAGAATGTGTAATTGACTCTCCAGCATACAATATCCCTTCCCTTTTGATGTGGATGAATGAATGTTTTGCCTTGACCCTTTGCATAAAATAAAAAAAGTCTTAATTTTATATACCTTTCTTCTACCTCCATTATGACACTCTATAGATATTTGAAATGAAAAACTGTCTTGTGCTTAATTTGAGAATAGTTTTTTATGCAAAAGGGGAGGGGGAAATGGGGGGGAAACATACACACACATGCTTTTTTTTTCTAATGATTTTATTTCAATTTTATCAATTTTATCAGTTACAATACTTACATATTTCATAATAATGTATTATATTAAAATGTAAATTGGAACTTGCACAGTGAAGCTAATTATATTAATTGATATCATTGTATGATTCAGTTGAACTGCACACTCTTAAAGCTTCACTTACTTTTCATAAATGTATGGAACCGGTTTCAAGAACATTTAGTTCCCATCTTCAGCCAGGCTAAATGTTCTCGAACCCAGTTCCATACATTTATGAAAAGTAAGTGAAGCTTTAAGAGTGTGTAGTTCAACTGAATCATACAATGATATGAATTAAAATGTACTATATACTTCTACTAAATAAGTAGAAATCCAAGACTATAAGACATGGATAGGCATTCAAGCTATTAAAAAGTCATGCAACATTGAACTTTAGCCTGGCTGAAAATGGGAACTAAATGTTCTCGAATTTACGAAAAGTAAGTGGAGCTTTAAGAGTGTGTAGTTCAACTGAATCATACAATGATATCAGTTAAAATGTACTATATATTTCTACTAAATAAGTAGAAATCCAAGACTACAAGACATGGATAGCCATTCAAGCTATTAAAAAGTCATGCAACATTTGACCACGGGACAATGTGTGTTTATATTTTATATGCACTTATTTAATATTTATATAAGTTTATTAATTTTAATACCTAATTCACCTTTCATTTCTTGTTTATGTGGTATTTCATTCATCTGTAAACAACAAATTTTCAAATATTACAGATCTTAATTTTGAACTAGCTCTTTTTTAAATAATTGCTTCCTTACAAGTGAATATATAGGTATTATTAGATATAAAAATTAAATACTTTTTTAAAGATTTAATAAAAACAGAAAATCAAGTAAGCAATAAGAGCATTTGTTCAAATCAAAGTATGTAACTCATATCAGTAAAAATTTGTATGCATTCCTCTAAAAGCAATTAGGAACAAATTTAATCTCCACCCCTTCTGTTAAAACATAACTACATTTAGCCTATATTAAAATTTTGTAAAAATTGTAAAAACTTTAAAAAAAGTTCATATGGAACTAACACAGTGAAGCTCACATGAATTAAATCTCTCGTCTAACAATCTTCATGCTTCACTAACCTAGGATGTATACTTGGCTGTGTGCGCTCTGGTAGTCAGTTGATGAACCTGTGCAATATGTTGTCTGCTTCTGGTATATCAAAATTCATAAGTTTATGTTCATATTTTTTATATAAATCTTTTCCTATATACTAAGTTCCTTTCAGTTGTCTTTCTCTAAAGGAACATATAACATTCTACTTCTTACATACTTTCATTTTGCAGAAATTCTTATGAGTTTTTCTCAAACATTTTAGTGTGTTTAGCACATTACTCTCAGATCTTTTTGTGTTCTAAATAAATTTAAAACAAACATTCAGTTGACTTTCTGTAAAGGAAGGTTCATCTTCTGCAAAAGTGGCCAAGTTATGCTGTAAAACACTTAGACCTTAAAATCAATTTCAACCATGCCATTTTCTTTACTTGAGGACCTTTTTAAATATTTAATCATTTATTAATTTAAATTTTGTGCTGTATTTAAATTTGTTTCATTCTAATAGTATACACAAACTGAAAGTAACTATTCAGCTGCCTATTGATTTTAAAATTGAAAGCACACAGTGCACAATTTTTATCTTGGCATTTTTTCTTCTTCTTCAAATTTTGGTGAAGTCTCACTAAACATGGACAAAATAAAAATGCCATGTTGCAAGAAAAGCATGAGTTTAAGGATAATCAATTCATAAGATCTGCTGAAAATAAACCTAAAAGCCGCATATGAGAATTACTACTGTCATTATATCAATCTGTAAGTTTGTTGCTCGTTTTCTCAAGTGTATTTTTAAAATTATACAATTATACAATTTTCAAGATAAATGCATGAAAATTTGCATATACATTCTTTTATTGAGGTCAACAATCATAATTTCAGCTTTCATCCAAAGTTAAGGATAAATTTTTATTAAATGTTATATTGCAGAAAAAAGTGCTCTTAAAGCTCAAATTTCAGAAAATATTTCCTAATGTTTGCACTGTGCATATTTTTATTGAGGTTCAGTTATTATTATTAAATGTTGTTATTGTAATAAAGAAAGAATTATTCAGAAAAGTTACATTTTTAGGAAATAATTTCATAAATGCTCTTTATATACATAAAACAATGAATGATTAGAGAGTTAATAACTGTAAAATAATATAACATATGCAAATGCATCTTATTTCATAATAAGAATAGGCTTTAAACATTAAGCACACAAAATTTAATTTTAATAGCTCTTACAGAAATGGAGAAAGAAAATATGAATATTCATATTGAATAAGAATATTCAAAATGTAGAATGTTAAGACAAGTAGTTTGATTCCGTATTGTGCTAACTGCATTTATTTCATTTGTTATGATACAGTTTCGTGATAAATGTCTGCAATTAGTGTAAGTATTTTACACTGGCTATTGTGATAATGTGTCTGGCTATCATAATCTGGGCACTCCATTTTCAATAAGAGCAATTCCTAAAGATTAAGGATTAATTATTCTTCAATAAAAATGCAAACAATCTAGTATGACACATTAGCATTTTGAACGCACAAACCTAAATATGAGTGGGACTATTTTATCTTCCAAAGTGTAAAGGATGAGTTGCATAAAACTACCGCCGTGAATATTTCTGAAGTGAAAGGTTCTATTGGTGTGCTGTTTCCACCGAACTGAAATTCAAACAAGAGCTGTATTTTAATGCCTTTTATTTTACAAAAATATTAAACTAGATGTCATTAGAATGTGAAAAATCTTTTTTGCATGATTTGCAGCGGTATTTAATGGAAAGGAATGGGGGTTAATGAAAATGTGTATGCAGAGTGGAGAGAAGAATTTGGTAAAAGGAAATGATTTGATTATTTTGAATTCTCAGGGGGAATGTTATTTCTTCTTCTCCGTCGATGATTACCGTTGTCTTATAGTTTTGTCACGGCTGTTAAGACTCAGCTGCTGGAATTTTAGTCATTTAGGTATGACAGGGTAAAGAGTGAATAAGGGTTCAGGGGCTTTGTGTCACACCACCACCGCCACCGCCGCCGCCGCCACCGCCACCGCCACCACCACCACCACCACCACCACTTTGATGTTTTAGGCGTCTTAGGCGTTTTAGGCATACGCGTTCCGAGCCAGAGTGCGCGAGGAATAAACCCTGTATCAATTTGTGTACCATTAGTTTTGCGTTAACTGGCTTCCATCGTTGTTCTTGTTTGCCGTGTAGCTTATACAAAATGTTGTTATATTTAGCTAAAGTACCCTTAGTTTCCTTATTAAGTTCCGGGGCGTCCTACATTATCGGAATCAAATCTTCGTCTGCGCTTTGGAGGCGAGTCAAGTTTTTGAAATCTTCCTTTAAAGAATTTTGCAGTTGATTGTCCAATTTCATTATCGTGATTTCATAATTTGGGTTCGACACTGTTTCGGATATACTCCCTCGATGTTTTATCCTGGAGAGAGTGTCACTAAAGATATTACATTTCCCCGGAACATGTTCTATCGTAATGTTCTGAGCCATGATCTCATGTATATACCTAGATATACGCGAACTGGTAAGCTTGCATTGGTGAATAAACGAAAGGTTAATGTGGTCTGTTCTCAGTACACTAGGCCTGTTGAAGATATATATCCTGAACTTTTGCAAAGCGAAGTATATCGCTACTATTTCGAGTTCTGTAATACTGGAGTTCACCTCCATTCTAGAGCACCCAGGCGACGCTGTAGTTATCACATGGTATGATGAATGTTCATGCTATTGCAGAAGTACGGCATCGAATCCTTTACATGATGCATCGGTGTAGATTATGTATGGAAGATCCTCCCCAGGCCTCTCCAGTAATATGCCTTTTCTAAATAAATGTTTAACATCTTCGAATGCGGTTTGTTCTGCCGTCCACCGCCATTTCTTGTTAATAAACCCCTTAGCGGCACTACCACAGTGGCATAATTGACGAGGAATCTGGACTGGTACTGTAAAATTCCCAAGAATCTTCTCAATTGCTTTACATTCATAGGCCGGGGAATATCTAATATGCTTTCAATTTTTGCGGTTGGGCCTGATGCCTTCCGCCGAGATAAGGAAACCCAAATATTCGGCTAGTTTTTTTAAAAAATGCCGATTTATTTAAATTTGTTGTCAATCCGCCATATTTTAATTTCGATAATACAATGTCTGTGTTTGATATGATCGTCGACGTCGTCCCCGAACACCAGAAAATTATCCACATACTGGGCGGCGAATTCTATGGTAGAATCTTGAAACATTTCGAACTGCGCTCTTAACAAAGCGGTACTGCTGGTCGATAGACCGAACGCACACCGGTTGAATTGATACGTTTTCCCATTATGCAGGAAGGCAGTAAACCGTCGAACCCTTTCATCTAACGGGATTTGCCACAATGACGCGGTGAGATCTAAACTTGAGAAATGTTTGCCTTTAGTGAGTCTTACTAGCACACTATCAACCCCTTCCGGTTTAATGATGTCCGGAAAGGTGTGACTGTTAAGCCTTCTAACGTCTGTTGTCATTCGAAGGGCCCCGTTGCTTTTCTTGACCCAACATAAAAGGTTAATGTAACATGAATCGGACAGTTCAATAATTTGGTCGCGAACCATAGCGTTAATAGTTTCATCAGCTTGCTCGTGAATGGAAAGTGGAATTGGCCTATATTTGTGGGTATATGGTTTAATATCCTTCACCTCAAAGTAATGAACATATTAAGTGCACTTTCCCGGGAACTCTGAAAAAACGTCTACATTTTTATTTAACACCTGTTCCAGTCTTCCCCTTTGGATTAGATCCAGCCCAGACGCCTCTTGTGCCTTTTCTTTCAGTCGCCTGGTCAGTCCGCGAGGTCGTTCTCTCTCACGTGGTCCATGTCTTCATTGTCACGCGTTTTTATCATTGATATTCTGGCGTTCTCATGGCAGTCATCACAGAATATAGCGGGGTTATTACATCGGGTACCTCTCTCCCATTATGCTTGCCTCATCACCTCTAACTGCTTTAACAAGTACATTTGTCACACCGATGTCTAAATTTTGCAGGAAAAATACCTCATCTTGTATTTCTCTTTCTTCGGAGGACGGCAGGATTTCAATGCGGCTCTCATCTTCAATAAACTGAGCATAAATAACGTCCGAATCATGGTGTATGGCGATTTATTTCTCTCCAAAATCCAATTATGCTTGCCAGGCAAATAAGGCGTCGCATCCCAATATTATTTCGGTTGTCAATATGGGAACGATGAGGAACATCAGTTCGAAATTTTTTCCATTTATTTCCACGTTGAACATGACATGAGATTGGACTCGTTCTTTCTTCTTGCCGATAGCAACCGTACAGTATACCCCACAGATGGGTAGGATCATCAATTTGATTTTATTTGTGACAAGCTGTTCATAAAAGTTTAAACTGCAGACATTATGAGTGGCACCGCTGTCTAAAAGCGCGTAGAAGTGAATAGTTCCAATCTTAATTTTGATTTTTTACTTCTCGTGCTGGTCATGGCTGGAAAGAGTGGCAGTTTTCTTTTGCTCTGTATTCAATATGCCCTGTCGGCGTCCCGTCCTGTTGCCGTCCGGTGAACCTGCAACTTCTCCGCACTCTATTCAGGCTGGTTCGAGCGGGTTGCCTGGTTTCCCGAGTCCCCATTTTGAGTAGGGAGGATTTGGATCCGACCCTCCAGATGAATTCTACTCGGCGATCTGCTTCCTCCATGACCTCCATCGTTCTCCTGACGTTTGTTTATCCATCCTATGGAATTTCTCCAATAGGCTGGTTATTCCCTGAAATATCTCGGCGACCGTGGAATGGGCTGCCAGTCTATCCGCTCGCGCCTTCGTTCCCTCTGGAAATCGAACTGGTTCCTCCGGTATAACTGGTTTCTGGCTCGGTACTCCCGGTGCTCTCGCTCATCACGTGTAGTGTGTACGGCGTTTATCTGCGGCCTTCTGTTCGTCATGGCCTCTCCATTCACCCTTGGTCTGCGAGGTTGTGCCCCGTTCCCATGGAAAGCTCTGCTTTCCCGTGTTGGGCGGTACTCGTTCTGGGATTGTTGGAATCTTGCATTCTCACGCCGGTAATCCAGTGTGTGGCTTCTCTGAACGTCAAAGGCAGTTAACAGCTCTATCATTTCCGCGAAGCTCGCGGGCCTGGCGACAATGAGGTGATTCCTAATAGCGAGTGCAAAGTGATTGGCTACTAGAATCATTAATTCGGATGTAGGATGTAGGCGGGTCCAAAAGTTTACTTCTCTTGCCAATGGAAAGGAAGTAATCCACTATGCCTATTCCATCTCTGGGGTCATATCTCCCATTTGAGATTTCCATCCTATCGAAATTGTGCTGTGAGGTGTTCCAGTACCTGGTTAGAAAAAGAAGTCTATAATCGTCTTATGAGATGCCTTCAGGCATCGTAAACTGATACTAATTCTCTGATCTGCCGCTAAGGTTTCTCTTTACAATTATTATTTTCAGATCCTCCGGGACATTTTTAACCCTAAAGTACTCTTCCGTTTCCTGAATAAATATTCTCGCGTTATCGTCATATCGTCATTTTATTCGCAGAAAGTAGGTGAGGAGATCTCGCTTGCTAGCTGGCTGGGCCATGCGTTGTATAGTTCGTTATGCATGCTTAAATTTAACTCATTCCTACGGTACAGGTTTGCATCACACACATTCACATTAGACAGTGGTACATGCATGACCGGAGCACTTGCATTCGTGCCACTATGCTCACTTAATTCAGTGACCTTCTGAGTCAGCTGATTTTGACTACTGTCTAAGGCCTGAATAATTAATTGTACACAGCGGAGTTCTTTAATAACATGTTCTTCTAGCCTTGAACATTTTGTTGTTACTAAACTCCTGAGGTTTTCCCTAATTTTCTCAATTTCGCTTACTCTGCTGTCTATCTGACCCAATTCCTCTGCTACATTACTAGTATTCTGCCTTAAACTACTGACCTCATTTTCCCATCCATCCTGTTTTTCCTGTATTCGTGTTATCAACTCTGATTGTACCATCTGAACCTGCGTAATTCGGTGCTCAATCCATTCACATAATCATTTCTCTACCTCCCCTATTCTGTTTTGGAAATCCCTCTGGGAGTCCGCTATCACCTTGTATAATTCTTTTTGGAAATTCTCCACCTTATTATTAAATTCCCCTTGGGCCTTCTCTAGTCTACTGCTTAGTTCTAGTTGAGATTTGGCCAATCTTTGGTTTAACTCTATGTGGGATTCCTTTATTTTACGACTTAACTCTACCTGCATTTGATTACTTAATTCTGCCTGGGAGTCTCTTAATTTTCTTAACTCGACTTGTGAATTTTCCAAGTTTCTGCTCAACTCATCTTGTGAATTTTCGAATTTACTACTAAACTCAGTTTGCATCTTATTATTTAACTCGGCTTGCGAATTTTTTATTTTCTTAAATTGTATTTGCATCAATTTATTGGCCATTATCACTAGCCTATCGTCTTCATTCTAGTCTATCCCTCTCCGTTTATGCAATCACCGTTTCCTCTACCGCTACTCCACTAATTGCTCTGTTCTTTTATGCCATGGTTAATTTCCTATTCCTTAAACACATGTACTAAACTATTTTATGCTTAATTTACACTATTATTATTATTATTATTATTATTATTATTATTATTATTATTATTATTATTATTAAGGAAAGTTTGTTCTGTCTCTACCTTATAACTTTTCTTTTTTCTCCGGGCGTTATTGAATGACCGCGTTGTTGGCGACGTACTCCAGTTGCATCTAGTTTTATTTTCTTGAACTTAATACGCATTATTTCATTTACAAAATGTAACTTTGTGATAGAAATATACTTTCTAATAATTGTGGAATCGCCGTATAAGATGCATTGATGAGCTCTTGTCTGCTTCATTTCGGTGAAAACGGGGTATCAATAGCACTTTTCTTTTAGGAATATTCGCGGTGATAGGTTTTGATGATTAATCATGTATAAAGGCAGACTTTGTTTGAATTCAGTAATAAGATGTATATTTTTGTTTTATCACATGACAGTAACGTTAGTTTTGGTTGCATTATTACCTTTGTTTTATTCTTAAGACATAGTTAAATACTTTCATTGCCTATGTGGAGAAAAAATATAGGCACTGGAAGTTAAATTGTTGTAAGCAATAAAGCATTGGCATGCTATTCAAGAAATTGCAACAATGATGGTTATTAATGTGTACCAAAATACTCATTGCATTCCATACATGCCTTCATACAGTCCTATAGTTTTGATGCAGTAGTTAGCCTCATATAGGGATTCGCAGTTTGTTGGAGATATAACTCCCTCATGTATGAGGTTATCTGCGCAGTTCATGTCTTCAGCAGCTTTGCACTGGTAGCAACTCAAGCTTGCACCTAGAAGGGAAAATGGTTTGGTCACATTTGTAGCACTTCATTAACATTTATTAAATCCATAGGGCTAAGGAAACATGTTAAGTCTATTATTAAAAGCGTTAAACTACTATTCTGCGGAATTATATAAAAATAATTTAGAGTTTGTTTTAAATGTATTATAATCCTATAATTTTCCACTATCAAATCCGCAGTATATGAGCTAATTATCATTGCTAGTACTCAATTATTCATTTTAACAGAATTAAGCACTGCGCCATAATGGTGAGAACTGTATTATTTGTTCTGACATGCTGAGCGCTCTATAATGTGCACAGGTTCTGTACAGTCCTGGTACCAAAAGTAAATTTTGTCAAATGATAATATTCTTGAAACCCATCATGGTATACTAGGTGGGTAACATTAACAGACACTGAAACATTTCAATTGCTGTAAATCGCAAAGTCTTGTGAATATAAACGGTTGCTTTTATGCGGAGTCTGCTGATAGCATTGCGATATTCAAGGTATGTACATGGGCTATAATGTATGATTACTTTTGTTCATATTGGTTATATTTCTTTCAAAACTGTATTTTTTTATTAGTGCGATTAGTCAAAGGTTTTATAATGTTCCTTGCGTTTATTTAAATGTATGATGAAAGAATAACAGAAAAGAGGCCACAAAATACCACATGTGTTGGTTTAACAATTTTCTTATGTCTATTAGGCATTAGGCCAACAAATAATGCCAGCTTCGGAAAAACATTCTGAAATATAATTTCCTTAACCAAGATCTAAATCATGACATGAAAGGATTTTTACAAACTTATAAAAATAGGTCCTGAGAAGGATTTTGTAAAACAATGATTTTATAGAAAAGTATATATTATCACATTCTATCTGTTCTAAGGAAAAACACTTAAAACAAACATTGTCTTATGATAAGTCCATTATTTAGAAACGATGGCTGGTTACACATGAAATAGAAAGTGCTGTCTTAAGAAAGTTGCTTCAGAGAACTAGCTGCAGCTGGTCTATATACACTGGCAAACTTAGTGATCTAAACCACTTACCAGTACAGATAGTAAAACACCCCTGGTGCTCCAGTCTCGAGCGGCAGCGGAGAAAGCAGACTGGAGCCGCAAACGAAATGAAAAAGGCATAAGCTTGTAACACTATAATTTTTGCTTTTTTTTAATTAAATCTAACTTAACGTTAAAATGGAGCCATAACCAATAATTTCTCTAAATTAACATTTATTCTATAAAGAACAGTGTACACAAGTTATGAAGATTACGAGAGAGAGTGCAAGAGAGAGAAGGTTGACTCTTGAGGTACAAACCCACGACCTTCTCATTATTAGTATGACGCTGCAACCAACTGGGCTAACAGGCCGATGTGCTCAGACAACTAATTATACGCGTACATATGTTGAAGTAACACTACCTGGACTGTACGGAGTGCTAAACCGCTAATATAACCACATACGTGAAATTAAAGCAAATGCTTACCACCAATAAATTTACTTCCCTCCATCTTGAAACCTAGAGACCAGGCCTGTTTCATAAAAGTTGGCAATTCGACAAGTGACAGGCAATAGTTTTACAATTCAATAATTTGACCATTTTCTCTTTCATAAAGCATTACAAATCTACAAAATTATCATTACAAATTGTCACGACAAATTTGCCATATTCTGTTTTATAAGATTTTTAACGTGACTGATAAAAAGTGACAAATTTGACATATTTGTTTTATGAACAATATTTTCAAATACAATAGTGACAAACTGACATATTTCTAAAATTGTCAATCATATTGGACAGGTGAATGTTTATTTGTCATAGTGTGTCGGCTGCGATATGATAAATTTAGCCTTAGTGCGATAGTGCCTGTGAGATAGTAAACACACAAGATTTTAAACTTTCTTTATTAATTTCATTAGAAAGAAGCGATTATTATGTTTTCTTCAATGTTCCCGTAGCTTATCTGACTTTTATTTTATAGTTCAGTTAGCATTGTCGGCCATAGCTAATTTGTTTGAGTTGTTTCTTTACGTTTAATAGAAAATTAAGGCGACGAAGATCATTCTTTTAATATACATTATTAGTTAATAGTATACTAATATTGGTAATTTCATTAGTTGCTTTCTTGCTAAATATTATCAAATACAATGCACATTGTCAGAGTTAAGCTACATTACGATAATATAATTTATTATAATTATTATATCAACGCATAGAAAGTAAATATTAATGCTCGGAAAATAGCAAAGAGCCTTGAAAGAATACAACTAATACTTCTATGGTCATTACGGTCATTTATTGACAATTTGTTTTTATATAATTGTCAGATTTATGAAACAACAATTTGCCTTGTGATAAGTTACAATTTATATCTGTCATATGTGACATTTTTAAGTTATGTGGATCAACTAATTGTCCAAATATACCAGCAACTTTGTCAAATTGTCATCACACTTTTCAACTTTTTACGAAACAAGCCCTTGAGTGTGCTCATTTGCGATGCGCAGAATATGCTCGTTTTTAAGTTCTGCCCATTTCGTCATCAGCATAAACAACGTGTGCGTTTGGCTCAAGTTGTATGTCAGTTCTTGCTAATTTGAAGTTAGGATTTGTATTGAGTAAATGCAGATTAATTAGATAGTTAAACTGTTAAATAGTGAGCCAGATAATAAATTAATGGGTTAGATAACTATGTAAATACCATGTGTACATCTAAGTGTATTGCGTACATAATATATAAAGTGACTGGCAAAATGTCAAAGTGTGCTGTAGTTTTGTGTAAAAACTGTAGTATAAAAGCAAGCGAAATAAACATAGTATATAAGTTTCCTAAGAATTCTGAACTTTGTAACAAAAGTTCATACATGCAAGCGAACGGACACGATTAATATTTTAAATGCAAGTCTGCATATTGCAAATTTACCGAAAAAAGACAAAATGAGAAATTTGCAAACTTTGTTGATTTTTTTGTTGATTTGGTATTTTCGGACCTCTTTAACATCTCAGGTCATCAGCGTCCCATTCTATTCAGGGCGTGAAACGGCCTACAAATTTTGCTCAGAGGCCCTTCTTTCAGACTTAAGGTTCTTTTTCGTCCCGTAAATATACGATACGGGTCCTATGGCTTTACTTCCCTTCCGAAGGAAGTCATACTTAGGATTTTTACACCCGAAAAAATCCAATGACCATGACCGGGATTGAATCCGCAATCTTAGGTTTAGAAGGCAAAGTATAGTTACCACTAGACCACCAGGACCTACTGCAAGCTTTGTGAACACCAATGTATGCACTGGAATGTATTTTCAAATTAGTTTTTTAAACGTAAAGGCCAAATAACACGGAAAACGAACATAATCGAAAGGCGCAGAAATAGTAGGTTTTTATCTGTTATATTTACGCACATCAATGAAAGGAACTGTAAAATATTTTGAGTTGAATATTATAAAATGTTGCTACTCATTGCATATGGGTAAATAATAAAAATGAGAAGGAATACATTTCTATAAATAAGACTAATTCGTTTGATTCAAGTCCAACCGTTTAGCTACAGACAAAAGTAAATAATATACTATGAACCTTTCCAATTGTAACTATATTCTTTAATTTGTTTGATATTGCAAACTTGAGCTAATTACAACAAGTTTTAGGTACTATAACATAGCTAATTTTTCTGTTTATTATGAATGCTTAAACACTATACGTAAAATTAAATTTATTTTGCATGATATGTTTTAAAAGTAACAGCGAGTTATTTAAAGCGAAAGAAATATGACAAAAAATGAGCTTTCTTCTATGCGTAACATACTAAGATGCTTTAGATACAGAGGGGAAAATAAAACAATTTCCAAAATAATCTAAAATAATGGTGTTCTATACATTTAACGTTCCAAAATTAAATGAGCATTACAAATTTGCAGACGAAGTTGAAATATGTTCATAAAATGACGTTTCTACCATAAACAGAATACTGTTTTTTTTAAACCAACAATGTCATGCGCAGTAGTTCTTTTTTAGACCAAACTGCGCTACCCAATAGTGCTTATACGAGGTTCATTTCATAAACAACGTACTCATTTTTTTTACTTATACTTTTATTCATTTACAGCATCTCTTTACAGTTTTTCAATATAGTTTCCCTGCATCTGAATCGCCGAGTATCAACGTTTCAGAAGAAATTGTATTTTATTCAAAGCACTACTTCCGTTCATCTGTCGAATGACTCGGATAATTGTGGTAGAAAACTATTCTAGAGAAGGTAAACAATCTGCACGTGGGTTTTCTACCTTGGAAATAAGTCAAAGTCATGTCCGAACTGTAGGGCGGATG
The DNA here is from genome assembly GCA_030762175.1 of Metallyticus violacea. Lineage (NCBI taxonomy): Eukaryota > Metazoa > Arthropoda > Insecta > Mantodea > Metallyticidae > Metallyticus > Metallyticus violacea. The sequence goes on along the minus strand of CM060846.1, from coordinate 80,381,249 downwards.
AGGTAACACTTATCATCCACATTTGTTACAGCATTTCCGAGTGCGGACGAGCGTTGTCATGAAGGATGACTTCCAACCTTGAGCAACTGAATTCGGCGGTTTCTGTGCATTTATTTCCGTGCATATTTTGCATAAAGTCACGGTAATAGTGACGCTATCTGTCATAATAACTTCTTGGTGATGAAAAGCAAAGATATTATATTCTTGACCACCGACTGCGCTCGTCTTTTTCTCTTTGGGGGGTGGGGGATTAACCGTTGCAATCGTTAGACTGTGATTTCAACTCCGACTCAAAGTCTCTAATCCATGTTTCATCAATAGCAACAGTTCTACAAAGAATATTTGGTCTTCACTGTTTCAGCAAGCTTCTAATATTCTTGCGTTTCTGCTTCTGTTTTCAGTCAAGAGGTGAAGGGTCCATCACGCACACATTTTTCTCTTTTGTAAATGATTTGTTAAAATACGAAATACTGATGTTGGCGGAATCCTCATGGCTTCTCAAAGTTCCTCATATGTTTCAAGACGATCTTCTTGAAAAGCATCCTTCACAAGTTTCACACCTCAATTGTCTGTTGATGTTTTCGGCTTTCTTGGTCTTGCGTCATCGTCTATACTAACACGACTAACCCAAAAACGATTAGCCCTATGAGAAAGGTTTATTACCACGTAAAGTTTCGATCTTAATGGAAGACCTTTGATCTCCAACAGTCACAGCACCGACATACCCTACAGTGTCCATATCTAGCTCTTGTTATCTACACACAGAGCACGCTATGAATGAAATGAACACAGTGCTTCTTTTTCAAGTCTTCAATTTCAACTGATATAATTTTCAATAGTGTTGTGCCATCAATCCGCAGTACTGCCAACTAGTGTCATTTGCTTCTTAGAATTTAGCGCAACTGTGGTAAATATCTTGGCATTCTTCCACCGTTAATAATGTTGGGACAGAATTCAGCAATTGAAGCGAAACCGCAAATAAGAGCCTACAACTCATTAGGTGCAAGCAGGGAAAACTGCATTTTAAAGTTAAACTTCGTGCCGTATGTTGGGAGAGGATTCGCTTGAGAACCTTATTCCATCTGAAGTAACAATATACATATTTCTGCTTTAAACCACTATTATGTTGAAAGTAAACAAATACATTAGCTTCAACTGTACTACGAGGGATAGGTCATAAGTCGTGGCAATTATATGTTTTCTCGCGAACAAGGGACAACACGAAAAATACAAGATATGCGATTGAAAGTATGTGGAATGTAAATTCCAAGACTTTGCCCAATTGCCTCTACTCATATACTCGTATAACGGTCTGTTCATGGTAACTTCCTATCGCTTGGGATAATGCCTCTACTCTAAATTGTAACCACCCATATAATATATAATTTATATACATAAACTGTAGCTACGGACTACCATATCAAGACTACGATAGATTGATTGCTTCGATGGGTGTAAAACATGTGATATTGTGAAGAAAGGATTCTAGAGTTATTGATTCAATGACTAGTCAATTAACTAATACATTACTCTACTTTATTCATTATAGATTGTCTGTGGTAAAGTCCTTAGATAATTATCTTAATTGAGGGAAAATTTAAACCATACCCAGATGTTATATTTAAGACAATTTGAGTAACCCTCTATCATTTACCAGCTAACCAGGACCCTGTTGCATAAGTTTACTAATATTATTATATCAAGATTACAAAGTACTATTACTACTAAAATTTCTGTTGTTACACTCTGTAATTATTAATTGCTAATAATAATTGTGACATTGTACCATAAAATTTTACAAATTTCAAGTTCGCAACAACCATTGCCATTTGAACATTGCACTCAGAATCTCCTGAATCATGGTTTCAGAAAGTTAAAACATAAACTAGTCAGCAGTGTTTTCGGTTTGAAATAAATATTTTTTCAAAAAAATGAAAAAATACGACAAAAATCAAAGGCTGAAGCTAAAGAGCTTTCTGCCTAAAATTAGAGCCAGATATCAATATTATTTGAACTTTTTTTTAAATGTTAACAAAACTGAAAAAAATAAACGAATGGAATGCAACTTGTTAACAGAAAGAACTCCATTTTTTTATATATTTGGAATTTTCAACCCAATTTTTTGTCACATCCTTTTTGCCTTACTACGAAGTATTCTAAACCTTTCACCATACAGAATCCTACTGCCATTCAAAGATAACACGCTGTTTGTCTTCTGGGAGCAGATCTTTACAAGTCTTCTTAATAAGAAGAATCAAAAGAAGGTTGTCAATCATTCTTTGGTATCATGCACATACCAATAATAAATAAATAAATAGTATTAATAGTTTTTTTTTTTTGCACCAAAAGTATTACCATTTCCTAATGTTGTAAGAACTTTAGCAATAATAAGTTTTACTCATAGCATTGTGCGACAGAATAGTTTTACAAATTGCGAATGATTTCACTGATACTATTAGTTTGTAAAACAGGCTCTGGGCCTTTCATAATGCAATATGCTATACTACAAGAGGATTTTAAGACCCACTTAAGAGAGCACTGCATGTTATATCACTGCGTAAATGTAATGAATTTTTGTTTTCTGTTCACATAAAATAATACATGACTTTAAATTTGAAGGCTTAAACCTAAACTATGAGGTTCATCTATGCGCTAAATTATGTAGAAGGTTTTGAAGTAAAATATTTGTTCATCTTGCGAGTATTGACACAAAAAATGAATTAAAAAAACGAAAATTTGCCCATATTGTTATATAAAGAGCTGCTAATTATGTATTCAATATAGTGGAAACAAATAATAATAATAATAATAATAATAATAATAATAATAATTCTGTGGGCTTTAGCCTGCATTCATTAAAAGTAACTTTACTAATTTGTGTTTCAAGTTTTGGTATGCTACATACTTTTATTTCACTGCCAACATTATAAGCTTGGTTAAATGCTTACACACAACCTATAAAGTGTAAACAGATTGTCTTCGTGGTCTAGTGGTAGCGTTTGAGACTACTAATCCGCCGGTTCTATTTTCTTCGTAAGGTTTTTCGGAGTTTTATTTACCCTGAGAAGACGAGTGCCAGATAGCGCCAAGGACTCCGAGCTCATTTGCGCCATCATTAATTCCTTCATTTATTCCTATAGGCTGCAGACCTGTAGGAATAATTCCTGCAGTATTCACATTTACAGTCTACAGATTTCCAAATAAAACCAATACAGTCAAAATTGCAAGTACAATATTAAAAAAAATACAAACAGAAATAAATTAAATTTAGCCTTTAGGAGTTGGTTCATCCTCTCTAAATAATAACAGCAGTGAAAGCGATTAGCGTGACACATTAAAATGAACTCTTGGGCAATTTGAGCTATGTACGACTATATATAGGCATGCTAAAGTCCACCAGCACCCACGATAATATGGTTACTTACGTTATCAAAATGAATAAAAAGCAAGCATAACTTACCGTTTGGAATGTCGTAATTTTCTCTTCTGCTAGTCAACATATTAAACCAAAAATGGGTGAAAACAGCAACGTACAACCATTTTGTTGTATCTTACGTGATAAGCAAATTTTCTTTCTGCTGTAGAGTAACGGCAGCATGCGGGATCTACTTTAGCGAGCAACCCGGAAAATATTACCTTTTAAACGTGTACCTTCATGGGCCAGCAAAGATTTAAAAGTACTTATATCTGTCTTCCTCCATGGTGGGTGAACATTTCCCCTGCTTATTTCTGCGTTCTCTTGGGCCAGCACACGTATTCTCTCTTTTCCTAGGAACCACATGTTGAGGGGTCACTGACACCAGGCATAACTAACTAGAGGTTGTTTTTTTCAATTTGTTTGAAAACAGGCAGCATTGGTTTAAACAATATTAACTGTTTATTTAAAAAAAACATAACTCTAATGTTGTGCTAGAGTCAAAGTTTATGTGAAAAGTTGGAGGTGGAACAATTAGGACCTCATCCACCGAAAGCTTATAGCTTATTCAGCAAGACGGGATAAAAATAAGAAGGTTTTCGACTTATGGTTTGATAAACGTTTAGCCTGATAGCGTGTTTAGTTAGAAAAACTTTTATTTTGCTTTGTTGTTTATTGTTCGGGGGTGAATCAACTTGGTTTAGAGTAGGATATGCTGATTTATCAGAAAAGGTTATCAAGCATGAACTTAGTGCGGAACACATGAATAATGCTGTGAAATTTAAAATATTGGGAGCAATAATAAATATTCGTTCTCAAATTAACGAGGAGTATAGTGTTGCTGTGTAAACGCACAACGGGCTTGTAGACAAGAATCGACATGCCTTAAATAGAATTATATACATTATAAAAATATGTGAGACTTGTGAATTAGCCTAAAGGGGACATGAGGAAACCGGTAATTCCTTTAATGGGGGACATTTTTCTGGATTTGGTTGTTTATGTATCAAAGTTAGATAGCGTGTTAGGAAATCACTTGGCAGACGCCACTGTAGCAAAAAAAAAAAAAAAAAAAAAAAAATCCCTTATGTGGGTACAGGCCTAAGAAACGACAGATGTTACAACATGCATGTCACAATTTGTTGTGCTATTACATCAGTGAGGTAAGCCGGTTGAAATGTTCTTAAAATTCATTGTTGTTTCTGAATTGACTGCAGAAGGCTTAACGCGTAGTTTAACAGCTGAATTAGAAGAGTTCCATTTAAACCAGAAGCTTATAGCACAAATATGCGGCGACACCGCATGAGTTATGAGAGAATGTCGGAGAGGAGTACAAGTTTTGATGAAAGAAACCTTCCCTCACGTCATTTACCTGCGTTGTTATGCTCATCAGCTGAATTTAGTGCTTGACAGATTCTGCTCGACAGATAAACTAGTCGAAATACTTTTGGCAAATATCAGTGGCCCAAGTGCATTTTTTGCATCATAACCGAAACTCTCTAATCTAATAAAAGAGGTCTGCAAAGGACGTCTTCTGTCGTCATGTGCCATAAGATGGAGCTTTCATCCCAGGATAATTAATTTTGTGCAAGGGGAAAGAAAAGAACTTCTACATTGCTTCGAAAGGATGCAAACAGAAGAACAGAAGAACACTACGATATAAGGCAGGAAGGAAGCTCGTGGATTTCAGAAGTTACTTCAAGGCGATGCATTTTTATTTTTTCTGTCTTTTGTTGAGCATGTTTATCATCATGCTGATATACTGTACAATATTCTTCAATCCAGGACTGCACAAACAGTTAACAGTAATAAAGCGCCTGAGAGTTTCCAGTGATCAATGGCTCAGTTAAGAAATAACGTGCAATAGCATTCGACATCTTCTGGCAGTGAAGATATGACGTCAGATTCTCCAAGGGAAAAAGTCAGAATAAGTCAAAATGAAATTGCAGTAGAAGTAGATACAAAGAAGCTTGTGATGTCATTGTGATTAAGTTACAAGATATCTTTCAAAACAATGAGGTACTAAGTGCATTTTCGCTCAGTGATCCGTAGAGTTTGAAAATATATCGACAGTGTTTTCCTCTCTACCGTTTCGAAACTATCGCATCAACGTACCCCATACTAAATATAGAAACATTTATTGTCATTTATCTGTAGCTTAAGGAAATGAAAGGGCATGTAAAACTGCAACAATTAGTGAACTTGCGTCAATTCTCTATGAAAATGGTTTAAAATCACGTTCAAGAAGTGTGTAAATTGTTGGATATTGTCGTGGCAACGTCTGAATCGGAACGCTGCTTTAGTACATTGACACGTGTTAAAACCTATTAAGGAGTTTGGTGGACCAGGACACAATGAATGCGTTAGCTGTGTTCTGTCTATGCACAAGGAGTACGTTCGCAGCATGGACTTCAACCAGCGAGTAATAGAGAAATTCTCCAGTACTAAGAACCGGAGGGCAGGATACACCCACAACAAATGAATGAGTACAGTTACTTTATTACTAAAAACTCTTCTGAAGTAGTAAATTTAATTCACACGTGCATACTTTGTTTACGTGAAAAAACTGCTCTTTTTGGGCTTAGGTGTCATGTAGTCATCCACTTCTATAGGGCCACGAGCTGTCACCGATCATTAGTATATTTATTCATCTATTTAGTTATTTTTTTTAATGTTTTAATGCTTAAATGGCAAACCCTGTTAGCTATAAAGGCTGACCGACTAAATAAATTATGCCACGAATGATTCATTTAATGTAATGTCCAGAAAAGTTATGGCTGTCGGCATAAGATGTTAAAAATAAAAACAAAATGCAGTCGAATTCTGCAGCAGTACCCAGTCAGCTATATTGTCATATTCTATTTTAAAATTCTTTATACGTACTGCAATGTGCTCTCGAAACTAGCGATACCTCGTTACTCGATAAATGAACAGGTTACTTTTTCAATATTTTCTTAATACAACAATTTTGTGATTAGTATTGCCACAAGTAGCATATTTTAAGTGGTCATTGCCAATACTTGTTTCATTCATAAGCAAATACCAAAAAATTTGGTGGGTTTCTAAGCCCTTTCCTAATGTTTCTGCTGATGGTTTGGAATATTTATGTTTGAGCTACTTTAAAATTCGCGTACCAGGTTAATAATAGCTGCTGAATTACATTTTAAAGTTATCTTTTCGGCCATGCTATTGCGTTGATTGTATCAAGTTTTTCAATTTTCGCTAATGTGGAAAAACTTCAAAATAACTAAGTTCTGAGTCTAGTAATAATGAAATAGACTTTTGGTAAACATGTAATGTTATATATTAAATTGCAAGTAGTTTATTGTAAAAATATTTACTTCAGCATATTTAACATGAAAGTGAATTTTAATTTACTTGCTATTTTCATGTCAGTTGTTATTTTGAAAATGCGGAATATTAACTTTTTCAGCTAATATGATTGAAGGTTGGAACTATTTTCAATTGGGCCCTGAGAGTGATAACTAAGCCATTTTCCGCATTTGTAAAACTATTTTTTGTAAGATGGTACATCTCTCAACAGTAATAACCTGAGGAAATATGTCACCTCAGTTCATAAAATTGTTTTTACTCGGTGAGTAAGGAAATTAAAATATAATAGTATGATGTATTAATACTCTCAAAATAATAAAATTAGAAATTTGTATGTTATTTGATAAAAAATGGGGAGTATCCAGTATCGAGCATCGGGACTAAAACGTATAAGTTATCGAGTTCCGATGGCATTGTGTATGTTCCATCTTACGATTGCTATTACTGCAGAATCTGTTGATGGTTTTGTTATGTCACTTTTTCTGGAACATTTATTAATAATGCTTTAGATTGTTGACCGGGACGTTCAATCCCCCGCAGTCTTTAATTTGAGTGTTAGAAGTCTAAATAAGAGCCGCCAAACTCAAGGACGGCAGTGAGAGCTGCTAATCGATAGAAGACGAAGCAAGGTAGACTGATGTTTTCATATAAAGCATCTGGCCATTAATTTGAAGTTCCCGTTTATGAAGTGTGTGTTCATCTATGGCGTACCATCAGTAGCAAGCTATTCATTCACGTATATTTTTAAAGAAAACAATAGTGGTGGAAGGTATGCAACAGTGGTTTAGCGCTTCCTCCCCCATCCCCTTTCTTTTTCTTTTTCACAGCCAGTCGAGCGGGAATGCATTTTTCTAACAGGCTTCTGCCATGACACATAGTTATAACGCGTGCTCCATCGAGCCACCGGCTGATCCTCATGTGAGGCTCTGAGAATCTTTAAGAACAAACAGGTTCTAAGATCAATTTCTCGTACTCTATGGGATTAATGTTTGGTGTGAGATGGCACCCATTCTCAAAAGAAATATCAGCTAGGGGTGCTTAAGTTCTGTAGCGAGTACAAAAATATTAAGGAAAAGTTCAGTCTTTACTTCAGAACGCATTAAAATGTTTATACAGGGTAGTTATAAAGCCTTGATATATTTTTAAGAAAACTATCATTATTTTGGTTGTTTAAGAACGATAACAATAGAATACAAATGCCAAGAATTGTGTCGTTGCGGTTAGATAAATGCAGAGGAGCAACAGAAGTTTAGCTGAGATTACGGAAAACCAGCGTCAATGCAAGCCTTCGTTTCCTTGTCAAAGTATTAAAAACAGATCTTTTTCATTTAAACTGCTATCAAACACACCTGAATCAGAGAAGGCTGAAATGTATTTGAAAAGCCAACAAAAGGAGCCTCTAACCATATACTCAGCAACCAGATGCATATCTCGTGTGTGTGTGTAAACTATTTAAACACTGAAGGTTAAGTTCGTAAAACAATTTGTCAAAGTTTAATTTAGGTTTTGAGTTGTGAAAACCAATGTCGCCTCCACGGGTAGCCGAGGTCGTTAAGGCGCGGACTCGTTAGCGGGAGGTCTGGGGTTGGAATCTCGCCAGGACCGTCCTCCCTGACTGAGGTTTTTTCCAGGTTTTCCTCAGTACTCATAAATAGCAAATGACGGGGAGTGCCCTAAACCTAGGTCTGGAACGTTTCTTTCTTTAAAAAAAAAATCATTTCCCAATATATCATTTCATCTCACGAAATTATATTTTGTGTGGTGCCTTAGTAGTAAAAATTTGCGTTAAGCACCATTCAATAAAATAATAAAAAAATAGCTTACTTATATCCTGCTTATTGATGTGACCAAATTTCATACTAGTCGTCTGCAAAGAGCAACGTTATTGGTCCCTTTGAATTTCGTAATTTCAAACAATACTTGCCTGGATAGGGTACAATTTCTGGAACTTCCGCTACATCGTTGTATTTATTTTCTAGTAAGTTGGAGAAATTCCTCTCATTTTTCTAAATTGTTAGAATGTATCTCAACTAAAGATTTTTCATATAGAGGATATACAGATCAATACGATTAAGGTTATCGCGTTCACCGCCTTGATGCCCTTCATTTGTTTCTTTCTTTTTGCGTGAGGGGTTTGTCCAGTCAATTAACAGATATCCAAATGTAAGGTATCATATTAAAGAAGCAACTATAGCACTTCAAGCGTGTGAAAACTTTCGAAACGCACTGAGCCATTGAAAGCAATGATTTGAAATGAATGGCAGCCATGAAGAATTTAAATAAATATATTCTCTAAGTTGTACATAAATATATTATAATATTTCCATTCTTTCATTGAAATAGTATGGGGAATAAACTTCATCATATATTTAATAATTTATTACGAAATGAGTTATAATCCATTTCATTTAGGCGAATGAGACAGTGCTTAATTGTCAGTAACTACTTTCGCACCTTCAGAGAAGTATGTTAGCGGACGAAAGTTAGTTTGTCGGTCCTGGTGGAGTAGTGGTAACCATACTTGCCTTCTAAACCCAAGATTGCGGGTTCAAACCCCGCCAGGATCGATGGATTTTTTCGGGCGTAAAAACCCAAAGTATGACTTCCTTCGGAAGGCAAGTAAAGCCGTGGTCTCGTGTCGTACATTTACGGCTTGTAAAAGAACCTCAGTCCTGAAAGAAAAGGTTTCTGAGTAAACTTTGCAGGCCATTTCACGCCCTGAATTGAATAGGACGCTGATGACCTAAGATATTGAAGAGCGCTATAAATAAACCAAATGAAAGTGGGGCGGGGGGGCTAAGCTCGTTCCTCTGGAGTAGTTGTTGACAGAAAACGTAGGTGATTATGAAGCAAGAAGAGATGCTCGTGTTATAGTCGCGTCACAAGGTTGTAACAGTATGTAACCCTAATAATATTATGGAAGTCTGTGCAGAATATGAGGAAGGCAATTAGTTATTGAAATCACCACAAGTAAGGCAAGTTGTAATCGGTAATATTGATTGTGGTAGTAGTACACAGAATGTGAATTATTTAAATAATGAATAAAGTTGTATTATCTAGGGCGCAAATATTTCAAACATAACTGTTAGATGACAAATTGTGATCTGTAATGCATTAATGGATAAGCTATTAACAACCGCTCGCAAACACGGATACTTATATGAAAGGAAACAGTAGTTATTCAAATATATGCAAACTGATAAATTTGCCTAGTGTGCGTTGTCTGCATAGCAAATAACGTGCAAGCCAAAAGCGCTTATGAAGCATTTTAGTGCAATAGCACAATACAGAGTATTAATAAAACTAATTATAAATTAATAACTCCGTAGGTTTTTACAACTTGACTGTATTTTCCCTTCTCATCTCTTTAGCTAGAAGTGAGTTCATTTAATGTGATACTAGAACAATAATGCATTGTTTTAGGATTAAATGTGTTGCCAACTAACTTTAATACGAAAGTGCAATATTGCAAAACAGCCAAATTTATCTTACCAGTTTTAAACAAAATAGCCAGCGCTAGGAAACATGTAAGCCCGTCATCCATGATATACACTTATATGCATTTTCATTTGATGGTGGCTATTCTTAATAAACCGCTTTTCTGAAATTCTTACGCTAAAATTTCATGCCAACTCGTTGCAATACATGTGCTTCACTACAAGCAAGGGGTAGGAATTTTACATATTTACATGTGCTGCTCTCTAGTACGAAGTGATGAACTACGTTCATTTTTTTTCGATTTCTGTGGAGGTCGATAGCTCTTAACTACATACGTTGTTTGAAAGTCGCTAGTAAAAATGGAAGACTGTAATTTTCTGAAAGTTACTTGGTTTAAAACCAATTATTATTTTACAGTATGTGTTGCTGATTACTTTCGCAGATCGTAGGCATAAAAAAGAACAGCGAGTTAGCGTTTTGTTTGCGTCGTTATTGACCTCCAGCGTTACATAACTCGCCTGAAACAAGTCATTAGATATGTTACTGTTGATAGCAGGTGTAAAATTTAATGACAGGCACTCCATATCATCAACATTGATGACTATAGCGAACTACGAAGCGTCAGTTAGAGACATCTATTGCCCAATTAATAAAGTAAAACAATAAAAACAAATACCAAGGCATACCAAGGACTGTTAGGTCAATAATTGCTATTGAGTTCATTATCCGCATGCGCGTTCTGCATGGTACTAGCCGCACTTGGTGAGAAGATAGCAAACTTAAATCATTGACATAAACAGTGTGCGAATATCATAGCGTCGCACGATTTGGTTTTCCTTCTACAGTACGATATGCAATTATAGATTAAAGAACTATCATAAATATGCATAGGCTGCAGAACAGGAACCACTAAGATATCTGAAATTGCGAAAATAGCAACAAACGCATTAAGTGTGCAGATGTAAGCTAAGATGCTATATAAGCAAGTTCTGTGCACTCATATAGGCAACCCGAAATATTCAAAACGGTCTAATAATTTATTTTTGCTAATAGTAATAATAACGCCAATAAGAGCTATGTTAAAAGATTCTCAAAATAAAAATAAGGGAAGTAACAACATTTTGATTCTGAAAACAAAGGAGGTTGCCCGAATATAAGGGATAATTTACTAATCGTTTATTAAAGATACTCTCACAAAATACGAACACCCTGCAAGCTCAATAATAACATTAAACTTATAATACAGGTGTTATATACAAGTTTTTTTCTTTATTCATTGTTAGGTAACTTAGATTTTTAAAGGCAGTCATATTTTGAGCTTGACATGCGCATATGCGGTTTTTTTTTTTTTTTTTAATGTATAAGAAGCTGAAAATTCTTGGCAACAAAAGTTCATATTTACAGTCACTTGCAACAAAGTTTTTATAAGCTCAACAGAACTCCTATTTCTAGAATGTATAATTCATAAGCGAAAACACCTGTGAGTATTGAGACCTGAATGCTCTCAACAAATGACAACCGTTTTAGCATATTAAGTACACCAATTTCTTTGGATTTAAACTGAAGCTAAAGCAAACGGGAAGAACAGAAGTAAAAGAGATATTCTGTGCAACAGTGAAATGGTCGTATAACTATGCATTTAAATCAGTATTAACTTATAGCCACGGGTGGCCGAGGTCGTTAAGACGCAAAATCGTGAGCGGGAGGTCTGGGGTTCGAAATCCACCAGGACCGTCCTCCCTGACTGAGGTTTTTCCCAGGTTTTCCTCAGACCACATAAATGGCAAATGGCGAGGAGGTACCCCAAAACTTAGACCTGGAAAGTTTCCTTCCTTAAAAAAATCCTTTCCGAATATATCATTTCATTTCATGTATCATCAGTGTTCACCACCTGTGGTGCCTCAGTAGTAAAAACGGGCGTTAAACACGATGTAAAAAAGTATTAACTTCAATTAAAGTATTTTCACACAGCTTTTTAACACTCTCATCGCCGAACACGTTTAAATTTTTGTGTGTATGATGCAAAATTACAGCGCTTTCAAATGTACGTACATCCGTGCGAGCATGGGGCTCCTGACGGCTGAGTCGGATATGAGTAATCGTAATGCCTCAATTCAAGCGCACAGATCTCTCGTGCAAATACAATAACCATTAACCTTTGTCACAAAGGATGTTGAAATTTATGTCCTTGTGACACGACACATCTCTTAGGTCTTTTCAAAAATTTTCATTGCTTTTGTTTTATGTTTCTTTAGGAGCTATTAAAATGAAAATTTGTATACTCATTATCTAAAACCGAATATTTAATATAAAATAAATAAGTATTTCCTATACCATGAAATTTGGAAAGCATTAATATTCAAAATGTCCATTGTTAGATTTGCATCAAAAAGTATTTAAGGCAATTCTCAAGATTTTGAGCTTTTCTGAATAATAATAATAATAATAATAATAATAATAATAATAATATCAATACTTTTTAATGCATATCAAATGTTATAATTAGCTATGTCCCTACTTTAAAGTGCTCATTCAAGTGAACCCTAAGAAAAAATCCCCTTTTGAATGCGGATTTGACCCCTTTAACGCAACCTGATTACATTCTTCGCTATATTTCTTCATGATTGCTATATTATTGTTATTATTATTATTAATATTAGTGGTGGTGGTGGTGGTGGTGGTGGCGGCGGCGGCGGCGGCGGTGCAACTGAAACTCAAGAGTTTAATGTGTACAGCGCAAATATAAGAGACTTGTTTTCCGCAATTTGAATTTTAAACACATTTTTTCTCAATAATTTCTTTAATTTTTCTATTTAACATAGGATAAATGCTGAGCTTGAGATTGTTGGCCTCAATAAGAAAAATGTCTGTGCAAAGTTTCATGCAACTATTTTTAAATTTGTATAATGTAAACGATTTTGAATAATACACTTTTGAGATAATGGGCGACAAACTTAGAGTTTCATGTAATGACACTTGACGTCCTAATATACAATTTTAACTTCTTCTTTTTCAACAGCAATTTTATTGTATTGACTACCCTCAAATTCACGTTTTTTCTTGGGATGTTGCACCTTTCTTTTTAACCATGTAAGGTTATAACCTCACAACATAAAAAAGGATCAAATGATCTTGACAATATGCGCTTTTGGTCTACTGTACTTCTAACAAATAAGTTATATTATTGAAATGAAACAATTTAAGTGACAAGCGCGAAATTTCAATTAAAGTATGAAAAACTTGAAAGTCCTCAAGTAATGAAGGAGACATAGCTGGCATTGGTTTAAAGATTCAACTGTGATTGCAAATTGAAAAGTTTTATGCATTACTCGGCTAATTTTGAAGATATTGGAAAAGTCCCATTACAGACATGAAGCTGTAAGTTTGTTCCAAATAAACGTGCAAAAAAATTAATTTTTTGATCCCTAAAGTTGCATGTACCAATAAAAGTGTTTAATTTTTGAAAGGAAAAATAACTGGTAACATATTTTAGGAATGGTACAAACAAGTAGTGTATTCAGTTAGCGAGATATTAGTAGACTAAGAAGTTACCGATAAGAGTGATCAAGGCCATTAAGACAAACTCCTGAATGGGAAGTGTAAGGTTCGATTCCCAAGATTTTCTCGGGTCTCTTTAAAGGGAAATGCTTCCGCTTCGCCGGCAGCAGAAAGCGCCCCGCAAAGTCCGGGGTAAGCAGAATCGGAAGTAGCAACAATTGGGGTGATAGAACTTTCTAGAAACGGATACGCGAACAAGGTTATCTTGAGTTCGAGTCCCGATAAATTACGAAAAGTGCTACGAGGCGTGGGGCTATCGAGTAAATGCATAAAAATAACTATAGATAATTAACAATATGTATTAATATTGCATAAAGCCATTAAATATAGAAATAATTTTTTCATATAAATGGGTATTAGGCCCAGAAATATTAAATATATGTAAAATATATTTATATTAAAAATAATATAAATGATAATATAAAATAATACTGTATTTGTAACGAAGAAATAATTTACATATAAATCCTAGCTGTGCTCATACCTAACAGAGAATTTCTGTAACCTGGCCTGACGCACTTTTAAAATTTAATCCAGAATCGCATGTAGTCGTTGGATTTTCATTTTGTCTATCAGAAGTGTTTTTCTTTCAACAAAACACACTGAACTTGTCTCTTTGCGTCAGAATTACAATGGTTAAATTAATCTAACAGACTAACACCACTTCACGAAAAACAAAATACCTCGTCTAAAAAAAAGTACAAGAATTAAAAAGACTACAGAGTACCACAACGGCCCACAACATTTTTAATAGTGCTGTTAACGCCCGTTTTTGCTACAGGGGCACCGCAGGCGATGAACACTGATGATACATGAGATGAAATGATATTTTGAGAAAGGATTTATTTTTAAAGAAGGAATCGTTCAAGGCCTAAGTTTTAGGGTATCTCCCCGGCATTTGCCATTTATGACTGGTGAAAATATGGAAAAACCCTCAGTCAGGGTGGGCGGTCCTGACGGGATTCGAACCCTAGACCTCCTGCTCATGAATCCGCGCCTTAACGACCTCGGCCACCAGTTGCGGTTAACGGGCGATGGTCACTGAATGAATGAATAGTGTTTAACGCCCGTTTTTGCTAAAGAGGCACCACAGGCGATGGACACTGATGATACATGACATGAAATGATATATTGGGAAAGGATTTATTTTTAAGGAAGGAATCGTTCCAGGCCTAAGTTTAGGGTACCTCCCCGGCATTTGCCATTTATGAGGACTGAGGACTGAGGAAAACCTGGAAAAAATCCTCAGTCAGGAAGGACGGTCCTGGCGGTATTCGAACCCAGACCTCCCGCTCACGAGTCCGAGACTTAACGACTTCGGCCACCCATGGCGGTGAAGCGGTGGTCACTGGTAATACATGAGATGAAATGATAAATTGAGAAAGAATTTTTTTTTAAGAAAGCAAGCGTTCCAGGTCTAATTTTACGGTTGTTCCCCAGCATTATTTATGAAGACTGAGGAAAACGTGGAATAAAACTCAGTTAGGAAGAACAGTCCTAGCGGGAATGGAACTCCATGCCTTCCGCACACGAGAGTCCGTGCCACCCTTTAGGTGCGGACCACAGTTTGAATGCGAATTCAAATATTACGGTAGTAGAATTAATTACACTCATAGAAAGTCTTCTATCTAAAATGTAACTCTTCTTAGCTTTCCGAGTTTCATAATGGTTTGCGGCAGCATCTACAACCTTCAATGACAGTCACCCACCTCTGAAGAAGCACAACACAGAAGACGCGAAACATCGACCTTACAGTCACAATGACGGGGAGAAACCCGGAAGCTAAGAAGAGATACCTCTTCAACAGCCTGAGAGAATAACTAGTCCAAATACCGATAAACTATTAAATGTTCAGTCAGTCATTTAAGTAGAATGCGGAATAGATGTTGTTGAATTGGTTTATTTACGGATGCTCTTTAACATCTCAGGTCATCGGCAATTCAGGGCGTTAAATGGCTGATAATCTTAGAGGCTTCTTCTTTAAGGCTTGAGGTTCTTTTACGTGCCGTAAATCTACGACACGGGACCCACGGTTTAGTGGGCCGGCAATGAAAGCGCGATATTGGGACTAGGAAACAAATGTGGTTACTACTAGATCCAGAATTGAATTAAATGTGTAATTTTTTATTTTTCCTCGAGAGCTATGCTAACAAAGGACTAGGAAATAATATAAATGTTTACAAACAGCTCGCGAGAGTCCCCTCCTTCACATGTACAATACTATATATATCAACGTTGGGAATTTTGCCCAAAGTCACGTTAAGCTTGTTTGAATCCTTTTTAAAACAAAGTGACAAACTTGTCATACATACACTACAGAGTCAAAGAGAAAGCTAGTTGTAGACAAGAATAAAAGTCTGAACAGAAAAGCCGATATAAAACCTGAACTTTTGATGGTAAATATGCCTCGAAGCCTAAATGCACAAACAACACGAATTAAAAACTAGGGTCTGGATGGGCTTGGGTGCACGCAAAGGTAGCACAGCGCCTGGAATTTTTGTGCTCAATGGAAATTAGCACTGCATAGTTACTACCCTGAACTATGTAAACAAACCTATTTTTACAAAACAAATGATAACACGAGTGAACACTTTATTGTCAAATTCTGAATGATGATTATGAGAATATTTGAAGATTTGGAAATTAACAATATATGTGAGAAAGTACTGATTTAATTTTGCATTTGGATCCTGTTCGGTGGAAAATTTTCCCCAAGGTTTCAGTGGCCAATGCAAATTTTATATTGTTTACGGCTGTTGTATTGGATAAAAGTATATTACTGTTCTTGTGCCTTTTTTTAATTATATAGGACAACACATTAGACAATATGGTCAGACAGACATGATTGAATTACATTAACTGAGTGGAGTATACATTCAATGTTGGTTATGATAGTGTCAATTGCTATTCGTGATGTAATTGGAATTCATGTTGCTACATTAATGGTACATTTGTAATTATATTCATTTAGAAGATGTGTAAGCTTACATTTATTTATAGAATTATTTAAGGTGTCTGTGTGTATGTCCCCCGTAACTATGCCAATATTATTATTATTATTATTATTATTATTATTATTATTATTATTATTATTATTAAAGCAATCAATTCAATTCAATATCATTCAATATCATCAATAGCAATAAATTCAAGCAATAAATTCATTATCACAAGGGTATAGAGTGCAGATTTTTGTATTTGCAAGTATGTATTTCATTTGTATAATACAAATCTGAAACATAACCTTTTTTTGGTGGATGCTCATGAGATTTAAATGTAACAGTTAGTACCATCTATTCCTAGGTCTATTTTAGTGTTAAGTTTCATTTACTTAAATGTTTTGTTATTCGGTTGAGTAAGATACATTCAATGATTTTAGAGATTGCTAGTAGTACAGATGTTGATGGATAATTATGTATATCATTTTTATCACCTTTTATAAAAATTTTAACTCTACTTGGAACAGTCTTAGTTCAAGACAACTATTAATTATTAATTCTAAAGGATTTCCAATTTCAGAACTGCAAGCTTTTTTCAGTACTGTTGGTATGTCATTTGTTCTTGTGCTATTTTTTTATTTCAATGATTTAATGATTTGTTTTATTTCAGTACTATTAGTGGGATACAGGTAATGGCTAGAAAATATTTTTTAGTTCTTTTTTAATGTTTTGATATGGGTTGCACCTATTTGGATTTTATTTTTTGGCCTACAGAGAGAAAAATGTTATTAAATGCTTCAGCAACTTTCTTAGGTAATGTAATTACATTATTATTCACTTCAATATTAATATTTGTTGTGTTAGGGGCAACTGCAACATTTTGAAAATGATGTATCACATACCAACTTGTTGTACTTATGTTTTTAGAGATCAGGATTTTATTTCTGATGGCACTGCTTTTTCCTGCTCTTACTGCCCAATCATATTCATTTTAAATTAAGATTGCTAAGGTTACAGTTTTCTTTCACCTTTGATGTTGCTAGCCTTAGGTCAAAATGCAGGTGTTTTATTTTGGGATTAATCCAGCCACTGAATTTTTTTTAATCGAAGTTTTTGCCTTTGGGTATGGGAGGGCAATTAATTTATCATAAAATATATTTAATTTTTCACTTGGATCCTGTTCGGTGGAAAATTTTCCCCAAGGTTTCAGTGGCCAACGCAAATTTTATATTGTTTACGGCTGTTGTATTGGATAAAAGTATATTACTGTTCATGTGTCTCTTTTTAATTATATAGGACAATACATTAGACAATATGGTCAGACAGACATGATTGAATTACATTAACTGAGTGGAGTATACATTCAATGTTGGTTATGATAGTGTCAATTGCTATTCTTGATGTAATTGGAATTCATGTTGCTACATTAATGGTACATTTGTAATTATATTCATTTAGAAGATGTGTAAGCTTACATTTATTTATAGAATTATTTAAGTTGTCTGTGTGTATGTCCCCCGCAACTATGCCAATATTATTATTATTATTATTATTATTATTATTATTATTATTATTATTATTATTATTATTATTAATGGTGTGTTTGGGTGATGCTCTTATGTTATTAAAAACATGTTTAAATCTTCTTTGGATATATATATATATATATATATATATATATATATATATATATATATATATATATATATAAACTATATATTAATACCTGCTAATTCAATATGGTTTTTAACAAACAAATATTTTATATCAACTTTATTCATATTTGCTGATATAGGATAATTATAGATAGAGTGAGTCTCTTTCTTACACTCAAACAGGAAATGCGAGGCAGATTCCTCATCCTGTTCACACATTCTTAAAACTTGGGGCAGAGATGACATATTCCAAGTCAATACACTTAGTGATTTGCCTCAAAAATGCAATTCTTTTCTGCTGACGAAGATACATTATTTTCTATCAGCTTTATCCACTCTCCGCAAGTGGGTTAGCCGTCCTTTCATTGCTGCTAAATTTGCCGAAGTTAATAAAGCGCTTATGTTTTTGGAATAAAACTGTTCATTTTGAGGTTAGTGGGTCAGCATTACATTTAATTTGAAAACTACCGCCACTTTTCTCGTTTTCATTTTATTAAAACTGCAGTGGGTTTTAAACATGTTAATTCGCAAACAATTCGTTCGTATAAAGGGAATAATTTATTCTTAAAGATGACACCTTGCATCTTCCGCTGAGACTGCCACAGGTAACCGAGGTCCTTAAGAGGCGTGGACTCGCGAGCGGGAGGTCTGGGGTTCGAATCGCACCAGGACCGTCCTCCCTGACCGAGTTTCTCTCTCTCTTTTATCAGGTTTTCCTCAGTCCTCACGAATGGCAAATGCCGGGTAGGTCCCTTAAACTTAGGCCTGGAACGTTTCCTTCCTAAAAAAAAAAGGTCATCTCATGTATCACCTCCACGAGTGGCCGAGGTCGTTAAGGCGCGGAATCATGAGCGGGAGGTCTGGAATTCGAATCCCACCTGAGGGATTCGAATTCCTGACCTCCCTGACTGAGGTTTCTCCAGGTTTTCCTCAGTCCTCATAAATGGCAAATGCCAGGGAGGTACCCTAAACTAAGCCTGAAACATTTCCTTCCCTTGGAAAAAAAAAAAAAAAAAAAAAACCTTTCCCAATATATCATTTAATCTCATGTATCATCAGTGTCACCGCCTGTGGTGCCTCAGTAGTAAAAAGCGGTGTTAAACACCATTCAAAAAAAAATCTCATGTATCATCAGCGTTCACCGCCTGTGGTGCCTCAGTAGTAAAAACGGGAATTAAACACCATTCATAATCTTACGCTCACTGCTAGTTTCCCTCTTAGTTCCTAATGACTTCACAGCGGCAACTAATAGGAGCAATACTCGTAGTTGCGGAAGAACCGACCTTATGTACTCTTATCAACTTTGGTATGTAGACATTAATAATATCAACACGACCTCATGTCCGTGAAATTTTGAGTACAGATTTCTTTCCTTTAAAATGTTACATTCACATTGGTATTATGGCGTATATACATGTTTAAGAACGTTAACTGTAGTTTAAGAGTGGTTATTATAAGGCTGGCATTTCATATATACTTTATATGATTTTGTAACTCTTATCCCATCATTGCCTTCAAAAAGAAATGTTGAAAATGTTTTACTCTTCACAGTTCTGTAATGTATTGAAGTCAGTGTATTTCTTGTGCTTCCCTCTTCTTAATAGGGATGCACCACTTGGTTTCTATTATCGTTGGGATGGTTTAGATGTTTTAGCAGAATTCGAGATGCACAAATATCATTGCATTAATACTATGACTAAAATTTATACGGAAGAGCCCCTTAGCAGACATTTGGAAAAGACGTTATAATTATTTGATATATCGTCCAACTAATGCACACTTAATGTAATTGGTCTGGCAATAGACAAACTCGATTTCTAAAAAATTATTTTATATATTGTTCACATAAGTCTCGCAAACTCGAATTCCAAATATCTCATTGTTGCCTTGAAAATGTAATATATGCCAAAATTTTCTCCTTAAAGGGCAGTAGGCTTGCATCAATTGGTTTCTATTGTGGCGGGTGTTTCAGAAGATTCCTTTATGGCTATACTTCTACTAAATTACATAAAATACGAGAGTTCTCCTAGTAACGCAATTCCTTTTGTTTAATTCTGAATGTGAAAAATATTTGCAAGTGTTATTAACGGAACAAGACGTTAGGTACATCTCCTGTTCACATGATGTCGGTGGGTAATTGGTACTAAGGTGCCATTATTATAAGTTCAAAATATCGATGGAGTCTTTTCAATTTCAAAAGTGAACTAAAATTACCAGTTTAAAATACGAGCACAGGATATATGTGAAGGATATTCTTCATTACATGCATTTACAGAAATTTAGCAGATTACACCATAGTGCATTTGGTTTAAAGACCCTAGAATTCTGATATAAATATATCAATATTTTCCATTACCTTCATACTGCGAGTTAATGGATATGATGTATACTGTTATATATTTCCCTTGATGAATCTATAATGATTAATTTATAGAACATGTCTGTAAACGCAATGTAGTTTGATGTTTTTATATGTGTATCGCAAACGAATAGTTAACCCCTTTTCCATTGTTCAAACCCCCGATTCACTGCGTTCCAACTACTCCACAATAGTATGGACGTCAGCTGCAAACGAATTTTAGAATTTCTTTTATTAGAACGATTCAAATGTGATTTCAGTCTATGGGTGCATGTAATGCGATAAACTGCAGCGTATCCCGTTGCCTTTAAATGCATATTTCACACCCTTGCGCGAATAATACCGAAGGATATAGGCAATTAATCAGCATTTAATACGTAGGTTACGAAATGTTAAAATTTGTAAATAATGGTGCAAAATGGCTATCTTACATTCATTCATTTATATACCATAAATCACTTGGTCAAGGGTATATATGATTGTTTCTGTAACAGAATTATGTCATGAACAGTTGAACCGTACTTGACATATATATATATATTAAAACAGTAATCTACTTTGTTTCAGTAGAGTTATAAACGATTATAATATGTAGTAATCAATATCTAAATCCAATGCAGTCCTTCTGCAAATTTGTCGCTTTATTTTATGCTTACTTGGAGAGGCAGTTGATATTATAATTTACATATATATGCAACATCTTTCATGCACAGCTGATGAACCCATATGTATGATCCAAAGAAGCACTTTAATATATTTAATTGAATATAATTTATTTTCAAGGTATTAATGCTGTTTAGTGGGAGAAATAACGATTTTATAAATTTGTATACGTTAAAAATCAGCTTCGCCATCTGTTGACTAGGAAAGAAGGAGTAGGGCTACTTCAGCTCACTCGATTCCCCTGTCATCTGTCTGTAGCTTAATTCGTCCTTCCAATACATGGAGAGCTAGCACAGAACACGTGCTGGGAAAAACGATGCAGCCAACGCGAACTATTGAAAAGTATTTTACTGTTTTGCACTTTATAAACAAAGTCTTTTAAATAAGCGTCACTTTCTTTATTTTAATTGAAAGCCTGTTTTCACTCTGTATTATAATACTTATTATTTTGTATTTCTAAAATGGTTATTCCATGACATTGTTATGTGGTTGGCTATATGTTTTCAATTGACCGCTAATATTAAAGGATTAAATATACCCATTTTACCGAAGTACATGCACTTTAATTAGAAGTGAATAAAAATTGCTTGTTTTTTGAAATGCTTCTTACCTCGATGCTGAAACAAGGGCTGGAAGAACCAGGCAGATAGTTCAAAGTCATTGGTTCGTCGCATTCCAGCTATTCAACAAAAGTCGGCTCAAAAGTGTAATCGCACAAGTTCTTTTAAAGTATGGTCGTATAACTTTCTGTTATGCGAAATAATATGGTACAAGTAACATCATGTAACAGTAAGAAGAATGAACACCCGTTGGCCAAAAAATCGCCATACCTTGAATTAGGTTATGTTCACTCCTGAATTGTACATGCGTATTGTCTTTCGTGCTAAGTGGGTTTTGTATTTTTCTCATATATGATAATGATAATTCCAGTACTTGCATTATGCATTTATCGCGATTCAAGCGTGATAATCCGCCTTCAGACCAGGGCCGCATACGGCTAACTTATGCTCGTTCATTTATATTATTGGTTCATTTGAACTTTTACATTTGTTTACATTGCTTGGCAATCCCGTTATGATTATAAGCAAAAATTGTTGAAAAGCTATCATAATAGGAGATAAAGAAGGAAAGGGGTATGTTTTCGTGGAATGTAGCAAGAACCTTAAAAAAAAAAAAAAAAAAAAAAAAAAAAACCTAAGGTGCAGGACTGAAGTATGCATTTGAAACAGGAAACGCCAATATCAGTTACTTGAATTGCACTTAGCTTTTTCATTGTACACAAATACTGAATTATTCTTCCATTATACATGTTGCCACCCTCCATCATTATCACCGTAATCGCTAACACTTCCCTTATTGAAATGAACTGACTCCTAAAACTATTAAAAATACATCATATTTTTCGCTAGTATTTGAAGTTACCAATATTCCTACACTTGTAGGGAAATTTATACAAGTTACTAGTACCCGACTAATACTTCTGTGAAAAAGAACAACGAAAATGCACTTGTACGTTTGTAAGTATGGAGTTGTAAAGTGAAAGTGTAGCATAAACTTTTGAGGAATAGAATTTCACTAATAACTATAAGCTACAAGTCCATACGCTTGAATGTATTAGACCATAATTTTGTGGGACAGGGCCAAGTAAAATCTGAAACTGGTATGGAAATGCCTAAATTCCCTTTCTGCCCTGGCATCTTGCAACAGGCTTGACCTGAGGTGGGTGTGGGGGCATTTATGAAAGAAAGGAGCAGGTCAGTTGGTAAAATGGGTGCTGATAGCCCTTTTTTGGTTCTGAACCAATGGTTGGAATTAGTACATGTACTGACTGCTACGACCGCAGTCAAACACATAAGAAATCAGTGATTCCCCTAGTCACTTGCGTAATGAATCGTTAACATTGGGTGTATTTCCTGAGAGGCTAAAGTGTTCAATAGTGAAGCCTCTGTCCAAAAAGGGAGAAAAGATAAATGTCTCTAATTACATACCTAAAGCTATTTAACCTACATTTTCCAAGGTGTTTTAGAAAGTAATGTACAGTAGTCTTTATTGCAAGGAACAACATTCTAAGTTTGGCTTTAGAAAAGGAATTTCAACAGAAAATGCTAGCTATAAACTCACTAATAAGATTTATGAAATAGCACGTGTAGGCAGAATATTTTGTGAAAGCAAAGGCTTTTGATTGTGTGAATAATAAAATTCTGATATATAAATTAGCATTCTATGAAATAGAAAACCAATATTTAAAATGGTTTATATCCTACCTTGACTAAAGGAAACAAAAAGTAGTAAAAAATTGTCCCTTTGAAAATGAAAGCAATGCATCAGAGTGGGGAATGATTAACCATGGAGTGCCTCAAGGATCAGTTCTGGGCCCTCTTCTTTTTCTGACATGTATAAATGACCTCTGCTTATCTATCCAAGATTTAGGAAATGCTGTGTTATTTGCAGATGACACAAGCATATTGATAAATGGAAAGAGCCTTATTGATTGTGCCATTAAACTAAATCTGGTTCTGAGTTCATTGTGTGCATGGTTCAAAGCAAATAAAGTGTCTCTAAATCTAAAAAAACAAATGTTATCAAATTCATCACTCACAGATCTCAAGATCCACAATTACAGATAGGATATTATAACAGTGTACTTCTACAAAACAGACATATCAAATTCCTTGGCTTGATAACTGACAAATATCTGAATTGGAAAGATCACGTCGATCATATCATATATAAACTTAGCAGTGCATGCTATGCAATATGTGCATTAGTAATGTTGGAGCTAATTAAGACTTAAAGACTGGTTTATTATGCTTATTTCTACTCAATAATGAAGTGCGACCTAATATTTTGGGGAAATTCAGTTAAAAGTGAATGTGTATTCCTATTGCAGAAAAAAGTCATGTGAACAAATAATCTCTGGCACACATAGCACACATTCATGCAAAAACCCCTTTAGGCAATTTGGAATTTTAACTCTTCCTTGAGAATATATATTTTATCCCTCATGAACTTTTATATAAGTAATAAACAAAAATTTGTTCAAAATCAAATTATATGTGACAAGAATACTAGACAAAAAGCAAACTACAACGACCGGCTTCAACACTTTCATGCTATTTAAAAGGCATTATTATGAATGCATTTTAATCCCTCTAGCCTAAAAGCCTAAATAAACAGTGATAATTCCTTTAAATCTGCTCTTAGAAAATGCTTATGTAAAAGGCCTATCATTCTATAACGGAATATATGAGGGATTATAATACTGAGTTTAAAACACTCCAAACTTTTAAACGTGTATATAGTAAAATTTGTATGATTAAGCGACTTGCCTGTGAATAAGTAAGTGAAGCAATAAGAGTGTTTAGTATGACATATATCACATGAATGCATTCATATGACTTGGCCTAACTGTGTTAGTTTCATATATATTTTTTTAAAATAGTTTTTAAAAGATATTGTTTTAATTAACTTGCCTGTTTTTGTTCTAGGTGTTCTTTTTCATTTTTATTATTATTTATGTATATTTGGACAAATTTTTGGTAAATGTAGATTCAATGCTACTGCCGTAATTCTATATGACAAGTTCTACGTCCGTAGGTCTCTGTGACTGCTTCTCAAACTCACTGAATGCTCCAGGAGCTAAACTAAACTACGTGGGATACGTTACTTTTATTAATGTTCGCCCTTGTATACATTTTGTTTTAAAAGACTCACACCATTGTGCTAAAACACTCCATAATTCCATGATATTGCTAAAGGTTGGCAAGTTGCAATGTGTATTGAATGGTTAATCAGTTAACCTGTGTGGAAGAGTGTAAAAATATGAGTTCACCCAATTAAGTGCATTTTAAATAGATATTAATAAGAAGTGCTTTTAGATTGTCATTCCTGAATAGCAGCATAACTGAAAATAGCATAGCGTGTGTGATTACCGCAGCTAAATGGTCTGCTTTGGAAAATTAAGCATTTTACACAAAGCAATAAATTCATTATCACAAGGGTATAGAGTGCAGATTTTTGTATTTGCAAGTATGTATTTCATTTGTATAATACAAATCTGAAACATAACCTTTTCTTGGTGGATGCTCATGAGATTTAAATGTAATAGTTAGAAGCATTTGTTAGTAGGTCTTCCCTGGTTGTTTCAGCTTAATAGAGTGTTATACATAATAAAGCCATTTTAATGTATAAAGTAATAAAAGTGACCAAAGCAGATTACCTGGCTCTTTGCAGGAGTTACACTAAGTTTAATGCATTGAAAAGTTCAGCAGCTGAGTTTAAAACTATTTGTGCATGCCTTTCCAAACATCAAAATTTGTGTCACTAATGGTAACTATAACATCATCAGCAAACTGTGTAATGTTAGTAGTCTGTATTTGGTAGCTGATGTCATGCATATGTAATATAAATAATATAGGTCCATGGGTGTTATTAATGAATGACCTTTATTTCAACAAACCTTACATTCCAGTTTACATAATCTTTTACAAATTTTCTTGGGGTGCTTGTTTTAATTTTTCCCTTTAGGATCCTATACAATTATTGCCCTGGTTGTATATGTATAGCTCCTACTTCCCACTGACTACCCGTTTCACTATTGTCTCATCAATTACCCATTTTCTTAATTAATCATTTACATCTGCCAATTCTCTCTTATCTTCTGCTGCCAGTTAAAACTTCTTGCATTTCCAAACAATTTAATGTGCAATTACAGTATAATATATTGATCCATTTTCTCATCCCTAAACCGTTATCTATATACACTTATTACATTTTCATTTTTACATCAATTAATGAGGAGACAATGAGCAACAAAATATAGAATCAAAGGTAATAATAGTGGAAAGGAAACAAGAGTTAACAAATTATGCATACTACATCAAAATGTACAGAGTATAACAAATAAAATAAACCAGCTAGATGTATTATTAAATGTAGATTTGTTACATGTAGATGTTCTATGCATAACTGAACATTGGTTAAAGTTAGAGCAGTTAATAGTTACTAACCTGAAACGGTTTAGGCTAGTAGATTCCTTTTGTAGGAAAGCCTATAAACATAGCGGGTCATGTATATATGTTAGATCTGATATAAACACTAGATATAAGGATCTCAAGGAAGATAGGAGCTTTGAGTTATCGTTGATAGATATTAGTGATCAGAATGTAGTTATCATGTGCATTTATAGGGCACCAAATACTAAATTCGATGAATTTTTAACTAAATTAGATGCAGTTCTATTCCGCGTAACTAGAAAATATAAGAATATTATAATTTGTGGAGATTGAAACGTAGATTTTTTGGAGGAGGAAAATAAGGTAAACAAAATAAAAGATTTGCTCTCTGTATACAATTTAGTTAAACTGGTAACGGTACCAACAAGAATAACAGATACAAAAAAATCATTATTGGATGTAATGATCACCAACAAATCTAAAGTTCAAAAACAATCATTAGTTAAGGATATGGCCCTGTCTGATCATTGTGGACAAATATTAGAAGTCAATGTATTAGTACCTAAACAAACAGGGAAAATAGGAACATGTATGAAAAGGACGTTCAATCCAGAAAGCATAAATTTATTTAACTTCTTATTAAAACAGGAAACATGGGAGAAGATCCTTCAGGAAAGCAATGTAAATGTAAAATTTAACACCTTCCTAAACATATTTCTCGACTGGTTTAACATTGCCTTCCCACAAAAACGTGTATATATAAATAGTCAAACCCAAAATGGGTGGATAACAAAAAGAATAAAAATCT
The DNA here is from genome assembly GCA_030762175.1 of Metallyticus violacea. Taxonomy (NCBI): domain Eukaryota; kingdom Metazoa; phylum Arthropoda; class Insecta; order Mantodea; family Metallyticidae; genus Metallyticus; species Metallyticus violacea. The sequence goes on along the minus strand of CM060846.1, from coordinate 80,354,126 downwards.
CAAGTAATAAGCTGAAGCTACTGTGTAGACTAAAGAAACAGGGTTATATAAATAATGATTTTAAGAGTTATGTACAAAAATGGAGAGGTATCTATCGCAAAGTAATTCTGGAAGCAAAAAGACAAGAAAATGAAAGAATCATATTAAATGCAAATAATAAAACAAAGGCACTGTGGAAAATAATAAACCAGGAAACTGGGAAGAATAACTCTAAACAGTGTGTAACAGAACTAATTAATGATGGTAACAAAATTAGAAGTCCTCAGCATATAGCAGAGTCTTTCAATAAATATTTCTCAGAAATAACAGACAAACTTCTTAGTTCAAATCACTCCCAACATTTTCACTGTAAAACCATAACAGAGATAAAAAATAGTAATAATTCTATTTTTATAAATACAATTACGGAAAGAGAAATACAAAAGGTAGTCAATGAAATGAAAGGCAAATATTCATCTGGAATAGATGAAATACCAGATTATGTGATTAAACAATGTATAGAACAGGTGAAAGTCCCTTTGGTTAACATATATAACTCTTCTCTTGACTCGGGGAATCTTCCCTGATAAGCTTAAAATCGCAAAAATTATTCCAATACACAAGAAAGGAGAAAAAACAAAGAAAGAAAACTATAGACCAAAAAGTGTACTGTCAGTATTTTCAAAAATTTTTGAAAAATTAGTGTACAATAGATTAATAATTTTTTTGGAAAAATATAACATCATTTCTAATGTTGAATTTGGTTTCAGAAAAAACAGGTCTATAGAAACAGCCATAGCCAAATTACTGAATCAAATTCAGCATGCAGTGGACAAAAATATACCGACAATATGAATTTTTTTAGACCTTACTAAAGCATATGATGTATTAGATCACAAAATCCTAATATCTAAGTTGTACAAACATGGAATTAGAGGAAACATGAATAGGTGGATTGAATCCTATCTCACCAATAGGAAGCAAGTTGTGGATCTACAATATGAAAAACAACTGAGAATAAGTAATTATCGATCAAATACAAAAGAAATTATGAGAGGTGTTCCTCAAGATTCAGTACTAGGGCCTCTGTTGTTTTTAATGTATATAAATGACTTGCCTAATAATATTCAAAATGCCGATATGGTTCTTTTTGCTGATGATACAAACATTCTTATAAAAGGAGATAATGATACTGCATTGCAAAATAAAGACACGATCATGTATAGCCTCAGTAACTGGATTAAAAAAAATGAACTAATCGTAAACAGTGAAAAAACTATTGCAATGTCATTTCATAGATGGCAATGTAAAAACAGTATTAAACCTCAAATTATATATGATGGAAACATTATTGAGTACAAGAGAGAAACAAAATTCTTAGGTATACATGTGAATGAAAACCTTAAATGGGATACTCACACTCATAATTTAGCGACTAAACTTAGTTCTGTTTGTTATATGCTTAAAAATCTAAAAAGGCCACTGAATTTATTAGGATTGAAAAATGTACATTTTGCTTATTTTCATAGTCAATTAAAATATGGAATAAAATTTTGGGGAGAAAAGTGTGAGAGAGTATTTAAAATCCAGAAGAGAGCAATAAGAATTATAAGTGGAGTGGATAGTATAACATCCTGTAGACCCTATTATAGGAAACATAATATACTACCATTAGCCTGCCTCTTTATAATAGAGGTCGTAAACCATATTAAGAGATATCAGGGAGAATTATGTACAAATATAGATATTCATTCTCACAATACAAGAAGGAAAATTGACCTTTATGTTCAGATATGCAGGACAAATATTTTAAAAAATAATCTCACCAATGTAGGCATTAAAATGTATAACAAACTACCAATAAATATTAAAGAAATAATCAATATAAAACAATTTAATAAAGAAGTCAAAGCCTTTCAACTGCAACATACCTTTTATTCAGTAAGTGAATATATGAACTTTAAATAAGGCATATTGTAAATCTAGTATTATTACTAAACTTGTATATTGTTTATATTATACTCTGGACGAAGCCCACCTCACGTAAATAGCAACTGTAGCTCTAGGACATGTCCTGTATCATGTAAAATGATCAAAAGGATGAATAAATAAATAAATAAAATACAAATTGTTTCGTATTCACAAAGCTATTAAATGAATAGGCTATTGTGTGTAAAACTTTGTTAAAAAAAACATGAATATATAATTAGATTTATATTCCCATGTAATTACGATAAACATACTTTGTTGAAAATCTTTCAAAATATTTTCATATTAATTATAATTTACTGTATAACATGTTTCATTGCTTTTATATTTATAATGGAAAAATATTGCAATTGTTAATATGGAATCAAATTTAACAGTCAAATGCTCAAAACTTGTGTGCTATATTGTATTACTTACTACTGTAGTGTTTTATTGTCCATTTTATTGTTTGTAATTTAGGTGTATCTTTCTCTTTTATGACATTTTCTGGAACTATTCCATGGACACTACAGCAAAAATCTTACATTTACTAATAAAAAGTGCTATATTCCTATATTTCAATGTAGTCAGAAGTACTTGACAAAACTCATGTAATTTTACCAGTTGAAAAAAAAGAAATGTTTCTGTTCATAATTGATTTATGTATATTTATTTTTTATTAATTTGCTATAATCTGTTATATTTCTTGGTAAGTCTGATGATATCATGTACATGATTAGATAGACAAAACAAATTGTAACCCTATAATCTGTAATGAATTCAAAAGGGAATAAATAAATAAATAAATAAATAATACTATTAGCCTTTAATTTCGTACTTTTTCCATATAAAGCACTTTAATTTCGCCTGTGTACTTGTGATTCTTCTAATAGTCCCTTATTTTCTGGTGCCCTCTATTTCAAAAATACTCCCTGATGACGATGTCACCACACTACATTCTCTGGTGCCTTTCCAGAACCCTATCATTCTGCTCCCCGCTGTCTGCTTTCCAGATGGAGTACCTCTTCCGCTTCACCTCACCAAACTTTCTTCTTCACTCAGATGTTACCCTGGGTTATATTTTGTGTCCGGAACAGATATTCACCATTATTTCTTTTTAGCTGCACCAACTGTTTTCTATTTGTCATGTATGATTTTATCACCCTATACACCTAATCCTCTTAATACCTACCATAGATACTTTAGACATAAGTAAATATTTGTGTACAGTCAAGATCCAGTAGCATGCCAACAGTATAATTTCCAGAGTTAATACAATTTATCATACCTTCAACGCAATCAGATGATGCACTTACAGTGGATCTGTTACTTACAAATCCATTTTGTATTTTAGTATTAAGTTACATTTACTTAAATGTTTTGTTATTCGTTTGTTTAAGATACATTCAATGATTTAAGAGATTGCTGGTAGTACAGATATTGGTGTATAATTATGTATATCATTTTTACCACCATTTTTAAAAATTTTAACTCTACTTGGAACAGGCCTAGTTCAAGTCACCTGTTAATTATTAATTCTATAGGATTTCCAATTTCACAACTGCAGGCTTTTTTCAGTACTGTTGGTATGCCATCTGTTCTTGTGCTATTTTTTTATTTCAATGATTTAATTATTTGTTTTATTTCAGTACTATTAGTGGGATACAGGTAATGGCTGGAGAATATTTTTTAGTTCTTTTTTCATGTTTTGATATGGGTTGCACCTATTTGGATTTTATTTTTTGGCCTACAGAGAGAAAAATGTTATTAAATGCTTCAGCAACTTTCTTAGGTAATGTAATTACATTATTATTCACTTCAATATTAATATTTGTTGTGTTAGGGGCAACTGCAACATTTTGAAAATGATGTATCACATACCAACTTGTTGTACTTATGTTTTTAGAGATCAGGATTTTATTTCTGATGGCACTGCTTTTTCCTGCTCTTACTGCCCAATCATATTCATTTTAAATTAAGATTGCTAAGGTTGCAGTTTTCTTTCACCTTTGATGTTGCTAGCCTTAGGTCAAAATGCAGGTGTTTTATTTTGGGATTAATCCAGCCACTGAATTTTTTTTAATTGAAGTTTTTGCCTTTGGGTATGGGAGGGCAATTAATTTATCATAAAATATATTTAATTTTTCACTTGGATCCTGTTCGGTGGAAAATTTTCCCCAAGGTTTCAGTGGCCAACGCAAATTTTATATTGTTTACGGCTGTTGTATTGGATAAAAGTATATTACTGTTCATGTGTCTCTTTTTAATTATATAGGACAATACATTAGACAATATGGTCAGACAGACATGATTGAATTACATTAACTGAGTGGAGTATACATTCAATGTTGGTTATGATAGTGTCAATTGCTATTCTTGATGTAATTGGAATTCATGTTGCTACATTAATGGTACATTTGTAATTATATTCATTTAGAAGATGTGTAAGCTTACATTTATTTATAGAATTATTTAAGTTGTCTGTGTGTATGTCCCCCGCAACTATGCCAATATTATTATTATTATTATTATTATTATTATTATTATTATTATTATTATTATTATTATTATTATTATTATTATTATTATTATTAATGGTGTGTTTGGGTGATGCTCTTATGTTATTAAAAACATGTTTAAATCTTCTTTTGGATAGATATATATATATATATATATATATATATATATATATATAAACTATATATTAATACCTGCTAATTCAATATGGTTTTTAACAAACAAATATTTTATATCAACTTTATTCATATTTGCTGATATAGGATAATTATAGATAGAGTGAGTCTCTTTCTTACACTCAAACAGGAAATGCGAGGCAGATTCCTCATCCTGTTCACACATTCTTAAAACTTGGGGCAGAGATGACATATTCCAAGTCAATACACTTAGTGATTTGCCTCAAAAATGCAATTCTTTTCTGCTGACGAAGATACATTATTTTCTATCAGCTTTATCCACTCTCCGCAAGTAGGTTAGCCGTCCTTTCATTGCTGCTAAATTTGCCGAAGTTAATAAAGCGCTTATGTTTTTGGAATAAAACTGTTCATTTTGAGGTTAGTGGGTCAGCATTACATTTAATTTGAAAACTACCGCCACTTTTCTCGTTTTCATTTTATTAAAACTGCAGTGGGTTTTAAACATGTTAATTCGCAAACAATTCGTTCGTATAAAGGGAATAATTTATTCTTAAAGATGACACCTTGCATCTTCCGCTGAGACTGCCACAGGTAACCGAGGTCCTTAAGAGGCGTGGACTCGCGAGCGGGAGGTCTGGGGTTCGAATCGCACCAGGACCGTCCTCCCTTACCGAGTTTCTCTCTCTCTTTTATCAGGTTTTCCTCAGTCCTCACGAATGGCAAATGCCGGGTAGGTCCCTTAAACTTAGGCCTGGAACGTTTCCTTCCTAAAAAAAAAAGGTCATCTCATGTATCACCTCCACGAGTGGCCGAGGTCGTTAAGGCGCGGAATCATGAGCGGGAGGTCTGGAATTCGAATCTCCCTGACTGAGGTTTCTCCAGGTTTTCCTCAGTCCTCATAAATGGCAAATGCCAGGGAGGTACCCTAAACTAAGCCTGAAACATTTCCTTCCCTTGGAAAAAAAAAAAAAAAAAAAAAAAACCTTTCCCAATATATCATTTAATCTCATGTATCATCAGTGCCACCGCCTGTGGTGCCTCAGTAGTAAAAAGCGGTGTTAAACACCATTCAAAAAAAAATCTCATGTATCATCAGTGTTCACCGCCTGTGGTGCCTCAGTAGTAAAAACGGGAATTAAACACCATTCATAATCTTACGCTCACTGCTAGTTTCCCTCTTAGTTCCTAATGATTTCACAGCGGCAACTAATAGGAGCAATACTCGTAGTTGCGGAAGAACCGACCTTATGTACTCCTATCAACTTTGGTATGTAGACATTAATAATATCAACACGACCTCATGTCCGTGAAATTTTGAGTACAGATTTCTTTCCTTTAAAATGTTACATTCACATTGGTATTATGGCGTATATACATGTTTAAGAACGTTAACTGTAGTTTAAGAGTGGTTATTATAAGGCTGGCATTTCATATATACTTTATATGATTTTGTAACTCTTATCCCATCATTGCCTTCAAAAAGAAATGTTGAAAATGTTTTACTCTTCACAGTTCTGTAATGTATTGAAGTCAGTGTATTTCTTGTGCTTCCCTCTTCTTAATAGGGATGCACCACTTGGTTTCTATTATCGTTGGGATGGTTTAGATGTTTTAGCAGAATTCGAGATGCACAAATATCATTGCATTAATACTATGACTAAAATTTAAACGGAAGAGCCCCTTAGCAGACATTTGGAAAAGACGTTATAATTATTTGATATATCGTCCAACTAATGCACACTTAATGTAATTGGTCTGGCAATAGACAAACTCGATTTCTAAAAAATTATTTTATATATTGTTCACATAAGTCTCGCAAACTCGAATTCCAAATATCTCATTGTTGCCTTGAAAATGTAATATATGCCAAAATTTTCTCCTTAAAGGGCAGTAGGCATGCATCAATTGGTTTCTATTGTGGCGGGTGTTTCAGAAGATTCCTTTATGGCTATACTTCTACTAAATTACATAAAATACGAGAGTTCTCCTAGTAACGCAATTCCTTTTGTTTAATTCTGAATGTGAAAAATATTTGCAAGTGTTATTAACGGAACAAGACGTTAGGTACATCTCCTGTTCACATGATGTCGGTGGGTAATTGGTACTAAGGTGCCATTATTATAAGTTCAAAATATCGATGGAGTCTTTTCAATTTCAAAAGTGAACTAAAATTACCAGTTTAAAATACGAGCACAGGATATATGTGAAGGATATTCTTCATTACATGCATTTACAGAAATTTAGCAGATTACACCATAGTGCATTTGGTTTAAAGACCCTAGAATTCTGATATAAATATATCAATATTTTCCATTACCTTCATACTGCGAGTTAATGGATATGATGTATACTGTTATATATTTCCCTTGATGAATGTATAATGATTAATTTATAGAACATGTCTGTAAACGCAATGTAGTTTGATGTTTTTATATGTGTATCGCAAACGAATAGTTAACCCCTTTTCCATTGTTCAAACCCCCGATTCACTGCGTTCCAACTACTCCACAATAGTATGGACGTCAGCTGCAAACGAATTTTAGAATTTCTTTTATTAGAACGATTCAAATGTGATTTCAGTCTATGGGTGCATGTAATGCGATAAACTGCAGCGTATCCCGTTGCCTTTAAATGCATATTTCACACCCTTGCGCGAATAATACCGAAGGATATAGGCAATTAATCAGCATTTAATACGTAGGTTACGAAATGTTAAAATTTGTAAATAATGGTGCAAAATGGCTATCTTACATTCATTCATTGATATACCATAAATCACTTGGTCAAGGGTATATATGATTGTTTCTGTAACAGAATTATGTCATGAACAGTTGAACCGTACTTGACATATATATATTATTAAAAAAGTAATCTACTTTGTTTCAGTAGAGTTATAAACGATTATAATATGTAGTAATCAATATCTAAATCCAATGCAGTCCTTCTGCAAATTTGTCGCTTTATTTTATGCTTACTTGGAGAGGCAGTTGATATTATAATTTACATATATATGCAACATCTTTCATGCACAGCTGATGAACCCATATGTATGATCCAAAGAAGCACTTTAATATATTTAATTGAATATAATTTATTTTCAAGGTATTAATGCTGTTTAGTGGGAGAAATAACGATTTTATAAATTTGTATACGTTAAAAATCAGCTTCGCCATCTGTTGACTAGGAAAGAAGGAGTAGGGCTACTTCAGCTCACTCGATTCCCCTGTCATCTGTCTATAGCTTAATTCGTCCTTCCAATACATGGAGAGCTAGCACAGAACACGTGCTGGGAAAAACGATGCAGCCAACGCGAACTATTGAAAAGTATTTTACTGTTTTGCACTTTATAAACAAAGTCTTTTAAATAAGCGGCACTTTCTTTATTTTAATTGAAAGCCTGTTTTCACTCTGTATTATAATACTTATTATTTTGTATTTCTAACTTGGTTATTCCATGACATTGTTATGTGGTTGGCTATATGTTTTCAATTGACCGCTAATATTAAAGGATTAAATATACCCATTTTACCGAAGTACATGCACTTTAATTAGAAGTGAATAAAAATTGCTTGTTTTTTGAAATGCTTCTTACCTCGATGCTGAAACAAGGGCTGGAAGAACCAGGCAGATAGTTCAAAGTCATTGGTTCGTCGCATTCCAGCTATTCAACAAAAGTCGGCTCAAAAGTGTAATCGCACAAGTTCTTTTAAAGTATGGTCGTATAACTTTCTGTTATGCGAAATAATATGGTACAAGTAACATCATGTAACAGTAAGAAGAATGAACACCCGTTGGCCAAAAAATCGCCATACCTTGAATTAGGTTATGTTCACTCCTGAATTGTACATGCGTATTGTCTTTCGTGCTAAGTGGGTTTTGTATTTTTCTCATATATAATAATGATAATTCCAGTACTTGCATTATGCATTTATCGCGATTCAAGCGTGATAATCCGCCTTCAGACCAGGGCCGCATACGGCTAACTTATGCTCGTTCATTTATATTATTGGTTCATTTGAACTTTTACATTTGTTTACATTGCTTGGCAATCCCGTTATGATTATAAGCAAAAATTGTTGAAAAGCTATCATAATAGGAGATAAAGAAGGAAAGGGGTATGTTTTCGTGGAATGTAGCAAGAACCTTAAAAAAAAAAAAAAAAAAAAAAAAAAAACCTAAGGTGCAGGACTGAAGTATGCATTTGAAACAGGAAACGCCAATATCAGTTACTTGAATTGCACTTAGCTTTTTCATTGTACACAAATACTGAATTATTCTTCCATTATACATGTTGCTACCCTCCATCATTATCACCGTAATCGCTAACACTTCCCTTATTGAAATGAACTGACTCCTAAAACTATTAAAAATACATCATATTTTTCGCTAGTATTTGAAGTTACCAATATTCCTACACTTGTAGGGAAATTTATACAAGTTACTAGTACCCGACTAATACTTCTGTGAAAAAGAACAACGAAAATGCACTTGTACGTTTGTAAGTATGGAGTTGTAAAGTGAAAGTGTAGCATAAACTTTTGAGGAATAGAATTTCACTAATAACTATAAGCTACAAGTCCATACGCTTGAATGTATTAGACCATAATTTTGTGGGACAGGGCCAAGTAAAATCTGAAACTGGTATGGGAATGCCTAAATTCCCTTTCTGCCCTGGCATCTTGCAACAGGCTTGACCTGAGGTGGGTGTGGGGGCATTTATGAAAGAAAGGAGCAGGTCAGTTGGTAAAATGGGTGCTGATAGCCCTTTTTTGGTTCTGAACCAATGGTTGGAATTAGTACATGTACTGACTGCTACGACCGCAGTCAAACACATAAGAAATCAGTGATTCCCCTAGTCACTTGCGTAATGAATCGTTAACATTGGGTGTATTTCCTGAGAGGCTAAAGTGTTCAATAGTGAAGCCTCTGTCCAAAAAGGGAGAAAAGATAAATGTCTCTAATTACATACCTAAAGCTATTTAACCTACATTTTCCAAGGTGTTTTAGAAAGTAATGTACAGTAGTCTTTATTGCAAGGAACAACATTCTAAGTTTGGCTTTAGAAAAGGAATTTCAACAGAAAATGCTAGCTATAAACTCACTAATAAGATTTATGAAATAGCACGTGTAGGCAGAATATTTTGTGAAAGCAAAGGCTTTTGATTGTGTGAATAATAAAATTCTGATATATAAATTAGCATTCTATGAAATAGAAAACCAATATTTAAAATGGTTTATATCCTACCTTGACTAAAGGAAACAAAAAGTAGTAAAAAATTGTCCCTTTGAAAATGAAAGCAATGCATCAGAGTGGGGAATGATTAACCATGGAGTGCCTCAAGGATCAGTTCTGGGCCCTCTTCTTTTTCTGACATGTATAAATGACCTCTGCTTATCTATCCAAGATTTAGGAAATGCTGTGTTATTTGCAGATGACACAAGCATATTGATAAATGGAAAGAGCCTTATTGATTGTGCCATTAAACTAAATCTGGTTCTGAGTTCATTGTGTGCATGGTTCAAAGCAAATAAAGTGTCTCTAAATCTAAAAAAACAAATGTTATCAAATTCATCACTCACAGATCTCAAGATCCACAATTACAGATAGGATATTATAACAGTGTACTTCTACAAAACAGACATATCAAATTCCTTGGCTTGATAACTGACATATATCTGAATTGGAAAGATCACGTCGATCATATCATATATAAACTTAGCAGTGCATGCTATGCAATATGTGCATTAGTAATGTTGGAGCTAATTAAGACTTAAAGACTGGTTTATTATGCTTATTTCTACTCAATAATGAAGTGCGACCTAATATTTTGGGGAAATTCAGTTAAAAGTGAATGTGTATTCCTATTGCAGAAAAAAGTCATGTGAACAAATAATCTCTGGCACACATAGCACACATTCATGCAAAAACCCCTTTAGGCAATTTGGAATTTTAACTCTTCCTTGAGAATATATATTTTATCCCTCATGAACTTTTATATAAGTAATAAACAAAAATTTGTTCAAAATCAAATTATATGTGACAAGAATACTAGACAAAAAGCAAACTACAACGACCGGCTTCAACACTTTCATGCTATTTAAAAGGCATTATTATGAATGCATTTTAATCCCTCTAGCCTAAAAGCCTAAATAAACAGTGATAATTCCTTTAAATCTGCTCTTAGAAAATGCTTATGTAAAAGGCCTATCATTCTACAACGGAATATATGAGGGATTATAATACTGAGTTTAAAACACTCCAAACTTTTAAACGTGTATATAGTAAAATTTGTATGATTAAGCGACTTGCCTGTGAATAAGTAAGTGAAGCAATAAGAGTGTTTAGTATGACATATATCACATGAATGCATTCATATGACTTGGCCTAACTGTGTTAGTTTCATATATATTTTTTTAAAATAGTTTTTAAAAGATATTGTTTTAATTAACTTGCCTGTTTTTGTTCTAGGTGTTCTTTTTCATTTTTATTATTATTTATGTATATTTGGACAAATTTTTGGTAAATGTAGATTCAATGCTACTGCCGTAATTCTATATGACAAGTTCTACGTCCGTAGGTCTCTGTGACTGCTTCTCAAACTCACTGAATGCTCCAGGAGCTAAACTAAACTACGTGGGATACGTTACTTTTATTAATGTTCGCCCTTGTATACATTTTGTTTTAAAAGACTCACACCATTGTGCTAAAACACTCCATAATTCCATGATATTGCTAAAGGTTGGCAAGTTGCAATGTGTATTGAATGGTTAATCAGTTAACCTGTGTGGAAGAGTGTAAAAATATGAGTTCACCCAATTAAGTGCATTTTAAATAGATATTAATAAGAAGTGCTTTTAGATTGTCATTCCTGAATAGCAGCATAACTGAAAATAGCATAGCGTGTGTGATTACCGCAGCTAAATGGTCTGCTTTGGAAAATTAAGCATTTTACACAAAGCAATAAATTCATTATCACAAGGGTATAGAGTGCAGATTTTTGTATTTGCAAGTATGTATTTCATTTGTATAATACAAATCTGAAACATAACCTTTTCTTGGTGGATGCTCATGAGATTTAAATGTAATAGTTAGAAGCATTTGTTAGTAGGTCTTCCCTGGTTGTTTCAGCTTAATAGAGTGTTATACATAATAAAGCCATTTTAATGTATAAAGTAATAAAAGTGACCAAAGCAGATTACCTGGCTCTTTGCAGGAGTTACACTAAGTTTAATGCATTGAAAAGTTCAGCAGCTGAGTTTAAAACTATTTGTGCATGCCTTTCCAAACATCAAAATTTGTGTCACTAATGGTAACTATAACATCATCAGCAAACTGTGTAATGTTAGTAGTCTGTATTTGGTAGCTGATGTCATGCATATGTAATATAAATAATATAGGTCCATGGGTGTTATTAATGAATGACCTTTATTTCAACAAACCTTACATTCCAGTTTACATAATCTTTTACAAATTTTCTTGGGGTGCTTGTTTTAATTTTTCCCTTTAGGATCCTATACAATTATTGCCCTGGTTGTATATGTATAGCTCCTACTTCCCACTGACTACCCGTTTCACTATTGTCTCATCAATTACCCATTTTCTTAATTAATCATTTACATCTGCCAATTCTCTCTTATCTTCTGCTGCCAGTTAAAACTTCTTGCATTTCCAAACAATTTAATGTGCAATTACAGTATAATATATTGATCCATTTTCTCATCCCTAAACCGTTATCTATATACACTTATTACATTTTCATTTTTACATCAATTAATGAGGAGACAATGAGCAACAAAATATAGAATCAAAGGTAATAATAGTGGAAAGGAAACAAGAGTTAACAAATTATGCATACTACATCAAAATGTACAGAGTATAACAAATAAAATAAACCAGCTAGATGTATTATTAAATGTAGATTTGTTACATGTAGATGTTCTATGCATAACTGAACATTGGTTAAAGTTAGAGCAGTTAATAGTTACTAACCTGAAACGGTTTAGGCTAGTAGATTCCTTTTGTAGGAAAGCCTATAAACATAGCGGGTCGTGTATATATGTTAGATCTGATATAAACACTAGATATAAGGATCTCAAGGAAGATAGGAGCTTTGAGTTATCGTTGATAGATATTAGTGATCAGAATGTAGTTATCATGTGCATTTATAGGGCACCAAATACTAAATTCGATGAATTTTTAACTAAATTAGATGCAGTTCTATTCCGCGTAACTAGAAAATATAAGAATATTATAATTTGTGGAGATTGAAACGTAGATTTTTTGGAGGAGGAAAATAAGGTAAACAAAATAAAAGATTTGCTCTCTGTATACAATTTAGTTAAACTGGTAACGGTACCAACAAGAATAACAGATACAAAAAAATCATTATTGGATGTAATGATCACCAACAAATCTAAAGTTCAAAAACAATCATTAGTTAAGGATATGGCCCTGTCTGATCATTGTGGACAAATATTAGAAGTCAATGTATTAGTACCTAAACAAACAGGGAAAATAGGAACATGTATGAAAAGGACGTTCAATCCAGAAAGCATAAATTTATTTAACTTCTTATTAAAACAGGAAACATGGGAGAAGATCCTTCAGGAAAGCAATGTAAATGTAAAATTTAACACCTTCCTAAACATATTTCTCGACTGGTTTAACATTGCCTTCCCACAAAAACGTGTATATATAAATAGTCAAACCCAAAATGGGTGGATAACAAAAAGAATAAAAATCTCAAGTAATAAGCTGAAGCTACTGTGTAGACTAAAGAAACAGGGTTATATAAATAATGATTTTAAGAGTTATGTACAAAAATGGAGAGGTATCTATCGCAAAGTAATTCTGGAAGCAAAAAGACAAGAAAATGAAAGAATCATATTAAATGCAAATAATAAAACAAAGGCACTGTGGAAAATAATAAACCAGGAAACTGGGAAGAATAACTCTAAACAGTGTGTAACAGAACTAATTAATGATGGTAACAAAATTAGAAGTCCTCAGCATATAGCAGAGTCTTTCAATAAATATTTCTCAGAAATAACAGACAAACTTCTTAGTTCAAATCACTCCCAACATTTTCACTGTAAAACCATAACAGAGATAAAAAATAGTAATAATTCTATTTTTATAAATACAATTACGGAAAGAGAAATACAAAAGGTAGTCAATGAAATGAAAGGCAAATATTCATCTGGAATAGATGAAATACCAGATTATGTGATTAAACAATGTATAGAACAGGTGAAAGTCCCTTTGGTTAACATATATAACTCTTCTCTTGACTCGGGGAATCTTCCCTGATAAGCTTAAAATCGCAAAAATTATTCCAATACACAAGAAAGGAGAAAAAACAAAGAAAGAAAACTATAGACCAAAAAGTGTACTGTCAGTATTTTCAAAAATTTTTGAAAAATTAGTGTACAATAGATTAATAATTTTTTTGGAAAAATATAACATCATTTCTAATGTTGAATTTGGTTTCAGAAAAAACAGGTCTATAGAAACAGCCATAGCCAAATTACTGAATCAAATTCAGCATGCAGTGGACAAAAATATACCGACAATATGAATTTTTTTAGACCTTACTAAAGCATATGATGTATTAGATCACAAAATCCTAATATCTAAGTTGTACAAACATGGAATTAGAGGAAACATGAATAGGTGGATTGAATCCTATCTCACCAATAGGAAGCAAGTTGTGGATCTACAATATGAAAAACAACTGAGAATAAGTAATTATCGATCAAATACAAAAGAAATTATGAGAGGTGTTCCTCAAGATTCAGTACTAGGGCCTCTGTTGTTTTTAATGTATATAAATGACTTGCCTAATAATATTCAAAATGCCGATATGGTTCTTTTTGCTGATGATACAAACATTCTTATAAAAGGAGATAATGATACTGCATTGCAAAATAAAGACACGATCATGTATAGCCTCAGTAACTGGATTAAAAAAAATGAACTAATCGTAAACAGTGAAAAAACTATTGCAATGTCATTTCATAGATGGCAATGTAAAAACAGTATTAAACCTCAAATTATATATGATGGAAACATTATTGAGTACAAGAGAGAAACAAAATTCTTAGGTATACATGTGAATGAAAACCTTAAATGGGATACTCACACTCATAATTTAGCGACTAAACTTAGTTCTGTTTGTTATATGCTTAAAAATCTAAAAAGGCCACTGAATTTATTAGGATTGAAAAATGTACATTTTGCTTATTTTCATAGTCAATTAAAATATGGAATAAAATTTTGGGGAGAAAAGTGTGAGAGAGTATTTAAAATCCAGAAGAGAGCAATAAGAATTATAAGTGGAGTGGATAGTATAACATCCTGTAGACCCTATTATAGGAAACATAATATACTACCATTAGCCTGCCTCTTTATAATAGAGGTCGTAAACCATATTAAGAGATATCAGGGAGAATTATGTACAAATATAGATATTCATTCTCACAATACAAGAAGGAAAATTGACCTTTATGTTCAGATATGCAGGACAAATATTTTAAAAAATAATCTCACCAATGTAGGCATTAAAATGTATAACAAACTACCAATAAATATTAAAGAAATAATCAATATAAAACAATTTAATAAAGAAGTCAAAGCCTTTCTACTGCAACATACCTTTTATTCAGTAAGTGAATATATGAACTTTAAATAAGGCATATTGTAAATCTAGTATTATTACTAAACTTGTATATTGTTTATATTATACTCTGGACGAAGCCCACCTCACGTAAATAGCAACTGTAGCTCTAGGACATGTCCTGTATCATGTAAAATGATCAAAAGGATGAATAAATAAATAAATAAAATACAAATTGTTTCGTATTCACAAAGCTATTAAATGAATAGGCTATTGTGTGTAAAACTTTGTTAAAAAAAACATGAATATATGATTAGATTTATATTCCCATGTAATTACGATAAACATACTTTGTTGAAAATCTTTCAAAATATTTTCATATTAATTATAATTTACTGTATAACATGTTTCATTGCTTTTATATTTATAATGGAAAAATATTGCAATTGTTAATATGGAATCAAATTTAACAGTCAAATGCTCAAAACTTGTGTGCTATATTGTATTACTTACTACTGTAGTGTTTTATTGTCCATTTTATTGTTTGTAATTTAGGTGTATCTTTCTCTTTTATGACATTTTCTGGAACTATTCCATGGACACTACAGCAAAAATCTTACATTTACTAATAAAAAGTGCTATATTCCTATATTTCAATGTAGTCAGAAGTACTTGACAAAACTCATGTAATTTTACCAGTTGAAAAAAAAGAAATGTTTCTGTTCATAATTGATTTATGTATATTTATTTTTTATTAATTTGCTATAATCTGTTATATTTCTTGGTAAGTCTGATGATATCATGTACATGATTAGATAGACAAAACAAATTGTAACCCTATAATCTGTAATGAATTCAAAAGGGAATAAATAAATAAATAAATAAATAATACTATTAGCCTTTAATTTCGTACTTTTTCCATATAAAGCACTTTAATTTCGCCTGTGTACTTGTGATTCTTCTAATAGTCCCTTATTTTCTGGTGCCCTCTATTTCAAAAATACTCCCTGATGACGATGTCACCACACTACATTCTCTGGTGCCTTTCCAGAACCCTATCATTCTGCTCCCCGCTGTCTGCTTTCCAGATGGAGTACCTCTTCCGCTTCACCTCACCAAACTTTCTTCTTCACTCAGATGTTACCCTGGGTTATATTTTGTGTCCGGAACAGATATTCACCATTATTTCTTTTTAGCTGCACCAACTGTTTTCTATTTGTCATGTATGATTTTATCACCCTATACACCTAATCCTCTTAATACCTACCATAGATACTTTAGACATAAGTAAATATTTGTGTACAGTCAAGATCCAGTAGCATGCCAACAGTATAATTTCCAGAGTTAATACAATTTATCATACCTTCAACGCAATCAGATGATGCACTTACAGTGGATCTGTTACTTACAAATCCATTTTGTATTTTAGTATTAAGTTACATTTACTTAAATGTTTTGTTATTCGTTTGTTTAAGATACATTCAATGATTTAAGAGATTGCTGGTAGTACAGATATTGGTGTATAATTATGTATATCATTTTTACCACCATTTTTAAAAATTTTAACTCTACTTGGAACAGGCCTAGTTCAAGTCACCTGTTAATTATTAATTCTATAGGATTTCCAATTTCACAACTGCAGGCTTTTTTCAGTACTGTTGGTATGCCATCTGTTCTTGTGCTATTTTTTTATTTCAATGATTTAATTATTTGTTTTATTTCAGTACTATTAGTGGGATACAGGTAATGGCTGGAGAATATTTTTTAGTTCTTTTTTCATGTTTTGATATGGGTTGCACCTATTTGGATTTTATTTTTTGGCCTACAGAGAGAAAAATGTTATTAAATGCTTCAGCAACTTTCTTAGGTAATGTAATTACATTATTATTCACTTCAATATTAATATTTGTTGTGTTAGGGGCAACTGCAACATTTTGAAAATGATGTATCACATACCAACTTGTTGTACTTATGTTTTTAGAGATCAGGATTTTATTTCTGATGGCACTGCTTTTTCCTGCTCTTACTGCCCAATCATATTCATTTTAAATTAAGATTGCTAAGGTTGCAGTTTTCTTTCACCTTTGATGTTGCTAGCCTTAGGTCAAAATGCAGGTGTTTTATTTTGGGATTAATCCAGCCACTGAATTTTTTTTAATTGAAGTTTTTGCCTTTGGGTATGGGAGGGCAATTAATTTATCATAAAATATATTTAATTTTTCACTTGGATCCTGTTCGGTGGAAAATTTTCCCCAAGGTTTCAGTGGCCAACGCAAATTTTATATTGTTTACGGCTGTTGTATTGGATAAAAGTATATTACTGTTCATGTGTCTCTTTTTAATTATATAGGACAATACATTAGACAATATGGTCAGACAGACATGATTGAATTACATTAACTGAGTGGAGTATACATTCAATGTTGGTTATGATAGTGTCAATTGCTATTCTTGATGTAATTGGAATTCATGTTGCTACATTAATGGTACATTTGTAATTATATTCATTTAGAAGATGTGTAAGCTTACATTTATTTATAGAATTATTTAAGTTGTCTGTGTGTATGTCCCCCGCAACTATGCCAATATTATTATTATTATTATTATTATTATTATTATTATTATTATTATTATTATTATTATTATTATTATTATTATTATTATTATTAATGGTGTGTTTGGGTGATGCTCTTATGTTATTAAAAACATGTTTAAATCTTCTTTTGGATAGATATATATATATATATATATATATATATATATATATATATATATATAAACTATATATTAATACCTGCTAATTCAATATGGTTTTTAACAAACAAATATTTTATATCAACTTTATTCATATTTGCTGATATAGGATAATTATAGATAGAGTGAGTCTCTTTCTTACACTCAAACAGGAAATGCGAGGCAGATTCCTCATCCTGTTCACACATTCTTAAAACTTGGGGCAGAGATGACATATTCCAAGTCAATACACTTAGTGATTTGCCTCAAAAATGCAATTCTTTTCTGCTGACGAAGATACATTATTTTCTATCAGCTTTATCCACTCTCCGCAAGTAGGTTAGCCGTCCTTTCATTGCTGCTAAATTTGCCGAAGTTAATAAAGCGCTTATGTTTTTGGAATAAAACTGTTCATTTTGAGGTTAGTGGGTCAGCATTACATTTAATTTGAAAACTACCGCCACTTTTCTCGTTTTCATTTTACTAAAACTGCAGTGGGTTTTAAACATGTTAATTCGCAAACAATTCGTTCGTATAAAGGGAATAATTTATTCTTAAAGATGACACCTTGCATCTTCCGCTGAGACTGCCACAGGTAACCGAGGTCCTTAAGAGGCGTGGACTCGCGAGCGGGAGGTCTGGGGTTCGAATCGCACCAGGACCGTCCTCCCTTACCGAGTTTCTCTCTCTCTTTTATCAGGTTTTCCTCAGTCCTCACGAATGGCAAATGCCGGGTAGGTCCCTTAAACTTAGGCCTGGAACGTTTCCTTCCTAAAAAAAAAAGGTCATCTCATGTATCACCTCCACGAGTGGCCGAGGTCGTTAAGGCGCGGAATCATGAGCGGGAGGTCTGGAATTCGAATCTCCCTGACTGAGGTTTCTCCAGGTTTTCCTCAGTCCTCATAAATGGCAAATGCCAGGGAGGTACCCTAAACTAAGCCTGAAACATTTCCTTCCCTTGGAAAAAAAAAAAAAAAAAAAAAAAACCTTTCCCAATATATCATTTAATCTCATGTATCATCAGTGCCACCGCCTGTGGTGCCTCAGTAGTAAAAAGCGGTGTTAAACACCATTCAAAAAAAAATCTCATGTATCATCAGTGTTCACCGCCTGTGGTGCCTCAGTAGTAAAAACGGGAATTAAACACCATTCATAATCTTACGCTCACTGCTAGTTTCCCTCTTAGTTCCTAATGATTTCACAGCGGCAACTAATAGGAGCAATACTCGTAGTTGCGGAAGAACCGACCTTATGTACTCCTATCAACTTTGGTATGTAGACATTAATAATATCAACACGACCTCATGTCCGTGAAATTTTGAGTACAGATTTCTTTCCTTTAAAATGTTACATTCACATTGGTATTATGGCGTATATACATGTTTAAGAACGTTAACTGTAGTTTAAGAGTGGTTATTATAAGGCTGGCATTTCATATATACTTTATATGATTTTGTAACTCTTATCCCATCATTGCCTTCAAAAAGAAATGTTGAAAATGTTTTACTCTTCACAGTTCTGTAATGTATTGAAGTCAGTGTATTTCTTGTGCTTCCCTCTTCTTAATAGGGATGCACCACTTGGTTTCTATTATCGTTGGGATGGTTTAGATGTTTTAGCAGAATTCGAGATGCACAAATATCATTGCATTAATACTATGACTAAAATTTAAACGGAAGAGCCCCTTAGCAGACATTTGGAAAAGACGTTATAATTATTTGATATATCGTCCAACTAATGCACACTTAATGTAATTGGTCTGGCAATAGACAAACTCGATTTCTAAAAAATTATTTTATATATTGTTCACATAAGTCTCGCAAACTCGAATTCCAAATATCTCATTGTTGCCTTGAAAATGTAATATATGCCAAAATTTTCTCCTTAAAGGGCAGTAGGCATGCATCAATTGGTTTCTATTGTGGCGGGTGTTTCAGAAGATTCCTTTATGGCTATACTTCTACTAAATTACATAAAATACGAGAGTTCTCCTAGTAACGCAATTCCTTTTGTTTAATTCTGAATGTGAAAAATATTTGCAAGTGTTATTAACGGAACAAGACGTTAGGTACATCTCCTGTTCACATGATGTCGGTGGGTAATTGGTACTAAGGTGCCATTATTATAAGTTCAAAATATCGATGGAGTCTTTTCAATTTCAAAAGTGAACTAAAATTACCAGTTTAAAATACGAGCACAGGATATATGTGAAGGATATTCTTCATTACATGCATTTACAGAAATTTAGCAGATTACACCATAGTGCATTTGGTTTAAAGACCCTAGAATTCTGATATAAATATATCAATATTTTCCATTACCTTCATACTGCGAGTTAATGGATATGATGTATACTGTTATATATTTCCCTTGATGAATGTATAATGATTAATTTATAGAACATGTCTGTAAACGCAATGTAGTTTGATGTTTTTATATGTGTATCGCAAACGAATAGTTAACCCCTTTTCCATTGTTCAAACCCCCGATTCACTGCGTTCCAACTACTCCACAATAGTATGGACGTCAGCTGCAAACGAATTTTAGAATTTCTTTTATTAGAACGATTCAAATGTGATTTCAGTCTATGGGTGCATGTAATGCGATAAACTGCAGCGTATCCCGTTGCCTTTAAATGCATATTTCACACCCTTGCGCGAATAATACCGAAGGATATAGGCAATTAATCAGCATTTAATACGTAGGTTACGAAATGTTAAAATTTGTAAATAATGGTGCAAAATGGCTATCTTACATTCATTCATTGATATACCATAAATCACTTGGTCAAGGGTATATATGATTGTTTCTGTAACAGAATTATGTCATGAACAGTTGAACCGTACTTGACATATATATATATATTAAAAAAGTAATCTACTTTGTTTCAGTAGAGTTATAAACGATTATAATATGTAGTAATCAATATCTAAATCCAATGCAGTCCTTCTGCAAATTTGTCGCTTTATTTTATGCTTACTTGGAGAGGCAGTTGATATTATAATTTACATATATATGCAACATCTTTCATGCACAGCTGATGAACCCATATGTATGATCCAAAGAAGCACTTTAATATATTTAATTGAATATAATTTATTTTCAAGGTATTAATGCTGTTTAGTGGGAGAAATAACGATTTTATAAATTTGTATACGTTAAAAATCAGCTTCGCCATCTGTTGACTAGGAAAGAAGGAGTAGGGCTACTTCAGCTCACTCGATTCCCCTGTCATCTGTCTATAGCTTAATTCGTCCTTCCAATACATGGAGAGCTAGCACAGAACACGTGCTGGGAAAAACGATGCAGCCAACGCGAACTATTGAAAAGTATTTTACTGTTTTGCACTTTATAAACAAAGTCTTTTAAATAAGCGGCACTTTCTTTATTTTAATTGAAAGCCTGTTTTCACTCTGTATTATAATACTTATTATTTTGTATTTCTAACTTGGTTATTCCATGACATTGTTATGTGGTTGGCTATATGTTTTCAATTGACCGCTAATATTAAAGGATTAAATATACCCATTTTACCGAAGTACATGCACTTTAATTAGAAGTGAATAAAAATTGCTTGTTTTTTGAAATGCTTCTTACCTCGATGCTGAAACAAGGGCTGGAAGAACCAGGCAGATAGTTCAAAGTCATTGGTTCGTCGCATTCCAGCTATTCAACAAAAGTCGGCTCAAAAGTGTAATCGCACAAGTTCTTTTAAAGTATGGTCGTATAACTTTCTGTTATGCGAAATAATATGGTACAAGTAACATCATGTAACAGTAAGAAGAATGAACACCCGTTGGCCAAAAAATCGCCATACCTTGAATTAGGTTATGTTCACTCCTGAATTGTACATGCGTATTGTCTTTCGTGCTAAGTGGGTTTTGTATTTTTCTCATATATAATAATGATAATTCCAGTACTTGCATTATGCATTTATCGCGATTCAAGCGTGATAATCCGCCTTCAGACCAGGGCCGCATACGGCTAACTTATGCTCGTTCATTTATATTATTGGTTCATTTGAACTTTTACATTTGTTTACATTGCTTGGCAATCCCGTTATGATTATAAGCAAAAATTGTTGAAAAGCTATCATAATAGGAGATAAAGAAGGAAAGGGGTATGTTTTCGTGGAATGTAGCAAGAACCTTAAAAAAAAAAAAAAAAAAAAAAAAAAAACCTAAGGTGCAGGACTGAAGTATGCATTTGAAACAGGAAACGCCAATATCAGTTACTTGAATTGCACTTAGCTTTTTCATTGTACACAAATACTGAATTATTCTTCCATTATACATGTTGCTACCCTCCATCATTATCACCGTAATCGCTAACACTTCCCTTATTGAAATGAACTGACTCCTAAAACTATTAAAAATACATCATATTTTTCGCTAGTATTTGAAGTTACCAATATTCCTACACTTGTAGGGAAATTTATACAAGTTACTAGTACCCGACTAATACTTCTGTGAAAAAGAACAACGAAAATGCACTTGTACGTTTGTAAGTATGGAGTTGTAAAGTGAAAGTGTAGCATAAACTTTTGAGGAATAGAATTTCACTAATAACTATAAGCTACAAGTCCATACGCTTGAATGTATTAGACCATAATTTTGTGGGACAGGGCCAAGTAAAATCTGAAACTGGTATGGGAATGCCTAAATTCCCTTTCTGCCCTGGCATCTTGCAACAGGCTTGACCTGAGGTGGGTGTGGGGGCATTTATGAAAGAAAGGAGCAGGTCAGTTGGTAAAATGGGTGCTGATAGCCCTTTTTTGGTTCTGAACCAATGGTTGGAATTAGTACATGTACTGACTGCTACGACCGCAGTCAAACACATAAGAAATCAGTGATTCCCCTAGTCACTTGCGTAATGAATCGTTAACATTGGGTGTATTTCCTGAGAGGCTAAAGTGTTCAATAGTGAAGCCTCTGTCCAAAAAGGGAGAAAAGATAAATGTCTCTAATTACATACCTAAAGCTATTTAACCTACATTTTCCAAGGTGTTTTAGAAAGTAATGTACAGTAGTCTTTATTGCAAGGAACAACATTCTAAGTTTGGCTTTAGAAAAGGAATTTCAACAGAAAATGCTAGCTATAAACTCACTAATAAGATTTATGAAATAGCACGTGTAGGCAGAATATTTTGTGAAAGCAAAGGCTTTTGATTGTGTGAATAATAAAATTCTGATATATAAATTAGCATTCTATGAAATAGAAAACCAATATTTAAAATGGTTTATATCCTACCTTGACTAAAGGAAACAAAAAGTAGTAAAAAATTGTCCCTTTGAAAATGAAAGCAATGCATCAGAGTGGGGAATGATTAACCATGGAGTGCCTCAAGGATCAGTTCTGGGCCCTCTTCTTTTTCTGACATGTATAAATGACCTCTGCTTATCTATCCAAGATTTAGGAAATGCTGTGTTATTTGCAGATGACACAAGCATATTGATAAATGGAAAGAGCCTTATTGATTGTGCCATTAAACTAAATCTGGTTCTGAGTTCATTGTGTGCATGGTTCAAAGCAAATAAAGTGTCTCTAAATCTAAAAAAACAAATGTTATCAAATTCATCACTCACAGATCTCAAGATCCACAATTACAGATAGGATATTATAACAGTGTACTTCTACAAAACAGACATATCAAATTCCTTGGCTTGATAACTGACATATATCTGAATTGGAAAGATCACGTCGATCATATCATATATAAACTTAGCAGTGCATGCTATGCAATATGTGCATTAGTAATGTTGGAGCTAATTAAGACTTAAAGACTGGTTTATTATGCTTATTTCTACTCAATAATGAAGTGCGACCTAATATTTTGGGGAAATTCAGTTAAAAGTGAATGTGTATTCCTATTGCAGAAAAAAGTCATGTGAACAAATAATCTCTGGCACACATAGCACACATTCATGCAAAAACCCCTTTAGGCAATTTGGAATTTTAACTCTTCCTTGAGAATATATATTTTATCCCTCATGAACTTTTATATAAGTAATAAACAAAAATTTGTTCAAAATCAAATTATATGTGACAAGAATACTAGACAAAAAGCAAACTACAACGACCGGCTTCAACACTTTCATGCTATTTAAAAGGCATTATTATGAATGCATTTTAATCCCTCTAGCCTAAAAGCCTAAATAAACAGTGATAATTCCTTTAAATCTGCTCTTAGAAAATGCTTATGTAAAAGGCCTATCATTCTACAACGGAATATATGAGGGATTATAATACTGAGTTTAAAACACTCCAAACTTTTAAACGTGTATATAGTAAAATTTGTATGATTAAGCGACTTGCCTGTGAATAAGTAAGTGAAGCAATAAGAGTGTTTAGTATGACATATATCACATGAATGCATTCATATGACTTGGCCTAACTGTGTTAGTTTCATATATATTTTTTTAAAATAGTTTTTAAAAGATATTGTTTTAATTAACTTGCCTGTTTTTGTTCTAGGTGTTCTTTTTCATTTTTATTATTATTTATGTATATTTGGACAAATTTTTGGTAAATGTAGATTCAATGCTACTGCCGTAATTCTATATGACAAGTTCTACGTCCGTAGGTCTCTGTGACTGCTTCTCAAACTCACTGAATGCTCCAGGAGCTAAACTAAACTACGTGGGATACGTTACTTTTATTAATGTTCGCCCTTGTATACATTTTGTTTTAAAAGACTCACACCATTGTGCTAAAACACTCCATAATTCCATGATATTGCTAAAGGTTGGCAAGTTGCAATGTGTATTGAATGGTTAATCAGTTAACCTGTGTGGAAGAGTGTAAAAATATGAGTTCACCCAATTAAGTGCATTTTAAATAGATATTAATAAGAAGTGCTTTTAGATTGTCATTCCTGAATAGCAGCATAACTGAAAATAGCATAGCGTGTGTGATTACCGCAGCTAAATGGTCTGCTTTGGAAAATTAAGCATTTTACACAAAGCAATAAATTCATTATCACAAGGGTATAGAGTGCAGATTTTTGTATTTGCAAGTATGTATTTCATTTGTATAATACAAATCTGAAACATAACCTTTTCTTGGTGGATGCTCATGAGATTTAAATGTAATAGTTAGAAGCATTTGTTAGTAGGTCTTCCCTGGTTGTTTCAGCTTAATAGAGTGTTATACATAATAAAGCCATTTTAATGTATAAAGTAATAAAAGTGACCAAAGCAGATTACCTGGCTCTTTGCAGGAGTTACACTAAGTTTAATGCATTGAAAAGTTCAGCAGCTGAGTTTAAAACTATTTGTGCATGCCTTTCCAAACATCAAAATTTGTGTCACTAATGGTAACTATAACATCATCAGCAAACTGTGTAATGTTAGTAGTCTGTATTTGGTAGCTGATGTCATGCATATGTAATATAAATAATATAGGTCCATGGGTGTTATTAATGAATGACCTTTATTTCAACAAACCTTACATTCCAGTTTACATAATCTTTTACAAATTTTCTTGGGGTGCTTGTTTTAATTTTTCCCTTTAGGATCCTATACAATTATTGCCCTGGTTGTATATGTATAGCTCCTACTTCCCACTGACTACCCGTTTCACTATTGTCTCATCAATTACCCATTTTCTTAATTAATCATTTACATCTGCCAATTCTCTCTTATCTTCTGCTGCCAGTTAAAACTTCTTGCATTTCCAAACAATTTAATGTGCAATTACAGTATAATATATTGATCCATTTTCTCATCCCTAAACCGTTATCTATATACACTTATTACATTTTCATTTTTACATCAATTAATGAGGAGACAATGAGCAACAAAATATAGAATCAAAGGTAATAATAGTGGAAAGGAAACAAGAGTTAACAAATTATGCATACTACATCAAAATGTACAGAGTATAACAAATAAAATAAACCAGCTAGATGTATTATTAAATGTAGATTTGTTACATGTAGATGTTCTATGCATAACTGAACATTGGTTAAAGTTAGAGCAGTTAATAGTTACTAACCTGAAACGGTTTAGGCTAGTAGATTCCTTTTGTAGGAAAGCCTATAAACATAGCGGGTCGTGTATATATGTTAGATCTGATATAAACACTAGATATAAGGATCTCAAGGAAGATAGGAGCTTTGAGTTATCGTTGATAGATATTAGTGATCAGAATGTAGTTATCATGTGCATTTATAGGGCACCAAATACTAAATTCGATGAATTTTTAACTAAATTAGATGCAGTTCTATTCCGCGTAACTAGAAAATATAAGAATATTATAATTTGTGGAGATTGAAACGTAGATTTTTTGGAGGAGGAAAATAAGGTAAACAAAATAAAAGATTTGCTCTCTGTATACAATTTAGTTAAACTGGTAACGGTACCAACAAGAATAACAGATACAAAAAAATCATTATTGGATGTAATGATCACCAACAAATCTAAAGTTCAAAAACAATCATTAGTTAAGGATATGGCCCTGTCTGATCATTGTGGACAAATATTAGAAGTCAATGTATTAGTACCTAAACAAACAGGGAAAATAGGAACATGTATGAAAAGGACGTTCAATCCAGAAAGCATAAATTTATTTAACTTCTTATTAAAACAGGAAACATGGGAGAAGATCCTTCAGGAAAGCAATGTAAATGTAAAATTTAACACCTTCCTAAACATATTTCTCGACTGGTTTAACATTGCCTTCCCACAAAAACGTGTATATATAAATAGTCAAACCCAAAATGGGTGGATAACAAAAAGAATAAAAATCTCAAGTAATAAGCTGAAGCTACTGTGTAGACTAAAGAAACAGGGTTATATAAATAATGATTTTAAGAGTTATGTACAAAAATGGAGAGGTATCTATCGCAAAGTAATTCTGGAAGCAAAAAGACAAGAAAATGAAAGAATCATATTAAATGCAAATAATAAAACAAAGGCACTGTGGAAAATAATAAACCAGGAAACTGGGAAGAATAACTCTAAACAGTGTGTAACAGAACTAATTAATGATGGTAACAAAATTAGAAGTCCTCAGCATATAGCAGAGTCTTTCAATAAATATTTCTCAGAAATAACAGACAAACTTCTTAGTTCAAATCACTCCCAACATTTTCACTGTAAAACCATAACAGAGATAAAAAATAGTAATAATTCTATTTTTATAAATACAATTACGGAAAGAGAAATACAAAAGGTAGTCAATGAAATGAAAGGCAAATATTCATCTGGAATAGATGAAATACCAGATTATGTGATTAAACAATGTATAGAACAGGTGAAAGTCCCTTTGGTTAACATATATAACTCTTCTCTTGACTCGGGGAATCTTCCCTGATAAGCTTAAAATCGCAAAAATTATTCCAATACACAAGAAAGGAGAAAAAACAAAGAAAGAAAACTATAGACCAAAAAGTGTACTGTCAGTATTTTCAAAAATTTTTGAAAAATTAGTGTACAATAGATTAATAATTTTTTTGGAAAAATATAACATCATTTCTAATGTTGAATTTGGTTTCAGAAAAAACAGGTCTATAGAAACAGCCATAGCCAAATTACTGAATCAAATTCAGCATGCAGTGGACAAAAATATACCGACAATATGAATTTTTTTAGACCTTACTAAAGCATATGATGTATTAGATCACAAAATCCTAATATCTAAGTTGTACAAACATGGAATTAGAGGAAACATGAATAGGTGGATTGAATCCTATCTCACCAATAGGAAGCAAGTTGTGGATCTACAATATGAAAAACAACTGAGAATAAGTAATTATCGATCAAATACAAAAGAAATTATGAGAGGTGTTCCTCAAGATTCAGTACTAGGGCCTCTGTTGTTTTTAATGTATATAAATGACTTGCCTAATAATATTCAAAATGCCGATATGGTTCTTTTTGCTGATGATACAAACATTCTTATAAAAGGAGATAATGATACTGCATTGCAAAATAAAGACACGATCATGTATAGCCTCAGTAACTGGATTAAAAAAAATGAACTAATCGTAAACAGTGAAAAAACTATTGCAATGTCATTTCATAGATGGCAATGTAAAAACAGTATTAAACCTCAAATTATATATGATGGAAACATTATTGAGTACAAGAGAGAAACAAAATTCTTAGGTATACATGTGAATGAAAACCTTAAATGGGATACTCACACTCATAATTTAGCGACTAAACTTAGTTCTGTTTGTTATATGCTTAAAAATCTAAAAAGGCCACTGAATTTATTAGGATTGAAAAATGTACATTTTGCTTATTTTCATAGTCAATTAAAATATGGAATAAAATTTTGGGGAGAAAAGTGTGAGAGAGTATTTAAAATCCAGAAGAGAGCAATAAGAATTATAAGTGGAGTGGATAGTATAACATCCTGTAGACCCTATTATAGGAAACATAATATACTACCATTAGCCTGCCTCTTTATAATAGAGGTCGTAAACCATATTAAGAGATATCAGGGAGAATTATGTACAAATATAGATATTCATTCTCACAATACAAGAAGGAAAATTGACCTTTATGTTCAGATATGCAGGACAAATATTTTAAAAAATAATCTCACCAATGTAGGCATTAAAATGTATAACAAACTACCAATAAATATTAAAGAAATAATCAATATAAAACAATTTAATAAAGAAGTCAAAGCCTTTCTACTGCAACATACCTTTTATTCAGTAAGTGAATATATGAACTTTAAATAAGGCATATTGTAAATCTAGTATTATTACTAAACTTGTATATTGTTTATATTATACTCTGGACGAAGCCCACCTCACGTAAATAGCAACTGTAGCTCTAGGACATGTCCTGTATCATGTAAAATGATCAAAAGGATGAATAAATAAATAAATAAAATACAAATTGTTTCGTATTCACAAAGCTATTAAATGAATAGGCTATTGTGTGTAAAACTTTGTTAAAAAAAACATGAATATATGATTAGATTTATATTCCCATGTAATTACGATAAACATACTTTGTTGAAAATCTTTCAAAATATTTTCATATTAATTATAATTTACTGTATAACATGTTTCATTGCTTTTATATTTATAATGGAAAAATATTGCAATTGTTAATATGGAATCAAATTTAACAGTCAAATGCTCAAAACTTGTGTGCTATATTGTATTACTTACTACTGTAGTGTTTTATTGTCCATTTTATTGTTTGTAATTTAGGTGTATCTTTCTCTTTTATGACATTTTCTGGAACTATTCCATGGACACTACAGCAAAAATCTTACATTTACTAATAAAAAGTGCTATATTCCTATATTTCAATGTAGTCAGAAGTACTTGACAAAACTCATGTAATTTTACCAGTTGAAAAAAAAGAAATGTTTCTGTTCATAATTGATTTATGTATATTTATTTTTTATTAATTTGCTATAATCTGTTATATTTCTTGGTAAGTCTGATGATATCATGTACATGATTAGATAGACAAAACAAATTGTAACCCTATAATCTGTAATGAATTCAAAAGGGAATAAATAAATAAATAAATAAATAATACTATTAGCCTTTAATTTCGTACTTTTTCCATATAAAGCACTTTAATTTCGCCTGTGTACTTGTGATTCTTCTAATAGTCCCTTATTTTCTGGTGCCCTCTATTTCAAAAATACTCCCTGATGACGATGTCACCACACTACATTCTCTGGTGCCTTTCCAGAACCCTATCATTCTGCTCCCCGCTGTCTGCTTTCCAGATGGAGTACCTCTTCCGCTTCACCTCACCAAACTTTCTTCTTCACTCAGATGTTACCCTGGGTTATATTTTGTGTCCGGAACAGATATTCACCATTATTTCTTTTTAGCTGCACCAACTGTTTTCTATTTGTCATGTATGATTTTATCACCCTATACACCTAATCCTCTTAATACCTACCATAGATACTTTAGACATAAGTAAATATTTGTGTACAGTCAAGATCCAGTAGCATGCCAACAGTATAATTTCCAGAGTTAATACAATTTATCATACCTTCAACGCAATCAGATGATGCACTTACAGTGGATCTGTTACTTACAAATCCATTTTGTATTTTAGTATTAAGTTACATTTACTTAAATGTTTTGTTATTCGTTTGTTTAAGATACATTCAATGATTTAAGAGATTGCTGGTAGTACAGATATTGGTGTATAATTATGTATATCATTTTTACCACCATTTTTAAAAATTTTAACTCTACTTGGAACAGGCCTAGTTCAAGTCACCTGTTAATTATTAATTCTATAGGATTTCCAATTTCACAACTGCAGGCTTTTTTCAGTACTGTTGGTATGCCATCTGTTCTTGTGCTATTTTTTTATTTCAATGATTTAATTATTTGTTTTATTTCAGTACTATTAGTGGGATACAGGTAATGGCTGGAGAATATTTTTTAGTTCTTTTTTCATGTTTTGATATGGGTTGCACCTATTTGGATTTTATTTTTTGGCCTACAGAGAGAAAAATGTTATTAAATGCTTCAGCAACTTTCTTAGGTAATGTAATTACATTATTATTCACTTCAATATTAATATTTGTTGTGTTAGGGGCAACTGCAACATTTTGAAAATGATGTATCACATACCAACTTGTTGTACTTATGTTTTTAGAGATCAGGATTTTATTTCTGATGGCACTGCTTTTTCCTGCTCTTACTGCCCAATCATATTCATTTTAAATTAAGATTGCTAAGGTTGCAGTTTTCTTTCACCTTTGATGTTGCTAGCCTTAGGTCAAAATGCAGGTGTTTTATTTTGGGATTAATCCAGCCACTGAATTTTTTTTAATTGAAGTTTTTGCCTTTGGGTATGGGAGGGCAATTAATTTATCATAAAATATATTTAATTTTTCACTTGGATCCTGTTCGGTGGAAAATTTTCCCCAAGGTTTCAGTGGCCAACGCAAATTTTATATTGTTTACGGCTGTTGTATTGGATAAAAGTATATTACTGTTCATGTGTCTCTTTTTAATTATATAGGACAATACATTAGACAATATGGTCAGACAGACATGATTGAATTACATTAACTGAGTGGAGTATACATTCAATGTTGGTTATGATAGTGTCAATTGCTATTCTTGATGTAATTGGAATTCATGTTGCTACATTAATGGTACATTTGTAATTATATTCATTTAGAAGATGTGTAAGCTTACATTTATTTATAGAATTATTTAAGTTGTCTGTGTGTATGTCCCCCGCAACTATGCCAATATTATTATTATTATTATTATTATTATTATTATTATTATTATTATTATTATTATTAATGGTGTGTTTGGGTGATGCTCTTATGTTATTAAAAACATGTTTAAATCTTCTTTTGGATAGATATATATATATATATATATATATATATATATATAAACTATATATTAATACCTGCTAATTCAATATGGTTTTTAACAAACAAATATTTTATATCAACTTTATTCATATTTGCTGATATAGGATAATTATAGATAGAGTGAGTCTCTTTCTTACACTCAAACAGGAAATGCGAGGCAGATTCCTCATCCTGTTCACACATTCTTAAAACTTGGGGCAGAGATGACATATTCCAAGTCAATACACTTAGTGATTTGCCTCAAAAATGCAATTCTTTTCTGCTGACGAAGATACATTATTTTCTATCAGCTTTATCCACTCTCCGCAAGTAGGTTAGCCGTCCTTTCATTGCTGCTAAATTTGCCGAAGTTAATAAAGCGCTTATGTTTTTGGAATAAAACTGTTCATTTTGAGGTTAGTGGGTCAGCATTACATTTAATTTGAAAACTACCGCCACTTTTCTCGTTTTCATTTTATTAAAACTGCAGTGGGTTTTAAACATGTTAATTCGCAAACAATTCGTTCGTATAAAGGGAATAATTTATTCTTAAAGATGACACCTTGCATCTTCCGCTGAGACTGCCACAGGTAACCGAGGTCCTTAAGAGGCGTGGACTCGCGAGCGGGAGGTCTGGGGTTCGAATCGCACCAGGACCGTCCTCCCTGACCGAGTTTCTCTCTCTCTTTTATCAGGTTTTCCTCAGTCCTCACGAATGGCAAATGCCGGGTAGGTCCCTTAAACTTAGGCCTGGAACGTTTCCTTCCTAAAAAAAAAAGGTCATCTCATGTATCACCTCCACGAGTGGCCGAGGTCGTTAAGGCGCGGAATCATGAGCGGGAGGTCTGGAATTCGAATCCCACCTGAGGGATTCGAATTCCTGACCTCCCTGACTGAGGTTTCTCCAGGTTTTCCTCAGTCCTCATAAATGGCAAATGCCAGGGAGGTACCCTAAACTAAGCCTGAAACATTTCCTTCCCTTGGAAAAAAAAAAAAAAAAAAAAAAAAAAAAAAAAAACCTTTCCCAATATATCATTTAATCTCATGTATCATCAGTGTCACCGCCTGTGGTGCCTCAGTAGTAAAAAGCGGTGTTAAACACCATTCAAAAAAAATCTCATGTATCATCAGTGTTCACCGCCTGTGGTGCCTCAGTAGTAAAAACGGGAATTAAACACCATTCATAATCTTACGCTCACTGCTAGTTTCCCTCTTAGTTCCTAATGACTTCACAGCGGCAACTAATAGAAGCAATACTCGTAGTTGCGGAAGTACCGACCTTATGTACTCTTATCAACTTTGGTATGTAGACATTAATAATATCAACACGACCTCATGTCCGTGAAATTTTGAGTACAGATTTCTTTCCTTTAAAATGTTACATTCACATTGGTATTATGGCGTATATACATGTTTAAGAACGTTAACTGTAGTTTAAGAGTGGTTATTATAAGGCTGGCATTTCATATATACTTTATATGATTTTGTAACTCTTATCCCATCATTGCCTTCAAAAAGAAATGTTGAAAATGTTTTACTCTTCACAGTTCTGTAATGTATTGAAGTCAGTGTATTTCTTGTGCTTCCCTCTTCTTAATAGGGATGCACCACTTGGTTTCTATTATCGTTGGGATGGTTTAGATGTTTTAGCAGAATTCGAGATGCACAAATATCATTGCATTAATACTATGACTAAAATTTAAACGGAAGAGCCCCTTAGCAGACATTTGGAAAAGACGTTATAATTATTTGATATATCGTCCAACTAATGCACACTTAATGTAATTGGTCTGGCAATAGACAAACTCGATTTCTAAAAAATTATTTTATATATTGTTCACATAAGTCTCGCAAACTCGAATTCCAAATATCTCATTGTTGCCTTGAAAATGTAATATATGCCAAAATTTTCTCCTTAAAGGGCAGTAGGCATGCATCAATTGGTTTCTATTGTGGCGGGTGTTTCAGAAGATTCCTTTATGGCTATACTTCTACTAAATTACATAAAATACGAGAGTTCTCCTAGTAACGCAATTCCTTTTGTTTAATTCTGAATGTGAAAAATATTTGCAAGTGTTATTAACGGAACAAGACGTTAGGTACATCTCCTGTTCACATGATGTCGGTGGGTAATTGGTACTAAGGTGCCATTATTATAAGTTCAAAATATCGATGGAGTCTTTTCAATTTCAAAAGTGAACTAAAATTACCAGTTTAAAATACGAGCACAGGATATATGTGAAGGATATTCTTCATTACATGCATTTACAGAAATTTAGCAGATTACACCATAGTGCATTTGGTTTAAAGACCCTAGAATTCTGATATAAATATATCAATATTTTCCATTACCTTCATACTGCGAGTTAATGGATATGATGTATACTGTTATATATTTCCCTTGATGAATGTATAATGATTAATTTATAGAACATGTCTGTAAACGCAATGTAGTTTGATGTTTTTATATGTGTATCGCAAACGAATAGTTAACCCCTTTTCCATTGTTCAAACCCCCGATTCACTGCGTTCCAACTACTCCACAATAGTATGGACGTCAGCTGCAAACGAATTTTAGAATTTCTTTTATTAGAACGATTCAAATGTGATTTCAGTCTATGGGTGCATGTAATGCGATAAACTGCAGCGTATCCCGTTGCCTTTAAATGCATATTTCACACCCTTGCGCGAATAATACCGAAGGATATAGGCAATTAATCAGCATTTAATACGTAGGTTACGAAATGTTAAAATTTGTAAATAATGGTGCAAAATGGCTATCTTACATTCATTCATTGATATACCATAAATCACTTGGTCAAGGGTATATATGATTGTTTCTGTAACAGAATTATGTCATGAACAGTTGAACCGTACTTGACATATATATATATATATTAAAAAAGTAATCTACTTTGTTTCAGTAGAGTTATAAACGATTATAATATGTAGTAATCAATATCTAAATCCAATGCAGTCCTTCTGCAAATTTGTCGCTTTATTTTATGCTTACTTGGAGAGGCAGTTGATATTATAATTTACATATATATGCAACATCTTTCATGCACAGCTGATGAACCCATATGTATGATCCAAAGAAGCACTTTAATATATTTAATTGAATATAATTTATTTTCAAGGTATTAATGCTGTTTAGTGGGAGAAATAACGATTTTATAAATTTGTATACGTTAAAAATCAGCTTCGCCATCTGTTGACTAGGAAAGAAGGAGTAGGGCTACTTCAGCTCACTCGATTCCCCTGTCATCTGTCTATAGCTTAATTCGTCCTTCCAATACATGGAGAGCTAGCACAGAACACGTGCTGGGAAAAACGATGCAGCCAACGCGAACTATTGAAAAGTATTTTACTGTTTTGCACTTTATAAACAAAGTCTTTTAAATAAGCGGCACTTTCTTTATTTTAATTGAAAGCCTGTTTTCACTCTGTATTATAATACTTATTATTTTGTATTTCTAACTTGGTTATTCCATGATATTGTTATGTGGTTGGCTATATGTTTTCAATTGACCGCTAATATTAAAGGATTAAATATACCCATTTTACCGAAGTACATGCACTTTAATTAGAAGTGAATAAAAATTGCTTGTTTTTTGAAATGCTTCTTACCTCGATGCTGAAGCAAGGGCTGGAAGAACCAGGCAGATAGTTCAAAGTCATTGGTTCGTCGCATTCCAGCTATTCAACAAAAGTCGGCTCAAAAGTGTAATCGCACAAGTTCTTTTAAAGTATGGTCGTATAACTTTCTGTTATGCGAAATAATATGGTACAAGTAACATCATGTAACAGTAAGAAGAATGAACACCCGTTGGCCAAAAAATCGCCATACCTTGAATTAGGTTATGTTCACTCCTGAATTGTACATGCGTATTGTCTTTCGTGCTAAGTGGGTTTTGTATTTTTCTCATATATAATAATGATAATTCCAGTACTTGCATTATGCATTTATCGCGATTCAAGCGCGATAATCCGCCTTCAGACCAGGGCCGCATACGGCTAACTTATGCTCGTTCATTTATATTATTGGTTCATTTGAACTTTTACATTTGTTTACATTGCTTGGCAATCCCGTTATGATTATAAGCAAAAATTGTTGAAAAGCTATCATAATAGGAGATAAAGAAGGAAAGGGGTATGTTTTCGTGGAATGTAGCAAGAACCTTAAAAAAAAAAAAAAAAAAAAAAAAAAAAAAAAAAAAAAAACCTAAGGTGCAGGACTGAAGTATGCATTTGAAACAGGAAACGCCAATATCAGTTACTTGAATTGCACTTAGCTTTTTCATTGTACACAAATACTGAATTATTCTTCCATTATACATGTTGCTACCCTCCATCATTATCACCGTAATCGCTAACACTTCCCTTATTGAAATGAACTGACTCCTAAAACTATTAAAAATACATCATATTTTTCGCTAGTATTTGAAGTTACCAATATTCCTACACTTGTAGGGAAATTTATACAAGTTACTAGTACCCGACTAATACTTCTGTGAAAAAGAACAACGAAAATGCACTTGTACGTTTGTAAGTATGGAGTTGTAAAGTGAAAGTGTAGCATAAACTTTTGAGGAATAGAATTTCACTAATAACTATAAGCTACAAGTCCATACGCTTGAATGTATTAGACCATAATTTTGTGGGACAGGGCCAAGTAAAATCTGAAACTGGTATGGGAATGCCTAAATTCCCTTTCTGCCCTGGCATCTTGCAACAGGCTTGACCTGAGGTGGGTGTGGGGGCATTTATGAAAGAAAGGAGCAGGTCAGTTGGTAAAATGGGTGCTGATAGCCCTTTTTTGGTTCTGAACCAATGGTTGGAATTAGTACATGTACTGACTGCTACGACCGCAGTCAAACACATAAGAAATCAGTGATTCCCCTAGTCACTTGCGTAATGAATCGTTAACATTGGGTGTATTTCCTGAGAGGCTAAAGTGTTCAATAGTGAAGCCTCTGTCCAAAAAGGGAGAAAAGATAAATGTCTCTAATTACATACCTAAAGCTATTTAACCTACATTTTCCAAGGTGTTTTAGAAAGTAATGTACAGTAGTCTTTATTGCAAGGAACAACATTCTAAGTTTGGCTTTAGAAAAGGAATTTCAACAGAAAATGCTAGCTATAAACTCACTAATAAGATTTATGAAATAGCACGTGTAGGCAGAATATTTTGTGAAAGCAAAGGCTTTTGATTGTGTGAATAATAAAATTCTGATATATAAATTAGCATTCTATGAAATAGAAAACCAATATTTAAAATGGTTTATATCCTACCTTGACTAAAGGAAACAAAAAGTAGTAAAAAATTGTCCCTTTGAAAATGAAAGCAATGCATCAGAGTGGGGAATGATTAACCATGGAGTGCCTCAAGGATCAGTTCTGGGCCCTCTTCTTTTTCTGACATGTATAAATGACCTCTGCTTATCTATCCAAGATTTAGGAAATGCTGTGTTATTTGCAGATGACACAAGCATATTGATAAATGGAAAGAGCCTTATTGATTGTGCCATTAAACTAAATCTGGTTCTGAGTTCATTGTGTGCATGGTTCAAAGCAAATAAAGTGTCTCTAAATCTAAAAAAACAAATGTTATCAAATTCATCACTCACAGATCTCAAGATCCACAATTACAGATAGGATATTATAACAGTGTACTTCTACAAAACAGACATATCAAATTCCTTGGCTTGATAACTGACAAATATCTGAATTGGAAAGATCACGTCGATCATATCATATATAAACTTAGCAGTGCATGCTATGCAATATGTGCATTAGTAATGTTGGAGCTAATTAAGACTTAAAGACTGGTTTATTATGCTTATTTCTACTCAATAATGAAGTGCGACCTAATATTTTGGGGAAATTCAGTTAAAAGTGAATGTGTATTCCTATTGCAGAAAAAAGTCATGTGAACAAATAATCTCTGGCACACATAGCACACATTCATGCAAAAACCCCTTTAGGCAATTTGGAATTTTAACTCTTCCTTGAGAATATATATTTTATCCCTCATGAACTTTTATATAAGTAATAAACAAAAATTTGTTCAAAATCAAATTATATGTGACAAGAATACTAGACAAAAAGCAAACTACAACGACCGGCTTCAACACTTTCATGCTATTTAAAAGGCATTATTATGAATGCATTTTAATCCCTCTAGCCTAAAAGCCTAAATAAACAGTGATAATTCCTTTAAATCTGCTCTTAGAAAATGCTTATGTAAAAGGCCTATCATTCTACAACGGAATATATGAGGGATTATAATACTGAGTTTAAAACACTCCAAACTTTTAAACGTGTATATAGTAAAATTTGTATGATTAAGCGACTTGCCTGTGAATAAGTAAGTGAAGCAATAAGAGTGTTTAGTATGACATATATCACATGAATGCATTCATATGACTTGGCCTAACTGTGTTAGTTTCATATATATTTTTTTAAAATAGTTTTTAAAAGATATTGTTTTAATTAACTTGCCTGTTTTTGTTCTAGGTGTTCTTTTTCATTTTTATTATTATTTATGTATATTTGGACAAATTTTTGGTAAATGTAGATTCAATGCTACTGCCGTAATTCTATATGACAAGTTCTACGTCCGTAGGTCTCTGTGACTGCTTCTCAAACTCACTGAATGCTCCAGGAGCTAAACTAAACTACGTGGGATACGTTACTTTTATTAATGTTCGCCCTTGTATACATTTTGTTTTAAAAGACTCACACCATTGTGCTAAAACACTCCATAATTCCATGATATTGCTAAAGGTTGGCAAGTTGCAATGTGTATTGAATGGTTAATCAGTTAACCTGTGTGGAAGAGTGTAAAAATATGAGTTCACCCAATTAAGTGCATTTTAAATAGATATTAATAAGAAGTGCTTTTAGATTGTCATTCCTGAATAGCAGCATAACTGAAAATAGCATAGCGTGTGTGATTACCGCAGCTAAATGGTCTGCTTTGGAAAATTAAGCATTTTACACAAAGCAATAAATTCATTATCACAAGGGTATAGAGTGCAGATTTTTGTATTTGCAAGTATGTATTTCATTTGTATAATACAAATCTGAAACATAACCTTTTCTTGGTGGATGCTCATGAGATTTAAATGTAATAGTTAGAAGCATTTGTTAGTAGGTCTTCCCTGGTTGTTTCAGCTTAATAGAGTGTTATACATAATAAAGCCATTTTAATGTATAAAGTAATAAAAGTGACCAAAGCAGATTACCTGGCTCTTTGCAGGAGTTACACTAAGTTTAATGCATTGAAAAGTTCAGCAGCTGAGTTTAAAACTATTTGTGCATGCCTTTCCAAACATCAAAATTTGTGTCACTAATGGTAACTATAACATCATCAGCAAACTGTGTAATGTTAGTAGTCTGTATTTGGTAGCTGATGTCATGCATATGTAATATAAATAATATAGGTCCATGGGTGTTATTAATGAATGACCTTTATTTCAACAAACCTTACATTCCAGTTTACATAATCTTTTACAAATTTTCTTGGGGTGCTTGTTTTAATTTTTCCCTTTAGGATCCTATACAATTATTGCCCTGGTTGTATATGTATAGCTCCTACTTCCCACTGACTACCCGTTTCACTATTGTCTCATCAATTACCCATTTTCTTAATTAATCATTTACATCTGCCAATTCTCTCTTATCTTCTGCTGCCAGTTAAAACTTCTTGCATTTCCAAACAATTTAATGTGCAATTACAGTATAATATATTGATCCATTTTCTCATCCCTAAACCGTTATCTATATACACTTATTACATTTTCATTTTTACATCAATTAATGAGGAGACAATGAGCAACAAAATATAGAATCAAAGGTAATAATAGTGGAAAGGAAACAAGAGTTAACAAATTATGCATACTACATCAAAATGTACAGAGTATAACAAATAAAATAAACCAGCTAGATGTATTATTAAATGTAGATTTGTTACATGTAGATGTTCTATGCATAACTGAACATTGGTTAAAGTTAGAGCAGTTAATAGTTACTAACCTGAAACGGTTTAGGCTAGTAGATTCCTTTTGTAGGAAAGCCTATAAACATAGCGGGTCGTGTATATATGTTAGATCTGATATAAACACTAGATATAAGGATCTCAAGGAAGATAGGAGCTTTGAGTTATCGTTGATAGATATTAGTGATCAGAATGTAGTTATCATGTGCATTTATAGGGCACCAAATACTAAATTCGATGAATTTTTAACTAAATTAGATGCAGTTCTATTCCGCGTA
The DNA here is from genome assembly GCA_030762175.1 of Metallyticus violacea. Classification (NCBI taxonomy): domain Eukaryota; kingdom Metazoa; phylum Arthropoda; class Insecta; order Mantodea; family Metallyticidae; genus Metallyticus; species Metallyticus violacea. The sequence continues at coordinate 80,314,576 of CM060846.1, read as the reverse complement.
ACTAGAAAATATAAGAATATTATAATTTGTGGAGATTGAAACGTAGATTTTTTGGAGGAGGAAAATAAGGTAAACAAAATAAAAGATTTGCTCTCTGTATACAATTTAGTTAAACTGGTAACGGTACCAACAAGAATAACAGATACAAAAAAATCATTATTGGATGTAATGATCACCAACAAATCTAAAGTTCAAAAACAATCATTAGTTAAGGATATGGCCCTGTCTGATCATTGTGGACAAATATTAGAAGTCAATGTATTAGTACCTAAACAAACAGGGAAAATAGGAACATGTATGAAAAGGACGTTCAATCCAGAAAGCATAAATTTATTTAACTTCTTATTAAAACAGGAAACATGGGAGAAGATCCTTCAGGAAAGCAATGTAAATGTAAAATTTAACACCTTCCTAAACATATTTCTCGACTGGTTTAACATTGCCTTCCCACAAAAACGTGTATATATAAATAGTCAAACCCAAAATGGGTGGATAACAAAAAGAATAAAAATCTCAAGTAATAAGCTGAAGCTACTGTGTAGACTAAAGAAACAGGGTTATATAAATAATGATTTTAAGAGTTATGTACAAAAATGGAGAGGTATCTATCGCAAAGTAATTCTGGAAGCAAAAAGACAAGAAAATGAAAGAATCATATTAAATGCAAATAATAAAACAAAGGCACTGTGGAAAATAATAAACCAGGAAACTGGGAAGAATAACTCTAAACAGTGTGTAACAGAACTAATTAATGATGGTAACAAAATTAGAAGTCCTCAGCATATAGCAGAGTCTTTCAATAAATATTTCTCAGAAATAACAGACAAACTTCTTAGTTCAAATCACTCCCAACATTTTCACTGTAAAACCATAACAGAGATAAAAAATAGTAATAATTCTATTTTTATAAATACAATTACGGAAAGAGAAATACAAAAGGTAGTCAATGAAATGAAAGGCAAATATTCATCTGGAATAGATGAAATACCAGATTATGTGATTAAACAATGTATAGAACAGGTGAAAGTCCCTTTGGTTAACATATATAACTCTTCTCTTGACTCGGGGAATCTTCCCTGATAAGCTTAAAATCGCAAAAATTATTCCAATACACAAGAAAGGAGAAAAAACAAAGAAAGAAAACTATAGACCAAAAAGTGTACTGTCAGTATTTTCAAAAATTTTTGAAAAATTAGTGTACAATAGATTAATAATTTTTTTGGAAAAATATAACATCATTTCTAATGTTGAATTTGGTTTCAGAAAAAACAGGTCTATAGAAACAGCCATAGCCAAATTACTGAATCAAATTCAGCATGCAGTGGACAAAAATATACCGACAATATGAATTTTTTTAGACCTTACTAAAGCATATGATGTATTAGATCACAAAATCCTAATATCTAAGTTGTACAAACATGGAATTAGAGGAAACATGAATAGGTGGATTGAATCCTATCTCACCAATAGGAAGCAAGTTGTGGATCTACAATATGAAAAACAACTGAGAATAAGTAATTATCGATCAAATACAAAAGAAATTATGAGAGGTGTTCCTCAAGATTCAGTACTAGGGCCTCTGTTGTTTTTAATGTATATAAATGACTTGCCTAATAATATTCAAAATGCCGATATGGTTCTTTTTGCTGATGATACAAACATTCTTATAAAAGGAGATAATGATACTGCATTGCAAAATAAAGACACGATCATGTATAGCCTCAGTAACTGGATTAAAAAAAATGAACTAATCGTAAACAGTGAAAAAACTATTGCAATGTCATTTCATAGATGGCAATGTAAAAACAGTATTAAACCTCAAATTATATATGATGGAAACATTATTGAGTACAAGAGAGAAACAAAATTCTTAGGTATACATGTGAATGAAAACCTTAAATGGGATACTCACACTCATAATTTAGCGACTAAACTTAGTTCTGTTTGTTATATGCTTAAAAATCTAAAAAGGCCACTGAATTTATTAGGATTGAAAAATGTACATTTTGCTTATTTTCATAGTCAATTAAAATATGGAATAAAATTTTGGGGAGAAAAGTGTGAGAGAGTATTTAAAATCCAGAAGAGAGCAATAAGAATTATAAGTGGAGTGGATAGTATAACATCCTGTAGACCCTATTATAGGAAACATAATATACTACCATTAGCCTGCCTCTTTATAATAGAGGTCGTACACCATATTAAGAGATATCAGGGAGAATTATGTACAAATATAGATATTCATTCTCACAATACAAGAAGGAAAATTGACCTTTATGTTCAGATATGCAGGACAAATATTTTAAAAAATAATCTCACCAATGTAGGCATTAAAATGTATAACAAACTACCAATAAATATTAAAGAAATAATCAATATAAAACAATTTAATAAAGAAGTCAAAGCCTTTCTACTGCAACATACCTTTTATTCAGTAAGTGAATATATGAACTTTAAATAAGGCATATTGTAAATCTAGTATTATTACTAAACTTGTATATTGTTTATATTATACTCTGGACGAAGCCCACCTCACGTAAATAGCAACTGTAGCTCTAGGACATGTCCTGTATCATGTAAAATGATCAAAAGGATGAATAAATAAATAAATAAAATACAAATTGTTTCGTATTCACAAAGCTATTAAATGAATAGGCTATTGTGTGTAAAACTTTGTTAAAAAAAACATGAATATATAATTAGATTTATATTCCCATGTAATTACGATAAACATACTTTGTTGAAAATCTTTCAAAATATTTTCATATTAATTATAATTTACTGTATAACATGTTTCATTGCTTTTATATTTATAATGGAAAAATATTGCAATTGTTAATATGGAATCAAATTTAACAGTCAAATGCTCAAAACTTGTGTGCTATATTGTATTACTTACTACTGTAGTGTTTTATTGTCCATTTTATTGTTTGTAATTTAGGTGTATCTTTCTCTTTTATGACATTTTCTGGAACTATTCCATGGACACTACAGCAAAAATCTTACATTTACTAATAAAAAGTGCTATATTCCTATATTTCAATGTAGTCAGAAGTACTTGACAAAACTCATGTAATTTTACCAGTTGAAAAAAAAGAAATGTTTCTGTTCATAATTGATTTATGTATATTTATTTTTTATTAATTTGCTATAATCTGTTATATTTCTTGGTAAGTCTGATGATATCATGTACATGATTAGATAGACAAAACAAATTGTAACCCTATAATCTGTAATGAATTCAAAAGGGAATAAATAAATAAATAAATAAATAATACTATTAGCCTTTAATTTCGTACTTTTTCCATATAAAGCACTTTAATTTCGCCTGTGTACTTGTGATTCTTCTAATAGTCCCTTATTTTCTGGTGCCCTCTATTTCAAAAATACTCCCTGATGACGATGTCACCACACTACATTCTCTGGTGCCTTTCCAGAACCCTATCATTCTGCTCCCCGCTGTCTGCTTTCCAGATGGAGTACCTCTTCCGCTTCACCTCACCAAACTTTCTTCTTCACTCAGATGTTACCCTGGGTTATATTTTGTGTCCGGAACAGATATTCACCATTATTTCTTTTTAGCTGCACCAACTGTTTTCTATTTGTCATGTATGATTTTATCACCCTATACACCTAATCCTCTTAATACCTACCATAGATACTTTAGACATAAGTAAATATTTGTGTACAGTCAAGATCCAGTAGCATGCCAACAGTATAATTTCCAGAGTTAATACAATTTATCATACCTTCAACGCAATCAGATGATGCACTTACAGTGGATCTGTTACTTACAAATCCATTTTGTATTTTAGTATTAAGTTACATTTACTTAAATGTTTTGTTATTCGTTTGTTTAAGATACATTCAATGATTTAAGAGATTGCTGGTAGTACAGATATTGGTGTATAATTATGTATATCATTTTTACCACCATTTTTAAAAATTTTAACTCTACTTGGAACAGGCCTAGTTCAAGTCACCTGTTAATTATTAATTCTAAAGGATTTCCAATTTCACAACTGCAGGCTTTTTTCAGTACTGTTGGTATGCCATCTGTTCTTGTGCTATTTTTTTATTTCAATGATTTAATTATTTGTTTTATTTCAGTACTATTAGTGGGATACAGGTAATGGCTAGAGAATATTTTTTAGTTCTTTTTTCATGTTTTGATATGGGTTGCACCTATTTGGATTTTATTTTTTGGCCTACAGAGAGAAAAATGTTATTAAATGCTTCAGCAACTTTCTTAGGTAATGTAATTACATTATTATTCACTTCAATATTAATATTTGTTGTGTTAGGGGCAACTGCAACATTTTGAAAATGATGTATCACATACCAACTTGTTGTACTTATGTTTTTAGAGATCAGGATTTTATTTCTGATGGCACTGCTTTTTCCTGCTCTTACTGCCCAATCATATTCATTTTAAATTAAGATTGCTAAGGTTGCAGTTTTCTTTCACCTTTGATGTTGCTAGCCTTAGGTCAAAATGCAGGTGTTTTATTTTGGGATTAATCCAGCCACTGAATTTTTTTTAATTGAAGTTTTTGCCTTTGGGTATGGGAGGGCAATTAATTTATCATAAAATATATTTAATTTTTCACTTGGATCCTGTTCGGTGGAAAATTTTCCCCAAGGTTTCAGTGGCCAACGCAAATTTTATATTGTTTACGGCTGTTGTATTGGATAAAAGTATATTACTGTTCATGTGTTTTTTTTAATTATATAGGACAATACATTAGACAATATGGTCAGACAGACATGATTGAATTACATTAACTGAGTGGAGTATACATTCAATGTTGGTTATGATAGTGTCAATTGCTATTCTTGATGTAATTGGAATTCATGTTGCTACATTAATGGTACATTTGTAATTATATTCATTTAGAAGATGTGTAAGCATACATTTATTTATAGAATTATTTAAGTTGTCTGTGTGTAAGTCCCCCGCAACTATGCCATTATTATTATTATTATTATTATTATTATTATTATTATTATTATTATTATTTATGAGTTGTTTGGGTGATGCTCTTATATTATTAAAAATATGTTTAAATCTCCTTTAGGATATATATAACCATTTGCATTACATTAATATTTGCTAATTCAATATGGTTTTTAACAAACGTTGCAATCGTAATGTGTTGGTCGACAGATCAACGCGCTATCAATACAGATATTTGATGTCTGCAACCAAACAATTGCAGCAAAAGCTCAGGTCACTGGCTACATCCGGATTAATAGTTACAATAGGTCGTTGTAATAATAAAACCGTAATGCATGATCATATGTAGACTACCCAAAGGATAAGTTTGACAAACCAGAGAATAGTATTTTCCAATATTTTCTGACATGGTTCAATAAACTTTACAAAATTTAACGTGTAAAATGAGGACTTGCTGTTATTATAGTATCATTTATCCTGACACCATGTAATCTACTGTTGATAGATAAGTTCATTATAAAGTTAAAAAGACATAACTTTTTTGTAAAAGAAAGCTTTATTTTTCAATAAAGCTTTTCCTTTCAAATCTACATACTTATTCTAGCGAATTTCTAAAGTGTTTATCCCATCCATTAAAGTACTTCTTCTGCAGTTCTACAAAATATACGCTTGTTTTGGCAGTTACTTAATTTGATTCATATTTCTTTCCTGCTAGGCATTTCTTCATGTGGAGTACAAGAAGTTTAATGGAGCCAAATCCGGCGGATGAGGAAAGATTTTTAAGTTGTAATTTTAGGTCGCATTCGCAAACTTGTGTGCTGGTGAGTTATCGCGTTGGAAAAGGGCCTTTTTCTTTGCCAACTAAGGACTATTCTTTTTGATCGCATCTTTAATTGCCCCAGTATCATAGAGCAATATTCGTGGGTTATAGTTTTGCCTTTTTACCTTGGTAACCCCAAAACAGAGTAGCCATCACCTTTCTTGCTGAGGGGACTGTTTTTCCTTCTTCTATGGAGTGTTTTATCCGGAAGGAACTCACAGTTCCAACTGTTCCTTCATTCCACAGTGGTGGATCCATAATTGGTTTACTGGCACATACAGTCTCCGAAATCTACTTGGATTCCAATTAAACAGCTCTAAATTCTGCGCGTGAGCGAAAGCCCGTTTTCTTATCTAGTCAGTCGTTAGCAAACGAGATGACAGTTTTTTCATTTGCAAGTTATTGTGAAAAATATAATGCACCCAATCTCTAGAAATAACCACAGGTTTTCGTAAGCCCAAGATTGCGGATTCAATCCCTGCCAGGAACGATGGATTTTTTCGGCCTCAAAAATCTTAAGTATGGCCTCCTTTGGAAGTGAAGTAAAACCGTGGTTCCCGTTCCGTAGCTTTACGGGGCATTAATGGAGCTCGAGTCTGAAGAGGCCTCTGAGCAAAATTTACCTTCCGTTTCACGCCCTGAATTAAATGGAACGCTGATAATCTGAGACGTTAAAAAGCGTGCATAAATAAATAATAAAACTGGATATTATGTTACACATTAGTAAAACAATTTGTGTATTACTTAAAATAGAATCATTCATCTTTATTGCAGAACACGTAGTTATAGAATTAATAAACAACGATTAAGTTAATTTCATCTGCCAAATTAGAAAAATTTCATAATACTAATCTTTTCTGAAACATATACAACATTAAAATTGGTGAACTACCCTTAAGAGACTCCAGAAAGGGTCAAAATAATGGAATTTATAATTTTTATGATCTAATATTAAAAACCTATGGAATATCCCCTTTTTAAATATGTATAGCTTATTCAGTTTTCTAACTGATAAGTATGTTAAAAATTGAAAAGCACGTGATCTGCATTGGCATGTCCCTATTAGGAAATGTCCGACTAGTAGCAAATGTGTGTTTGTTTGTTTTTCACACTTCATGTTCAAGAGGTACATTTTTATGATTTTGTGGAACTAAATTATGTAGGAAAACTCTAAATTCATGCATTACCTTTATAAACGCTTGTATATCACTAGTTATTCTAGTTAGGGATTTGTAGAAGTATAATACATTTCAATCTATCAAGCTGAAATGCACTGAAAGGTATTCTAAACTTTATCACTTGATTCCCGAAAAAGTTATTTTCATTAATAACAGATACAGAATAAATGTTCTCTCAGTTAACTAAATTTAAATGTTCAGCTTTGTTTAAAAAATGTTTGTGTTTAATAAAACAAGGCATTTTATCCATAAAATAATTTTTGTTGAAATTACATATAGAAAATTACACAAAAATATAATAAAAATTGTATAATTTCTCTAATGAAGGTATATACTAAATAGTGTCTTGTTGAGTTGTAGTCAAAGTTTTTATAAATAACTTGCAAAACTTTCAATCTCCAGCTTAGATTGTGAGAAAACTTGCACTGTTTTAACATTCCAGAGATAGGGTATTCCGGGACTCCTTAATATTTTTAACGTCCGTCCAAATAATGAATCTGTCGTATTCCTTCTGATAAGTATCAAGATTTTATCGCTATTGGTGACAATACAACTTTTTTCGCTTCGACTAAAATTTCTTGCGGTAAATTCATCCTCGCTAAAAACAATAAGAAGGATAAACGAACTGAATTATTTAAGTATAATGGTAAAAAAAAAAAAAAAAAAAAAAAAAGACATTCTCTTCAGATTAATTCATTGGAAAATCGACATTAATATTAATTTTATTTTAATAATATACTTTAATAATTATGGTATTCAAAAGTAGCGTAAAAATCTCATTTATAACGTAATGCAATTTTGTCTTCGTAAAAATTACGGAACTCACTTCGCTCGTTTCCTCAACATATACTCGTGCAGTAAAATATAATATTGTAAACTGATACCATAATATATATTACAATTTAATACTAATTTGGAGATGCTTTAATAATTGATTAAGATTATTTATTAACATTTCAAGCTTTCCTTATTTTCTATTGTTGTTACAGGGAAAATGGAGTAATTAAATAACTGCACATTTATATGGTGTCATTATGAGAGTGTAATGGGATCTCTAAGTTAATCATCTTGAAAAAACGGAAAAAATATATTTCTCTTTTAGGTAGTTGAGTAAATAATAGTATGAAAAAATTCCTGAAATATTGTGCATCTATATACGTGTACATTATACAGGCACCCATGCTAACCTTATTCATCATTACGTAATGACGGTGAACACGAGCACGTTCTCGAAGGAAGAAGAACGTCGATTGTCGGCCAGCATTATTATGCATTGAAAAACTCCTTTCAACGTCTATAGGTGTGATGGTAGCATACTTAAAATGCACTAAATCACTGAATGCAGTTTCTTTTCAACGCCTGTCATGCTGAAGTGCCCCAGCCAGGATCGATGGATTTTTTCGGGCGTAAAAATCCTAAGTATGGCTTCCTTCGGAAGGGAGATAAAGCCGTGGGCCCCGTGTCGTACATTTATGGCACAAAAAAAAACCTCGAGCCTGAAAGAAGAGGCCTCTGAGCAAAATTTTCGGCCGTTTCACGCTGTGAATTGAATGGGACGCTGATGACCTGAGATGTTAAAGAGCGTCCGTAAATAAACAAATAAAAAAATGCTAAAGTACCTTTAACACTCGATTGAAGGAATACAAAGCTTTAGCCCAAATTCTTATCACAAACAGGTTTAATTTTACCTATATCTGCAGGCCAATATACCAGGAACATTTTTAACGTTTCTTTGGCTCTTCTAACGCCATCGATAACACTGCACAGCATACATTTTATTGCCTTAAAAGTTAGACCTGTTCTAGTATATGATTCCAAAAACGGCATCAATTTTTTTAATCAGTTCTCGTTTTGTGTAATACAGACAACAAACTTAAACGTTACTTCAGTCATTTCTCTATACTAATTTTGGATCCTGAACTGCATAAACTGTTGTGAAAATATTACTAATACCACTATTATTACAAACAGTACATATTGAATACTAATTAATATTTCTACCCTTGATATCTAAATCAAAATCGCAAGATACTCGTATATGATCAAAATTACTAAACACATAATCTATCAGCACAGTTCCTGAAGTTCGCTGAGGATCCCAACAGTAATTTGCTATTCCATGAGCATTTCTCTTCGTTCTCTGTGTTCTTTGCTCATATCGCGAAGATTTTCTGTAAAGCAGTCTAAATTAGAGCTTAGGTAAAGAATATTTCACGTACTAGGTATAAAGCGTAACATTGTCCATTAAATCTCTGAAAGTCAGCCATTTATAAGCTCTCTTATCTGGAGACCGAAACGAATTCTTGCTGTAAGTTTTTTTATTGCTCAGCCCAGCAAATTTACTCTATAAGTAGCCAAAGCAAGAATCTTCCTTATTCAGATCCTTGGCACGTTGCTTCCATTAATTCAAGCTTAACAACTAATAATGAGAAGTTTATTTTGTTTCTGCCAATCAAATGTTCATTATTGTACTATCCAACTTTAATATCTCTTATCAATGCCACTTTCTTTGTTATTCCGTGGTCATGATTGACTCTGCTGTTTCAAGGACATAAAATATCACCAGTTTGTGTATCCACTTTGCTGACATCGTCTTTTGATCTGTACTTATATTTAATCCTATCCAAGACCAGGGGGACCTTATTTCTCATCTGGTGGAAATTTCAAATGGCATTATGCCATGTATATTGCCATTGTATTAAAGAACGCGTTTTAAGCACTGCTTGGAGCTATCAGTGAAAAGATAATATGAATCTGCATTATAATCTAATATATTAATTTTCTTCAAAAAGTCTCTGAAATTGTTACAAAACGCTGGTGTATTTTTATGGGGAAGAAGCGCAGAAAACATTTTCTCTGTTACTACAACAAAATTTGATTCCAGGCTATATATATTAAACCTGAAAGCCAACAATTCAGGTGACTCCTTTGAGAGATGCATGTAATGTGCTCTTCACAAATATAACAAATAAATTCGCACGATTCATTTGCTGTCTTTGTGAGGATCTCATGATGATCTAAATTGACCCAATAAATTGCTGTTTCTATAATCTGTGGGACAGTTCGAGATGTGTATACAAATTACCTATGTCTATGATGTACAGTTAGAAGATGGCCTACCAACGATTCGGGCTATGGCTATTTTTGTGTTTGTAATAATGTCGAGACAGTGGCATAATATATTTCTCCTTGGAAGCCAAGAGCATTTTCAGCTTTCCACAGTACACCCAGCAAGAAAGGCTGCCAGTTAAGTGCTTTTGAATAGGGAATTTTGGTAATGCCTGCTTCAGATACCTGCGCTATGGTTGGTGACCTCTTAAATACAGAGTTTTCTGAATGCTGTGTTACAGAATGCTATGTACATTTTATGAAATATCCAATGGGATAGTAATCCCCATTAACTAAAAGAGTTCAAAGAGATTTAAAGATCGCGACTTTATTCTGCTTTAAAGTTATTCTTGTTTCGGAAACAATTAACTTTGCATTTTCATATCAGAAGAAAACAGAAGACATCTATATCATTGTGTTCCTAAGGCGACACTTACAACGAACTTATAGATTTACTAAATAAATCTGTTAATTGAGGATTACGCTTATATTACCTACACCTATGGTATATATTGCAGCCTCTATGTTTTTACGGGCAAATTATGTCCTAAATATAATTTATTGATGTCCAATAAGTAGTATTTATTTCCGTTCCTAATGGAAAATAGCAAAATAGCTCAGAGGAGGAAAAAGGTGATATTCATTACACCATACAACATATCATTAATATCAACAATAAAACATTATGTACTGACGGCAATTATAGGCTGAGTAATACATTTTATGTTCGCACTCTTAAACATAAATATCTCAGTTTTATTCCTTGAATGGTAATGTTAACAGTGCATTGTTGTTTTATACAATTTATTAAAGAACTTGCATTTGTGACTTTTGGGAATTTACCTATGCTTAATTTACGTCCTATTATATTGATATAGAACATCATTTCATTTGATATCAAACTAAGTTCTTGCACGTGCGTGAAAACATAACTGTTTTAAGTGCGTACTATGCAATCATATTATACTTCCTAAGTTTTCAATCATTATCTGTTCATTCATAACCACAACTGGAAATTACCCACGAGAATAAGAATAAAATATTAGTTATTTGTTGTAGTTAGTTTAATTTATGTGTGTGTGTGTGTGCTATTTTTTCATCTTTTAAAATTAACTTCATTTTATCAAAGTTGAAGGTAAAATTAATTAAAGCATTCATGCAACTAATAATGAACTTTGTATAATGTGAAATATTTGTCTTTTTCTTTTGTTTACTTTCCTTTCTTTTTAAGAGCATGTTATGGCTTCTCTAATATAAATCATATAAAATAAATGCTTAGCCATATTCTGTTTTGTCATTAGTAACTTATTAAATTTAAGTTACATATTAGACATTTAGAAACATTATAGTGCGTATAAAATAAGAAAACTTCTGGTTCCATTTTTACGTTCTAAACTGACTAGTTTCGCAGACGAATAAATTGGACCAGATACTGAATAACAATGAATGAACTTTCTGTAAATTTTTAACCTTCTTTTAGTATGCTTTAAAATGACATGTTCTCCAAAGACCTTCGAAATAAAGAAAAAATCACCTGATAGAGCAAATAATCTCCTTTTAATCAGCATACAATTCACATACATTCACTTTTCCAGAACGTGGAAAAACTAGTACCTTATCTCAACCTGAAATGGAATTCGGAACCACTCTGTTCTGTCAGAGGCAATAATGCCTCTTTTCACAAACTGCATAAGTAACCAATGATCAGAATGTCAAAGGATATACGGGTCATTCGCCTCGAATAATTCACCGTTTCTAGCAGGGTTCTGATGAGAATATAGGTACTCAGACGTCACTATACAAAATACCAATCGTGTCTCTTCCATGCTTCTGCATTAAGGAAACTCCTGTACTATCGGCCTTTGTTCACCAGATGGACAATTAGCACGGTGATGATTATGCACTGGCATGTGGTGACCCTTCAGATAGGTGAAGCACTGAGTATACAATAAATAGTTATACATCAAAACTTCAAGATAAAACCTCGATTGAAAATATATTAGATATACAGGTCATTCTCGCCTCGAATAATTCACCGTTTCTAGCAGTGTTCTGATGAGAATATAGATACTCAGACGTCACTAAACAAAATACCAATCGTGTCTCTTCCATGCTTCTGTATTAAGCAGACTCATGTACTATCGGCTTTTGTTCACCAGATGAACAATTAGCAAGGTGATGATTATGCAGTGGCATGTGGTGACCCTCCAGATAGGTGAAGCACTGAGTATACAATAAAGTTATACATCAAACCTTCAAGATAAAATCTCAATTGAAAATGTATTAGAGTTCGTGTTACCTTTTAAGATCTGCGAAACAGATTTTAGGCTAAGTAAAACGATGTTCAAACTTACCTAGACTGTATTATCACAAGTAATGTTACAAAAAGTTCTGAGATTGCCGATAAATTTACCAACTTAGTGAATGAATTTATCTGAAAAGCTCAGACCCTTGAGTGATATTTGTTTGGATTATTTCATGATTAAAATAAGTGTTTAAATATCATTCCCGTAAACTTGACTTGAAACATTGTAAAAATTGTATATTTATATTATGAGTACTTAACCTGTTCAAAACATCTAACAACTGACGAATGTCAGTAATGGCGATAAAGAAGAGCCAAATACGGGCTTGGGACTATTTCACGAATAGATTAAGAATAAAAGTTTTATATATATATTTGAAATTCGCGCACGGATTATTAACAATTGAATAAAATGTTAAACTTACTTATGAATACACCTATCTATTCAGAAACCGTGAAAATGAACTAAATTAATGTCTACTATTACAATCGCTACCTTTCGATTTACTAATACCAATTGATAAAAACAAAATAGAACAATTTTACCATTCTGAACAACATGTTTATTAAGATTTATGGTTGCTTAGGCAGTTATTGTTGCTGTTACATAATTTAAATAATGATTTTTGACTGTTTGGCGGAATACGCATTGAATACACATTAAGCTAGTTAAATTTACAATTACTGAAAACGCAGAAAAGTGCTCAGTGATCCTGCTCAGGAATATATAGTGGAGATATATAGTTGGCTACGCTAACCACAAAATAAATTCACCTTGCGAGATAAAACGAATTTGATTAATTTTTTTCGACAATTTCACTGCGATACTTGGCTGTGATTGGTCAAAATTCAAAATTTTGTTTTTGTTTCATTGGTCGATTTTAAGACGACGGCAAATAAGTGAAATAGCCCTAACAACATCAACGGAGGTTAAATTTTCATCTTTCTCTCTTGGGAAACAGATTTGGACGCCATTTCCTCTATTTTTTATGAGTTAGCCCCGTAGGAACGCTTCCATAAAATCATCTAGATGAGTTAGCCTCTCTTCGTCGGTAGAATTCCGGAGATAACCTTTTATTCCCTTTAGTGCCGAAAATGATTACTACTTTTACATGTCGGACTAAAATCGATTTGAATATAACTTACAGATTGAATTCAAACTCGGTACGATCCCGATTATACACGATGAATCTCAGTCCGTATTGAAACATGTTATATATTTATTTCTGCGTGAGTTATCATGTCTTAGTTTATTTTTATGTTGGATAACCTATTTAGTCAATAAATTAATTATTGATTCAAGAGGTAAAATTTGTAAAGATATAACAGATACAGATAGTTAAATAAAATAAAACATTGCGCATGCGTTTTTTTTTTTTGTGATAAATGTGAAGTTCCGATCGATTTTGTGTGATAAAAACTACTACCCTATTGTGCGTGAACATACTCAATGCATTCTCAGTATGATCTCCGTTTACATGCATCTCAATACGGATTGAATCTATTCCATTTACAGTTGAATCCCCGTTTATATGTACAATTTTCATCCAGAAAATGTATTCAAATCTATCTGAATCCGACATTTAAACTTCTTTCTGGTGAAGAGCTTTCTACTGAAGCAGTTCTGACAGAAATTGAGGATATTTATTCAAAACTCAATAACTCAAAAACACTCTAATTTTAAAATTTCAGATTATTGTGGTTACAAATCAACCTTGTTGCCACCAACATTGGTGACCGAGGTCGTTACGGAGTCGCGAGCGGAAGATCTAGGATTCAATTCCTTCCTTACAGAGATTTTTTCAGGTTTTCCTTAATCCTTATAAATGTAATGAAGGTAATCTAAATCTAGGTCTGGAACACTCCCTTCCTTAAAAAAAGTTATTTCTCCAATTATAATTTCATCTCATATATTATCAGTATCCACAGCCTACGTGTCTCAACAGTAAAAATTGATGTTAAACATTATTCAGAAATGTAAAAACTTATTGGCTCGCATGACCTCTAGAAATAGTTTAGTCAAAAGCTAATTTTTTCCGAAGCTATATGGCAATGAATATCGTGAGTTTTTTAAAAACTGGATATGCGCTCTCGATCAGTGAAAACAAACGGGATAAACGCAAACTGCATGGTGCACGGACTAATCTGGTTATACAATTTGTGTATTATAGTTCATTCACAAAATCAGAAAAAGAAAAATTCTGTTTTTTTGCACTTGACTAAGATCCAAAGGGTGAAATTAAGTTCCCTCTGGTGTACTGAAAATCTTGAGACATTCCAGTCAGTAAATGGCCGAGTAATTAACTTGTTTTCAGACTCCTGCACAAGTCCAAAATACGGCAATGGTGACCATACTTGCAGCTTTTGGAAGAAAGCTAGTTCTTACTCCCCATTCCGCTACTCCTGATAAGAGTCTTCAGTAGAGTAGAAATAATCTACAAAAAAAAAAAAAAACTGAAATTCTGTTTCCCTCTGAACTACTGGAATAAGGCAAGGTCTTAGTAATACTGAATATTGGGAAATTAAGCATTTGAAATTCAGCGCATAAAAAGTCTTGCAATCCAAGATGCCTTTCAAAATGCAAGCCTAATGAGCGATGGACTATGAAAGATCTAAAGGAAAGTATTACCTTAGAACCCTTATTCTGTAAGTCCTGCCGAGGTTAGGTATTGAAGTGTAATAATTGCAAGTAAGAAGTAAATAGAGGAATTATCTTGCCATTGAATAATATGACATTAAGGATAAGAAAAGTGATGTCTTAAACGCCATAAAGTCTTTTTGCCAGGAGCCAAGACTTTATAAAGACATTGTTGAAGTTATCCGTAAGCTTTTCATTATTGTATAACTTAGTCTTTGTATTTTGTTTTGTATTCTGTTGAAATATTACCTATATTTTTATTGTATTATCGAACACTGCGCAATATATACGTTTATAAATAAAATTTCTCCTCTTCAAAGGTTCTGCCACTTAAGACAATGGTTCTTGGTAAACTTCTTCTCTATCATCGCGTAATGCGGATATTGAACAACACATTTATCTTTTCTTTTGACAGTATGGAACATTGCATGTTTGGTTCTGAAGAATGGTATGTAACACATTCGTTAAAGCAAATGTTTTGTTCAATGTATTTAAAAAGTAAACAAACTTGAGATCTTCCAAAACTGGTGGAAAAGCATAAACAAATTATAAATTTCTTGAAGGTGTTCAAAGATTGCATAAAACATCACAAAGTTGATTTCTGTTTCCACACAGCCTTAGGAGCAGTTCCAACATGTTCTGAACTTAAAATTTAGAAGACGACGTTGTAAAAACTCATTCATGTTTTATGGTATCTTGGGGAAAAAAAAATATCTGCAAGCTTAATAAGCGTTCTAAAACACACTATACTTGGTATTTGGCATTTTGAGACAAAATGAGATTCAGAATATAATATAAAAGTGAACAAGCAGAGCCTATGGATGTGTGGCTTTGATTAATGCTTGAACACCGCTTCAAATTCTCCCAATAATGGCTACACCACATATCACTGTGCAATCACTTTCTCATTACATTCGAATTTTGATAAAATGTCGAATAAGTTCTGCAATAGCCTGGACGTGTCGGTTATTAGTGTAATTAGTTGTATCATAGAATCCTAAGATCGCTCTTGCTTTTCTTCATTATATAGTCGTACATAGCGTAGAACAGCAGAAAACTGTGAGGCGAGGTTCGTCACATCATTTCATTAACTAAGATGTCTGCAAAGGAAATGTCCCCAAAATTCATACTTAATATCTGATAAAAGAGTTGAACTGATGACTTTGAGGACATAATTTTGAATTCGATTAGTTCTCTAAAAATGGAGTGTCTAATTGCCCCACTAATGGCAGTACTTTTTGGCAGCTTCACCCATAATTTCCTCGGTTAACACTGTTTCGTCATGACCTCAAAAGCCTTTTATTATTATTATTATTATTATTATTATTATTATTATTATTATTATTATTATTATTATTATTATTCAAATAAGCGTTTAACGCATATTTTCACTCTTAAGGCATGGCGGTACCAACTGTGACCTCTCAAGCGTGCTTTTCTTCCGCAGGAAGCTTCCGTTTTCCATTTAAAATTAAACTTTTCTCGACCCCAATGGTGTGCTCGCAACTACCCACTGTGCTCAAATCGATGATGCGTCAACATTTCTTTGGCTCCCTTACACTACTCAGTGTAACCTAAAGCAACGCATTTCATCTGCGATTATGCTATATTCAGATGGAGTTGAAATGTTATTATTAAATCTTGTTTATTAAATGAATCACTACAGTGTCAAAAATAATTGTTACCGATGGAGTACTTAGTTCGCTGAATATAGCCATTGTATTTGGGTAAGATAATTTCTAAATAGATAAATAAATAAAATAAACTAGTGCCAATGTAAAAGTTTATGTCCGTACTTAAATAGTCTCACATATGTATAAAATTATAATTGTACAATGGTAATATTTATTAAGGTAATTGTGATTTTACATGTTCAAAAACCGCCTGAAATAAATATGATGAATACCTCATCATTAAAGAGCACAAACTCAAGGGGTTATATATTATTGATGAATTTTAAAAAAGGAAAAAAATCTTTAATGTCACCATTGAGTATGATCATCGCCCATTCGATAGGTCCAAAATAGTGCACAAACGAAAATTCAGAAAGTAGAACCCGAGACCCTTCGAATACCAGTTATGAACATGAAAGAGCGTACCACGTGCTTATCAGACCAGTATTTTGCATAAAAATGCTGTACATACTGTGTATACTTGTACGTATTATGTATACAGTACTTTTCTCGGGCACAATGAGGGGAAAGAACTTTGGATAAATGTATATCCGTTTTCTTTCAGGTGTGCAAGTAGAGCTATAATATAGTATAATCCAGTTTTTAAATGTATCTATTAATCCCACGTTTTACAGTATTCGAGTAAAACTTGTATAAGACTATTGCACTTTTCATTATATGGAGCTTTTTTTTTTAATAGTGTTTAACGCCCACTTTTACTGCTGAGGCATCACAGACGGTGAACACTAATGATACATGAAATGAAATGTTAAATTGGGAAAGAATTTTTTTTTAAGGAAGGAAACGTTCCAGGCCTAAGTTTAGGGTACCTCCCTGGCATTTGCCATTTATGAGGACTGAGGAAAACCTAGAAAAATCCTCAGTCAGGGAGGACGGTCCTGGCGGGATTTGAACCCCAGGAACTCCAAATCACAAGTTCGCGCCTTAACTAGCTCCGCCACCAGTGAAGGTGTGTATATGGGGCGTGACAGTCCACAAAACATTTGGCGGTCCACCGCTTGGATTACAATTATGAAAGTGAAGACTCATTGAATCTATGACTACGTCACCACCACCACCTTTGTGAGTCACAGATATCATCATTACCTGGTACATCCCAGCTACATCACCGAAGTTGTGATCTCGGCCCTTCCTTGCCGTAACCAGCAACTTGACGTTACCGGCAGAACAAATTCTTCAGCGGCAAGGCTGCAGCATCCCGCAGGAGCGGAGAGAGCCGAACTCCTCAATCCCTAGCGGGAGAAAAATATTGGAGATTCACTGTTGTGTTAGTTTTGCTTCCTTGCAGTGTGGAAGTGTGAAAGTGGAGGCTAATTTTACTTACGAAAGGAAAGCTCACCAGCAAAATGAAAGATATTCGCCGTAAGCACAAAGCAAGCTTGGAAATAAACAAGGACAAAATCTTTAAAATTATACATTTTTCTCAACTAAACTCGGCACATAGCTATTCGTCGAGTTCGTGGAAAATTGGACTATTGGGGTGGGGGTTAATCTAAAGCAAAAATTGCAAAAAAAAAAAAAAAAAAAAGGGGCGGAAGAAGGAGAGAGAGAGGGGGGGGGAGAAAAATCTCTATAGCAGCCGCAATTTTTGCTTTATTTCAATCCTGTAGTTTGAATGGGATGCATGGTGTAATCTTATAAAAATTGTCCTTAGAATTTGTCTAGTTTCAATGAGTATTCATGCAATCCAACTGAAAAATATTTTAATACTTAGCATAATACAGAATCAAATATAACAAAGCAATTTTCCATAATCGGTATTTCCACTGTTTTATATCAGAATTGTGCTATTTGCGGATCCTAACACAAATGTACAAATCACAGCATATAAAAATCTGTATCTTATTGAAGAGGAACTTTTTTTTTTTTTTTGTCTTCAAATAAAACACGCTGAATACAGAAGCAAGGAACTGATATGTCAACATTTACAAATTCCATTTATATACAACTTAAGTATCATAATCTTGAGGAAGGTAATTTGAATAATGGTTGAATTGATGAAGATGCTGATGATAGAATATTGACAGAACGAGTTATAAGAGAAACACAAATACATGGGGGGAATTTGCCCAAATATAACTTTGTTCAATACCAATGTTCGGGACTGAAAAGTAAAGTAGAAGTTCCGCTCTCTCAACTGCTGTGCATCTAAAAAACAGACATCAATCGTACTGTGAACAAGGAATGTAAATGTTGTTTAACAATGAGTGCATATAAAAAACACAGCAATCGTACGCATATCACTGTGAAGTGAAAACAATTACGTATATAGTCACGAGACAACATGGAATTGAAGTTGCCCCTGCTGCCGTCGACTGAGAGTGAAGTTCGGATCTCTACGCTTTCGCTAGGAACTGCTGCCTTAACGCTCAAGAATTTGGTCTGCCGTTAACGTCAAGTTAGCCAGCAGGTCCTAGTAATGACGTAACGTCAACAGTCATGTGTCAATTGTCAACATGGCGGGTGTCAGAGTGAGTGTACTGTGCAAGTTGTGCATGTTAAAATGGATTCTTTTACCGCTTATTTCATTCAAATCGTTATCATTATCGCAGAAATTGTTAACATTTTTTAATTCTAGGGCATTGTTCTATTGCTAATGCACTCATAATTTAGTTACATAGTTTAATAGGCGTTACTAAAGTCACGTATACGCAATAATAAATGTTTTCTATATAAGTAAACTCATGTGTTCTCAGAGCGTAGAATGAAAATGAAAGTTGACAAGGATTTATGAATTTCCTATGCTTTTAAAATGTGAAGGCTGTAATATTTTGTAATACTGTTGGTATAGTATAAATCCTAACCTGCAACTATTCTATTTTCCACTTGTAGGTACAAGCATTGTATGATTTTAATGGGGAACCTGGAACTGCAGAACTTTCAATCAACGCTGGGGAAGTTCTTACTGTTACACGTCAAGATGTGGGTGAAGGTTGGTGTGAAGGAGTTAATGAAAAAGGTCAAACTGGATTGTTCCCAGCCGCATATGTTGAGGTGAGTTTGAGTTAAACCATACGATGTAATTCAGTTTTCTCTTTACTTTTAATTTTCGAATGCATTATAATTAATGAAAAATAAGTAAATGGAATGTGTAAAATGTTATTTTACATTTTTATGCTGCCATTTCTTTTTTAACAGGAGAAATTTTATGTAAGCACAGGTCTTCAGCATTGAGTAATATTCAGGCGCTCAAATAGATTAATTTTTTAGTTTATTCTATGTTGAATTTAGGAACAACTTCAGGTACAACTGATCTAAACTAGGTTATCAGTTAGGTTTATTACCTTGAAAAATAGACTCTCCTTTTGTCTACAGCAAAATATGATTGATATTATATTATATATTATCAGGAGCCATAGAGAAAGGGCTTAAGAAAATAAACTATTGTGATATTGTAATTATATAAAAGGGGGTTACCAGCATTCACATTATATAGGTATAATTGTGAAATAAATCACAATTAAAAAGCTCAATATAAGGTTAACTACCAATGCAAAATTAGATAGATGGCCAGGATGTACAGTGAAATTGGAAAATGTAAGGACTTTTCATTTAAAGTTTTGTGTGTTTTTGCTTCATATCTTTAACACATGCTAGTTAACCATCAGCATATTTTGTGGTGGTGACATTATAAATGGTCAAGTTACTGGCAAACAGTGAGAGCTTTGATCAAAACTTCTGAATATTATATTGCAAAACTACATTTTGCAGAACTTGTGTATGACAAACCTAATGAATGAATAGTGTTTAATGCCCGTTTTTGCTACAGAGGCACCACAGGTGGTGGACACTGATGATACATAAGATGAAATGATATATTGGGAAAGGATTTGTTTCTAAGGAAGGAATCATTCCAGGCCTAAGTTTAGGGTACCTCCCCAGCATTTGCCATTAATGAGGACTGAGGAAAACCTGGAAAAAACCTCACTCAGGGAGGACGGTCCTGGCGGTATTCGAACCCACACCTCCTGCTCATTAGTCTGTGCCTTAACGACCTCGGCCACCCATGGCAGTGACAAACCTAATGACAACGTGTGCTTTACACATGATTCTAAGCAGTTATGTGTTAAAAGTGTAATAAATATCACACCTTGAATTGCCTAAATTGTAACAGCTCAGCAAAGAATACTAAATCCGTTGTCTGTATGCTTTTGTACATGCTGCTTAGCATCATCACTAGCTTAACCCCTGATTGGCTGCTACTATCGCAGGTACATATCTGAATTTGGGACCCATGTAATTTTGCAGTTTTGAGTTGAAAAAAAAATTGAATATTCTGTAAATCATGCAATTGAATTTAAAATGCACTTTAAATACCTCTAATTTAACACAGTCATTTCATTATAAGAGACAAAAAGCTATATTAGAATTTTTTAATTAATAATATATTTTTTAATTTCTGTTTCCCAAGTCAGTTAGGCTGTAAGGCATGTCCTTCTGTAATCTTGTAAGGATGAAATATTATAAATTTTGTAGCAGAATGTGCTGACTTATGACTACTGCTTATCTTGCTGCCTGCATCTTTTATTTTCTTGTCAATACTGAACCCACTGTTTTGAAATCAAGCACTATTTTGTGAACTGTAGATTTGTCAGGTCAATGAACCACTAGAAAATGTACTTTATTTGCACCATTACATTGGACAGCTGATTCATTTATTTAAAAGTTACAGCAAATGACAATTCCTTGCACTGTATTAAATCTTTGAACCATGGCAGAGTAGTGAAACTCAATACCACAGCAACTCTTCACTGTTCTGAACCTAAACATGCACTAACCAGCTAACTTTATCAGCAGCAATATACATCCTTGACTGTCAGTATGTACAGCTGTGATCTGCCAGCTTTGGTCCCAGTTCATGTGCAGGAAAAAATGAAACAAAGACCCAATATTATGCTTTGTCAAAGAGCATTGCAAGTATTTTGATTAATTTTAAATTGGAAGCTGTTGCTGTAACATTGTATTACAATCCTGCAGTTATTCAACCTTTATTATATGGAATTTATCACAAGTTTACAGGTTGTCCAAAAATAGGTATTTAAATACTTACAGTTCATCCCAGAAGGATTAAAATTCCACATTATGTGTCTGTATGCTTTCAGCAAAATTGTCATAATCAGAATTTGAGGCAATCTCCTTATAGTAAAAAGTTTATTATTTTTTAAATTTTTGTATATATGTTCAGAATATTCTAAAACTTTAAAATATTCATTCTTAAGACTAATGTTGATGTGTAGACAAGGGTTTGAAAAAATGTCCATTTATTACAGTACAGTGGCATTATGATGATCAAGAACATATTTCCACTTACTACTATGCAATGTCTTATGTAGTGATTACTCGGGCACATGCAGAAATAAACAGAAGATTCTACGGGCAGTAGTACTTTTAAGAATAACTGCACATCCATGGAGATGTACAAAAAGAGGCTCCAGCTTATAGAACATAAGAGGTTTTATATATTTCTAATGCCTTTTAATTGAAAATTTGACATTCAGTACTTTGTTTCCTATGATATTCTTTGAAACATGGAAATATGCACAAGGCTACATCACAACTCTCACAGTAGTACTTTGATTTTGAGATTTTGTTCTTATCAGAACAAACTCTGCAATTACAAAAACTTTCACTGGTCAATGTTTTAAATGCTTTGATTCAAACATTAGATCTGCATTATATTTGTTGATGACCTTTCACAGTTAAGTCCTGAAAGTGCTGGGTTAAAATACTGTGCTTTCTGTATAAAATTTATATGAAACATTCTGAAAATTATGAGACAACTTTCCTCCAAATGAAGTATGAATAATGTAAGCATTCAATACAGTATTATTGACCAAGTAAAAAAATGTCAGATACATAAGTTTCTGATTCACTGCTATCTGATGTTATGGACATCCCAAGGTTCAAATACATGCATGTATATTAAGTAAAATATGCTTTGGAATTTGTTGAGTATTATATGGAAAATTAATGCAATAGTTCCCAACTAACGCATGATGTGCTAAATGCAAAATGTAATTTCCCTTGAACTTCACATAGTGAATAGAAGAGCAGCGCTATGCAGTTAACATATAAACCTGCCATGCAATTGAGAATACAAACCTGGCCGATAAATGTTAAAAGTTAGTAGCATGTGATTTAGCAGATTCATGGTTTCAGACATCAAAGATAGCTATTGCAGTTTATTGCTGCTGTTAATAACTTTGGTGTTTTAGTACAAAGAACTGCAATTATAAAAATATTTTAATTTAAAATGAGCCTGAAGAAAAAGTGTAAAAGATACCAGATATTTAGATTTTTAGCGTATGTAAGAAGAAAATTAAAAAATACTGAAATAAAGTACCTTGACTTAAGCAGGTTTTTGATACTGCACTAAGAACAGGTTATTTGAGCAAGCAAGCAATTCTGTGAAGATTTTAAGAATGTGTGTCAAAAGGAAATACTGTGATACATTTTAACTCTTACCTTTGATTAAAGTTGTTCAGTTGGATTTATTGATCCTCATAATATTAGTGTATTATTATGAAAGCTGTGAAGAAATATTTGTCACTGTTTTATTGCATTGTGTTTCTGAATAAAGGTCTCAATTTATTTTTAAAAGTTGCATCAACTCTAAATTGTAGTATGATGCATCACACTTGTCAATGAATTGATAATGCTGGGATTTTTTTGGTTATGGCTAGCAGGTGGTCAACTGGAACACATGGTAACTCTTACCTTGTATTAAAGTTGTTCAGTTGAATATTTTTATCTTCAAAATATTACTATATTATTATGAAAGTTGTGGAGAAATATTTGTCAACTGTTTTACTGCATTATATTTCAGAAAATAAGTCTTAATTTTCATGTTTAAAATTGCATATACTCTAAATTGTAGCATGTAGCATCACATTCAGCCACCTGTCAGTGAATTGACAATGCTGAGATTTATTTCGTTATGGCTAGCAGGTGGTTGACTGGAACACATGGTGTAATTGAATGTTACATTGATTAGTCCTATTTAGAGTTTTAAGAAATGTTACCCATTACCAAATATGGCAAGAATGATTGAGTTCTGAGCATGGTTGCTTACTGGGAAAGTGCAGCCACTGCAACCAGAAAAAGGGATATAATAGTTGTCACGTTAATTTTTGGCATTTTTATATTTTTACTAAAAACATAAAATGGAGGTACTTATAATAATCAGAACTAACGTGTGTTATAAGAGATGTTGAAAAATATGCCCCTCAGTGGAAATGCATTGCTGCTACATGCTAAGAAATTCCTGTACTTCATCTAATTTTTATTCTGTAAGAACATAATGATTTGAAATAATTTTCTTGTCATATTGAGATATCCTGTCTCTTGTAACTTTTTAACAAGTTGGCAAACAGTTTCGTTACCTGTAATGCAATTATCAAGATACTTTCTAGCAAACTGACTTACCACTTCTCTGCAAGAATCTGTTTTTACATATATAATTGTACATAAAAACCCATTCTTCAAGACTATATATAGTGGCATAACTAAGTATGAGCAATTACCACACATGATTATTATTTTAAAAAGTGTAAGGTTGAACATTGTTCAATATTTGGGGCAATTATACACACAATATACATCTTATAAATTGTTGCAAGATTCAGTTGACGAGAAAGTTAATTTGGAGAATGGAGATGGTACCTATTGGGCCATAACTAGTTTTGTAATTCTGACATTAAAATGCTTCTTTAATTAAATTTATTTCTCTGGAAAATATAGAGTAAATAAAGAGAGTGAGTTAGTTTAGTGAACTTAGCTTTTAGAAAGATATGTTTCACTTCTTAATGTCATGGAGAGTAAAATATACATGTTAAACTTGAGTCAACATTGAAATGTGGTTTTTATTTATACTTGCAATTCACAGGAGCTAAAGAGTAGTCAGCCTCCATCTATGCCTCCGCCACCACTTCCAGATGCCTTCTCAGATGCAGCAGCTCAGGATTGGGGAACAGAACTAGATCCATGGGATCAACAGACACAGCAGCAGCAAAATTCACAGGTATTGGCAAATGATGAACATGGGTTTCTATCTTATTATGCCTTAAGAAGCTACATTTATAAATTAAGAATATAATTGATAAAAAGGATACTTCATAGAACTAGATTAGTGGGATCAACAGACACGGTAGCAGCAGCAAATTTCACAGGTATTAACAAATACTCAGTGTGCTGAATATAAGTTTCTACCTTATTATGCAATTACAAAATACATTTATTTGTTTCAAACAAATATTCCTTTAATCAAATTCCTAAATTTATCTTTGTTTTAACAATGTATTTTTGTTACATTCTACAATGTACATTTAATTTCATAAATTCCTGACTTGTCCTCTTTTGATATGGTGTCCATTACTGTGAAATCTAGTAATATTATGATATTATATTTGTCCTTTGAAGCTAATTTTAGAATTTTCTTTGATTAACTTATTGAATTTACTGTGGTATGATATGGGATCTGTGAAACCTTTGAATTTACTGCTTTCCTTGCCTGTTTTTAGTGTGGAAATCTTATAGATTTTTTCTTTTAAATTCATTGATAATTTTTATCATGGGATCTTTGTTGAAGCCTTTGACTATTGCTGTATTGATTATCTGTTATATTCTGTTTCTGTAAATGGAATGTTAATTATGCTGGTGCTGTAGAACACCTACATATTTATGTGGAATAGGGTTATGATTTATTTTTCTGTAATTTACTGTATGTATTTCTTTTCTATGGATTCCAAAGTTGAGTCTGTCATTGCTCATCATTTTTATGGGAGCCACTCATCATTCTCCACTTCCATGGTGAACTGTATAGAGGTATCTTTTAAGTTATGGAGTTTCAGAACATCTGTTGAAAGTTTTTTTCATTATTATTGCATATAAGTCATCCATATACCTATACCATGTCTTGAAAATTAATGGGAAGGTGTTGATAATATATATTTTGAGTGAACTCATGAAATGCAGAAAAAGGGTGACTTCCATTACAGGATTTAAAAAATTATAAGAAATGTGGACAGATTCAACTTTGGAATGTATTGAAAAGAAATATATAGAAAATTAAAATTTATTAAATATTTTGTCACTAATTCCACTTATTAAACATTAGGACATGTTTCAGGGACAATCACCAGCTTTTGATCGGCTACTCAATGTGTTGGCTGGATCCCAAAGAGCTTCTGTGGTGATCTGTGATGGTTTGAATAGGAACTTGTGAAGTTCATCTGTGGGAAGATCATCAAAATTCAATAGTATTTTCTATTTTTCAGGACAAAAATTAATACCCAAGTAGATAGCTCTGTTGGGTTGTAGAGTTCTTTCAGCAGCTTAGCCTCTGATTTAATTTTGTGATTTTGGGTCCAAAAGTAAGCTGCCACTAATGACCTATCAGTATGTTTAAAATGAATATTCTGTTCTTTCCTCCAAATTATTTTTTTTCCAATATATTTTAATTATAATCTGCATTTTTAGTTTCATAATTTCTGTTTTATTGATTTAGTGTTTCTTACTGTGGAAACTAGTAAATTTTTTATATTATATTTGTTCTTTGGAGCTAACTTTATGCCATATTCTTTGAATATCCTATTAAAATTGTTTTTGTTTATTGAATGATAACGTTATTGAATTTGTTTTGGTTAGTTGAATGATATGTGAAACTTTAGAATTTGTACCTTTCCTTTATGTTCTTCTGTGTGAAAACCTCTCTTATGGATTTTTTCTTTTAAATTTATTGATAATTTTTATTATTATATCTTTATTGAAAACACTGATTATTGCTGTATTAATTATCTGATGGTATTCTGTGTTGTACTCTGTTTCTGTGAGTGGGATGTTAATTATTCTATGTGCTAAGCTGTAGATCACTGCATATTTGTGTGGAATGGGGTTATGACAATTATTTTTTATGTAATTTTCTGTGTGTGTGTGTGTGTGTCTTTCCTACACATTCCAAAGTTGAGTCTGTCTGCAGTTCTTATAATTTTTACAAATGGAAGAAATAAGAGACTTACTAAACCTTACTACATACCCATTCAGGTCTAGAAGTTTCTGTCTCCATTTCTAGCAGTTTTATTCATGAGCTTCTTTGAAATACATATAACCAATGCTTTTCAATTCATTTTCAAGACATGGCATAGGTTTTTTTTTAATGGTGTTTAACAGCCATTTTTACTACTGTGGCACCACAGATGAACACTGATGATAAATGAAATGATAAATTGGGAAAGATTTTTTTTAAGGAAGGAAACGTCCCCAGCATTTGCCAGTAATGAGGACTGATGAAAACCTGGATAAAACCTCAGTCAGGGAGGACGGTCCTGGTGGGATTCGAACCCCAGACCTCCCGCTCACGAGTCTGCACCTTAACGACCTCAGCCACCCGTGGCAGTGCATAGGTATGTGGAGGACATATTTGCCATAATACAAAAAAAAAGGTTCAGTAGATGCCCAGAAAGTTTTTAATTTACAGCACAAATATACATTTTACTATGGAAGAGGACAAAATTGAATAACTTCCATTCTTAGATTAAAAAATTATAAAAAATGCATACATACAACCAAAACATGGAGTAGTGGATGAACAGTTTATGATGGGAGTGATTGTCCCCAAATCATGTCCTAATGTTTTATAAGTAATTGGAGTTAGTGTGAATATATTTTATTAATTTTAATAGGATATATTACCTCTCTTCTGTTGTCTATAGCTTCTTAAGTACTATTTAAGTAATTATACAGAAAATTACATAAAAATAACATCCATAACCTCATCCCACACAAAAATATGATTAACGGCTTGGCACACAGAATAGTTAACATTCTACTCCTAGAAACAGTATAAAACAGAATATCAACACATAAATAATGTAGCAATAGACATTGGTTTCAACAATGGCATAAATAATTAAAATTACAAAAATCTATAAAAGAGATTTCTGCACTGAAAAATATCAAGGAATGTAGCAAATTCAAAAGTTTCACATATCGCCTGAATTACCACAACTAATTTAATAAAATATTCAAAGAAAATGGCATAAAATTAGCTGCAAAGAACAAATATGATATAATTAATTTATTAGGTTCCAAATTAAAGGACACCATACCAGAACAGAAATCAGGAATTTATGAAATTAAATGTGCAGAATGTAATAAAAATACATAGGTAAAATGAAGGGAAATTTAGGAATTTGGAGAAAAGAACATCTTAGGAGTATTTCTTTTAAATAAATAGATAAATCATCAGTAGCAGTATACTTTTGGGCCCAAAATCATGAATTAATATAGAAGCTAATCTTGTGAAAGAACTTTACAACCCAATAGAAACATTATTTTAGAAACAAATTTTATCCTGAAAAAAAAAAAGAAGGAAAATTAATGAATTTTTATATTCCATTTGAGAATGAACTAGGTAAACTCCTGTTCATAACATCAGATCCTCCACAGAAGCACCTTAGGACCCACGCACCACATGAGTAGTCTGTTAACAGCTGATGATGTAATCATTTGCTCCCAAAACAAATCCTAATGGTGTATATTAAGTGCAGTTAGTGTTAACATATTTAATAAATTATAATTGAATTTGTAATTTATCATTTGTCTACTGCTTCCTTAGTAGAATTTAAATAAACAAATATAGTAATTTTACAGAAAGTTCATTTGATTTTTTTTAATTAGAAATACTTATATATGTTTGACTGTTTGGATGCATTTGGAATTGTTTTTTGCAGCGGGCATTATAACATTTATGTTTTAAAAAATATGAAGTCAAAATTAGGGCCTAAGTAAGATATCTATTGATTGCACAAAACTGTGTTTATATAACCTAGTAAGATAATTACATTGGTATTAAGGACTTTTAAATTTGAATGGATGAAGATATTATGTTACATTTTAAATAAATCAATATTTCTCCCTGATTGAAAGTTATGTATCAAATCTTATTGTGAAATGGGTTCTATAGATGTCTGTCATATAACAATAGATATACTGAGTAGATGTTTCTGTAATGCAAGGATAACAGCTTTATGTAATCTTCAGTTACTCAAAATCATAGATTACATAAGAATTAAGTAATTCTTCATCACAGTTCTATTTGAACTTCAATACAAGTGGTCTGGCCTTTGCAAATTTAATCAACACACTTTCTGCCACTTAAATGGGTTTCTATTAACATCTTTCTTTCTAATGTTCACATAGTTTTCTTTAAACTGCTTCCACTTTTTAATGCCTTCAGTTTGTAAGTCATGCACAATGCATGGTTGGTCTCCTTTGAACTTCTGGCATTAGTCTCCCAATCTTCAGGCCTCAAAGCTTTCCCCACTCTGAAATTATCTACCTATTGTGGAATGCATTGGATCACATGCCTAAGAATTAGAACTAGATTTTGTATCAGAAATTGTAATGTTTATGTTGAGCTGCATAATTTACAAAATTCATCATTAAAATTACTTTACATCCATATTTTTTATTTTTCATTTTTAAATTTATAATTAATTGAAGAGTTGATTGGATAAAGGTGTAATGTTACAATTTTTTTTTATATTATAGCATTACAAATTTTGGCTGTTTCAGTAATACATATGGTTTAAAACCAAAATATTTAGAATATGAGACAAAATCTCATTTACCTAGTTATAGTATATTTAAAGGCTTAACCTATGCTTTCAGGAAATGAGGGTAGCTCATTTTCTCACATAAGTGCAGTTACCTATTTAGCTAGCAATATGAGGGTGCAACTAGGTAGACCCAAATGATCCAAATATAATTGGAAGAAAAAAAATTAATGGGAGTTGTTCTTGATGGAAAATCAAAATAATATTGTGATATATTTTGTAACATTGGCCGAAATTAGCTGATATTTTTGTTTTTACTGTTAGGAAGTTACTAAAATATGAATTAAATTATTTCTGAGACGATGCTAATTTGCAAGGTTTCTTGATGTCTTGATTTTATATAGATTGACCCATAGGTATAAACATTGTTTGTGTGGTGCATGAAAATTTACTGAGACATCTGAGAAAATTTGTGTAAGGTTTCAAGTGCCCCTTTGGGAAAATGAACATGCTGTTAATGGCATTGGAACTACTTTAGGAAGGAAAAAAATTAAGGCAAGAATTGATGAAAATTATAATTTTGATAAAGTGAAATTAAGAGAAGAGGAGTAATTTAAAGAAAAGTTAATGGGATAATTTTGGTTCACCCTGCTGCAGTATATACAAGCCGAGCTCTATTTTTGAAGATATTCTTTCAGAAATTTTAATTTAAATAATTCTACAATTAGACCAGAATGGTTCATTTCACTTCGGATAGAAACCAATCATATAAATAGTGGAATAAATGGGAAGCATAGAAAATTCACATTTATACTTAATCTCTGTGATGAAGACAGGAGATTTATGGCCTTTTCCGGTGCCATTCATACAAACAAGAGCATAAGATAAAATCTAATGATGAAAGACAAATGTGTTACAATAATACAAATGTGAACTATAAATTTTGCAAAATTTTTGGTGTGAGAGTGTGCCACAAACTAATGTGAGCACATTTGGATGTACATGCATTTCAGCACATAAACATTATTGGGTAATTCAGTAAATAATAGTATTTCTGCAGAGAAATAAAATCAGAGGAATTAAACAGTTGTGAACTGACTGAAATATTTACAATAAATGTAAATTCAAAAATGAATGTGAACACTAACAAAGTATTTATAAAAAAACCATTAGACATCAAACCGTGATGAAATGGAAAAAAAAAACCTTAATAAAAATGTCAACTTATAACTTCTGAAAATACTTCTGTGTCTCTAAGTATGACAGCACAATATATCTAAATATTTATGGAAAAATGGACTTAGCTATATGCCCATGTTAAATTTAATCATGATACTCTAAGAATACCACTGTAGTAAACTGTTATTCTTTAAGTTGATAACTGTCCATCAGCAAGAGATATTCATAATTTACAGTCTATTCATGTCCTGACAAAACTTGCTTTATATCAGATGGAAATTGTGAATACAAACTGAATGGTCTTTAAAATTGTTCATAAATCAAATGGACACACCTGCTATGGATATGGAAAAAGAAAAATAAAATCTATTTTTGGAACAACCTTGGAATTACTTAAGCCAGTTCATGGCAATGATATGTCTAATGCTGCTAAATAGTGAAAAAACAACTTCATGTTAAAACAACTACAGTTAAGCAATTATGTATCCTAGATTAGGTTAGTGAGTTAATTTTGTACTCTTATGCCCCACTTATGATTGGACTGCTCAGAACATGCCTAAACTTTTGGTATACTGCAATGTGGTAAACTTATCCAATAAAAAATTTAATAAAGAACAATTGGAGTTTTTAAATAAGGGACTAGATTTTAAATAAGTATGGAGAATTATATAGGACCTGGAGGCAGCAATTGACGGGCTAAATGCTGATGATAAAAACATCATTAGAATGAAATGGGAGAAAATTCTGGATTGCATTGTTAAAAGTGAGGTTAGGTTTGGCACACACAAGAAAATATTGAATTACTGAAAAAAAAAGCTGTAGTGTACAATAAATCAGACAAGGGGAACAAAATTGTGCTTATGGATAAAGAAGAATACAGTTGAAAATGGATGAACTTCTCAAAGGAAAGGAATACATAAAAATAAATTTGGATACACTAAAGTAATGTATACAAGCAGTAGAAAAAAATCAGTGAATGGAGCACAATCATTCCAAGATTAAAAGCAGATAACGCCATAATAGCTATGATACATGGCCTACCAAAAATACATAAACTGGGAAACAACATGATACTAATAATAGAACTACACCATCTTACCAACTGTTGAAATGGCTTGTTAAAATTTTCCAAGACCTTCAAAAGTTTGATAGTTTAAGCATAAACAACTCTATGGAACTTGTTGAAAAATTCGAAAAGATTTCACCCTCCATAAAGGTGACATCCCTTTTACGTAAACTCACTCTATCCCAACATGTTTAACATAAATGGTTGTAATCTCTACACCTTAGTAAGGAAGACTTTGAAGAATACATCTAGCTAACAGAAGTTTGCATTAATCAGAACTTTTTACATTCAATAGCAAATTTTGTAAACAAGAGACAGAAAGATTTTTAAAATGATTGAGTCAAATTTTTAACACTTACATCACTAATATTTAAAGAAGAAGAAGGAGGAGGAGGAGGAGGAGGAGGAGTTTCTAGAGCTAAGTGATCTCATCATCAGTTACAGATCAACTGCCGGCCTTGTTCTTGGTGGTGGTCTTCATTTAAAATTCTTAGTATTAAACATCACTGTTACAAAAGTCCACCATATTTAACTAAGAGACAGAAACTAACAGGATTCCTTTCCTCAACTTGAATATCGTCAAAACAGGCAATAAATTGGAGATTGGAATATATGCAAAGGACATGCTTTTCACAATTATATTAAGGCATATAATTTCATTCCCAGAGCACACAAATATGCAGTTCCAAATAACTTTGCACATAGATTGGTTAACATACCCATGAGTGAGTTTGAATACTTATATATAATAAAAATGGCAGTTACCATATTATATGAAAGCAAAGAAATTGTGAACA
Source organism: Metallyticus violacea (assembly GCA_030762175.1). Classification (NCBI taxonomy): domain Eukaryota; kingdom Metazoa; phylum Arthropoda; class Insecta; order Mantodea; family Metallyticidae; genus Metallyticus; species Metallyticus violacea. Next base: position 80,282,280 of record CM060846.1, on the reverse strand, counting down.
AGAAATTTAAACAGGGAAGAAAGTTAAAACAGATTTCAACTTTGACAGCAGGAAAAGGAACTACCATTCACAAGACATTATCTTATCATCCTTGAGCCAGCAGAAAATTTCAGAGAATTCAACATTACTTTGTTTCAAATAAATAAATTCAATCTAAATAATCTGCTTGTGTCCAGAGTTAATATAATACTTAAGAAGAAGAAACCAGGAATATATAAAATTAATTGCTCAGATTGTAACAAAATATATGCCAAGAAAACAAAAGATATATAGGATTTGATTGAGGGAACACTGAAGGAATATCACTTACAAACAGGCAGAAAAATTGGCAGGATATCACTTTTGGGAGAACAAACACAATATGGAATTGGAAAGCACATTAATGAAATTCATAGATAGACCAGTGAAGCTGCGACTATGGGAAAGAATTTACATAAAGAAATATGAGGATAAGAAATCCCAAAACAGACATGTTGATTCAAAAGTTCATTAAGTGTCCACCAGAGCTACACCAAGGATGTACAATTATCAAGAAATCTAACAGTTGACAAGCAATTATTAATGTGGGCAAAGACCCATGAAACTTATTCTGAGGAGTTCAATCATCAGTGGAACATAAGAGTACAAAATCAACTCATTAACCTAAGCTAGAATGTTAAAGAGTATTGCATTTACTACCTATGGGATGGTGGCAAAGTGTCATAAATGTGTCAGCCTGCTTCTTTCCTTGCAACAAATTTCCGCTGCAACTCTTGCACTAATTAGGGATTATAGTAACAATATTAGAAAATGCATTTATCATGATTACTTCAAGACATATATCGAATATTAGGTATTTGCCCAAATGAAAAAATACATTTACACAAAAGTTTTCTTGTGAGCATAATCTATGGTGCAACACATTTTATGACTGTTTAGAACATTAGATTCAATTGCTATTCAGCCTTTTTGTACAGGCTACTGTGAAAACCGTGTCACTATGGACATTATATCTTCTAAGATTGAAAGTTCCACCCAGCATCTATTTAATTTTTTTGGTAACTGTGTTCAATAAGGTAAATCAAAATACATTTATAAATGTATGCAATCATTTTCATGTATTTCTATGTTGATGTGCACTATCATTCTCTTCTAACAGAGGTAGAGCTCTCTTGCATTAAGCAATGAATGGTACCTTATCTACTGAATGTGATTTGCACTGTTCAGCAAACATTATATCCTTCTGCACTTACACTGGAGTAGAACTGGGGAAGAGGAAGAAATAAGACACTATGACTGGATGTGGACAGAGGGGGAGGGAGTAAGACATGTACATATTCCCAGCTCCACTCTCTATTAGTCGGTCCTGGTGGTGTAGTGGTTACCATACTTGCCTCCAAAACCCAAGATCGCAGGTTCGAACCCAGCCAGGACCGATGAATTTTTTCGGGTGTAAAAATCCTAAGTATGGCTTCCTTCGGAAGGGAAGTAAAGCCGTGAGTCCGTGTCGTACATTTGCGGCACGAAAAAGAAACTCAAACCTGAAAGAGAGACCTATGAGCAAAATTTGCCGGTCATTTCACGCCCTGATTGAATGGGACGCTGATGACCTGAGATGTTAAAGAGCGTCCATAAATAAATAAAAAAAAACAAAAAAAACTCTCTATTAGTCCCAAATGGCCACAGGGTCTTATATTGTGGTTTTCATGTAACAAAATTATCCCACAAGCATGGTATTTGATTCTTGGTGGCTGGCTGGGAGTGCCACTCACTGCTGATGGGATTCAAAAACCTCAAGTGTGGAATACTTTTTACATGAAAGCCTTCTATCTGCACAGCAACTCTATATACAATTAAAATTATTACTGCTTGGAAATCCTCTTACAGCTATTTATTGATCATTTTATTGATTAGTAACATAAATAGTAGATTGAACTGCACAGATATTTTGCAAAGCAGAAGAAATAAAACATTTGTGCTATATTCAAAACAATGTGTGTTTGTGGACATTGTATCTCAGTTTTCGTTAAATAGAAAATAGCATAGTGATTTCACTTCTCTATATTCCATGGTATAATTAAACAAAATCAATATTCTGTAATTTTCATACATTTAAATTTCTATAGCCATTTGTGTGGATGCAAGTTTTATACAATTAACTCTTCCAGCAGGTGCTATAACAGTGCTACCATCAAATACATGTTAAATATGCAGCTAAGTGTTATGTTTACAAGACTTAAAGGGGTGTGTCAGGAGCCAGAAGACATGAAGCATGGTACATGTAGTGCATGATTGATATGACTACACACTTCCTGAAAGTGCCAACATAGCTAAATTATATATGATGAGTAGTATGGTTCTTTGGCTCCATTTGCTCCATCTGTACCCCAGTAAATAATGTTCAGTAGCTAGGAACAACTTTATCAAATTGGAGGAGAATTTTAGGTTATATAGATACTTCATCACTGGTAGCTCATATCATCATTCCTGTTCATATGATTAAAATAATGGCATTATTTCATTATTTCTGAGTACTTATCAAATTTTATAACTATTTTAAATACTGTTATATGTTTTTACATATGTGAGCTTTTCTTACTTGATATTAGTTCATGTTAAATATAAATACAGGTAACACTGAAAAAATTCACAAGCATGAAATCATATTTAAATTGGATCATATAGAAGACTATAAAGCAAAAGTCCGGTTCTTATATCATATAACCAGTGAATCACCCAAACATGACTGCAAAATATCTCTCATGGTGTTCTCACACCTAAAATTGAAAGATGTAGTTTGGTTTTTAATCAATGATCAAGAAGGTTAACTTTGTAATTATACTTTTTGAAGAATGTTTTCCTAGAACAAACATGTGATCTAATTTAAGGAAACTTATATAAATAATGCAACTAATCATTTCAGAAAAATATAATTTTTAATGTTATAGTGCCTGCAACAACAAAATAGCACAATTTTAAATAGGCATAAGATTTGTTTTTCTTTTATGGATACATATATTTAAGGAAATCAGGTTGGAATATTTTAGTGACAGTGGCATTTATAGTGCCTTACCATATTGTATGGTTATCTATTAATGTGGTAAGATATAACATCTGTAAAATATTTTTTTGTGTAATACAAAAACAAGTTGAAAACTGTAAAATATCTATTATAATTTATGTAATGTTTGAACTGGTCTCTTGTAAAACCTATTAGCTCTTTCTCTTAAAATATATACTTGTAACTTTCATAAATATGCAGACAGGCTTTCTTGTACTCATGAATACATCACAGACTTAACTTGTGGTGACATTAAAGCTTACCCCTTCCACTTGTTTCTCCTCCATTACATTTTTTTTTATTTGATTTATTTATGGACGCTCTGTAACATCTCAGGTCCTCAGCATTCCATTCAACTCAAGGCATAAAACGGCTGACAAATTTTGCTCAGAGGCCTCTCTTTCAGGCTTGAGGTTCTTTTTCGTGCTGTAAATGCACAACACGGGACCCACGGCTTTACTTCCCTTCCGAAGGAAGCCATACTTAGGATTTTTATGCCCGAAAAAATCCATCGGTCCTGGCCGGGTTTGAACCCGCGATCTTGGGTTTAGGAGGAAAGTATGGTAACCACTACACCACCAGGACCGACTACTTCATTACATTGTGACAGGAAGTAGTAGTAGTGGTGATGGTGGCAGTGGCGGCTGTGGCGGTGGTGGTTTATTGATCCAGTTGTTTGCTTGAGTACATAGTTGTACAATTGATGTTTCACACATCTTAATAAAATAATATCAAAAGTAAAAGTAAACATAATACAATTAAGTGTATACTAATATCATGGTAAGTACATAGATGGAATATATGGTCATTCTCACACTACTAGAACATAGTGCAGTTATTAGTTATTTATCATTATTTACTAGGAAATCTTCAATGAAGTAGAAGCAGTAGTTAATTAGATGTGCCTTTAGGGATAGTTTAAACAGTTTATTTTGTTGTATTTTCTTTAAGTAATTCGAAAGGTTGTTGTATATCTTTATGCCAGAGTGTAATATGCTCCTTTGGTATAAGAAAGTATTATGCTTATATATATATGGAGATTTGATTTTTGTCTTGTATTTTATTGATGGACTGCTTCATTCTTAATGAAGGGTGAATCTGTATTATTGATGGTTTTATGGATGCACATAGTTGTTTCAAATGTGTAGGTATAAAGAAGAGGAAGAATGCCTAATTTTTTAAAAAGTGGTTTACATATTGTTCTTGGACTTGTTCCTATCATAGCTTGAATTATTTTCTTTTGCATTATGAAGCATAACCTTACTTGCTCTTTATTCCCCCAGAATATTATGCCATACCACAGCAAGGAGTGGACATATGCAAAGTAAGCCATTCTAACAGTCTCCGCCCTTGTACATCCTGCTTATACCCTTATCATATAGCATGCTGTACTGGTTTTTTGGTTTATGTGATTTGCATGAGTATCCCATTTCAAATTGCTTTGAACCCATAGGCCAAGAAATTTGGGTGGATTCTACTTTTCCAATTGTCTGGTTTAGGAATTTTGTTTGTGAAGCTATATATTTTTTATTTTCTTTGGTATGAATGTTCATTGCTACTGTCTTATTGACGTTTATTATGAGATTGTTTTCTGCACAATAGTTAGCAATTTGATCTGTTACTTGACAAATTGATTTTAAGTAGTTTTCTTTGTTTGCTGCCCTTACCAGGACATTTGAGTCATCAGCAAAGAGAAGGGACTTTTTAGAATCATCAGCTATAATGAAATCATTAATGAATAGTAAGAAAAGGATATGACCTAATATAGAACCTTGAGGTACTCCATGATTTTTGCCTAGTGCACTTGATCGATGCTTCTTTACTTCTCTAATTTATTTCTCTGTGTTTAATTTTAACAATTTGTTTCAAGTTATTCGAATATGATTTTGTGAGGAAGTCTGCTAATATCAAGCTTTTCTAATTTTATTAATAGTTTTTTATGGTCAGTTATGTCAAATGCTTTTGACAGGTCTAAGAAAATGACTGAAATACATTCTTTTTCATCATTAACTCTTAGGGATTCACAAACAAAAGAGAAAATTGCTTATTCAGTAGAGTGATTGCTTCTAAATCCATGTTGGTCTCCAGATAGTAAACTGTTACTCTCTAGGAAGCTCAAGAGCCGCTTGTAAAATAATTTTTCTAAAAGTTTTGAGAAGAGTGATAGTAATGCAATGAATCAATAGTTTGACATATTATTTCTTTCCCCCTTTTTGTGTAATGGCTTAACAATAGCTATTTTGAGGCAAGCAGGGAAACTGTCACTGCTGAAGGATTCATTGTAAAGGTATTTTAATAGAGCAATTAGATGTGCACATTTTTTAATGAGGAAGTCAGGTGTGTCATCAATTCCTGCTGAACATTTTGGTTTTAGTTCCTTTATTATTTGCAGTATTTTCACTTCATTTGTTGGGACAAGGTAAATTGAATCATTAATTATGCTACTGAAGACATGTTTTATTCTAAATTTACAAACAGCATACAAAAATGGTCATTGCAAGTTCAGTGGGAGAAAAAATTCTTCATTATGCATATGACTAAAATATGAGATGCCTTTTCAAAATTTTTTCAGGGATTAATAAAAGCAACATACGACAACCTATAGATTATGTTATAGGGATCACAGCAAAGTTACATTCATATCACCAAACAGCTTTGCATTACAAATTACATAGTGAGTTTCACTTGAAATGAGCACAGTATTTAAGAGCCACATGCCCAATCAACAAGACAAAAGAAGCTCTGCCAGTTATATTGTTGCTTGGGAGATTGCAACGCTATTATATCCTTGCTGGGAAATTAATTAAAAATGCCCTACAAAGTGGCTAAAATTGGGTGCCATGAACAAACAACATTTTAAAAATACCAGATTTCCTTGTCATACTGTAGGGAGGAAAATCGAAGAATAAAGCAACGAATGATATAAAGAGTTAGAAAAGAATTATCCACTCTGCTTCTAACATGTAGCACCTCCCAGCTTACAGCATCAACAAATCATGGAATGATATCATAGGGCTGTTCTAGGCACCAGGAGCGTTGCACAATAGCATATTTCCATGCATCTGGTACATCTAGTTTATTGCTATGTCACACAGGAAGAACATTGTTCATTTTCAAACAAGAGTCTGTTTTACTGTGATTCATTAGTAACTGGTTGCACTTATAAGTTATAAATAATTTTAAAAATTGTTGTAAACAGTTGTAGTACTGCAATCAGGATACATATGCTACTGCTTAGTTTTCTTAGCTTCTTATTGAAAATTCAACTTTTATTATTTTCTTATGGTACTTTTTATTATTATTATTATTATTATTATTATTATTATTATTATTATTATTATTTAATAGTATAGATTACTTAATATTTCAGCCCAGTTAAAAGGTTTACATAGTGCAAAGCTTTCACATTCTGTTGATATTCAAAGGCATTAATAAATAAGGTGTGTTTTTTATAAAAAAAAATGCTTATTTATTTAGGAAGTATACATTATTTTTCACTAAAGCTAATAAAATTAATTTCTCATACTGATGCAAGACTTGAATGTTGTACATTTTGAATTGAAAATCAGTGCTGGTAAGATATCAAAGGCATGAAGTTTTCCTGCCCAAGCTGTTACTGGCCTCAGTAACAGTGAAAAAAAGTGCCTGGGCAACTACTTGAAATAGCAACCCAGTCTACAGCCTTTGACTTAGCATTTGGATACTCTGATCATAATATGTGCAACTATATTTTTTAAATTGTGCAAAATACACCCAAGGTGATTAAAATGTGCTATTAAAAGGTGACAACATGGCAGCTATGTTTAATACTCTTATGATCATAGACACTCTTATAGTGACAGTTAGAAGCAATGACTGAACCAACATTTTACAGGGTTATGAAGGAGGTGATTATTGGGATGATGAGTGGGATGATGACTCAGAAGGTGGTGGAACCAGCACAGCACAGACCAACAATACTGCATTCTCATCAGGGCAAGCCATTCCAAAGTCAGGCAGCACAGGAGATATGAGTTCAGTTGGTAAGAAAGCCTAATTGATGTTTATTTGCTTCTACTTTTCCTTGCACAGTGGTTATACTTTTGATACTAACACATTAACTTCCTAAGCTTCCAGCAGAATAAAATTTTAGGCAAAAATAGTTAACTTGTTCAATTATTGTGGCATTTGTATATCATATAATAGTTATAGTTATTTATGAACTTAAGACAATGAGGGAATAACTCTTATTGTTGCTACAAGAGATATGTTTTCAACACCCTTAAATATTCATGTAACTTAATATATTTTTGTTTATTGCTAAGCTTATGTTACATTTTGAGTTATGAGTAATGTTTATGCTTGGTTTTCAAAAATTATACTCTGCTTAATAATTAATGTGTATGTATGTGTGTGTGTCAATATAAGTTGTAAGTCATGGCAATTCTCTCTCTCTCCCTCTCTCTTCCCCCCTTTACATTTACGAACAAGGAACAACACAAAATCCTAAGCTATGCAATTGAAAACATATGGTGGCATTTACTGCCAAATAGTGCCACCAATGGAAGGCTGGATGTGGAGGACCCTCATAGGAAGGAAGCAAAACATAGGCAATTGGGCAACATTGGTTTATTATGGCATGATCAGAAGTCAACATTCTGCCCCATTTGACAGCCTCTCTCTACCTTGCTGCTGTTTGATAGGGCAGAGCAAGTGCACACAGTTCTTCCCATAGCTCTTTGTGGCATTCCCATGTATTTCTATTCGGATTAATGCAATTTTCACAAACACACATTCACTCTTCATCATGATCTCCATTCCTGATCACTGTCAATCACCAACTGAATTTTGGGGCATGCTTAGACATGCAGCTTTGTTCACATAGTTACAAAAAATTTTCCACACGCTTTCAATAATATATCTTAGATTTTTCGTGTTGTCCCTTGTTTGCAAGAAAATAAATAGTTGCCATGACTTATTCCCCATATTTACATTACCCCCATAATCTAGTGGTCAGCATGCCTGGCTGCTGATCTAAAGGACCCAGGTTCAATCTCTGGCATGCAATTCCAGTTGCAGAAGCCACATTGAAAGCTTGTGAGATGCTGTTGCACTGACCACATATTCGGTCTATAATGTCTTCAAACTTTGCTGATAAAATAGAAAGCTTAAAGACAATTTATAATGTACTATGGATATCAACGGATAAGGACCTAAAGAGTTTTGCTCATAATGAAATTCATATGAAATAGGGATAATTTAAAAATAAAATGGTAATTAAAAACAATGAATGTTTCAAAATCACAAAAATAAGTGGGAAAAACAAGACTATACAAAAAGAATTATTTAATATTACTTAACATTTAAATAGTGCAGGACATTTGTTTTGTTTTGTTTTTTTTTTTTTCATATGAAGAGGATTTAAAATTTCATACTATTCAGATTTTTTAACAAAATTTTCATATAGTGAAGCAAACAAATTGATTTATATTGCTTCTTGTTTCCTAATTTCTTACCTTCTTTTCAGTGGTAGTTTAATTTAAAGGTAGTTTAATGCTCTACAGTGTTTATAGCTACAGAGTTAAAATTAAACAAATATTATAATTATGCAAAATTTTACTCATTTTATATGTTGAACAAAATTAGTGAAATTTGGGTGATTTCCTCTTTAAAAAAATTGCATAATTATACTATATTTCACTGTAAAAATTCCGAGTATTTAAAAGTAACAAATATTGTTTTTTGCAATTTTTATGAGGTAATCACTCAAATTTCACTATTTTTTTCCCTTATATTTGTTTCAAAGGCTGTTGCCTTCATAATCAGCATGGTTCCACTGTCAGCTTCCCAGCATTCTATTAAGATGTTGTTCTGTAGATTTTATGAATTTAATGATGTTACTGTTGTTTGAAAGTTAAAATTAATTAAAATTTCTTCAGTTTTGTTTGTGAATGTGAGTTTTAGCTAATTTTGTAATTTGTGGCCTCTCTCTCTCTCTCTCTCTCTCTATGCTATTGCTGATTTCTCTGCATGTTTATATGTTATATTTCTTATATGTTCCTTAAACTGTAATTTTTTTTTTTTTTTTCATTTTGCAATATATCATGTTGCAGTCTTTACATCTGATTTCATAAATGCTTGATTGTTTTCCTGGTAGAATTTTGTCTTTGTGTTACTTTTTGTGAGATATTTTAAACTGCATTGGTTTACTGGAGCCAAAATAATGTTTGCACATATAAAATTTTTTGGAATTTTTGGAGTGGCCAACGATGGAATGTGAATTTCTTGTACATATGATCTCCTTTGTAGCCTTTTAGAAGATATTTTAAAAGCTCTTCAAAAAACCCATGGAATGTGTAGACAAATATATGAATAACAAAAAACAAAATTTAGTTATTTTTGACCTTACAAAAAGCAGTAACCTTATCACTAAATTCTTAAAATCTACAGAACACGATCTTAATAGCATGCTGGGAAGCTAACAGTGGAACCATGCTGACGATGAAGGCCTTTGAAACATGTCTATTAATGGAACAAAATAGTGAAATTTGAATGATTACTGCATAAAAATTGAAAAATTATAGTTTTATTTCACTGCAAAAGTTCCTGAATAATATTTTCTTTCCAAAAATGCTCATTGCAGTAGATATACAGATTGAGTAAAGCAAGTACATATTTTATTTCAGTGTTGGTCTTTGAGAGGCTATCTTCAAATGGGATTCATGCATATGACAGGCAAAAGAAAATACTTTTATATGTCTAAACACTAAGTTGAGTGACAACATGAAAATAAGATATTTAAAGCATGTGAGAAAAGTCAAAATACCCGGGAAGAACAATGAAAAATGTCAATAAAATGTTCAGCAGTTAAGAGGCAAGCATCATTAAGCGGTATACATGATAATAATTTTAAAAAGCAAATTTGAAATAGGAAAGAAAAGTATATTTTGTCAATCAGGAATCCATTCAATATTTTGTTCCAAAAGAGCATGTATTTACAATAATATATTTTATAGCATAAAGTTTAAGTATGTGTGAACATTTTTAGCAATTTATATTGTCCAAATAAACTATAGTTTTGGATAAACTTATTCAATTGGTGTATACTGTGTCATATTTACTACAGGAAAGATTGCACCATAGTGAAGTTTATAAACTTGTGTTTGCAAAGTACATTAGCTCTTTAAAAACCAAGCCACAATTAATGGATATATACTATTACCTATTTATTATTAAATGTAATTAGCTTAAGTAATGCTCTTTTATATTTTCCGGTTGTTATTTTTAAGAAAATCTGGCCAATTCTCTTAATCTGTAATTTATCAAAGTAATGATTTTTTTATCAACTAACTTGATAGATAAACACAATTTAACCTATAGGAAATGACAAAGTATTTAAGCAAATGCAGGCAAAAATGGAAAATGGAAGGAGGAGGGGAAGGGAGAAAAAGATGCCTAAGTTACTCAAAATTGATAACATGTGACAATTTTTACATTCAGTAAACCTCTTAGTGAAAAAAGCAGTCACAGCTAAAGGCTAAGCTAGAGTGCATGACATTTCATTAATTCTCATTGTATGAGGTGAATCAAATATAAACCAACATTTAATTTTACTGCTTGAGTAATATGGGGCAAGACATGCCTTTGCGATTATTATTATTGAAAAGTGTTTAATGCCTGTTTTAACTCCTGAGGCATCACAGGCACTGATGATACATGAAATGGTAAACTGGGAAAAGATTTTTTTTTAAAGGAAGGAAGCATTCCAGGCCTAAGTTTAGGGTATCTCCCTGGCATTTGCCATTTATGAGGACTGAGGAAATCCTGGAAAAAATCTCGGTCAGAGAGAACAGTCCTGGTGGGAATGATACCCCGGACCTCCCGCTCACAAGTCTGCACCTTAACTACCTAGACTACCATGGTGGTATCTTTGAGATGTTGCATATGAGGATTTCAGGAACAGGGGGGAAACTGGTTTGCCTTGCATGGCCATTTTGTTTGTCGGTAGCATCATACCCAAGCAAGAGCATCAAATTTTGCACTGCATTATTAATAAATCTTTACCTAAATTTTGCAAAGACTAAGGACAGACACACTTTGGAGATAAGATTCTGTCTAAGACTCAGTTGTATGAGTGGCACAATAGTTTCACAGAAAGACGAAAAACTGTGGAAAATGAAAGTAACCAATGTCAACCCTGGAGGAGTGCAATGGAAACAAATATTCAGGCCATTTGGGACCTTATTGAATGTGAGTGACTTTATGTGGTTTCTGGAATCACTACTGAAGTTGGGATGAGTTATGTAAGTGTTCATTTGGATTACATAAAGGACTTGATAAGGTGGGCTCCTTGAATTCTCACTGAGGATGTAAATACTGCAAATGTAGGAGTATGTAAGAGCCTGTAGGCTCCTAGGATCATGGGAAAATGTTTCTGCATCAAATTGTAACCAACAATGAAACTGGTGTTTTGACTCCTGAGTCAGAGCAAGCAAGCATGAAGTGTAGGAAAAGAGGGCAATATGCTCATATCAAAACAAAAACTCACTTGTGAGTTAGGAAGGTTCTCTCAGCAATTTTCTGAGCTCCCAAGGCAATTTTGTTCATCAAGTGAAAAGTCAATACAGCTTATTAATGTCAGCTTTTGGTTGAGGAAAATCATACTTAGGAAGGAAAAAGATAACTGATTTGATAAACTCTCATACAAGACAATGCCCATCTGCATACAGCTGCTTTGACAAAGGAAATACTTGAGGAAATGTACTGGAAGCATTAGAACACCCTCCCTACAGTCCAGACTTATCACCTTGTGATTACCATATGTTTGTACCACTAAAGAAGCCTTGGGAGATTGGGATTTTGACAGGAATGAGTGTTTGGAAGCATTCATGCACAACTGATTGGGAGCCCAGCTCCATTCTTTATTTAATAATGGGATTAAGAAGTTCCTATCTGCTGAAAAAAGTGTTTTTAAATTGGAAAATTATATATAACTAGAAAAGCAGAAAAGGATAAAACAGTAAGAAAAAGTCACAGATTAGTAATTGCTATATTTAGAACAGCTTGAGTACTTCTATGGCAAGAAGACAAGTGAAAGTGGTAAAAATAAATATTGAATATCGAAGGTAACATTATGCATGGAAACAGATGAAACAAGGCAACAAGAGTGTGTGAGAGGGAGAAAAAAAAAATAATATATAAGATTTAAACCTCTCTCTCAAACATTTTTGTTGCTTGTTTCATGTGTTTTCACGCATAATGTTACCTTAGATATTCGATATTTATTTTCCACCTTCACTTGTCTTCTTGCCAGACAAGAAATTAAGCTGTTTGAAATATAGCGATCTCTAATCCGTGACATTTTCTTAGAGTTTTATCCTTTTCTGCCTTTCTATTAATTGTTATTGTAGTTATATTGTTAATAGTGTTACAATATTTTTCATTTATGTTATATATAAAGATGCATCCCATTTTTTATTAATATGTTTTCAATCAAGTTCAAAAAATTATTTTGGTTCATATTTAATTAACCCTTGTTGAGTGTGTGGGTATTGCACCCATGCAGAAAGCCACTATGCAGCTTCTATGTTACTAGGCATAACATTTGTTTATTGTCTTTTGCTCTTTAAGCTCTTTATGTTTCACACAGTATTAAATTAGCCAAAAAGATAATTTTTAAGAACTATTTATTATAACTCAGTAGTTTCAGAAGAATACATATGTAGTAGGAATAAAAACATTCAGCAGCATAATTAGTTCCTATTTGATCAGAATCTATTTAGAAAGCAAGGAGCAAAAATTTTCAAAAAATATGAATTTCATTCTTCCATTTATTTCCCAAGTAATAGAGTATCAATAAGATTAAAGAGTACTCATATTTTTTTATTAAAAACAAGCATTTGCAAATTTTAACAAATGGGATATATAGTGTCTTCACTTTTTTTTATCAGACCTCGTATAGACTTTGACTGCATTTTGCATTAAAGCATATTATTTATACTATTATTGTCAATATTGATTATTCTTTTTCTCCTCCACAACACCGCCATGGGTGGCCAAGGTTGTTAAGGTGCGGACTCATGAGCAGGAGGTCTGGGTTCAAATAACACCAGGACCATCCTCCCTGACAGGGTTTTTCCTGGTTTTCCTCAGTCCTCATAAATGGCAAATGCCAGGGAGATACCCTAAACTTAGGCCTGGAATGATTCCTTCCTTAAAAATAAATCCTTTCCCAATATATCATTTCATCTCATTTATCACCAGTGTCCATCGTCTATGGTGCCTCTGTAGCAAAAACGGGCATTAAACACTATTCATTCATTCATTCCTCCACAATGTTTTATGTGTTTTGATAAAGTTGACCCTGTGGTTAGTAAATATATATTTGAATACCTGCCTAAATCATTTGCACCCATTCTAAAAGAGGTTTGCTGATTTACTGATTGTAGTTTATCTATAAGAATATTCTATGTTAGTATTAGAATGCATCTTTTTTGTAACAAGAAAAAAAATTATATGTATGTTGTACTTTGTAGGCAAAGGAGATGGCAAAGGAACAGTGGGACGGAAAAATTTCAACAGATTCACTTCATTTGTTAAATCTGGAGGAGAAAGCTACATTCTTGGTACTGTTAAAGTCAATGTTAGGAATGAAGACAAAATGTACATATATGTAAGTAGCTGTCAAATTGTTATAAAAAATTTACATTTTCATTATATAAAAAAGAAGCCTAAATACATTATGATTGCAAAACAAAACAAAAATTTTTGGATATAATATGGTTGGAGCTATTTGTTTACATACTTACATAACATTTCTGCGAGGAAGAAACTTCCTGTGTGCAGCAACAGGTGAAAAAGAGATTATGGTATCATTGGAAAGCACAGAGTGTACTCTTCAATTAACAAAGTATTTTATGTGCCACTTCAAAATTAAAGATACTATTCTACCTCCTATGTATAACTGCCTTTGGAATGTTGTAGAAATCTCCTATATGCTAAAAATATACAAGATTTTTCACAAATGCTGTTTATTACAAATGCAGAAACTAAAACTCCTTGCATATAAGATCTAGCACACTTTTTATTGATTGTTAACTTGCACCCGGTGCTTTGTACCTTATGAAAATGTGAGGATTTGCTATGAAAAAATTTATAAGTGAAATTACAATGGAAAATGCTGATTAATAAAATTAACCCAGATCTAAGAGGTGCAGAAGATTTCATAATTTGTCCATCTTATGCTTTTAAAGTGATCACACCATTGATAGAAAGAAACTATGCAATATGGACAATAATATGTAATCATAATCCTGAGACATTATTCTTGTTGGCATCAAACATTGCTCTAATTATTTACATATAGTGTCAAAAAGTGTGACTTGCAATTGTTGTTGCTCTGATACAAAAATAGATAGTAAATCTCATTACTGTGTACAAACTACTTGGTTATCTTCATTATTAATTTTTGCATGTGGCTTTAAGGGAATTGTGAACTATGTTTAAGAGAATTGCTATTTCTTTTTAAAGTGCTCCATATCAAGGGAACTATATCATGCTAAGCAATGGTAAAGCATTTTCGCACAAAGGTAGATATTAAGCGACCACGCGGGTGTGTGTTTTTTTCTCTCTCTCTTAATTCTGTTGTTGTTGTTGTTGTTATTATTATTATTATTATTATTATTATTATACACCACAGACTTCAGGAAAAGTCAATATAATTCTTTATTTTGAAGGATCTTTAATGCTTCAAAAGCAGAGCCTTCTATGAATGACTGTGCAGCTACTTTAGAAAGCTGTGAAATACTTCAAGAAACTCTCTATTTAGTAATAGGTATATAATATTTGAATAAGTCTTAATTACATAATTTAAATTTTTCATGTTCCCATAAATTATGAAATAAGTTCCAGGATTTGCATTCACTTCAGTGTTTTATGAACAATTATGTTTGTCTTACAGAAATAGAGCTCATTGGTGACATTTCTTCACTCCAGCAGAGTACTGCCATTGATCTTTCAGAACTATTAAGCTCATCTCAAAATATGACAAATTATTGTTAAGAAATCACTCAAATTTCACTAATTTTGTTCCACCTACTTGGAAATGTTTCAAAGGCGATTGCCTCCATCTTCAGCTTGATCCCACTGGCCGCTTCCCAGTGTGGTATTAAGATGTCGCTCGTGACTTTAACGAACTTATTGATGAGGTTGTTTTGGAGATCAAAGTTAACCAAAAATTCTTTGTTTTTGTTTATAAATATATTTTCCCATACTGTTAATTCTATGGGCTTTTGAAGAGCTTTTAATAGTTTTGGTTCCTTTTGGAATTCGTGTTTTTTTTTGCCAAAAATGGTCTGCCACTGCTTATTTTTCTGTGTGTTTATATTTAACATTTCTCATGTGTTCCTTAAAATGTATGGTAATATTTTAAATATAAACACAGAAAAATCTGCAGTGGCAGACCATTTTTGGCAAAAAAAAAAAAACACGAATTCCAAAAGGAACCAAAACTATTAAAAGCTCTTCAAAAAACCCATAAAATTAACAGTATGGGAAAATATATTTATAAACAAAAACAAAGAACTTTTGGTTAACTTTGATCTCCCAAACAACAGCTACCTCATCAATAAGTTTGTTAAAGTCACAGAGCAACATCTTAATACCACACTGGGAAGTGGTAGCCAGTGGGACCAAGCTGAAGATGGAGGCAATCTCCTTTGAAACATGTCCAAGTAGGTGGAACAAAATTAGTGAAATTTGAATGATTTCGTAACAATAATTTGTCATATTATAATATATTTCACTGTGAAAATCCCTGATACAAAAAAACTAGTCATCTCAAAATGTTATGCGCAATTGAAACTGAAAAAAGAAAGCCATGACTAACAGAACCACAGAATTTGTCAAAAAAAAATTCAAAGTAAAATAATATTTAGGTATGAAAATGATAATCAACAAAGAGTTAAAAAATGAAAACCAGATGCAATCACAAAGATTTAGTAAAATATTCCAAAATACCATTAGCAATGAAGAAATACAGGATTTTTTTTTTAAACGTTTTGAAATATTCCATCTTGAGACAAAAAGACAGCATTTATTAGATTTATTAACAAAAGAAATGTTATCTAAAGGCAAGGAAAGGGTAAAGTGGAAACTGAGGAACATGGAAGAAAGAAAGAGTATAGAAGAAACTGACGAACATGTGAAGAAAGGCAGAGGGTAAAGCAAATAGAAATGCATGTGTATATGTTAGACATTCTTCATTAACTCTTGGCATATGAGAAGACTTGTTTTAAGAGATGAACAAAAAAGTAGGAAAAGTATCAGTGTAAAGATAGCAACAGAACATGGTAAAGAACATGTAACACAAATTGTATAAAATATAGTGAACTTTTGTAACAGTGATGTCAAATATTAACATTTTAAAAAATTGAGTTGAGATTGTAACATACGCACCACTAAATTCAATAAAAAGGAAGGCAAGTTTCGGAAGCCATTGCTCCAATCATCAGCTCCTGGTCAACTACTGGCCTCGCTGTTCACAGCAGATTGATTCACCTCTGGTTGAGTTTTAATGAACTTTTGTATTAGTACATCACTTGGCGGGATTTCAAAATTAAAAACTTTCTCCTTATTCTTCCAAATATAGATGTTTTCCCAGACTGTAAGTTGTAAGTTCAGTTTTCCCTTTAATGTTTTTAAGTAATTTGGGGTTTTTATTCCATGTTCCAATGAACAAGGAGGAATACGAACTGGAAATGAATACCATGGTGGATATAGCTATAGAAAATGACTTCAAACAAGAAGTTGTGCACAAGAAAATAGAGCAAAGGATAAAAAGAAAATTGAGACACCGCTACACTTACTCCTATATAAAAAAAAAAAAAAAATTTATGTACTACCCATCAGCCTTTCATAAATTTCAAAAGATTTTTAAAAATACAACATTGTTTTGGCTCCAAAAAATAATTATTCCATTAAAAATATCCTTAACTCAAAACAAAAAGAAGATAAATCAGGAATATATCAGATGAACTGCAATGATTGTGAAAAAGTTTATATTGGAAAGACCAAAAGAAACATAAAAACAAGAGCTAAAGAGCACATTAGTAATATAAACCAAAAGCAAGAAGAAAAATCGGCAGTAGCATGGAACTTTTGGAAAGAACAACATAGCGTTAATAAAAACCCCATATTACTTAAAAACATTAAAGAGAAAACTGAACTTACAGTCTGGGAAAACATCTATATTTGGAAGAATAAGGAGAAAGTTTTCAGTTTTGAAATCCCGCCAAGTGATGTACTAATACAAAAGTTCATTAAACCTCCACCAGAGGCGAATCAATCTGCCACAAACAGCAAGGCTGGCAGTCGACCAGGAGCTGATGATGGGAGCAATGGCTCCCGAAATTAGTCTTCCCTTTTATTGAATTTTAGTGGTGTGTATGTTACAATCTCGACTCAATTTTTTAAAATGTTAATGTAACAGATGACTGAGCAGGAGGCAGAAGAAAATAAAGGGCAAACAATAAAAGCGGAAAATTATTGCCAAATACCACCAGTTTTCTTAGTGTATCTATATGGAATCACATTTCTAAGTTGAACATGTACAGGGTCTTTGAAGATTGGTATGAAAAAAATTGCTTAATTACAATTTGTAAGGCCATTTTCAAGATTAATACAATACTTGCTGTGGACATGAGTTTGGCCATGCAATGGAAAAAGATTATCAAGCACACATTTCATAAAAACATAAGGCCAAAGATAGTAAGTATTGTTACAAAAATTAAGCCTCTGATGAAAATATAGTGGTAACAATGGATTAGCAAAGTATTTTTTGTGCTTTAAGCTTTTAATCCTCTACCACATTCATTACTGTTTGCCAAACTTCTGGAAAGTATTGAATATCAATAGCAGAGTGTTTTCACTAATGTCAGTAAGTGAGCATCCTCCTGCCAAAGGATTGTTTCTGATTTATGGAAATACTTTTCTCTGAGATGTTCCTTTACTTTGGGGGAAGAGATCATATCACGGACACAAAATGCCACTGGAACAATATATTTCATGACAAAGTCTTGCATTAACTAATGTTTTCCTAATAGACAACCATTGTGGTAGTTATTTCATAATTATATTTTAATGGTGCAACTTTGAATATTTGTAGTTTTAAAATTTTGTTGAGAATTAAACTCTCACTTGGAATG
Organism: Metallyticus violacea; assembly: GCA_030762175.1. Classification (NCBI taxonomy): domain Eukaryota; kingdom Metazoa; phylum Arthropoda; class Insecta; order Mantodea; family Metallyticidae; genus Metallyticus; species Metallyticus violacea. The sequence goes on along the minus strand of CM060846.1, from coordinate 80,264,058 downwards.
TTTAAGAAGAAAACTCTAATATTGAAAAGTTATGATATTTTTTCTTCTTTGCACTCTGTAAAACATTTGTAAATGAAGAGAAAATGAAGCTCATGATTTCTTAACAATGAACATAATCCTGTTTTCTGTCTTTTGAAAACTGTCATTTCTGCAAATGAAATATCTAATTTGTGCACTCCCCCCTCCCATTTTGAAACATTGCCCTAAAAGTAGAGAAGAATACAAAATATGAAAATAGGTGGCATCATCAGTAATAAATACCCAAAGCAAGTTAAAATCAATTTGACTACATGAGGATTTCAAATTTAATACATATACGAGGGTTGGAACTTAAATAGTGGCAACACTGCTGTGGAGACGCTATGCAACGGAATCTAATATTGTCGCTGATAGCACATGTTGTTTACATACCTATCTTTTCTCAGAGCAAATGGACTCTCCCTTCCCACATCACCTGTGTGCGCACCATCAAGAGAAACACAGTCACTTGTGAGCTAGCGGTCTAACGTACTGTTGTCACTATGTTTTCGAAACAGGAACAACAGAGTTGGATCAAGATTGAATGTACCAGAAGCCGTGCAGCACGACAGTGTCATAAAGGTCTTCAAGAGGCTTGTGGGGAATCTGCATTTCCTTGCAGAACATTGGCATGTTGGGTAAAAGCCTTCAAAGATGGTCGGCAAACTGTGGCAGACATTCATTGGGCTGGTCGTCCTACGAGCGTCAGTGAAGAAGTGCATGCTCTTGCCGAGTTATTGGACAGTGATCGACGCCATACGATTCGTGAGCTCGCCCAAGAATCCGGATTAGCGCATACGACTGTGCTTCACATCCTGAATGAACGCCTGGGCATGCGAAAAATTGCATCAAAATGGGTTCCCTATGATTTGACGGAAATGGAGAAATGGTTGCGTTACGACGCTGCTAAGACGCACTTGGAGCGCTATGAGCGCAAAGGAGAGATTTTCTTCATAACCCTGGATGAGACATGGGCCAAATCGTATGAGCCAAAACTGAAACGTCAATCGAACAAATGGCGTGAGTATGGGTCACCACGAAAGTCGAAAGTTCGTCAGAGCCCCAGTTATGGTGATTCTCGTGTACGACTATGATGGTGTTATCCTAACGCATTACAGTCCTCCACGGCAGACCGTCAATGCTGAGTATTACCGTTCGTTTTTGGAGCACCACCTGCGACCAGCTTTGAGAAAGAAGCGGCAACACTTTCTGCAGAATCCACCCATCATTTTGAATGATAATGCCCGAGCGCATCCAGCACAAGCTGTGGCTGATTTGTTTGGTCGTTGGGGCTGGAAAGTTTTGTACCAACCACCATACTCCCCGGGCTTAAGTCCTCGTGACTTTGATTTGATTCCGAAGATGAAGGAACCACTTTGTGGCATTTGCTTCAGAAGTGTTCCAGAGATTCGACAGGCAGTAGACTGCTCCATCTGCACCATCAAGAGGACAGGCTCTGCTAAAGGTATACTACAACTTCCACATAGCTGGCAACGGGTTATACGCAACGCTGGTGACTACATTGAAGGACAGTAAAGGTTGCTAACATGTAACTCTTTTGTATCGGTTGTAAATAAATAGTTGCCACTATTTAAGTTCCAACCCTCATAAATTCAATCTACACATGTGCCATCTTTCAAGGAAGTAAATGTACAATTTTTGCAGGACAGTATTGTTCAGGTGTCCATGCATGGAGGGTATGAAAATTAAATCTGTCAAGTTCACAGAACTAGTATAGCCATGCTTGCTTTGAAGGTTTTCAGATCCTTATTTAGTTGCTTTATCAAAATATATGCTAAAGGCCATGAAACTAGTGAAAAGCTACATGTAGCTTAGCTAATGACAGTATATCTTTTTGAATATCAAATGAAACAGGGAAAATTATATACATCAGTAATTTTCAGGCAGAGAATGTGTATCTAACTACATAAACTTGTTACAACCAAATGTTATGGCCAAGCAGACAAGCACAGTACCACAAGCTTTAGACGACGTAAATAAAGTCCATCACATGCAAGCATCATACTTATTAATATTAATATAAAGTTGATTTGGTAACACTTATACCTTATTTAATGGGACATGTTTCGGGAACATTGTATATATTCAATAAATTTCTCCAAACCCCTACAGAGTTGCTTCTACAATTTGGTCTACTGGTGATAATGGGAATGAATGCTCCTGAAACAAATTTAATTAGCAAAACCAAGTAAGTGAACTATTAAATATTACCAAACCAACTCTATATCAATATTATTTTACTACTTCAATGTTAATAGCTTCAAGAATATAAGTTCATATCATACTTATTGTTAGTTCCCATGAACTTGTATGCTTTTATTTTAATGCTTTGTTGTTAATGTGTTTTTAAAGCTGTAAATAGATTAAAATATACCTGTTGTGAAATTATACAAAAGTAGTAAACTGACCATTATAGATTTATTTCTGAAATAATGTCAATGAAATATACGTACATTCAAGTAACACTGGCAGGGTAGTTAAGAGGTCTAAGAAGCTAGTTTAGTAGCAACCAATATGTAGAAATGCATAGTTCATACTCCATCAATCAATTTTGATTCTCCTTTTTTAAGTGGTAAATAAAACTTTCCTAATGCTCTCAATAATATATTATGGACTGAAACATTAAATTGTTTGAATTATTTCTGTTTTGTTAGGAAAATAGCCATTATTAAGCTAGTTGAGTAGCAACCAATATGTATAAGTTTATAGTTCACGCTCCATCAATAAATTTTTATTCTCATTTTTTAAGTGCTAAATAAAACTTTCCTAATGCTCTCAATAATATATATCATGGACTGAAACATTAAATTGTTTGAATTATTTCTGTTTTGTTAGGAAAATAGCCGTTATCATTATTTATGTTGTTATGTTGTCGTTATACAAGAAGTTTTATCTTCAAAACCAGTCACTAAAACAACAAAGGGATAATACTGAACTGCAAAAGGCTTTTAAGTTAAAATCCACCTGTAGTTGAACTGATGACTATATAATTCAGGTAAATATAAAATTAATCATAGACCACATGCCATTCCAAATTAAGTGAAACAAACTTGTAACTGTATAAGAGGTGACCCATCACCTAGCATGTTGGCTACATGGTTAAAAGCATTAGTATAAGTTCCATTGTGATTGTAAGATCCGGAGATACTGTTCAATACCAATACTTCATCACATTTTATATTTCAGCTAATTTCCTAGCATTTCATGTACATGCACAAAATATAATTTTTATTACTTATAGACTGCCATTCTAAATACTCTTTGTAAAACTTCACTATAGTTGATTCCTTGTTCTAACGGTTTTGAATAACTGGTAGCAGCTCAGCTGGGTGAAATTGTAGAATGTACTTATCAAGACCAACATGCCTTGTACGATCATCAGGGAATCTTTGTTGTGACTGAAGAAAGATGAAGAAATGGTTAGACCAACACTAGGAAGAAGTTGAATGGGCCAAATTACTAATGCATTTAGGGAAATGTAAGGACACAGATCTTTCTTTCTATGTGAAGTGGAATATGGCTGTTCATATGAAACCATGCGGCAAAGAATAAAGGAAGCTGCATTAAATCTCATCACCCTGTGATAGCCATGTGTAGGTTTAAGAGAATTCCTAACTTTGTTATTTCAGTGATTAGTGTTTAAAGCTTAAAATTCTTGCATAATAATAATAATAATAATAATAATAATAATAATAATAATAATAATAATAATAATAATAATAATAATAATAATAAACATTTAATACTTATTTTTAAATGGCATTTAGTTAAACCACAAAGCAGAAATAATTCTAATAATTTATTGCTTCAGTCCATAATGTTATTCATAAGAGTGCGGGTAAAGTCTTATTTAGCACTTATCTACTCTGAAAAGCAGTGGCTGAATATTTTGCTGATATTATTTCAATAATTAATCTCTATGGTCAGTTTCACTTTTATGTGGTAAACCTGTTTGATGGTTGTTTCAACATGGGTATTGTATATTTTAATCCATTTACAATTTTAAGTAGCACAGGAACAAAATACTGAAATAAAAGCATACAAATTCATGGGAACAAATAATAAATATGATTAAAACTTTTGAATATACAAGATAAAAACATATCTTTTACATACAAAATAGAAACATATAACATGTTGCCATTCTTGGATGTTAAAATAATGAAACATCAAGGAATTCTGGAATTTGGAATATATAGAAAGAATACACATGCAGATAATCGCATCAAAGCTGACAGTTTTAAGCCCACAGCACACAAACATGTAGTTATCAACAGTTTAACACACTGGTTAGTTAACCTACAAATTAGCAAAGAAGAATATTTTATTGAATACAAACAAATAGAAGAAACAGCAGTTAAAAAAGGTTTTAAAAAAGAACTAATACACAAAAAGGTACAGAAATTCAAGAGATAAAAACGTATCAAAGAAATCATAAAACTTTCAGCAAGAAAACATAAGCTAATTTTTAAAAATTCACATATCATCCATGGGCTAGAAAAAATTTCAGAATATTCTTAAAGATTTTAATATCAGGTTGGTACCGATTAACAGATTTAATGTTAAAAACCCACTGATAGACAGTGTTAATGACATTATTCCACAAGAGAAAAAAGCAGGTATTTACCAAATAAATTGTGCAGAATGTGAAAAAATCTACGTTGGAAAAACAGAGAAACATAGGCACATGGTTAAAGGAACATTTCAGGAACATAAAGTACAAGCAAATAGAGAAATCAGCAGTAGCATATCATTTTTGGACAGAAAATCATCATGACATAGTAAATAAAGCAAAATTAATAAAATCAGTACAAGGACCTACAGAACTAGCAATTTGGAAGAAAATCTAAATCTACAAATACAAACACAGTCTAATGAACTTTGATACTGCCGGGGATGAAAACATAAACTTCAAGTTTATCGCACTGCCACTAGAGCAGAATACACATCCCCACAGCTTAACAAATTATCCAACAGTTGAATTTTAGCTGATGATGAGAACAAAATGTACTCGAAACTGGTTTTATATATTATGACAAGCGAAGCATTAAGAGTGTGTAGTTCAACTAAATCATACAATAATATCAATAAATATAATTCTGCATGTGACAGATTCCTAAAATAAATGTTATGAGAGATAGCTCGCAATTAGTGGGAATGGTATAATGTTGTGCATACATTTATAAAAATAGGACTAATTTATAAACTTAAAAATGAAGTAAGAACCTGGGGGATGCCAGTTCCAGATTAATGACAAAGTTGAAGACTTGTGGCAATGCATTTGTCTGCTCAGCCTAATGCTTGGTCATAACAAGTCTATATAATTAAGATACACTTTCACTGCATGAGAATTACAGGTTTTCCCTGTTTCATTTGATATTCAATATAGATACACCTTTTTGGTCCTGGTGGTCTAGTGGTAACCGTACTTTCCTCCGAAACCCAAGATCGCAGCTTCAAACCTGGCCAGGGTCGAAGGAATTTTTTGGGCATAAAAATCCTAAGAATGGCTTCCTTTTGAAAGGAAGTAAAGCTGTGGGTTCCATGTCATAGATTTACAGCATGAAAAAAACCTCAAGCCTGAAAGAAGAGGTCTCTGAGCAAAATTTATCAGCTGTTTCACTCCCTGAATTGAATTTGGGAGAAAATCTACAACTACAAATATAAACACAGTCTAATGAACTTTGACATTGCCATGGATGAAAACATAAGCTACAAGTTTATCGCACCGCCACCAGAGCAGAATACACATCCCCTTGCTGATGACCTCAGATGTTAAAGAGGATCCGTAAATAAACCAAATCATCATCAGATATACTTTCATTAGTTCAACTACATGTAGAATTTCATTAGTTTCATAGCATTTAACATACATTTTGACAAAGCAGTTAAATAAGGACTTAAAAATACTCGAAACAAGCACCGGCTACACTGGCTCTGTGAACTCAACTGATTTCATTTTCATACCCTCCATACATGCAGCCTGAATGATATTGTCTTGCAAAATGTATACTTTTACTTTCTTGAAAAATAGTGCATATACTGAGTGGAAGTACTGATATTGGCTCACTGAGATAGATTACACTGGTCAACATTGATTCTGTGGTATGAAGGAAAATATGTGACCTTAATGGAAATCAGTTACCTGATTTCAAAAATCAAGTCCGTTTTTGGCTATCACATTTAGTTTTTATGATATATGCATATATGTTAATGGCACTAAATTCATTCAGCTTATACACCTTACTGCTACAGTTCATTATGTTATTCTAAATCTTTTATTAATGTTCTTCCTTATTGAGTCACTTCCATCCTCCCTTATCACCCAGATGTTTATATTTATATCTCCAGTACTTATCAGTTTTGTTCTATGTGTCAGGCCTGTCTTGTGAGGTATTTATGTTTACATTTACAACTATCATAGATCTAAACTTCATTTGAGCTGAAAACTGGTGTTAATATGCACATTTGTCTTGTATATATGTAGTGCTAAAATAAAAGTTTGAGTATGACTTCTACATCAGGATATACAGGAGTCCTCAGAAGTATTGTTACATTTGTGGGTGTTATGTGTTTGATGGGAAGGTATGTAAAATAGACTCACAAACAAAGAACTATATTACTCATATTTCAAAGAGAAAGTTGGTGATCAGGATAAATTGTCCTCGCCTCATATTGCATGTAACAGTTGTGTTGAGGGATTACGCTATTCGTATGAAGGAAAACGGAGGTCATGGCCATTAGCCAGACCAATGATGTGGAGACAGCAGCAGAATCACTGTGACAATTGTTATACTTGCATGTGCAAAGTTGCTGGATACAACAAAAAATAAGGCAGGAATGAAATATCCAAATCTGAACTCGGCTGCACAGACTATTCCTTGTGAACCCAACTTACCCATACCTATACTACCAGCAAACCTCAATTTTAGTGAATCTGAAAGCAGTTCTGTGACTTCCGACAATAAGTTGGTTTCTAATCCAGATGATTTTGACAATTCACCACAACAATTTAATCAATTTGAGTTAAAGGATTTAGTGAAGGATTTGAGCCTCTCAAAACAAAAAAAGTGGATTACTGGGCTCAAGACTATAGGAGAAGAATTTATCACCTAATGTTACATTTTCGTGATGTTGGAATCATGAAATACAGTTCCACAAGCACTAAGCAGAAGAAGATCAACATGTGTGGATGTGTGTAATCTTATTTAACAGTTGGGCAGAAAAGCACATGAGCCAAGTAACTGGCATCTTTTTATTGATTTTCCAAATGAAGTTTTAAGGCAGTGTTACTTCATAATGGCAACAAATTAGCTTCAATATCGCTTGCACATTCCACGAACCTAAGAGAGTCTTATGAAACTCTGAAGTGTGTACTTGAGAAAATTAAATACCATGACCATGAGTGGCAAATATATGGTGACTTGAAGGTCATTGTTCTGTTACTAAGACAACAGGGAGTATACATAAAATTCCCTTGTTTTTTTTGCAAATGGGATAGCAGGGCAAGGGACAAACATTGGGAAATTGACCAGTAGCCTGAGAGGCAGCAACTAGAACCTGGATCAAAAAATGTTACTAATATGCCTCTTGTTAATCGTCAAAAAATTCTACTCCCTCCATTATACATAAAACTTGGCATGATGAAACATTTCTTGAAAGTACTTGACAAAAGTTGCCCTTGCTTCCAGTATTTAAGCACAAAGTTTCCATCATTGTCACAGGTTAAAATCAGAGAGGGAGTATTTGATGGGCCACAGATAAGAAAATTGAAGAAAGATGTTAATTTTACCAACTCTATGAATGAAATTGAAAAAGATGCGGAATGAATTCAGAGAAGTTGGTAAGAAATTTCTGGGCAATGTGAAAGACCCTCAATGCAAAGAAATTCAGAAATATACTGGAAAATTTCATACTGCTTGGCTGTAATATGAGTTTGAAGCTTAATTTCCTCAAGTCACATCTTGACTACTTCCCATCAAATTTAGGAGCTGCCAGTGAAGAGCAAGGTGAAAGGTTTTACCAGGACTTGAAAGATGTTGAACAACATTATCAGGGACATTGGGATGTTCATATGATGGCCGATTACTGATGGTGTTTTGCACATGACAAACCTACCATAGAACACTAAAGAAAATCATATACACCTCAGTTCCATGGGAAAAGAAAAAGGGGTACACAAGATAACTAACATACATTTTCAAATTCAGATACACTTTCATGTTGTGGTTGTTGTTGTTGTCGTCGTCGTCGTCGTTTATTACTATTATTTACTACTACTATTATTATTATTATTATTATTATTATTGCTATTATTATTATTATTATTATCATCATCATCATCATCTATTTTCTTTAAAAGTTGTATATGAGTGTGTAATATTCTTGCAAATTTTATATTTATATTTTCATTGAAAATTGTCATATTGCCAAAATGAGATGTGCTACAGAAAGATGGAATGCATTTTTGAATTCTGCGCACTGAAATTATTAAAGGCACCTATTTTTAATCATATTGCAGAAAAAAAGTTTTCCTTTGTAACCTAGTGTTATTCCACACAACAAATATGGCATATTATATATGAAAATTTTCTTGGATAAAGTACCAATAAGCATGATAAAATAGCTATTGTAAAAAGTTTGCAGTGATCTATCACGCTAGGGCTTGAGGCATGAAATGGGTGGTTATAAACTTTCCAGATCATTGAAAGAAAACTTATTCCTCTATAATTTGCTGAGTTCCTAATATCCCCTTTAGCTGTATAAATTGATAGTACTCATCCCACTTCCCAATTTTTTGGTATTTTACCTTCTTCAAAGATTAAATTCACTAACTCTCACCAATATGTTTAACCTGTTTAGGTTTTTTTTTACCTAAACTTTCCAAGGTTCCCCTGGGATTCCATCTATACCACATGCCCTATTAAATTGTTACCTTTTTGATTTGTTCCAGTACTTTATTTGAAGTAATTTTGCTATCTAACTAGTCTGTTGTTCATGAATTATTGTTAATCAAACTGTCTTGTATAACCAAAGTTTTTACTACCAAAAGAATCTGAAAAAACTTAAGCTATACTGTGGGTGATTCCACATTATCCCCTGCTATCTTTTGCCCATTTTGCCTACCATTGCCCAAATTGTCTTGTTATCCCCCCACCCCCACTGCTTTATTTAGCTTCTGGCTAAGCTTTTCTCCCTGTTCTTTCTTTTTTTCCTGTAATAGGCACCTTATTCTCATATTTCTACAAAATGCCATGGGAGGCCAAAGTCATTAATGCTTGGACTCGTGAGGGGGAGGTCTGGTGTTTGATTCCCACCCAGAACCATCTCCCCTGACTGGGGTTTTTTCCACGTTTTTCTCAGTCCTCATAAATGGCAAATGCTGGGAAAGTATCCTAAGCTTATGCCTAGAACATTTCCTTCCTTAAAAATATCCTTTCCCATTTTATCATTTCAACACATATATCATCAGTGTATAAAACCTGTGGTGCATCAGTAGTAAAAATGGGCTTTAAACACTATTCAAAAAAATCTTTCTACAAGGTAATTACCCCTAATCTATCTGCTCCCCTGTTTGTCTCCAATGTTTTAACTCTCCCTCTCTCTCTAGTCGGTCCTGGTGGTGTAGTGGTCACCATACTTGCCTCCTAAACCCAAGATCGCGGGTTCGAACCCGGCCAGGACAGATGGATTTTTTTGGGGCGTAAAAATTCTAAGTATGGCTTCCTTCGGAAGGGAAGTAAAGCCATGGGTCCCGTGTCGTACATTTACTGCACGAAAAAGAACCTCAAGCCTGAAAGAGAGGCCTCTGAGCAAAATTTGTTGGCCGTTTCATGTCCTGAGTTGAATGGGACACCTGATGACCTGAGCTGTTAACGAGCGTCCATAAATAAATCATTTAAAAAAAAAATTCTCTCTCTTTCCCCCCCCCCCATCCCGAGCATTCCTTATCGTACCAGCTGTTATTCACTTTGAGCCTCCTCTCAGAAACTTTAATTTTGTTTCCTTCTCTTTTGATGGCCTTCTCTTTACTAGAAATACTTTCTCCTGCTTTCCTGTCCTCTAATGATCTCGACAAATTTCTTTCTCCCTAACATTTACTTCTTTAACTTATTAACTTATTTAACTTCATGTGAAACAATTCAGCTATTTCATTTTCCATTTGTATAGTTTCAATTTGTAATAAAATTGCAAATGATAATGGCCATCATGATGAATTATAAGAAAATATCAAAGGTTGTAGTCGGGTAGACGGAAACATAATTTAATTCTCTCATAAGTTTTAAATTGCTGTACAATAGTATTCTTGCATTGCTTCAGATCAAATACATTAAAACATTATATCTGTTGTCTTATTTCCATTTGATACAATTATAAAAATCAATTATTATTTTCCAAAATATAAACATAGTTGGTTGGTGGCTGGTGGCCATTGGGGATGCTGCTGCCACCACCACAGGTGGCCGAGGTTGTTAAGGCACAGACTCGTGAGCGGGAGGTCTGGGGTTCAAATCCTGCCAGAACTGTCCTCCCTGACAGGTTTTTTCCAGGTTTTCCTCAGTCCTCATAACTGGCAAATGCCGGGGAGGTACTCAAATTTAGATCTGGAATGTTTCCTTCTTTAAAAAACAAAATTCTTTCCTAATATATCATTTCATTTTGTATATCACCAGTGTTCACCACCTGTGGTGCCTCAGTAGTGAAAATGGGCGTTAAACATCATTAAAAAAAAATTGGGGATGCTGATATTTTATCATTTTTTCCGCAGCTTCCCAATAAAGAACTTCAAAATTATTTTTCATTCTGATTCTAATTTCATTTTAATTTTGATGGGGAAATAATGGCCATTAGAACAGCTTTACAAAAGCTACTGTATAGACCTAACATTAATAGAGCAATTGGATTTAAGTGACTCTAAAGCAGCACTACAAAGTATAATGAATTACAGTTACCCACCAACATATGCTGTAATTGAAATTAGCAAACTATATCATACAATCCAGATCAGAAATAGAGAAATAGTTTTACAATGGATCCCGAGCCATGTGAGATTGAAGGGAATGACATTGCTGATACTTTAGTAAAAAAAGAAGCTGTAATAAAATAAAAACTACCTTTTGAACTTCTGGCTAAATTGAAACTCATAACAAGATTAATATCAGAACAAGAATAGCAAAATACCAAACAAAAACTTAAAGGAAAACCATATGAAATATAAACATTTATTTATAAAAATATTCAATCCTGTTTACAGCTGAATATATTCAGAAAGCATCATGGAATTTTCAGCAATGCAGATCTTTACAGTAAATTTGCATTTTTGTGCTTTATAAATGTGCAAAGAATACTTTTTCCTGGACAAAGTTTATTTTGCTTTACAGGAAACAGAAAGTGGGATTTTGTGGTATCCTAACAGTGAACCATATTCGTGCTTGGTAGCTTCACCTAAAAAGGAGTCAAAATTGAAGGGACTGAAAAGCTTTATTGCTTACCAACTGACACCAACAGTAAGTTAATTTCTTTTTAAAGATAAACCTGCTCTTTATGTGTGTTTGTGCATGTGTAAAAGGATTAAACCTTCTCTTTGCGTGTGTTTGTGCATATGTAAAAGGATTCATTTTTTATGGCTTGATAGCAGATGTCTTTAATGAATGCTATAATCTCTGCATATAATTGTAATCCCTTGTTTCCTACTTATAAATACATATACAAATTATGAATGTACTAATATTTGAAAATAATTATCAGTTTAATATTTATCTCTGTTTAGAAGCTATTAACAGTAAAGCAATGAAATATTCCAAATTGAATGTTTTCAAATGTTGACGTAAACTTCACTTATAAGATTTTTAAAATAGAACATGTCTTGGTAAGTTTTATTCACATCTTGAGCTATTGACTATTTGGTAAGTTACAACCACACCAAACAACCCAAAGCTTACCAAGCAGTCAGTCAACAGCTGAAGGTGGGAACAAATTTTCCTGAAGCATGTCCTATTTTACAAACCTTGTAAGTTTTTTTTTTGATTGATTTATTTATGGACGCTCTTTAACATCTCAGGTCATCAGCATCCCATTCAACTCAGGGCGTGAAACGGCCAACTAATTTTGTTCAGAGGCCTCTCTTTCAGGCTTGAGGTTCTTTATCGTGCCATAAATGTACGACATGGGACCCATGGCTTTACTTCCCTTCCAAAGGAAGCCATACTTGAGATTTTTACGCCCCAAAAAAATCCATTGGTCCTGACCAGATTCGAACCCGCGATCTTGGGTTTAGCAGGCAAGTATGGTAACCACTACACCACCAGAACCGACAACCTTGTAAGTGAATTTGATGTCAACATTCAATTTGGAAGTATAAGTTTATTTCATTTTTCATTATGAAAGAGCAGAAAAGTAGAGATAAAAAACAAAGCTCACACTCAAAAAGTATATATTCGCCTGTGGTGCCTCTGTAGCGGGAATGGGTGTTAAACACCATTAATTTATTTTCATGTAAAAAGTATATGTTTTTAGGAAAATAAATGTGAAGTGTTTTTTTTTTATCCTGGGGAACTCAACAAGGAAGTAATAACGAAAATTTTATACATTTTTCAGCTAGAAAAAAATATTTAATAAACATACAAATAAATAATATTGTAATTGTGATATACAATTTTCTTATTATTTCAAGGACAGATTAATCAACAAATAATGGGACTAAAACACACTTTTTTTCTCCTGTAACAAAACATTCTTTTATTACAAAAAAAAAACAAAGTTATGCTATTTATTTCAAGTTCAAAATGTCCTCATAAAAGTTGCATTCTCTTGTTCATACATGAGTTGGATCAATGAAATCGGCAAAATACATGGTATGTGGTAAAGGGATGTATGGCAGTAAATCATGCTTATCCTTTAACTTTGAAACAGGTGTGACAATTGGAAAAGAATGTAATATTTGTACATTTTCATTTCCAGATTGACTTATGGTCTGTCCTTTGAAGTTTGACTGTGTTTTTACTTCCAAACTATATTTATGAATATAAAACTTTTCCTGTTCTCATCAACTGAATTTTTGTAGCTTGTTTGTGAAGGGCAGCAGAGTTCATGACAAATATTGTGTAGATTAGATTGATGTTGGGTTGTGTAGTGATATACCATGGCAAGTAAGATGTGTTTTGCAGTCTATTGTTCACATTGACAGTATGTAGACTTTCTATTAAATAGTCCCCTCATCAGTAGCTGTTTCCAGAATGGCCAATGTTTAGTCATTATTCCAATAGCTTTCCTAGTTTGCTTCCTATCCCTATTCATTAAATCTATAGCCAGGGTGCTATCAGATATTTTAATTTTACCCAGTTCTTGATCCGGGAAGTTCTTCAATCTCATCTATGTTTTAGTCCATTGATATACTTCAGTTCAGTAGAAAGATTCTGGTCCTGTAAGGTCAATTGCAGTTCCCTTTTTTTTTTTTCCTCCCCTGCTGCATCATTACTGTCTATGCCTTAATGTCCAGTCACCCAACAAATCTCTTATTGATTCTTTGTGGAAAGATTAATGAGAGCTTAAAGACATTTCTAATCAAGTCTAGAGTTGATTTGATGAGATTTTTGTTCTGATCTGGGCATTTATTCTGAGCATTACATCATTAGATAAATAATTGGATAAGCAGCTCACAATCTCACAAGATCCACAGTAAACAGTACTCCCTTTAACACATTGTTGATCATCCTGTCTTAATGTTCTGTATACAAAAGTTACACACCCACAACTTTCATTTGTAGTACTAAATTCCAAATGTATGGTCATTTCATTAGAACTTGAACTGTAGGAACACTGTTTCATTGTTTACCTTGGCTAATGGTTAACTTAAGATCTTCAATTATTGAACTTTTCACGATCATTGATAAGTAGGTATCTTGAAAATTATAATCCCCAATCTTCCAGAATTCATCAAACATTCTACGAACAATATCTATTCCTATCTTTTCAAAACATCAGCAGTAAACAAGAGGATTCATGTAATGAGAGGCATACCTTTCTTTGTATTTCTCGAAGTGTGAATGTGAACTTCATGTTTCTTTATATTGATATTGAACACTCACTTTTCCTTGTTTCTTGCTTCTTTTCCGAGTATAATCCATTACATTCTTTGCTGCACTTGCTATTGTGCACAGTTATTAATATACTTGCTTCACTTAACTATAACTAGTCTTTAAAAGCTGAAGAAACACATTATTATTTGTAACTGGCTGTCAAATGGAGGTCATTTCTTGAACAGGTGTACAAGAGGAGGGTTATGTTCCCAGAAGCCACACAGATGCTAATTTACATGAGAAGGGGAACTGCTGAGTTTGCCATTCATCCTCATACACACATCACCACAATTATTCCTCACTGAAAGGAAAGAAACAGGAATTCAGTAAATATATATTACATTAATATCCTCCATGGCTGATGTTGAAAAAACTTAATAAATAAAATTTCTCCTGAAATTTAAGTTTTACCTTTGTCTTTGCAATGCCTCAGTTGTTCTCTACACTGAACAAGGTCATACAATTATTTAGTTCCATTTTAAAAACTGGTATTATTAAACAAGCAAAAATGACTCCAGAAATAAATTGACTTGGGCAGTTCAAAATCTTTCTGTATGTAACTTAGCTATGTTGTGTTTACTTTTAAAAATAATAAATTTTTATTAAATTTAAAATTAGTTTTGCATCAGAACTAATGCAGTGAAACAATTTATTCTTAATTAGCTAGTGAGTCAATTTAATACTCTTATGCTCCACTTACCATTGAATTATACAGAACATGTTTCACAGGCCTTTGCCGTATCATCAACTATGAGTCAACTGCTGATTCATTGTTGGTCAACAATATTTTTGTGTTTTTTAAAAAGTTTTAAATTTATTAAACATTCTAGGCTGGTATAAACATTTTTGAATTGCATCTCTTCTTTTATTTTTGTTAGCAAACTGGGTCTTTGATATCTTTATTTTTTAAAACTTTTTATTCATTTTATCTACTAATTTTTTATGGAAACCATTATGTAGTGCTACTGCCACAGATGGTCAAGGTCATTCAGGCTTGGACTTGTAAGCTGGAAGTGTGGGGCTCGATTCCCACCAGGACTATACCTGACAGATTTTTTCCAGGTTTTCTTCAGTCCTCATAAATGGCAAATGCCAGGGAGGCAGCTTAAACGAAGGTCTGGAACCCTTCCTTCCTTTAAAAAAAAAGAAGATGAAGAAGAAGAAGAAGATATCCACTGCCTATGATGCCTCAGTAGTTAAAATGTGCATTAAATGCTATTCACAAAAAATTATATAGTGCTGTGGATGATATATTGGTTTTATTCTGTGTATTCTTTTCTACTGATTATAACATTCATGAATCTGTGTCAAGGTATTTAGGATGGCTTACTGATGTGTTTTGGGATTAAAGCTGTTATTTTGAATATAATTGTCACTGTGGGTAGGTTTCCTATATATTCCAAAGGCCAAACTGTTATTGTCTTTTATAATCTTCAAATCCAAAAAGGTGATTCACCCATTCTTTTGAACTTCTAAAGTAATCCTGTATTGATCTCTCCTGTAAATTTTATGATTTTAAGGCATCGTTAGCCAGATGTTTAGGTATAATGGAAAATAATTGTCATCCCCATATCTGTGCTAAGTCTTAAAAATTAGAGGAAAAGCCTCAGTTAGACAAATTTCAAAATCACTCATAAACAAATCTGGCAAAAGGGGTAAAGGGGGATTACTCATAACCAAACAGAACTTTGTTGGTAAAATTAAAACTAAAATAATGCTAGTCCATACATAGTTCTGTTAAACTGATAAAATCAACTATTGCTTTAAGTGTGTATGTATGGTTATAAGCCAGTTTTTAACAATATATATATATAAATAAATTTTTTTTTTGAATACTGGGGAATAATGCAGTCACATCAAAAGATACAAGTAGGCCTTCCAGCTAAATATGTGCATTCTTAATTTTTTCAATAAAATCAAAAGAGTTGTTTATTCCTAAACTTCTAAATTTTGTTAATGAACAGAATTTCTGGAAAAGCCATTTTGCTATCTTGTAAGTTGATGAGCCAGTGTTGTTTATAATCAGTCTCATACTGATTATACTCATACATCTTTATTATAAATTTTCAATAGGCCATATATCCTTGGGATTCTTGGGTTGTTAAACTTAATTTTTTGTATTTCTTTATTTGTTAATGTTTTTACCTCTTTTAATGTGACATTGACTAACGACACTTTCTTTTGGTGGATTTTCTTTAATTCAAAGTATATATTATTTTTCAGAAGGGATTGCATTCTATTAATGTAATCCTCATCATCTAAATACTGCTATTTATTCCCTATATCTGCTTTGGTATAAATTACCTGTTTGTCATTCAAGGCTTTTGTGATTGGTTTGTTATGAGGTATTTTCTGAAAATACGTGTTTAATTTTGTTAATACTCTTTCACATTGGTTTCTAATTTCATATTTACTGCTTTCTTTTAAATCTTATACAGCTGTTTCTATATTGACAATATAGTCTTCATTATTTCTGGAAAAGTCTACACAAGTTTAAAACCCTAATTTAAAACTTGTTATTTAAAACTTAATAACCAGAAATTTGTTGGTAGTGTTTTTGTTAAAACTAAAGAAATTTTGCTAAATGCATGTGATAAGTAAGTTTTTGTAAGTCTTCTATTTCTTCTGTTTGTAAATGTAAGGAGGTTAACCATTTCCTAAACATTTTTACCAACAAGTTTCTGGTCTGGCAATGGGAAACCCCCTGACTCCATTTATAGCAGATTTATTCATGAGCTTTATTGCAATATATATATATATCACCAAGGCCTTCCAGTTAACTTTTCAAGACATGGTATAGGCTTGTGGCATATTTGCAATACCAATAAAACATTTAATAGATGTTCTGATGCTCCTTAATTTACAATATAATTGCATTTTACCACGAAAGAGGAGAAAAATGGATGGCTCTCATTCTTAAGTTTAAAAATTATAAAAAATGCAGATAAACTGATTTTTCAAATCCATGGAAAAGAGACGTACATGCAGAAAATTATATAAAAAACAACAGTCATAACCCCATCTTACACAAATATGCAGTGCTCTGCAGCAAATGAAATGGTTAAAGATGAAGAAAATAATTATAAACTATGTTAGTAATTAATGAACACTAACTTAAAAAATGAACACTATAATTTTAAGTTTTTGAAGTAGTATGGATATAAGTTTATATATACACACCATATATAACCTAAACACAAATGAATCTAAGTATTTTAAAGGACAAGAACATGTGAATCAGTTGAATATTATTGGAAATCAGTTTTTCATTTGCTTCTGGAACTTCTTGGGTATTGTAAATATTTAGTAATTTTATGTCACATATCAAATATGATGCTATACTGTCTAGAAGCTCCATGTGTTTCATTACACATTTTATGGCATTAATCCCTATTTGGAGATGTAATTTCATTCCTTCATGTAGTTAAAATACTAAAGAAAAGCATACATTATAGTTAATCAGGTTACCTATATGTGTGTTTGCAGAAAAAGTATTGTGTTCTCCCTCTTTCTCTTCCCATTTTTTTTTTTCCAGAACTACTGGAGGTTTCACTGAGCAGCAAAATTTTTGCTAACTTACAATAAACTGATATGAAATTACTTGTATGATGTTGAAAAATTATATGATTATTCATTTATTAAATTCTAAATATTTATAAAACACTGTCTTAAAGTTCACACAATGCTCGATTAAGTGCTTATGTTCTATTGGAAAATCTAAATGACACAGATATTGCCCATAAAACTGAAATAAAATTTCCAGGGCTGTGGATACAAAATGAACTGAAGTGGAAAACACATTTCATAAAACTTGCATTTAAATTAACTAAAGATGTGTATTCTGTAAGAATAGTGAAGCAAAGTGTAAATTTGAAAATTATAAGAACAGTTTATTTTGCACATACATATGCTTTAATCTTAAATATGATATTATATTCTGGAGTAATTCACCACCATCAAAATTAATACACTGAGAGGCAAAAAAAAATGCAATGCCTAAAAATTTTGAATATTTTTTATTTTACGATTATTATATGTGTATTATTATAATTCCATTAATTTATGAACATTAAATACTTTTCAAAACATTTTGCAACCACTCTTATGTGCATATCATTTTGAGTCTATGATTTCCTTTATTGTATGTGCATGAACATGAATGCAAGTTAATCACATTTCATAATGATCTCATTTTTATCTGTAGGTTAACAGAAGGTAACACGACGACACACCTTTCAACACTCACTTTCAGAAGCAGATGTTTCCTCCTCTAGCTTTTATCAAAACTTGCAACCCTATGGGCATGCAGCAGATCAAGATCCTTAGGCTTTCAGATGGTATGGCCTTCCATTGCTCAAGCAAAGCCTATCAAAATTCATTGAGGCTCTCAGGAACATATTGACAAACATTTTTCCCCATAATGCCATAAACATGCTCAATTGGGTTGAAGTCAAGGCTTCTTGCTGGCCAAACT
This sequence comes from Metallyticus violacea, assembly GCA_030762175.1. Taxonomy (NCBI): domain Eukaryota; kingdom Metazoa; phylum Arthropoda; class Insecta; order Mantodea; family Metallyticidae; genus Metallyticus; species Metallyticus violacea. The sequence goes on along the minus strand of CM060846.1, from coordinate 80,245,467 downwards.
AGTGCCCAAATCCCCACCTCACACAAGCTGTGTCAGTGGGCGGACATCACCAATGTATAGAGCATTTGGGATAATACGCTCCTGAAGAATTTCCTGAATGTACCGATTTACATTCAGGGCCCTGTTCTACACAAAAACCAGTTCTATCTTGGCTTCCACACCGATACCAGCCCACACCATGATGGAACCTGCCCTGAAAGCCATCATCAATGAGAATCTACAAAGGGCATACCTATCTCCAGTCCTCCTCCATACTCTTTCCCTACTCTCAGGGCATCTTAGGCTGGACCTGGACTCATCCTTGAGTATTGAGTAGGACAGCTTTCCATTGCTCCTCAGTTCACTCCAGATCTTGATCAGCAAAGACAAGGCCAGCTTGCCAATGCTACTGGATAAGTAAGGGACCTCTGGCTGGTCTTGTAGAGGTGAGCTGTGCTTCTTCAACTCTTCTTCTCACTGTTCTCACGCTGACATTATCTCCTGATGCCCTTTGCAAGCAATTTTAAGCTTCTATGGTATGTTATGTGATGATCACGCAAAACTTGCAGCAGCAAAAATTGATCATCTCTGGCAGATGTCACCCTTTTGCTATCTGATCTTGGTCTTCTGCAGTAGATTCCAAGTTCCCTAAAACTTCTGTATGTCCTTTGTATAGTAGAGACATTGACTTTTTAACACCTGGCCCACATAATGCCATGCTTCATCCATCTTTTAACAGGGCAACTGCTTTAGCAGCTTCCCCTGGACTTAGCATCTTTACCACATAAAATTCTATGTTAAACTGATTTAAATACCTCAGCAATAGAATAAAACTGATGTAACAACAATGCCATTAGACATTTCATTTGGCCCAGGTGTAAAAATGTGGTTAAATTGCATTCATATTCATGCTCTTACAATAAAGGAAAATATAGACTCAAAATGATATATGCATAAGAGTGTTTGCAAAATGTTGGAAAAGTATTTAATGTTCAAATATTGAATAGAATTAAAATTAAATTAAAATTAAGTTCATGACTGAACTAATACAGTGAAGCAATTAATTTATTTTTAATTAGCTAGTGAGTTGATTTAATACTCTTATGCTCCACATACCATTGAATTATGCAGAACATGTTTCACAGGCCTTCTCCTTCTGCCTGTGAAACATGTTCTGTTTACATTCAATGGTAATTGGAGCATAAGCATATTAAATCAACTCACTACATAATTAAGAAGAACTATAATAATTCACATATAATAATGCATAAAGTTAAAAATATGTTAAAAAAAACATAGATGTTGCATTTTTTTGCCTATCAGTGTATATAAGTTGCAAAAACAGGCCATCAGGAAAATGTATGGGTAAAAAAGTGCAAATCATGTAAATATCTGTTCAAAAAACTATATATTCTTCTCCTGGTATGTGATTATATACTCAAAATTGTTTTATTTGTTAAATCGAATGATAAATGGAAAGGAAGCAAAACAAACATATCCATTATACAAGAAATTGGCAAAATATGCAAAATAAATAATAAATAAATAAATAAGAGTTGAACTTTAACCTGACTTAAGATGGGAACTAAATGTTCTCGAAACCAGTTCCATACAGTTATGAAAGGTAAGTGAAGCTTTAAGAGTATGTAGTTCAACTGAATCATACAATGATATTAATTAAAACATATATGTTTTGCCTACCAAAACTGCTCTTTGTAGAAATGGAATATTACACTCCAGTATACAGATTTCAATGCTCTACCAAGCTCCCTTAAAACCATACAAAATTGAAAATTGTTAAACACTAAATTAAAGGTCTTTTTAGAGAAGCATTGCATTTATAGTGTTTGAATACATAAATTTTATTAAATAAAAATAATTGTATAAAATATAGTGAACTTTTGTAACAGTGGTGTCAAATATTAACATTTTAAAAAATGTTAATAAAAATAATCTTAACTTACACTCTGCATTATATTATTGTTATATCTGTAAAGTAATTGTAGTAAATGTAAATGATATAATAGTGTATATGTAATTATATATTTAGGAGTTCAATATCATTGTACACTGCACGTGCTTGATATAAGGATGAAAATAAATAATATTAAATAAATGTTATAGTAATGAGCTAAAATACTGAACAAAACATTTTCTTATTGTATTAAGTACTGCTTCTTGTCCACTTTATTGATGCTCAGCAGCAATAGCCTCATCAATTGTTCACTATATACTTCGATATACAGGAGATTCCTTTTCTTTCATATCATATTCATACTGTATGAGACTATATTTTGTAATGAACATTGCAATTGGGTTTCAGGCTGTTATGTTCAGAACAATAAATAAGCAAAAATAAATATTAATGGCTATGTTATTAAGTACTGCACAAGTTACAATAACTGCCTCAACCCTATCCAGCTTCAGGCATAGTGTGTTGGGTAACACAGGGAAACACCTCTTCCATAAGCCATAGGATCATTCTGCACTGTACTAGTGCTGATATGAGATTCATTATACAGATTTTTTGCATGTATTCTTTGCTTTAGAAAGAGTGTTAAAGCTAATGTGTAAGTGCATAGCCTAAATCTCAAGTAACACAAGATTCCCCTTATGTCCTTGTTCCAACCTGGTTTTTAGTACTGAATAAACATTGTTTGGTCATGCACAAACAATCATCTTGAAACTATATCCATAATTTTCAGTTCCATGTTGCATACACTTTGAACACTGATAGAAAATTTCCCATTCCTTTCCCTGTACTATTAACAGTATTCCCCACCTGGTGATATGTTGTAACTTGCATGCAATCAGTTGTGCACCCACTGCTCAAGAAAATGCTGCTGTGCTATAAAAGCTTAGCTGGACCCTATTCATTTCATGTTGAGTTTAAAGTAACTTGATGAATGCCTGGTCTAAACAAGCAATAGCTTCACCAGCTCTCTTTATAATTTTGCTTTCTACAATTTTAAGGAACTTTATAACCATTTATAGTATATACCAGTATGTTCAATTTTCATTTTTCTTAGTTATTTCTGTATTATGAAAAATAATATCTATTTGTGCATGCATGTTACATACTCCAACTGGTCAATAATGAGATCCAGCAATTTCAAAACCATGTCCCTTTTTAACCTGAATGTAATAAATTAATTTTCTTCATATTCACGCCAAAGATCTGTCCTAAAACTTTTTTTTGTCCTTAAAAACACGTTATATCATTCATCACCACTATCTGACAGATTATTTATTTCCAATATTGCTGCCATCATATTTATATTCAGAATATCAGCTTAACAACTATACCATTCTTATGCTCTGGATAGTCATATTCCAGAATTGTACAATACATTTTACGCCTAACTACAGAATATGTTTTAACCAGACTTTATTCTGCATTTGGAAAACTGGCCCTAAATGAAAAATATAACATTTTCCATTAACTACAAAATTTATCCTGCTGTTATAATGAAAATTTGTTTTCATAAGTGCCTTTTTGACAGTACTCTTCTTCCTGTAGTTCTAATAGGTCAGATGAGGTGGGAAAAGTTATGTCTGATGTGAGTACTTCAGACTTTAAACATACATAAAGCAAGAGAATCACATTATGCCTACTGATTCCTTCAGTAGGAACCCTAACCTTAAGCCTGAATGTTTCCTTCCCAAAAAATTCCTTTCCCAATTTATTATTTCATCTCAAGTATCATCATTACTCACCTCATGACTCAATAGTAAAAACACTATTAAAAAAAACATATACCTGCTGCGTTTACACTCCTAGTTTCCCATTGATGCTTTACTGGAAAGAGGGTGTGCTATCTGCTTCTGGGCCAGTTCATTTCTGCTATAGTTTGAGGGCTGAGTGAAGGGATATGACACCAGCTTTGTACAAGAAATATGAGACAATATCTGCAACCCCACTGTACATATACATATTCCCTAAATATTTGTACACATTTCCACTGATAATCATGGTATAAATGTAGATAAAATATTTTGTTCCAGTTCAATAACATACAAGTTTCAAGAAGGTACAAACATTTTGACTGGCTGCATGAACGTCTAGAAGAAAAATTTAGCTTAATTCCAATTCCACCATTGCCAGACAAACAAATTTCAGGTAATGTATACTCTTATATTAAGATGTGCATGCATTTAATATAATGTCAATATATTTTATGTACAGTAATTAGTCTCCGTATACCTTTTGTTAATGTTGTAGTTCGTCATTTGTTGGCTCCATAGTGGCTATACATTAAAGTTAATTCTTCATGATGCATCATAGCATAGTGTTGGCTATAGTGAAAAATATTAGCCTAGTCTTTCTAGCAGTAGGCTAGGGAATTGGAATGAAGAAGCTGTTGAAAAGTAGAACAAAATCATGATCAAGATACAGAAATAATGCAGATACAACAAGCTAAAGTTGTAGAGAATTATTTAAGTTAAAAAAAAGACTCACAAAGGTTAAGGAATTAGTGTAAAAGAGTAATTATTACAATGGCTTGTAGTTACTTGAAAGAAACCTAAGAAATATGTACACAAATATATTTGGTTTTAATGAGTGTGCCATAGTAACAGGAGGGTAACTGTGATCAATATCATTATAACATGCCATCATTTCACTTGGACTCACTCTTGGTGATAGTGGTGAAATTGCACAGTGCAGAAGTTCATATTTGGAACCCCATGTGATCAGCATAATGATCACACATATTCGCATTAGTCAAAAAACTGAATAAATGGACAGGGTTATATTAGCAGAGCAATTTTACAAATTAAAAATTCATACCTTTTCTAAGAAGATGCCAAAGTTTTAAGATTTTAACTCCTAAAAATGAAACTGCTTCTTATCACCCAAAGGCTTGATAGCCAAAAATTACAATTACAAACAGTTTGAAGAAATCAGCTGCAAAAAGGTATTTTTTGTAGATCCCTGTGTTTGTAAGGCTTGCTCTTCTGTAATCCTATATGGACATAATTTCAGCAATTTTGTAGCACAGAAGCTAATCCACACTGTTTTTAGGCTAAATTTTAAAAATATTTTTTCAGTGATTGTCCTAATGGAGCATCAAATCATAAAACTTTTCCTCTGTTAAAAACATAACAAGTGTATTTTTAAATAGCAGGGATTTTCTCAGTGAAATATAATATAATTATGCAATATTTTATGAGGAAATCACCTAAGTTTCACTAATTTTGTTCCACATATTTGAACATGTTTCAAAGGCTGTTGCTCTCATCATTAGCATGGTTCCACTGTCAGCATCAAGCATGGTATCCTGATGTTGCTCTGTAAATTTTATGATTTTGATGATGAGATTATGTCGGTCCTGGTGGTGTAGTGGTTACCATACTTGCCTCCTACACCCAAGAATGCAGGTTCGAACCCGGCCAGGACTGATGGATGTTTTCGGGTGTAAAAATCCTAAGTATGGCTTCCTTTGGAAGGGATGTAAAGCTGTGGGTCCCGTGTCGTACATTTGCGGCACGAAAAAGAACCTGAAGCCTGAAAGAGAAGCCTCTGAGCAAAATTTGTTGGCCGTTTCATGCCCTGAGTTGAATGGGATGCTGATGACCTGAGATGTTAAAGAGTGTCAATAAATCAATCAAAAAAAATGATGAGATTATTGTTGTTTGGAATATCAAAATTAACTCAATTTTCTTTAAATGTCGTTTTAAATAGCTGGAATTTTTGCAATGCAATTAGTATTTTGCACTTTTTATGAGGAAATCACTGAAATTTCACTAATTTGTTCCAATTAGTTAAATGTGTTTCAAAGACTGATGCCTTCACCATCAGTATGGTTCCACTATAAGCTTCCCAGCATGGTATTAAGATGTCTATCTGTAGATTTTATGAATTTAGTGTTGAGACTACTGTTGTTTGGAAGATCGAATTTAACTAAATATTCTTTAATTGATATCATTGTATGATTCAATTACTTTTCATAAATGTTCTCGAATTGAGTTGAACTTTAGCCTGGCTGAAGATGGGAACTAAATGTTCTCGAAACCGGTTCCATACATTTATGAAAAGTAAGTGAAGCTTTAAGAGTGTGTAGTTCAACTGAATCATACAATGATATCAATTAATATGATTGGCTTCACTGTGCAATTTCCAATTTACATTTAAGTAAATTTTCTTTGTTTTTGTTTATGAATATATTTCCCAAACTGTTAATTCTATAGGTTTTTGAAGGGCTTTTAAGAGTTTTGATTTATTTTTTTTAATATTATTATTATTTTTATGCGTCAGAAATGGGTTGCTATTGGTGATTTCTCTGTGTATTTATATTTTACATATCTAATGTGTTCCTTAAAATGTAGGATGTTTCTTTTCCTTTTTCCTATATTTCATATTACAGTTACAAAATCAATTGCAAAGAATATATTATCCTATTCTGTGGCTTTTAAGATTAGTGAAATTTGAGTGATTTTTCTCATAAAAAATTGCATAATTTTAACATTTATTATTTATTTTCCAATTCAATGCTGATCCTGTATTTGCAATTTGTTGAATATTTTATTAACTGTACACTTTTAGATTGAGCAATCCCTGGAAAGCATTTCTGAAATTCTTCATAACACTGAGTGACTTGAATCATTTATTTATAAAGTTACAACAAATGAAGATTCTTTGTTAAGTGCTAAATTTCTGAACCATGACTAAACAGTGCACATATGGATGCATTCACATGCAAAGATAAATTAAACAGCACAACACACTGATAAACAGTATTGTCACTGACTGCAATGAACTAATATATACATTTGCATTATTGTGCACTTGAGTGTGAGCTGCTGTCTTTGTGATGCCACCACCACAATGCTGCCAAGAAATTAGCCCAACAAGCTGATCACACAATAGATCCTTCTTTTAAACATTGATGTCTGAATGTGCCTGAACTCCTTTATTGTAACATTTTCATCTTTCAGTGCATGCTTTCAAATCTTCCTGAAATATTTAATAGATTTCATTGAATACGATCTCATACTTTTACAAGAATTGTTATGTGAACATGAAATTTATTTCATCTAAAACTTAAAATTTATGATTTTAATTTGACCATAGTGTAAAATAAAACGTTATAGGACTCCGAGCTCATGTGTGCTATCATTCATTTCATTCATCCCTACAGACAAACCTCTGAATTCTCCTATCATAAAACATTACTAATTTTATATTCTGAGATTTAGCACGTTCATATTTCTTATGTATTTCTTTTGTATAGTATGGGCAAAAATTCCCATTACACCTATTATAGCCTGTTATACTTGTATATTTATAAAATTTATGTGTGATGATACTTGAGTTAACTTCATTATTGGCTGCAAACAAAACACAGACACATTATGCTTGTTGTTTCAAAATAAAAAAATAAGAATCATAAATAAACAAATTTCAAGAGTGTACAATAGTGAATTCAAAAGTTTTCTCTTTAAAGGGTAGACTTGTGGTCTCTGTAATGGTTCATAAGTGGCCTCATACAGAAAAACCATGCATATGATTATGCAGGATTTAGAGCTCATTTTAGAAAGACACCACTGAACAGAAATAACCTGATAAAATGGGAGAAAAAATCTTTCAGCATGGGATGTGTTAAAGGCATGAAATGAAATGGAAGACTCTTCATTTGAGCAGAAACCTGTGTTACCATTGCCAAGTGAATGACTCATTTGCCTAGCAAATCAACCAGAAATGTGTTACCAAGTTGCAAGAGCCGGGATCAACAAAGTGCAACTACATGAAAAAGACCTGAAAATTAAACCTATTGCATTGTGACTGTCAATTAATTAACAGATGGGGATCTTGATAGGTGCCAGTCTGCATTTATCTTGTTCCTTAAAATATTTTCCAACATATGCGAAGCAGAAAAAGTTCTTTTTACCAACAAAGGTACCACTCACCACATTTCAAGATATTGTAACATCAAATGAACTAGGAGAATCCCCATTTCTTATCAAGAAATTCAACAGAATCCTTTGCATGTTATTATGTGGGTGTTTATGAATACAGATTATCTGTTTGGTCCTTATTTCTTTCAAGGATTAGTGATTCAAGTGTCACATCTTCACATGTTAATTACCTGGTTACTCCCACAGCTATAAGCAGCAGGCATTATAACCACAGTCTGGTTCCAACAAAATGGTGCATCAGTACACTTTGCGGTTATCTGTGACTGGCTTGATGACACATTTCTACATTGTTGTATTGGACGTGGAAGCCAACATCTCACCTGTGCCATTGCCTTGGCCTCCATGTAGCCCTGACTTTGCCATGCCAGATAATGCTTTATGGAGTTTCATTAAGGAAACAGTGCAACAGCATCGATATGCTTCTGACAGTGCTTTTAATCTGATGTTGTTGCTGCCTTGCAAGAAGTTATGCCAGAAATGCTCATTAAAATGAACAAGAGAACTTGGTGTCATATTAGTCAATGCATACATCATGGCAGAAATCACACTAACATCCTAGTCATAAATCATGTTATTGTAGGTGTACTGGAACTATTTATTTACCCTATACTTCTAATGTTGTTATAAAGCATGCTTTTGTTAATAATTAAGTTCAATTTCCTCTTTAAAAATGCAATGAGTTTATTTTCGTAAGCTAATGAATAAGTGATTGTTATCAAAAGATGATAACTTCTATTTCATATAAAGACCCCTAGCTTAAACTCAAATTTGTAGAGTATACACTGCAAAGCATTTGTACTCTCAGCAGGTTACTAACAGTCACAGGTGACAACTTCCTTTCATTTATAGAAGTCGGCCAAATCCAAATGAACTATTAAATATAATGATTTATATAGTTCCCCCCACATGAATAAGTAAATGCTGGAATTGTTCATCATGTCCAAGTATATTTGGTCTTATTGATAATGTGACGTATTACTTTTCAATTCTTCACGGGCAGTTTCTTTATGTTTATATATATGCAGAGTGGGAGGAAACATATTACATTAAATCAAACTACCAATAGACTGTCTTTATGAGCATATTTTCTTAATGAAATTTTTAAAATTGTTATACAGCCAATGCTTATAGAATAACATCAGTCCAGTTACTTACCTGCAAAGGGTTAGACTTGCAATGTGCTACCTTATACATATGGCACAGCATGCAGGGAAGTGGTAAACAAACTCGTTTTGAATAAAATAGCAGTGAAATATAAAATGTCAAATGAATTATGAAAATTCTTGGCTATTTGCTTTTTCTATAAATGTTTAGAACATCAAACCAGGTAGGTACTAAGGTAATAGAGCTTAATAAAACAATAATATTCATTAATAATTACATGTAACTTTATAATTAATTAAGAATATATACTGTTATAGCTCCATTGCATTTGGAATTAACCCAATTACATAAGGAATAAATAACATAAAATTAATATTGAGAAATTAATGTTAAAAAGCACATATTATTTTGCAAATCATTTTCAATAAACTGTATAAAGTTACTGCTTGAATTGTTCACAATTCACCCTCACTCCTCCTCTTCCTCATTCGCATGTGTTGTACTCCAGCAAACATTCCTACATTGTTCCCCATTTCCTCAGCACCCTTAAAGATTTGCTCTCTGATAGTTTCTATGTTTCCAATGTCATGATTATATCCTCTGCTTCTCATGTCCCTGCATAAGAAAAATATCAAGAGAAATGGTAGTGACCTAAAAGGCCACCCAATGAGTCTAAGGTACCCAGTTCCATTTTCCCTGAAAATTACAAGTTAGATGGGTACAATGGTAATGTGCAGTGAAGTGCTATTATGGAAGGACCACATGCTTATTCTTGATTGTTTTGTTGAGTTTTATGTGTACTGTACTAATGCAATATCCATGTTTTATAATCTGTCAGATAGATAACTGCATGTGTGGAAACAGTGATTTACTTTAGATTGTGATTTAATGTTGATTGTTATTGAGAAAGAAGGAGTTGAGGAGTGTAGTGTAGGAAGATAATTTGGAATGGTTGGGCAGTCGGTACCCAGCCAGTAAGAATTGGCAGAGAAGCTGTCACTAATTAACAATAGAGGAATTGGTATGCTAATATGGATATGCAATATTAAAAATGTGGAATAGAAATCACAATGGCAGACATTCTGCACGGGATGAATTGTAGATTTTATGTAGTGTAGCACTCTCTGCACTGTCTAGGTACATTTTGAGAAGCTCAAGGCAGAGAGCGTAAGCCTACCTGATCGGAAATGGTGGCGGATATTGAAGAGAGATTGGATATCAAAAGTGAAAATGCATTCAAAATGCTAATGAATCTGACAGAGACAAGCGAAAACCTATGTATAGACTTGAAACAAAAATCATTAATGGTATTAGTATATTACAGAAATCATTTTCCTTGCTGAAAAAGAATTTGAGTAATAAAGATGAGGAACCACAAAATCTATAATGCAAGCAGTTACACAACATGATGAAAACTAGGACGCTACCAAAACTAAAGTGAATGCCATTGAGTTTAATGTAAGAATCAACTTACTGAAAGCCTAAAGCTGGCCACATGATAATAGAAATCAGCAATAAGAATGCAACAGATATTATCTGCTAAAACATTAATAACAAGTGCAGAGAAGATCTGGAGGCAAACCTAAACATGAAGAGAAATTCTAAAATAATAATTTTTAACACACCAGAAGAAATAAAAATGGAAAATACAGTAGAAAATCTTGCTACACAGCATGGAAAAAAATAATGAAAACGAAATAATGAAAGTAATATGGGAATTTCAAGATAGGGAGGGGGAAAAGAAAATAAAACTGGTATGGAGCATGTGCAACTGGGAGGACTATATTGTCAACCATTGTTATAAGTGTTCAAAGTTTAACCATCATGCCAAAGACTGCAAAGGAATTCAAACCTGTCCAAACTGCTCTGAGAATCACACACTGAAGGAGTGTCAAGTACAGAAAGAAAACTACAAATGTGCTAACAATAAAAAATACAATAAAGATGACAGCATCAAAGACAAACTTTCTGCATTAAACAGAAAGTGTTATTAAGCAGCAATAAAATGGTACTAAGAACCGGCTACTAGCATGGATAAGCAAAGACTAGATTAAATATTGTACTTACGAAGCTGTTGACAATGGAGTGACAATATAACCTAAACTTAGATATTCATTTTTTACACCAAACTAAATTGAAAAGAACTTACAGTATAAAAAACTACATGAAATAGACGTAGATATTTATAATCTGTATTTAAAACAAACGAAAAAACTAGGATTTCACGTATGGGAAAATTCACAACACCACCTACATCAAAATTTAAGTGTACAAATGAAAAACAAAAACCAGAAATTAAAAAAAAAAATACTCCAGAACTTACAAAAAGACCAAATAAAAATGGTTCCACCCTCACATGCACACACAACAGATAAAGTAGTTAATCTTTCGAGTGCCACATTTTCTGAAAATGAAATCAATCTCCTAAATAAAGGCTTAAAAACTTGTATAGATTTCTCAGTTAATATAGAAGATTACATAGCTGACATAGACATAGCCACCCAACAACTAAATGAAAGAGAAAAATCGTTCTTCAAAAGTAAATGCAAAAAGTTTTAGAGAACGTAAAATACCAAAAGAAATCAATAAACTACAGAACAGCATTAAAACAACTAAAAGAAAAACTAGTAGTATACATAAAAGCAGATAAAGGTAATAAAATAGCCATTTTAGATGAAAATGAATACATAAATAGAGTTAAAATTATGTTAAAAGACTACAAACCAATTGAAAAGAATCCATTCAATAAATGCAATAAAATGTTAAACAAAACATTTAATAAAATCAAAACACTATCCACTACTGAAAAACAGAATATCACACAGTAATCCAGTACTACCCAGGCTTTATGCCCTACCTAAAATACATAAAATTGATAACAGCATGAGACCAATAATAAACAATATCAATTCACCCACATACAAGGTAGCAAAAAAATTGATCAAAGTTTTCAATTCTTTTAAGAGATTCCAAAGGTTGAGCATTAAAAATTCAGTTGACCTAGTCAAAAAACTTGAAAATAGCAGAATTATGGCTGGAGATATAATGGTTTTGTTTGATTTAAAAGCCTTATTCCCAAGCATACCTATAGAGAAACTTATGCTTATACTGAAGAAATGGTTAACATCAATAAATTTAAAAACAGAAGAAATAGAAGACATATTGAAACTTACTAATATTTGCATTAAACACAATTATTTTAGCTTCAACAAAAAATATTACCAACAAGTTTCAGGTCTAGCTATGGGAAACCCTTTGTCACCTTTTCTAGCAGAGTTATTCATGAGCTCATTTGAAATACACATCACAAAAGCCTTCCCTTTAATTTTCAAGTCATAGTATAGGTATGTGGATGACATTTTTGCATTAATACCAAAGAAACACTCAATAGATGCCTTGAAACTTCTTAATTTGCAATATGAATCCATACAATTTACTATAGAAGAAGAAAGAAATGGCTGGCTACCATTTTTAGATTTAAAAATTATAAGAAATGGAGATTGTTTGAATTTTGGAATTTACAGAAAGAAAACACACACAGAAAACCACATAAAAATGAGAGTTATAACCCCATTCCACATAAATATGCAGTTTTTCACAGTTTGGCACACAAATTGATGAATATTCCACTCACAGAAGCAGAGTACAAAATAGAATATAAACAAATAAAAAAGGCAGCTATAATGAATGGTTTCAACAAAGACACAGTGATAAAAATTATCAGTAAATCTAAAAGACAAAAAGGTATAAGGGAAGTTTCCACACTGAAAAACATAAAAGAAGAATACAAATTCAAAAGTTTCACCTACCATCCAATTTACTACAAGAAGTTCAAGAAAATCTTCAAAGAACATGGGATAATGTTAGCTCCAAAGAACAGATACAACATCAAGAATTTATTAGGTTGCACAGTTAAAGACTCCATACCAACAGAACAGAAATCAGGAATTCACGAAACAAAATGTGCAGATTGTGAACAGAGCTACATAGGCAAAACAAAAAGAAATTTGGAAATTCAGAGGAAAGAACGTTTTAGGAATATTCGGTTTAAACAGGTGGATAAATCAGCAGTAGCAGCTCACTTTTGGACCAAAAACCATGAAATAAAACTGGGAATTAAACTTCTGAAACATCTTCACAACCCATTGGAGTTATCCACTTGAGAAAAAATTTTCATATTAAAAAATAGAGAAAATCTAATGAATTTCGAGTTTCCTCCAATGGATGAACTCAGCAACTTCACTATTTTCAACCAACAGAGGGCACCACAGGAACATCCATTGGGCACCACAGGAACATCCATTTGTCCCGCCATCGTTTCGAGTAACGGCGGTTCAGTAAGGAACTGAAGATGAGAGAGATTCTCTCGAAACACATATTACTTTTGTGTAAATGAATGGAGTTTAGTGTAAAAAATGAAGGAAAAAAAAAGACTAGATTGTCTACAAGTAAATTTACAACATTTGAGAATGGCAAATATAACTTATTAATCACGGAATTGATATGGCATTCATGCAAGAGTCATACACAATTAATAATAAGTAACAATATCCAGAACAATGAGAATATATACAGGCGACAAAGGAAGAAAGAGGGTAGCAATAATTATAAACAATAAAAAATTGACCCAACAACAATTGGCCAAATCTCAGATGTAGACTGCGTTATGAACATGTCAAAACAAGAAGAAACTATATAATTTATATTATTCTATGATTTAGTTGAACTACACACTCTTAATGCTTCTCTTACTTGTCATAATATATAGAACCGGTTTCGAGAACCTTTTGTTCTCGAACAGCCAGAATAAAATTCAACAATTCTGTTTACATGTGAAACAGAAACAGATAACATGTTGCCATTCTTTGATATTAAATAATGAAACGTCAAGGAAATCTGGAATTTAGAATATACAGAAAGAATACACATGCAGATAATCACATCAAAACTGACAGTTTTAGCCACACAGTGCATAAACATGCAGTTATCAACAGTTTTACACACCAGGTAGTTAACCTATAAATTAGCAAAGAAGAATATTTTAATGAATACAAACAAATTGAAGAAACAACGGTTAAAAATGGTTTTAAAAAAGAACTAGTACTCAAAATGGTTCAGAAATTCAAGAGACAAAAAAATAAAGAGACAAAGAGGCAATATTTTCAGCAAGAAAACATAGGTAATTTTTAAAAAATTTGCATATCATCCATGGGCTACAAAAAAATTTGAGAATATTCTTAAAGATTTTAATATCAGGTTGGCACCAGTTAACAAATTTAATGTTTAAATACCTGCTGATAAACAATGTTAATGATAGTATTCCACAAGGGAAAAAAAGCAGGTATTTACAAAATGAATTGTGCAGAATGTGAATAAATCTACATTGGAAAAACAAAGAGAAACATAGCCACATGGTTAAAGGAACATAATGTACAAGCAAATAGAGAAATCAGCAGTAGCATATCATTTTTGGGTACAAAATCACGACATGGTGAATAAAGCAAAATTATTAAAATCAGTACAAGGACCTACAGAACTAGCAATTTGGGATAAAATCTACATCTACAAATACAAAGACAGTCTAATGAGCTTTGACACTGCCGGGTATGAAAACATAAAATACAAGTTTATCACACCGCCACTGGAGCAGAATGCACATTCCCACAGCTTAATGAATTATGCGAAAGTTGAATTTTAGCCTGGCTGATGATGAGAACGAAATGATCTCGAAATCAGTTCTATATATTATGACAAATAAGTGAAGCATTATGAGTGTGTAGTTCAACTAAATCATACAATAATATCAATTATATGATTGGCTTTACTGTGCAAGTTCCAATTTACATTTTAATTCAGAGGAAATTAATTTACGACTCAAGCATATATTTTGATGGAGAATTGAATATAGAGGAACATTTAAAGAAAATGTATGTAATACAGAATCATAGTAAAGGATATGGACTAATGGTACTTGCTAACACAAATTCAAGAACCCAAGCTGTGGTATGACGAAATAAACATGACCATAGAAAAAAAATTGGAGGAATTCCTTACAGTCAATTGTTTATATATAATGAAAGAAAGCACAAAATATCATCTTTTGAGACAGCAAGAGGCAGAAGCTGGATTAATTTAACAGTCTCCAAACACACACTCCTAGGGCATGCAGTAGATTGGAGCATACGGAACTGAGAAAGCTGCTTTGATCACAAATTAATATCATTCAAGATTGGTTAAGTGAACAAAAACCTTACAGAGAATGAGGTATATAGCCACGGAGGAAGGTTATAAAAAATTCACCTCCAACTAATGACACATCTTAGCTCAACTTTCAAGTATAGGAGAAATGCAATTGAATTTGATTAGGAGGTAGCATATAAGGTTAGACAGTATGAAAATATGGAAATATTATTTTACAATTTTCAAATGTGTATAAGGAAATCATGTAAAGCATCCTTCAGAATAAGCAAGGGAGAGAATAAATCAGAATGGAAAAACACCATGGACACCTGAACTAAATATAGTATAGAAAAAGGTGAACGAACTTAGAAGGTAGTATCAAAGAACAAAAAATCGATGAAAATCTATGCAAGGAAATTAAAATACCTAGAGGGCAGTCACAGTACAAAATGAAGAAATAAACATGGAAAAATTAAAATCATGGAAACAATTCTGCAGTATTACAGAAGGCTCCAGTCAATGGAAAGCCATATATAAGATAGCAGCTAACAAACATAAAGGGAATAACTCACTCGCCATATTCCAAAAGAATGATGGAACTTACACCATGGACACAGCAAGCACAGTAGACATATAATTGCTCACTTCACCTTGGAAGACATCAGGAAGTCAGCGAAAAACAGAATCATCCTGGTGGTGATAAGAAAACTCAATCCAAACAAATCACCAGATGAAGACGGGGAAATGAGTGAAATACTCCTAAGAGCATTTCAACAATTTCCCCTCTTCTTTACTGCAGTCTACAGCATATGTTTACAAAAGAGCAAATTTCCAAAGCAATGGAAGCACTCACTAATAATACCAATAATCAAACCTGGTAAAGATGAAAGTGGCAGTGTCTCAAAATACAGCCCCATCACTTAACTTAATGTTGGAGTCTTGGAAAAATTTATGATCAACAGAATACTTCATAATATAAATAGGAGAAATTTATTAAACGAGAGGCAATATAGATTCATGCCACATAGAAGCACAGTGGATGCAGCAATGGCAGTGAAGCATTTCTTGTAACAGAATATGCAATTACATGACTATGTTGTATTTATAAGCCTTGATGTACAAGGAGCCTTCGATGCTGCCTAGTGGCCTAGAATAATACAAATTTATGACACTTATAGTGCCCCAAGAATCTATGTTACTTTTCTCAGGACTACTTTAAGAATAGAATAGCCACACTTGCACTAATGAATGTAAGTTAGTAAAACAAATAGAGAAGGTCTGCCTGCAGTCCAGGCTTTTGTAATATTTTATATAATTCTTTGCTCAATCTGAACTTTAACCATGGGACAGAAGTTTTGCTTATGCAGAATACTTACCTAACTAAGGGCAACAGTGCAGTGGAAACCAAAAATTATGGAAGCCAAGACATTAAAAAGATTGAACTTTGGGCGAAAGATAATAAACTTAAGTTTAGTGACATCAAGTCAAAAGTCATGTTACTGTTAAGGAAGAAAAATGGCCAATGAGAGAATAAATACAGAGGGTGCCAAAAAATGTACATACACTTTCACAGTAGATATCTATTTAATATATTTCAAAGTTGGATCAAAAAACAACAGTAATGTGTAGTATGATGTTCTGTAAATAGATGTGACTCATATATATTATGATAGCATTGCTATGTGACAGGTAAATCAACAATGAACAAATGGAGCCAAGATTATCGTTTGAACAGCAGAAAGGAATTTGGAAGTGGTACTGGAAAACTAAGAATGTTGAATTTGAAAGGCAATGGAGAAGTGTGTACAGAACCGCTAATGTGAGTAACAATTGCATGCATTCGAGACTAATTTGAGACTCATGGTATCATATGTGATGTTCACAAGTGCAGGTCTGGGAGACCTCGCACAGCAACAAGCCCTGCGTCCTCGGCTATGGTTTTAGAATGTTTAGAACACTCACCGCAGAAATCTACAAAACAGTGTGCACATGATACTGGGATTAGCAGAGCTAGTGTACACCATATTATTAAAACAGCAAAGTTGAAAGTATTCATCCCAAGCTTTTGCATTAAATGAAGATGACCTTGAATGAAGAATGCAGTACTCTGAGTAGTTTGAGAACATAGTGCAAGGGGATGAGGCCTTCATACTCAGAAGTGTATCGATGCCAATGGTGGGCATTTTGAAAAACTGTTGTAGCTGTAAAAGTCTAAGATGATTAGTGCTCATCATTTTCTGTTTGTATGAATTCAGTTTTGTTATGTTAAAACAGTTTTTTCTTTGCTTGAAGTGTGTATACGTTTTTTGGCACCCTCTGTATCTATCTAAACAACAAACCATTACAGCAGGTGACAGAGTTAAAATACTTGGGAATAGATATTGACAGAAAATTTAGCTTTTGCACACAAGTCTGCAAAGCTCAAATGGGAACTTGGTAACAAAGCACTAAATGCTATATATAAAGGGGTAGTAGAACCAATATTAACACATGGAGCACCAGTATGGGTAGAAGCAATAAAGAATAAACAAAACAGAGAAAAATTACAGAGAATTCAAAGGCTGTGTAATATTAAAATCGCTAAAGCATATAGAACAGTGTATTTGATGCATCATGTGTAACGGCTGGGATACAACAATATTCGGCAAAATAAATCTTTATAATGCAGTGCATGAGAGATCAAATTACGATGAACCATTAGAACCTTCAAATTGGACTCACCGAACAGAAGATATGAACATTAAAGAAGCAGAAGAAAATACAGAATATCCTATAAAGGTATTCACAGATGGGAGCAAAATATAGGATGGGGTTGCTATAACACAAGAAAACCGTAATCCAACAGTTTAAGTACCGATTAGATGGGAAATGCTCAAACAATTAAGTTCAGCAAATAGCAATCTTGAAGGCTTTGCAGGAGCTAGAAGCAATACAGATCAGTATTAGTATTGAAAAAAGGGTAGCAATATACACTGATAGTTAAATAACTCTGTGCTTAATAAATGATAACAAGAATCAACATAAGATAATAGCTAACATTTTACAAGCAATTCGTACCTTCAAAAAAAACCAGTGGACCATACATTTCCACTAGGTTAAAGCAAACATAGGCATAGCGGGCAATGAAATGGCAGATAAGTTAGCTAAACAAGGTGCTATGATGTACAAATAGCTTACAGCAAAACTCCAAAATGAACATTAGCCTCAGAAATTAAAGATATATGAATGTAGAAATGGCAAAATAGATGGAATACAACAACTAAATATGCAGTAACAAAGTACTTCTTTCCCTTAATAAAAAGGAAAGTGAAATTAGCAATACCTTCAACCCCTGAGTTCACAGCAATCATTACAAGTTACAGCAAAACCAAATCATACATTCATAGATTCTACATTATAGAAGACCCAACATGTACATGTGGCAGAGGGCAACAACAGTAACCATTTGATTTATGAATGTGCAGACTCAACCCTACAGAGGACATCACTAATGAGAGACATCAGGAAGAATGAAGGAGATTGGCCAGTGACTCGTCTACAGCTCATAAACAGTTACATAAAAGTTTTCAATAAATTTATAAAATCATGATAACACAATCTAAGCAGTAAACATACATAGACATTTTTAAGTTAACTTGAAAGTTGTAATTGTAGTGAAAGCATGTAATATTACACAGGTAATGGTTTTATTTCTAAAATATATATACACACACACGCACGCGCGCATGCACGCACGCACACACACACACACACACACACACACACACACACACACACACGTTGGGATTGTATTATTAAGGATAGAGGAGGATAATTTTGATACTTTAGTCTTGCTCAAGGGTTGGTCATTTTTGTGCACCTTTGGGAGAAAGGGATGGGATTAGGGACACATGAGGTGGCCAGGATCCATGAGCCCTTCAGAAGGGCCACTTCCATACCAGAAACTGGGGAGATACCTTTCCATTGTGCAAGTTACCATCACACTGAACCAGCCCACCTCATCCTGGTACTTTCAACCCTGTAACAGAACCAACAGAATGAAATTTTATAGAAGAGCAGAAATTTCACAGAAAGGAAAGATCTGTTTCAGTTTTGCATAAGCAACCAGGGTAAATCATGAAAAACCCCAAAGTAAGAATGGTTGCCCCCAAGGTATTTGAACCCAAGTCCAAAGCATTATTATGTACTAAGGGGAACATTTTCCAATAATTTGAACAGTTGTAAAAATGCCAAATAACTTGCTCCTTTTGCTTCTGGAGAAGAATGTCTGGAACAATTAGTCACCAATGATTCCTGCCTGCAAGTTTACTTTAAATTGCTGCTTAAAATTGTGCTGGCAAGTGGTATTGGAATTGTCTTCAGCTCAAGTATGGATGTTATGGAAGCTAAAAATATCATTCTTGTAATTGTGACTTTGTCCGTTGCCAAGATCATATGTGAAAAATCAGGGCCCTGTTCCAGGAACCAGTGAAAAAATGTTAGCCCGAGAACATGATCTGCTTCTGAGAGATAGTTAACTTGCTGGAAATGATAGGTTGCAACAATTTTTCTTTTAAAGTCCTGTGGACAATCTAATGGGATATGTCAACCATGTAAGCGATTTGTTCAGACTGCTGCGATGGTATTCCTGGATAAGATTTAAAATTTCTTCCTTTGCTTGGGTTTGGTCCTTGGGTGCCCTCCTTCATATTTAGGCTGCATGTTCTCTGCATTATTAATATACAGGTTATGAAATATGATGGCTGCCTCCTAAAAATCTTTGTTATTATATTCAGGCAGCTGCAGCAGCATTTTGAACCATTTCACTCTAAATTAATAGCATATCTAGGTACTCATGACTGGAAAATTGTGGCTTTTGTCATGTTCAGATTACCTTCATTAGTGCATATCTAGTCCATTTCCAACAGAAAACACAGTAAACACCACAAAATGTGATGAAGTGGCTTGGAAAGCCCTTAGGAAGACAGACACACATGCATACAAGGCTTTGTTATCAGTTTTCTCCTTCTAGATTATGCAGTGGAATCTTTACATTTTTTTAACTTGTACTATCAGAAAATGGGAATAAAATCTTAACATAGTATTGTCAAATAGATAACAGTGTACATTTTTAAACAATTTTACTGAATTCAAAATAGAAAGTTTAATACAAATGGTTCTTTTTTCCTTAACCATATACCAAGCAACAAAATATAATTATACTTATTTGTTTGTTCATACTTTTAGGAATCTCATCCCAGAAGGAGTGCAATAGATTTCCTTCCACCTTGTAAATATACTAAAAATTTAAAAAGGAGTAGCTTGCAATGTGGTTAAAAAAAAAAAAAAAAATAATAATAATAATAATAATAATAATAATAATAATAATAATAATAATAATAATAATAATAATAATAATATAGAAGCAGAAATTAATAAAACAGGGATAAAATCATACAAAGAACAGAATTTTGTGTTGTGTTAAAGGCAGAAGACCAGTGAAGGTGGTGAAAGTAAATATTGAATCTTGAAGGTAACATGATGTGTGGTAACAGTGTAAATAAGATAGAAAGAAATGAATGATAAAAGCAAAGTAAAAAGGATAAATGTGTAAAATTTAAACCCATGGTGTAGCACTTTATGCAAAAAAAATTGCTGATATCTCTCTCTGTATCTGAGGTAGGTAAGTTTCAAGGACATGAGTTGGCAACACATCAATAAGTGTAAAATTAAACGATTCAAAATTCTTACAATGGGACAGTGCATGTTAGGCAACCAGTAAGGGAGAATTAGTTTTAACTGACTACCTAAGATTGTTCATTCAGAACAAATTTATTAAAATTTTTTAGTATTATCTACTATGTATGTTACCATTGTTAACAGTATCTTGTCATGCAAGAACAGTTTGTGAAATTTACTCTAAATCATCTTTTCTAAGCAGTCATATTTACAACATATGTGAACAGGTATTCCTATTTAGTTTACTTTATCGATCTAAACTCTTCTCCATTAATGCATAGCAGCATTTTAAGAGCAGGTGTATCTCTTGTATTTATCCAGTAAGTAAAATTTAGATTCTTAATCTATGTTCCGATTTGTGGATAAATTACTTTTATTGGAATATTGTTTGCCTCAACTCCTAAGTTAAAAATTCTGAAATTAGTTATAAAATTTTGCCAAAATTCAAGATGGCATTAATATTAGCCAACATCTACACAGTCTAAGTTTGATGTCATTCCATGTTTTCTCAAGTTTTGCGCTTTGAAGTGTGATTAGTGATCTAAATTTCTAGATAGGGTCACCTCAAAAGATAACTTAACCACAAGTGAGAAATCAGCACCAAAACTGCTAGTGAATAATCCTGATCAAATATTATTCCCATATAATACTATTTTTAGCATACTGAAAAAAGTGAAGCTTTTGGCACATCCTAATATAGCTCTGGCCATAATTGATGTGACTTCTCTTTATACTGACATCCCCCACCATGAACAAATAGCAAATCTTAGAAATTTATTGGACTCTCAAGCTCATTCTCATGTCCCATCCATGGATTTTATTTATCACTTAGGCAGGTGCTATCTCACATGCATTTATTTTTTATAATAAATAAGATCTACAAATTAAAGACACTGCAATGGACAGTGGAATGACACCATCATGTCATTCTTTTTATGACTTGCTTAGATGAGGAATTATTAAATTGCATCATCATTTTTTTTTAATGGTGTTTAATGCCCATTTTTACTACTGAAGCACCACAGGTGGTGGACACTGATGGTCCACCTTGAGATGAAATTATATATTGGGAAAGGATTTTTTAAGGAAGGAAACCTTCCAGGCCTAAGTTTAGGGTACCTCCCCCAGCATTTGCCTTTTATGAGGACTGAGGAAAACCTGGGTAAAAACGTCAGTCAGGAAGAACAGTTCTTGTGGGGTTCGAATCCCAGACCTCCCGCTCATGAGCCCACTCTTTAATGATTTCGGCTATCCGTGGCGGTATCATTATTATGGTTGAGATATATTGATAATATCTTTTTGCTTTGGGCCCCTTAATCAGTTCCTTTCTAATCTTAACTCCCAAATTTTCAGGTAAGTTCACTTTTTCTGTCTCCCTCCACTACTGCTACTTAGATATTTGTACCTCTTTATGCAGTGGCTCCTTTCTTACATCTGTGCACATAGCCACCAATTTACAATGTATCTTCATTTTGATAGCTGTCATTTCCTGCACACTAAAAGATCAGTTCCTTTTTCTCCTTCAGTCCAAGATCAGTGCCTCTGTAAGAACTTTTCATCTCTTGATACCTATATTAAAAAAACCTAGCACAAAAGTTTCAAGTCCAAAAATATCCTTCCTATGTTTTATAGTCACATATCCTAGTGCACAAAATTTCCAAAAGGAAATTAATTAACCTTATAATCACTTAAATCCCTGGAATTGAGAACACCAAATCTATTTTGAAAGAATGTCACAACATTTTATTATTGCATTCATCCTTGCCTAATTTTTCCATATTTTACACTGCATCACTTTTAAACACTGCCAACTTAGAAGTATATTTTGCTACAACGAATCATAATCCTAGGTAACCCATTCGGTTGCAGGCTTATATTGGTGCTAATGCCTAGATCAATACTGTGCACTAACTAAAGTCTGTCCTGGTGGTCTAGTGCCTCTACTTGCCTCATAATCCCAAGATTACAGGTTCAATCCTGGCCAGAGTCAATGGATTTTGGGCCTAAAAATCCTGAGTATGGCTTCCTTCATGAGGGAAGTAAAGCCTAGGGTCTCATGTCATAGATTTATGGCACAAAAAAGAACTTTACCTGAAAGAAGAGGCCTATGTGCAAAATTTCCCGCCATTTCATGTCCTGGATTAAATGGGATGCTGAGATGTTAAAGAGCATCTGTAAATAAAACCAATTAATCAATCGAGCACTAACTACCTCATGTAAAACATTTCACATTCCAAATGCAATTAGAGAGTTCCAGATTACTTCATTTGTTAATCGTGCCTCTAAGAATGTTACATTTCTAGTTAGCATTGCAAAGCAATTTATTTTGTTTGGATACTAAATTAATCACGCTTTATTTATGGTATGGGTTCATTTTAACATTTATTGTTCATATGATGCAAAGCTAACAATCCAACAAAGAGTGCACCTGCAAAGAAATGATCCTTGCACCCTCTCAAAAAGATTTGAAGTGTTACGAACCTCATAACAAGCAGCCAAGACCCATGCTACTAACTGCTCATCGTGTATACGAGACTCTTAAGATGTCCCCATTAAAAAAATATAGGAGGTTGAGGTCCGAAGAACGCAGTGGCCAATTTATAGGACCACCTCTCCCAATCCACTGCCCAGGAAGCACACTATTGAGATAATCTCGTACTTCCACGCTGAAATGGGGAGGAGCTCCATCGTGCTGCAGCCACATTTGACGTCGGATGTTCAGAGGGACGTCTTCCAAAAACAGGCAAAACATGGCTGAGGAACTGAAGATACACGTGCCCTTTTAACCGTGTAGGAAGTAGATACGGTCCAATTATTTCATTGTACACGATGCCCGCCCACACGTTAATGCTGAATCTGCTGATAACGAGTCTCCACCACTGCATGTGGCTGCTCATACACCCATACATGACTATTCCTATGGTTCAGAATTAGCCCACTTCTTGTGAACATGCCCTCTTCGGTGAAGAGAACCGATTAGAAGTCAGACTATTCATTCTGCCGCTCCAAGGCCCATTTGCAGAACTCAAGTTTTGGACCGAAGTTCACTGACCCCAATAGCTTAAGCAGTTGATAGGGATAGAGTGCAGGACCCGATGGACGCTGGACTTGCATGTATTCATGGCCGTGGCAATTGCTCGGGTGCTAGTGGAAGGTTCCGCCCAAACGCTCTATCCAGTTTCCCGCAAACGTCGATGGACACAATGGAAGATCGAGCGCTAAGAATTATGTTTGTCTCAGGAAATGCATCCCTGTACAACTACATATTCATGTCCTCTTGCTTCCCCATAGATCAAATGCATATCATCAAGCTTGGCAAATGAAAATTCGTTAGCCATGTTTCGGAACAACTGTAAACAGTCTGTTGCATTTGATACACAAAGCAGAAAAGGGCTCATTAACCACTTTACCTTACACGGCCACAGTCCCGAACGGTAGAGAAGAAAGCCGACTGGTTACGATTTCAGTAGTAGGGATTACTTTAGGCGGATAATTTCCTTGATGATGGTGTAGACCTGCTAAATTAGTTGGTTACAGTGTCAAACTAATAATGCGAAAGTCGTGGATTTGTTCCCCTTACGTATAAATTTTTTCTCACTTGTGATCTTTTTAATAGAGTAGATTCTACTTTAGGTAGGGCTAGTTTAGTTTAGGTTTAACCAAAAAAAAAAAACAAACAAACAAACAAACAAACATAATAGAACTCCACGCTAACACTTTCTAACTTAATTGCCGGAATTCAACTTTCGCCGCTCCCGTTCGTGACTTCGGCTGCAGGACAGACCCTTTGTAACGTCAAGTCTCAGCCGTGATATGTTAAGTGCTACTTCGCGCATACGCAATTAACGTCGTAGCACTACTAAACTGTTATCCGTGGCGTGCATACCCTCGTAGAACGAACAGTTTTAATAAAGTAGCAAAACCAATAATTTTTAGCTTCCCGTGTACTGTGTATTAACGCTACCTTTTCCCCACTTATGTAGCATTTTGAATGAAAATCTAATTCACACACGTTAAATTGACGTATCAGCTCAGATATCCCATTTCGAAAATGCGTCATAACATTGAAAACTTACAAAAGGGATCATAAATTCCCTGAAAATGCTTATCTACGACCCCTCCACAATCTTTGCAATTTGTGTGGTTTAATCCTGGGATACCTTATAATCAGATTTAGCTTAAATAGTGTTACTGGTGTTTTAATATAATACCTCTGTAATTTCACTCTTGAGAGGCTATTATATTGTGTTGTAAGATCGTTGACTTCATTTTTTGTGGTGGTAAATTGATGGTTGACATATTTAAAGTTCTGTGCAGTGTTTAATAACAATAAGCATATAACGTATAATATACACACATACACACATGGTGTTCCAGAACTACCATACATTTTTCAAATTATATTTTCTTGTATTTAATGCTGCTATTTATCTCAATTTTCTTTATTTATAAGTATGTTTGTATGTGTGTGTGTATGTATGTATACTGTTTTGTTAGTTTCATGACTTACTGGCCTTGAACAGGCTGGTGTGGCACAAGTTCAGCTGCTGAGTGCTGGAATCACACTTCTGCCTAAGATAGGTACCAAACAAATGAATAGCACAATATTTCTTATACAGCTTTAAATTTATGACTCATTTTTGTAAGGTGCCTATAATTTATATACTGATCTGCAAACAGTTAAGAGTTCAAGCATTTGATTATTCGTATTCATTTGTACCAATCATTCATTCATATATATATTGCACTTTATCATTTCCTCTTTATTATATTGCAATTTCTCATCTTCCCTTTGTTACATGTGTTTTATTGTTGATGTTTCCATTCATTAATATTCTATAAGGAACCATTTTTTATATATCATATTAAACTTTTTTTTGAGATATTTACATTTCATTTATACAGAAGCAGCAATGGTATTAAGTGCATTATTATATGAAATGATTACACTTGTATGTATATTTTAAACTGTTAATCTATAGTGGTATTGTAGTGGTTTTACCACATCATTTTTTTAGGGACTTTAGGAGATAAATATAATGGATTTATGCATTATGATGGGCATGCTTATAAAAAGTATTTTCCTTAGCCAAATATGAGCACCTAAATGATGTGCAATGCCTGCAATTTTGTACGTATGTCACAAAGTATATGTGCTTTCTCTCTCTTTTCTCTTTTTTATTTATATTTTCAATTTGCAAACTTCTAGTTCATTGAATGCTGCAACTCTTTTTTTCCTGAATTTTTTTCCCTGATAATTTTTACATATCAATCATTTTATAGCAATTTTTGCCAACAAATTTCTATTCCTTTTACTGTTGCAGCTGCTTTGGAAGATCTGTTACATACACATAAATACTAAAAAGAGCTGGGCTTGTAATAGCTACTTTGGGTAAGCCTGATTTTGTGTCTGTTTTACTGAAATTTTCTGGTCCTTTGTATTTTGCAGTATATTTTTGGACCAGGAACCATTTTAAACAATTTAGCATTTATTTGTACCTCTGTTATCAAACACAGTAGTTCCTTTGAAAGCATATCCAGCACTTTGGTAATCATAAATACTGTAAAATATGTTTGCACCGCTGTTGAGAGCTCAACTTAGTGTCTGATGTAATTCATACCATGTTTTGTTCGCTTGTTTAACATTTATTTAAGTGAACTAGCTCTTTCATTAAATATTTTTTAAAATTCTAAGTATTGTTTTAAAAATGAACCATTTATAATGCTTAACTGTGAAATTTATTAAGATTTTTGAGCTAATACAATATTTTCTTGTTCAATCTTCAACAAATGTTAACAGTTGTAAAGTCACATCACAGTTCAAACTTGCACCAGACTTTGCATTTTATCCATATTTTTAATAAGCGAATGCAACGCATGAATTATTAGCTTATTATTGCTGCTGACTTAAATTTTTGTTTGCAGACTTAGTTTCTGCTGCTGTCTTTTCATTTATATTTTGTGTATCTTCTAATTTTTTCATTATATTTGGCATGGTTTTGGGTTAGTGGGCTACAGATGAGAAGATTTGGCATTTGCAATAGCAAGTATACTCTCTCTCTTTTTCTTTCTTTTTTTCCCCCCTTCTTCCTCTTCTGAATATTTCCCCCTGGTTAGCCTTAATAAAATGCTAAGTTCAAAGAGCACTGATGCTTTATTTTGCTAATTTATTATAAGTTTTTGCCAAAGTGTTTCTGGTCAATCCATTATAATTTACTTATTTCTTAGCTTTGATACAGTTGGTGATAAAAAGGTAAGGATTGCATATCTTTTTAGAAGGCTTGAATTGTGATACTATGAGTGAAGTTGGAATATTTTATTTTATGCAGGCATTCTAGTTAGCATGTCTGAATTCTGTATCTTGGCAGTATATCTCATTTAAAGTTTCTATTTTAGTTTTTAAATTACACTTAGCTCTTTCTTTGTATTTCCATGTTTTTTTATCATGGATCATAAATTGTTTACGATGTAAATCATATACCAAGGCAGCTATTTTTATTTTCTTATTCTCCTACTCTTGCCCCTCAAGTGTTCTTAACCTTTCCCCTTACCCTTTGTCTCTCTCACATTAATGGTCAATGTATACATAGTCCTTAGCACATAATAAAAACAATATGCAAGACAATAATAAAAATAGATCTTTAGTAATATTTGAATAGGTGGTGCATTACATTTCTATTTTCCATAATTTGAATATAAATTTTATAACGAAAATAGCTCTTATCTTACAGAAGGCTTAGTAAGGTATATCATGCATGGTTGCCAAGATAAATAATTTAAAAATGGAAAAATTACTCTTTGGAATGAATATATTATAATCTGTCAATCCAAAAAGCATTGTGATCAATAAAGTAAAATCATTGAGTGAAATTAAAAAATAGGTGATGGCTTTTATGCTAATCCTGACAAAGATTATAATCTTATTTTAAGGCTTAGATTATAAGAAATTTAAGACATAATACTTCACAGAAGATGTTTCTAGGGACTTTGTTATTATCTTCAGCTGGTGACCTATTTACATATGCTCTTTTTAACATCTCAGGTCATCAGCATTCCATTCTATTCAGGGCATGAAACGGCTGACAAATTTTGCTCAGAGGCCTCTTTTTTCAGCTTTGAAGTTCTTTATCGTGCCATAAATGTACAACACAGGACCCACGATTTTACTTCCCTTCAGAAGTAAGCCATACTTACGATTTTTACGCCTAAAAAATCCATCGATCCTGACTGGGATCAAACCCACAATCTTGGGTTTAGGAGGCAAATATGGTAACCACTACACCACCAGGACCAACTTTTTGGTAATTGTAATATGATGGAGTTTCAAAATTCATAATGCGATTGATGCTTGTTCCTGAGTATGAAGATATTTTCTCATATAGTTAATTTTAGTAAATTCTTGGCAAATTTTAATAATTTAGCTTCTGTTACAAAATTGTGTGATCTGTTTTTTACCAATCTGTAGGTCAAGGTGGTAATGCTTACATGTTGATAAAGTCTATGGTTGACGCTGTTTTTCTTGATGTAGTTGTCCACATGTGTTAATTTTCTTTAAATACCAAAGAAATTTTGTTATTGTTTCTGGTGATTTTCAAATCTAGGAAATATAGATAGCCTCTTTCTTAACTTTAATGTGTACTTTATGTTTTTGTTTTGTATATTAAGTATCTTCAAAGTTTCATTTGTCTTTTTCCTAGGTATTATTGCAAATATATCATCCATATAATGGAACCATTTTGAAAATTAGAGGGAAGGCTTTTGTGATATGACTTAAAATGGCACTCGTAAATAGATCTGTTGTGAAAGGTAAAGTGGGTTACTCATACCTACCCAGTGTTTTATTGATATAATTTCTCAATGAAGATGATAACATTTTGGTGGATGCATAGCTGTTAAGAGCTTGATGTAGTCCACAATCTCTTCTATGGATAAAATCTATAGTTTATAAAAATGTCTCCAGTACTATCAGCAACTTATCTGTAGAGATACCAGTAAATAAGGCTGCTACATCGAAGGAAAAGAGGATTTCTTCAGCTGATACAATTTTGTTTGCAATTTTTTCTACCAGTTGGTAAGAATCATTAATATTTTGGCTTTCAAATTTTTTAAATGTGTTACATTTTTGTACAAGTTTTCGCTAGTTTATAGGTTGGTGCACATAGGTTGTTGATAATAGATAGGATGCATACTATTACCTGGTTTATGGATTTAAGGTAAGACATTTGTGTAGTATTTATAGGGGATATGTGGTTAAATTTTCCATTATATACTCTATATTTGCAAATAAACATTAAACTAGTGAAGTGTTATGTAACAAATTACCTACAATCACCAAACTTCTGACCATATAATTATGCAATTTTTATGAGAAAATCACTCAAATTTCACTAATTTTGTTCCACTTATTTGGACATGTTTTGAAGGCTTTTGCCTTCATCATCCACATGGTTCCATTGTTAGCTTCCCAGTTTGGTATTAAGATCTGTAGATTTTACGAATTTAGTGATCAGGTTGCAGTAACGCAATTCGTAAAATTTATTGAGTGACATCTTTATAGCATACTATGAAGGTGATTGTTGTTGAATTGCTTTATTTACAGATACTCTTTAACACCTCAGATCATTAGCATCCCATTCAATTCAGGATGTTAAAAGGGCGCTCTATTTTGCTCAGAGGCCTCTTCTTTCAGGCTTGAGATTTTTTTACATGCCATAAATCTACAACATGGTACTCACTGCTTTACTTCCCCTCTGAAGGAAACCATACTTAGGATTTTTAAGCCCGAAAGAACCTAACAATGGCAACCCGTGCTGATTATGAAGACAAACAGCCTTCAAAATATGTCCAAGTAAGTGGAACAAATTTAGTGAAACTTTTGAGTGATTTTGTCATAAACACTGCATAATTAATCTGTGTTTTCATTGTGAAATTTCTCACTATTTAAAATTGCACTTTGAATTATATCTTTATGATCTTATGTTTATTTTTGAGTGGGGTTGGTAATCTTAACTGTATCCTTTAAATTTCTATGCCATCACTCATCATAGGACTCAGGAAAAGATGCCAAGAGTATGGAGAACCAGTTTTTGGAATGTAGATTGATATCTATGTACAAGGTGAAAACTTGAATACTGCTAAGAATTACATTTGATCTCAAAGCTTTGTTGCACATTGATTGAAATATTCTGGCTAAAAAGTTAATTCTCTCAAATTGCTTTTGAGAGAATTTGAATGAATGAATGGCTTTTTGCCCCAGCCATTCTACATAAATGGAAAGTAGGTCTTATTAGTGTTGCACATGAAGGTACATAAAAAGGTGGTGTGATTAATATAGGAACACAGATATTAATTCATATATATGAACTGATAAAGCTGCCAGTAATAAATTTAGATTGGTGGTTCTAGAATTCATAGAATACACTAAATTTTTAAAAATGTATATAAGCAGTTCAAAGCACTCTGGTTAAATTTTAAAATAAATAGTAGAGCTTATGCAAATGTTGTTAGTTAATTGTATCAAAATCTGATGCATTTTTGAGCTTCTGAACCCACTTGCACATTAGAAAGAAAGAGAGAGAGAAATAAAGGTATACTGTGGTTGCTAAACATAAGTGTTACAGAACTGTCCAGATTTTCAGCTCTTTTTCTTAATTCCAATAGATTGGGATTTTTTCAATAAATTTCAGTAGCACTTAAATTTTGAAGCAGTTACTTTATCGGGGCCTCACATTGGTCGCCAGTTTAAAGTTGAAGTTGTGATGCGGGTCACATGTTGGGCGCTAATTTGGAGTGGTTTCTTTATGAGGGCACATAAGTTAGGCCAATTTGAACTGGTTTGTTGTTATTGATTGCCTTACCTGCTGCCTATGTTTCAAGAACAACAGAAACTCGGGGTAATTTTTGCTAATTTTCTTGAGCCCCACTCAAAAGTACTGGGAGAAGATACTTTTTGTACAATAATTACAAGATGTAAAATTTAACACTACCAAGTGTATCACATTGTTTACGTTTAGCAGGCATTTCTGAAAATAACTGGGTTCTGTGTAGTGACCTTGACCTACATCCAGTTCTCGTAACAACTTTGCGACAGAGGTGGTAATTAGATTCTGACTTTGATCTTAGGACTGCACCTGTCCTTCCACTTGGGTTACTGCCCTCAAATTACTATGTGTAAACTTTGCTACTCACATGGCACTAGAAGTATTGATTTTTCTAAGCAAATGAGCCCATTAGTAATTACCTCTTGACACTGATCACGTTGTTTGTGCCCATGGACCAAATACAATACATGTAACTGCAAACAGGTTACACCAAAAATGAGGTGCATCAAAGTGAACTTGAAGTGATTCCCTAGGCTCCTTATATACTCCTATAAAAAATCATCTCCACATTGTTTACAGATGCCCATGCTACCCATGACACTTTAAAAGTCCAAAGTATACTAGAAGGATTGGCTTGCTCAAAACTAAATTATGTCATAAGACGTGAAAACCCAGTGTCCTGACGTGACCAAAGTACAAATCATAACTACCCCCACCCTGACATTTAATCATAGGAAAGACATAAAATTTGCCTTTTGTGTCGTTGCATTTGGTTATTTCAACTTGAAACTCTTCCCTGCTAACATTGAGCTGCACAATGGAATTTTCATATAAAAACTTACTATCTTGGAATTATACATTAGAATGAATACATAATATGAACATTAATAACGAAAAAAAATAATTATAATATATATATATATATATAATGGAGGCATGTAATAAATACTGCTTCAATTTTTAGTGCATAACAGCCTGCCTACATGATAACAGATTGGGCCTGTGTTTAACACAGTTCAGGTCAAATGTTCTGTGCTTTTTGTAGAAGATGAATGCCAGAAAATGAAATGACTTGGTGCATACAGTGTCAGCCAAAAATATAGGACCATCTAAAACAAATGGAAATAAATTTCAATTTAATAAACCTATTTTATTTACAAAACATGCATATTAAATTTGCTCAGAATGCATATTTAGCTCCTTCAGTAACTTCTGCCCCTGCATGGACCTTTGAACACTCCTGCACACAATAGTGCATGCTCTGCATTAAATTTAAACACTCTTGGGGCATAATGTTATTCCCATTTCTGCTATTCTTTCCATTAATTCCCTCTTGTTTACAGGTGGGAGATTGATCTGTTCTCCAATCACGTTCAGCAGTTTCTCAATCAAATTGAAATAGGGACTTCGGCTTGACTATCCTAACAAACAAATCTCTTTTTCTCCCAGCCATCTCATTGAACCATTATCAGAAATTAATTTTAATAGAACATATGAATATAATTGCTGTACCTGCAGGCAGTGGGAACAAGTTGACTATGTTATTCTTCTTAATTGGAAGATAGCAAAGCTCACCAATTCTATTGCCAATGCATGTTATTGTTCTATCTTGCCACCAGGGAGTAGTACTGCCTGTGATGCCTCAGCAGTAAAAATAGCCATTAAACACTACTTAAAAAAAACTGGGATTAGTGGTCCTCTGCTGGCTGCTTTGATTGTCCTTCATGATGTTGCTATCTTCGTATTTCAATTTCTTTTGTGTGTTAGTGACACATGTTTTAAATACAGACAACTGTTCTGCAATTGCCCTTTGATCTACCATACCTGTGCATACTGACTATTTGGCATTTTAAATTCTCAGCCACAATTTTTTTTCCCCAATTATCCCCCCAAAAATCAACATTCACAACCTCTTTCATGAGAAGATTAACTTAAACAGATTGTTAAAACCACTCACAAATAGCACGAGTACTTAAAAAATCTTGCATCCAATGTCAAAAAATTAACTACAAGGTGAAGCAGATCTTTTGATAGTTCATATGGTATAAATATCATTAACCTTTAATTTTTGAACAAGTAAATTTGCTTAACTGGAGAAACTTACTCTTTTTTTTCAGTATACTAACAGTGCTCATCAAGTTCAACTACTTATATAGTAATTAAAAAATCACAAGTAGCAATTAGTACTTAATGTACAAAATAAAACCTGACCAACAAATGCTGAAAAAAATTACAAAATAGGAAAAAATAATATATCTATTCTAGCTAGGTTTTTTCTGTTTAATGTATGTCTCATCATGTACAGTGTGGTTATTTGAGTTACTGGTTGGCAGAGCATGGCTGCATACTAGGAGAAGACAGTCATCAAGACTATAATGCATGTGCAGGTAGAAGCTTGTAGTTAGTTTGAGGAGGCTTTGTCAATGAATGGTTGTGAAATTGTGTGTTACTCATTTCATTTTGTGTAAATTGTGTCTAATTATTTTTCATTAGTTATGCCACTATATAAATGTATGAAGAATGGATTTTTACATATGATACACATGTAAAAACTGATTCTTGGTAAGGCAATTCAGCAGAAAATATCCTAGCAATCATGTTCGAAATATAAAAACTTTTGCCAACTTGTAAAAAAATTATGAGATACTTTTATTATTATTAATTTTTTTTTTTTTAATAGTGTTGAGCCCCTATTTTTACTACTGAGGCACCTGATGATACATGAGATGAAATGATATATTAGGTTTTAAGGAAGGGAATGTCACAGGTCTAAGTTTCTGGTACCTCTCCAGCATTTGCCATTTATGAGGACTGCCAGCTCATGAGTCCGTGTCTTGACGATCTCGGGCATCTGTGGCGATACATGAGAGACAGTTGACAAACATGTTCCAAACCATCATTTTCTTAAGGAAGAAAAGTTATAGGAAATACAGTAATTTCGTATGCAGATGCTGGCAATGTATTGCCACTGAGTGGTATCTTTTTCCATATCTCTTAAAATACAAGTTACTGTATATTATCAGTTTTAAATAAGATAACCGTCATTGTATGCTTTCAGTAAAATATAAATACTAAAATAAAAATACCAGCTTTATGCAGAGTGACTCTGTCTCCCTTTTTTTAGTTGCAGTGGCTGCACTTCTCAGTAAGCAGCTATACTTTTTTGAACTGTAATTCAAATAACCTCACACTATAAATATCTATTAAAATCATGAGAATTATCCATGACCTGATTAGATGCTAACATGTCTGCTTGTCAACTGATTGCTTAAAAAGACAATGAGAACTGGGTGAGCAGTTTACATGAAATTCATATATAATGAATGAATGCATTAATTCGTTGCAGTACCTATTATTTATATCTTGATAATATAATGATTCATCTTGAATAGCATTATATTTAGGATTGAGTTTTATATGCCTTGATGTCCCAGAAAATAAATGCAAAATAATTAGAAATGAATTTTTACATTGTTTTAAAAGTAACCACTCTTAGGGAAATGTTTGAAAGTTTCAGTGGAAAAATATTTCACAGAGACAGAAAAATTCTGTAGCTTTAATGGCACAAAAAAAAAAAAAAACCACCCAGAATACTGAAGAAAAATGTACAGTAAATTCATATGGCAGTGATTAGAAGTTCAAAGAAAGTAAGTACAATTTGCATTCTCATTATATTTGATAACTTTTTAGTCAATGAAATTGACTAAAAGATTGGCTATGCTTTTCTCTTCACGCCCACCCTTTTTCCCTTTTCCTTTTCCATTAATTTGTTGTAATGTAAACATTTTAATTTGCTTTTGTTATAACCTTTTCACCAAAACCTCGGAAATATTTGTGTTAATAGGATTACAATAATGTTTAGAATTTTACTTAGATTCATAATGGCATGCTCACTTATGCCTCAGTGTGGGATGATTTAATTATTACTTGACCACCTCTTATTGAGCAATATACACTAATTCTAATCCTAAATAATTAAATCCAAAACTTTTCCAATTGGATTATATCAAACTCCAGTCTCCAGGAACCAGGCTGTGACCCAACCAGAATATTTTATACATAAACCAATATTTTAACCAATTAACATCTACACCAGTAATTCCCTTGTTTTTAAATTACCCATTTACCCCTTGACAAACAAAACAAAATATCTAAAAATTTAACTCTACCAAAACCAATTCAATTAACCAAAATACTTAAAAACTCTTTGTAATACTTTGACTAATCAATGAATTCACAAATCACTACATTAAGTTGCTGAGTAACCATGGAGAACCTAATAGTCTGTAACATGGTAATTATCTAGCTATTAGGCCATATTTTTCCCTTTAAATCTACTATCTAATAATCTTTCTTACTTTCAACCTTATCTTGCTTACTAATTTTCCTGAGTCATTTCACTCTTACTTTACCTAAATAATTTCCTATTTCCTTTATATTCATTTTTTATTTTATTTATTTATTATTTTATTTTTGATTGATTGATTTATGGACGCTCTTTAACATCTGAGGTCATCAGCGTCCCATTCAACTCGGGGCTTGAAACTGCCAACAAATTTTGCTCAGAGATCTCTCTTTCAGGCGTGAGGTTCTTTTTCGTGCAGTAAATGTACGACACGGGACTCACGGCTTTACTTCCCTTCCAAAGGAAGCCATATTTAGGATTTTTACGCTCGAAAAAATCAATCGGTCCTGGCCGGGTTCGCACCAGCGATTTTTTATTTTGTGCTCATCTTTTTCCCCCTAATTTCTCTTGGCAAATTGGACCACTTCTTCATTTCTAGTTTCTTTCTAAGAATTTTGGTTTTTTCACTTTCTAAAAATGTGTGCCACTTATTTTCCTTACAGTTACAGAATGAGCATTTTTCTAAATACACCCTTACTCTTAATGCTTTCAATTTAATTTTCTTCTTTACTCCACACTGTTTTCAGTTCTCTATGTATACTTGGTGAAGTTTTGTAATTAAAACTGGCAAATATATCTAACCTTTCAATATATTCAATTCTTAATTTAACTTCTTTTCATAAACCACTTTCTAATGATTCTCTAGCTCTCCAAATATTTTCAAAACCAATTTTTTTCTAAAATTTTCCCAAGCTTATTGAACCAAGTTTCTCCTTGATTTAACCTTTCCTGGACTTTCAGACACTGATGTAAGCTATTTTTCTCATCTAAATTTCTAATTTTAAATCAATAATTCAATACTCTTTCTAAAATATTCCCTTTGCTACCAATTCTTCCTAATTCCATTTGTGCAACACCATTGGTTGAAGCTGTAGGCAAGCCTAAGATTTGTTTACAAAACTTTCTATGAGTAATATTCACATTTGTCCACCCGTCCTCTACTGATTAGATCTCCACTCCATAAAGCGTTTTTCCAAACATTTTATTTATATCCCTGGTATTTTTTCTATACATCATTTTATGGCTTTCGAGGAAAGTTTTCCTTTAACTAGTTTCTTCTTCTGCTCAATCCATTCACCTTTAAAATTAAATCTTGCGCCCAGGTAATCAAATTTATTACTATCTGAATTTCTCTTCCTTGCCAATACCACTTTTCATCTTTCCTTACCTTTCTACCATTGTTAAATACCATAATTTTTTATTTACTTATATTGATTCTTACACGCCATTCCCTACAGAGCTTATCTAGTGCTTTAATTACTTTCATTAATCTTAATTGGTTATTGACCCTCCTACATGATCATCTGCAAACCAGGTATTTTTTTTGTTGTTGTTGTTAATTACCAGAATATGTCCATTAGGAATATTATTATTTTTTTATATTATTTTTTTTAGTATGTGTTTAACGCCTGAAATGATATATTGGAAAACGATATTTTTTTTAAAAGAAGGAAGTGTTCCAGGCCTAAGCTTAGGATACCTCCCCCGCATTTGCTATTTATGAGGACTGAGGAAATCCTGGAAAAAAATTCAATCAGAAAGGACAGTCATGGTGGGATTGAAACCCCAGATCTCACACTCAAGAGTCCGCACCTCGGCCATCCGTGGTAGTTTAATTGTCTCTTGAATATCGTCAATGAACAAATTAAAAAGTACAGGACTTATCTTACAGCTTTGCCTTAGCTTTTGGATAATTTAATCACTTTGTTATCTGAAATCTTTATACAGAAACCATTATCAGTATATATTCTTATATACCTATTTCTAATTCCCTTCCTACTCAATTTTGTCCACAGTGCTTCCCAATTTATTGTATCAAAAGCGTTTCAAAATCCACAAACTACATATGTAACTTCTCTGTTTTTGTTGCTAAATATTTATATACCATCATAACTATCACAAAAATATATCTTCTGTTCTCTTATACTTATTAAAACCTGCTCATAATTCTGATAACTTACCCTTTTCTTTCACTCAATTTTGTAATCTTTCAGCCAAGACCTCAGTTTATATCTTGTCTAATACTGCCAATAAGCCAATGCGTTTGTAATTTGTGGGATTGTTCACATACCCCTTATTTTTAAATATTTGAACCATTATTGCTGTTCTCCAACTCATTGGAACATTACAATACAATGAAGCCTTTTACAGACCCATATGGGCCTGAGCTTTACCGCGACAATCACTGCATCTTCTACCTCCATCACATGATTTCATTGGTAGAGTGCAGTATTGCAGGGGGCATGTGATCAGCACACCGCATCCCGCTGATCGCTATATTGTGGCTTACTAGATCACATTGCCATTTCTGCATCCCAATTGTCCTCACAAGGCTGGGTGGACACCTTTCCATACCTCTCTATCTTAGAAAAATTTCTAAGTAGCTGCCGAAAATTGAACTCGGGCCTCCCAGGCAGCAGTCAGCAACACCATCCACTAAACCAAGGAGGTGGTCCATTGGAACATTACCTCCTTCAAATATAGAGTTTAATATTCTAACTAATAAAAGCAATCTATTCTCATTTAAACTCCATTCCTTTCAAAATTTCCCAAGTATACTTCCACACCACTTGCTTTGTTCCTTTTTAATCTTCTAATTTGCTCTTGCAATTCATTTATTCCTGTCAAGCTCAATATACTGTGAATTATCCAATGGCCATTGATCAAACGAGTGGCCTCTCATAATATATTTTTAAAGTATTTACACCAATTTTCTGATCTTATACCATTTTCCCTAACTTTACCCTTATACATTCACTTCACTAGAGACCATATTCCTTTACTATCATTTGCTCTATCACTGACTGCCTCATGTATTTTCAGGCTTAATTTTTCTTCCCATTACTTTTTACTGTCATGAAGCATTTATTTTCCCATGTGTCAGTAAAAAAGTTCTCTTTTCTGCTGTTCCTCTCTTTGCCTCCAATTCCTGAACTCCCTTACCATCATACTATCTCTCTTGCTTATTAATGGAATATTCTTTCACCCTCAATTTTGCTCCTGGCAGCTTCACCATCTCTAGCCTTATAATGGCCTCCTTACTTCTATTATCTTTTAAAATCTTCTCTAAACCTATTTCCCTCAGCCTTTGTATCTGTATCTCTAGTCTTTTAAGATACATTTCTAATCCATTAGCCCTCCATTTATATTTTTTTAATTTTAACTCCACTCTGTTCGGGAACTTTTATTTCCCTCCCCAATACTTTGAACTTTTGCCCTTAATGGTAAATGACTACTTACACTATATTCAACACTTCAAAATCAATGAGATTCATATCTCTAGCTTTGCTGAATATAGTATAATCTAAGACACTCTCGCAATTCTTATTTACAGACAAACTCTTTCCTTTCTTTCCCTTTTGCACTATTACACATTGACAAATTCATCTCTTCATAAAATTCTATCAGCTTCATGCCTTCATTATTACAGATTTTGTCTTTACCTATTCTTCTTTCCATATCTCTTACTTCCCCTTTATTTCACATTCAAGATCTATTATCCTAATTTGATTATCCTGTACTCTTGCATTAAAATCTTCCGCTCTAATAAATGCTTCGTACATATTCCTCCTTCGTAACTCCTACATAGCCTGCCTTAATTTCATAAATAAATTTGGATCATAGAATTACAATGACTTTGGTGGATTACATACTACTGCAACATGCACCCTTTCGCTTTCCATGCATACCGCCACGGATGCTGAGTTGGTTAAAGTGTGGACTCATGAGCAGGATGGGGTTCGATTTCCACCAGGACCATCCTCCCTGACTGAGGTGTTTTTTCCAGAGTTTCCTCAGTCCTCATAAATAGCAAATACCAGGGAGATACCCTAAACATAGTCCTGGAACAATTCCTTCCTTTAAAAACATACTCCTATGCCAATTTATCATACCATTTCATGTATCATCAGTGTCTACCGCCTATGTCATTTCAGTAGTAAAAACGGGCATTAAATAATATTAAAAAAAAAATATATCTGAAGTGTCATCAGTGTCCACCGCCTGTGGTGCCTCAGTAGTTAAAACGGGCGTTAAACACCATTTTTTTAAAAAAGTCCATACTCCACTTAAAACACATTACAACACTGAGTTTTCACCAAATTCATTACATTCTTTTTCTAACAAAAAAAATTATTCCACTGACACATGTCCTTATCTTACCTTTTATTACCACTTTTCCAAAAAAAAAAAAATCATATTCACCCAATCAACAGGAATATCTGTCTCTCTCTGCAACCACCTGTCCTTGGGGTTGCTCTTTTTATTTCATGATAATGATGATAAATTTATCTTCTCTTCTGATTCCAAATGCATCTTTTATTTATTTGACAAATATCCTGTTTTCTGTTGTTTATCCACAAATCTAAACCTCCAACAGCTTTTTCTCCTTTGGCTCTTGCTTTCATCTTTTGTAGTAACAAACTTCTTATTTCTCTTTCTTTCTTCTCCTAATTTTGTTCAATAATTCAATAAATATTTTCTCCCTTTTAATTTTTCATTAATTATCAATTTTATTTTCGTTTTAACAAGCTTAATTTCAATCACAGGTATTGGATTTGAACCTTTTCTATCAACTCTAAAAACATTAATTATATCTCATTCATCCAGTTCTAAACCTAACTTATATTGAAAAAAGTTATTCTCCCTTGTTCATTTTCCTGTTGCTTCCTAAACTCCGTCGGTCCTGGTGGTGTAGTGGTTACCATACTTGCCTCCCACACCCAAAACGCGGGTTCGAACCCGGCCAGGATCGATGGATTTTTTCGGGCGTAAAAATCCTAAGTATGGCTTCCTTCGGAAGGGAAGTAAAGCCGTGGGTCCCGTGTCGTACATTTACGGCACGAAAAAGAACCTCAAGCCTAAAAGAAGAGGCCTCTGAGCAAAATTTGTCGGCCGTTTCACGCCCTGAGTTGAATGGGACGCTGATGACCTGAGATGTTAAAGAGCGTCCATAAATAAATAAATCAATCAATCAATCCCTAAACTCCAAATATTATCATAGTCCTCTTCCTTTACTTTTCTTCAGTTCTCTCCAAATATGATGCTCAAATTGCATTCAGCCAATTCCCTATTTACTTATTCTTTCAAATTCTCTCAATATTGACATCATTTCCTCAAATTTGGCAGTTATTTTTAGCCTGAATTTTCCTCTCCATTCCTTTAAATTTGCAATGTCCTCAGTAGTGCACTTCAACATACCCAAAATTTGTTCCGTTTCCTGATTAGGGTTGAGTTCTACTACAATTAATAACAATGTCATTAACACCAACGCATTCCATGGCAAAATGTTTATCTCCTCATGTCATCTTCCACTAGCTAACAAAATGAATATACCTATACACTTCCAGCTGGATCCCCATCTTTATCTCTACGCGAGCACATATACAACATATCCATCTCAGATTGCCAGTCGTCAGCAACATGACTACCTCATATTACTGTTATTATCATTGGCTGCACCAGAAGTTGCTAGCAGTTAAACTTGAAATGGAACATAAATTGATTCTATATTGATTATTAAATATAGATATACAACTTTATACCAGCTAAGCAAGTAAATGCTGAAAGTATGGGTGCTAATTTTCAAAGCATTTTCAAATAAAATTAAGTATTTCCTACATCAATTCACCTAAAAAAATGACTGACATACTGAGCTTTCAACTGATGGGCCTGAGTTCCAGTCTTTGTAGGGTATTTCTTAAGTGTTTCCTCTCATGAGAAGTCGGTCCTGGTGGTGTAGTGGTAACCATACTTGCCTTCTAAACCCAAGGTCGCGGGTCTGAACCCGGCCAGAATCGATGGATTTGTTCGGGGGTAAAAATGGTAAGTATGGCTTCCTTCGGAAGGGAAGTAAAACCATAGTTCCTGTGTCATACATTTATGGCACGATAAAGAACGTCAAGCCTGAAAGAAGAGGCCTATGGGCAAAATTTGTCAGCCGTTTCATGCCCCGATTAGAATGGGAAACTGATGACCTGAGATATTAAAGAGCGTCCTTAAATAAATAAAAAAAAATCTCTCATGAGAAAGATAAATGCCATGGTTTTAGTCATTGACAGACTCCATTTTCATATATGCCATATAAACACATTTATTTATTATCTTGACCTGTGGCAGTTGCAATGAAACATTAAATATAACCAAAAAGAAATGTTAGAAATCAAATTATCTCTTTTGTCAGATCTTCATCGACAATTTGTTCCACACATAACCTGTTTTCAGAACTTCCTCAAAGATAGAAACTTTCACACATTTACTCTTCTTGAGTGCTTCATACATTTTTTCCTAATGAAATTGAGCTATGTGCATTGTGACTGAATTCTGCTGGGACAAAGTAAAATTATATTCCTGGTTGCTTAACTTTATGAAATGGGGACAAAATCGTTGTCACATTTGGTCAGTGTTAATTTTTTGTTTGGTAGTAGGGTTGGACCAGTTAGCTATTCTTTTTGCAACTGAAGGCACACCATATACCATATTTCTGATTATGGAGGGGCACTTCATGAATTGCAATGAATTTTTCTAATACCGTATTTAAGAGGTATATTTATTTTTAATATAGGTGGGTTTTTTGTAAGTATTGTTGTGTGTGGTTATTTTTTTTTTTTTTTTTTTTTTTTTTTAAACAATAGGAGTATATACAATTATATTAGCTAAGTTCTAGTATTGATTATTTTGTGAATTTTTATGTCCCTGAGGATGAAACATAGTCTGATGTGAGAAAAAATTTAGGCTACTCCATTCAGCATGCTAATTAAAACCTACTTGTGAAAGCTGCTCCTCTGTTTGAGGCTACTAAGTAAAAGTCTTTATGTAATTTAATATGACTTTATTTCATATAGCATTGTAGCTCAGGAACAATAAATTATTGCAATATGCAAAACTCTTATTTTTTGTGGGACATGAGGAAATTTTTTGTGCCAAAAGTTAGTGTTTTACAGAATTTTCTCAGGAAGTGCTTTTCATTTTTATTCATGTTTTATATGCATTATATCTACCAAAATGTATGCACCAAATTATGTGCCATGAAATATTTTTGGATTAAAATGCTAGGAAGCTTTATTTCAAGCCATTGCTGAACTTCTGATGCTGATTCCACTAATCCATACTGATTGTACATGAAAACTCTGTAAATAGCACCATCTAACATTGTTGACAATGTCCTAATGCACCAATAAGCTTTGAACATCCATAACTTGACCATAAGAAAGCACAAGGGCATTCAATAACTAATGAAACACATTTTACTTTCTCATTCAAGAATAGTTTTATTGAATTTTTATATTTGCAAATTGGTCTCTAGTTCTTTGACTGCAAAATCCATTTTTCCACATACTCTGCTTTTATTACCTGAATTTGATAGCCTGCAAGCCCTCAGAGCCCACTGTAGTAGTCTGCTTCTCACCTTTGTACTGCAGCTATGACTTCCTATCTTATGCGGATGTATCTTTCAGAGAATCAAAATAATGAAAGTCAGAATGTCTGGGCTAGAAAAATAAAAGTCAGAAAGTCTGGGCTGTAGAATGTGGGACCAAATACTATCCCCTAAAGTTTCTTGATTTGCTATAAGATGTGCAGCTCATGTGTGTCCTTACATTGCTGTGATTAAGGAGAACTTCATTTACATATATTTGGGGATGAATATGCAAGAATCATCACTATCTTCTGCTTCCTAAATATATTAAATAGACTACCGAGTAGGTTGCTTCACCATAAGAAAATACATTTATTATCTTGACCCTTCAAAGTCCAAGAAGAATTAGCCAAGAACCCTTGCTAGCTGATGGTACTGATTTTTTTGCTTCTTAAGGCTAAGGTTCATGTTTCCACTCCAAGGATTGCCTATTAAGTGGGGCTTGAAATAATGAATCTGTGTTTTCATCCCTTTTGACATTGTTGAGCAAGAAATCACCATTATTCTCATGACAAGTAAGCTACTCAGAGCAATTATGTTTGTTTTATTTGGTCATTAGTTAGGCTTTGAAAAATCCATTTGATATAATCATTTGGTTCTCCACAGCCAATAGTTCAGTAGTTTTATTCATAGCCATCTTTCAATGGACACTCTTTAACTGCTTTGAAGTTTGTCTCTCCCCCCCCCCCCCACCAAAAGAACTTCAGTTACTGCCCTTCGTAATGCTTCTCATTCATGGAGTTCATTTTGGAAGCTAACTGTATTGCTGCCACCAAACAAAGAGATAAAGCCTATATGTGACATAATATAGAATCATTGAACAATGCTATGCATGGTATTTATTAGCCATCAAAATTTCTCAAGTTAAAAGAAGTGTGTTGAATTGCTTATAGAATATATTTTATATTTTCATTGCTGAATAGCCATAATGTAGTGCATAAATAGCCTGCACCTTCCAAGATTAATACCAAGAACACAAGTTACATTTGGTGATGGAGCCATAACTGAATTATCTTATATTTCCAGTTCCATTTTTGTGTCATGGAACCACGACCATAACAACCACATATGTTATTGCTTCTTTTATCACTGCCTGCATATTATGAACCTAATTTTAGAATCCATTATGTAATTATGTTAACCATTTATATTATGATAATTGTTGATTTCATAGGTAGATATGAAGAGCAGTTCATTGAACATCGAAGAGCTCAGCTACAAGCATTTGTGAATTCCGTATGCAGACATCCAGTGTTGTCCCGATGTGAGGTTTGGCAGCATTTTATTACTTGCACTGATGAGAAACGGTGGAAGGCAGGAAAAAGAAGAGCAGAGAAAGATGAGCTAGTGGGTGCAAACTTTTTCAGTGCTCTACAGGCACCTGAGAGACCATTGGAGGTGATGTACATGTATGTATCATAATGGATGTTTGGTTAAAATGACACTAATAGAAAAGATACTATACATTTTAGCCAGTAATATGCATACATTTTTATTGTGATATAGTATCTTCTATATGCATAATACCAAAGCTCACAAATTAATTAACAAAAGCTCATAATATAATATTACTCCAATTTCTCATTTTAACAGGCAGCTTTTACTTTTGTATTCTCCATTACAGGTTAAAGACTATTTAACTTAAGTATCCTGTTTTATTATATTTTATTTAAAAAGCCCAGTTTGTTCTTCTTCATCTTTAATTAATAGTTTATGGTAGTTCTAGCCACATTGTTTATGGATAAAAATAGCTGGGTGTGCTGTAAAATTTTAGAGCACAGCTACACACCCTCTTTTTGTCAATGATTTTGGGAAATC
This sequence comes from Metallyticus violacea, assembly GCA_030762175.1. Lineage (NCBI taxonomy): Eukaryota > Metazoa > Arthropoda > Insecta > Mantodea > Metallyticidae > Metallyticus > Metallyticus violacea. Next base: position 80,201,111 of record CM060846.1, on the reverse strand, counting down.
TTATTTGGGTCCCAAATGAAACATATTAAACCTAACAAAAGCTTGTTTATGTGTTGGAAAAATTAAGTTCAAAATTTGATCATTAGACATACACATGGTATTGAATGAGGAAATCTTGGTTCAAACTCCATAGTGTGTTTTCATTAAGCTTTTTCCAATGTCATTGCTCATTTTTATATTAAAATTTAAGTTTGTAATATAAAATCTTTTTTCTCTCTCCTTTCCTTTCTGCAAGAAATTGTAGCAGGTGAAAACTTTTTTGAATTACTTATAGATAGTGGTAATAAATGAAATCTTTATGGCATGCTGTAAAGCAACATCTATCAGTAAAGAACTGCAAGAGCTCCCAGTTGATCACTTAAGTGCTTTCCTTACATACAGCTGTTTAAACAAAATTATTTGGATGTATTTCTTGAAATGGACAAATATTAACATTGTGCTTTGGTTGAGCTGTTTATTAAAAAATGCTTAATGCCAACGGAAACTTGTGACTACTAAACTTACACATGATTGTACACTTACTCAAATAATGAATTGTCAGAATCAAAGATCACTTTGGTCTTCCGAACATAATTGAAGTATAAGGCGGGCTCCTACAAGCAATGTTATTACAGCACATTACATAATGTGATTGCAGGCAGTGTTGAGATAAATTAACCTTCAATGAAAAATTTGTTTCTTCATGAAAACCACAGAAGTTTACCATTTTCTTCATTAAAACCAGAAAAGTAAAAAAGTGTTGGATTTTCATTCATTAAATGAAATACTGTTCACAGCTGTTTTCTGATGTAAAAATGTATTGAAAAGAACACCTTTGACTTTCCAACTTTAAAGCATCTGAGCAGTTAAGGGCATTTTTTGATAGATTATATGTATGAATTAATATGGGTTCAAATCTCGCACAATTTCTACACTTTTTGTTTTTAGTTTTTTTCGTTGTTTACATGACTAGCAACTAAGTAATGAGTTCAGTTTTAAATATCAAAGGAAATTTTAATGCTTGCATTATGTATGAATTAATATGGGTTCAAATCTCGCACAATTTCTACACTTTTTATTTTTAGTTTTTTTCGTTGTTTACATGACTAGCAACTAAGTAATGAGTTCAGTTTTAAATATCAAAGGAAATTTTAATGCTTGCATATGTGAAATGTAAATTGCTGCCTTAAAACCTTTTCACTTTGACCGTAAAAATTAAATGTTTACATTTGCAACACAGTCCAATCTCTGTTAAAAATTAAAATAAACAAAACATAAAAACAAATTACCTATTCCAATATCCTTCATGCTCAACAAGCTTGTTAATTTTCGGTATGAAGTCTACAAGCCAACGAAAATAATTTGGCCTTTCTGCGAGGGAATTCCATGCGCCTTCAACTCTGCACCACAGCTCGACAGACGTTCTGGGAGAGGGGAGACGGGAATTTCGAAAAGTCTCTTTTATTTCTATCTAAACGTTCTCAATAGGATTTAGATCAAGTGATTTGGGAGGGTGAGGTATCAGTAAGTTATTCTCTTGCCTATCAAAACAGCCTGAACTATCCGTGACTTGTGAACGCAATGTTTATCCTGCTCAAACAGGGATACCTTCCATCGGGATATCTTCCTCTGGCAGATGGGACTAAAATGAATTATAAAAAGTCACGGTAAGCCAAACTGTTTAACCTTCCACGTATTCGTCCAAGGTGCCCAGACCTTCGAACAAAATTCATCCCCAAAAGATGCTCACGCGGCCACTGAAAGTACGAGTAAGCGCAAGGATCATATCGGTGACCACGTGGTCGGTACCACGGGCACTGTTCCATTATATGACGACGATACCACAACTTCGACTGCGAAAATAACTCTCCGCTAGCCGATATTCCTAGCGTCGACGGCATATGCAAGACTGTCCACGATATGTTCATCTTATAGGACCTCCTTACACATAGCTAAGTAGTTGCCTAAACCAAACTCTCTACAGCTATTCCTTACGGTCTGTAAAGAACCGGGAAAGTGACAAGTCACCTTCAATTGGGCAGCAGATGAAAAGGGTCTTCTTTACACGCTCTCCCTCTTCATCCCAAGTAAAAGGACTTTTATGACCTTCGCTATGTCGTTTTACTACGTGTCGTTCTTCCCTATATCGGTAACGCCTACCAGTTCGTTCTGGTATACCGTACCTACGAGTTGTCTCAGACGGCGAAAACCCCGCGTTACAAAGTGAATACAATGGAGCGGTGCGTCTGTCCATCAAAGAAGCCATATCTCAATTAAAAGAAATTTTTCAACCGCACCCTTGCTCAATTTATAAATAGACAATAAATTAAAATCACCTCAAAATACATAATAAAATATATGAAATGTGTAACACATTGTTGAACTTAACATATTTATATAAGCAACAATAATAACCCTAATATAAAATATGAAATTATTTAAATCTGATCTAAAAACATGATACATATTTAACCAAAATAGTGTCCAGCTGCTGATAGGGGTAGTGGTGGGCCATAGCACATGAGCTGAGTGGCTCACTCTAGAGTAGAATAACTGAAATAATATGAGCACAAGTTTATTATTTAGTAAGACATTCGCATAATTAAATGACTACATAGAAATATTTTATTTAATGAAATTAAAAATCTCAAACATTTTCTTTCTTAATCAGTGGAAGGATGGTAGCATTGGAATATAGATGGTGATGATTTATATAAAATTTATTTTAAAATGATACTTTATATTTAGTTTTGGACAAGTTATATTCATAAAGACAAAGAGAATGGCAAAATGGATAAAAATTATGAGGTTCAAGTGCATAAAGAAGATGCAAGATTCAAACTTGCGTAGTTTCCAACAGCACATTCCATTTGAGTCTTATAAGCCACTCAGCCACAGCTGAATCGACATGTAGGCTTGCTGTAGTGATTATGAGTGTCTTCTTTAAACACTCTCCCTCTGAAATCCATCATCATCTTTAGGAGTCTGGATTTGAAAAGTACTTATTCATAGTTTGCCATCCAAGAATGTGGCCATTCTTTCTTTGAATATGTGTGCAAGCTGCGAAGATTGCCCACAAAGTGCACAGTATTGTTTTCAAAGTCAATTAAAGGTTTATAATATTGTAAAGTCTCTGGATATCTGATAAGAACTTGTATATCATATCGCAACAAAATACAAAAATGATGATGAGTACATTGTTTACTCACTATTGATCACAAATACATCTAAGCACAAATTTTCCAAGATTTATTTGATAATTTTCACAAATATGACTGATTTTATCAGATGATTTGCGACAACAGGTGAGCCTTGGATTTGCCAGAGTAAAAAATAATGAAACAGTCAATACAATGTAAGAATGGTGATTTCCTCATTACCAAATTACCAATGGAATTTTCTTAACAGGAGATCTGGTTGCTTCAATTTCAAGCGATGTTGTAGGAATACTGCTGAAGGATATCTTTCCAAAGAATGAGACATTTATAGGAAATTACTTTGTAAATGCTCTGTATTAACCCAAGCAAAAAAATTTGTAAAAAGAGACTTTGTAAAGATGAATATAATTTTTCCTTAGCATAATGCCATACAGTGATTTTCTTGGCAAAAAATCAGTGAATGTACAGATTGCTCCCCCATCTGTCCTACACATCAGAGTAATTACATTGGACTTTAATTTATAACCAAACCAAAAAAATATTGCTTGGTATTAAAGGTCTTTTGTCAGCTGAAGAACATTGCAGCAATGGAAAAACCACACTGAAGTTCAAACAGATTACTTTTAAAAATGAAGATTTTTTAAACATCATATTTAACTTTTTTTTATACCTTTGAAGAAATCCACACAGTAAAACGAAATATAACTTTTTAATAAACAAAGAAATCATATTTAACTCTTTCATTGTGAGACCTAAAAGTTTTCAAATGGTTCATGTATTACAAGGTGCTATTCCAAAGAAATGCATATTAATTATCACAATAGGGTGCAGGTGCCAATTACATCTAGGAGCTACTTGTAAGAACAAGAGAAACTGTCTTGGCAGAAAATGAGAGCTGAACTAAATGGGTAGGGCAAAATAGACATTAACTAGTTTCATGGGCTTTGCAAAAGATGTGACACAAAAAAAAACATATAGATGCTCCTTATATCATAGAAAATATAGCAGCAAAGAAGCCACTTCATTAATAAATTAAACATTACATACATTATTTAGGCAAAAAAATTTGAAACATCTTAAACTAGCACAACTATTGAAACATTAGCACCTGAAACTGTAGAATCCAAATCTACACGTAGAATGACTACAAATTTTTAAGGTATCTAGGAACTTTGATATTCAAAGGAGTGTGGAATGATATAAATAGGATGTACACTTTCAGATATATTAATATATAATGTAAAAAATAGTTCCATGAGTGACATATTTAATATATTGAAGACTCAGTCAGAAAGTAAAGTTATACATTTATACATACTCATTTAATATTTATATATCCTCAACCCTGTCAAGATAATTGCATGCATTGCATGTTATATGATAGTTGTGGTTTCTACAAAAAAAATTCTTGTACAAAATGCAACACAGTGTCCCCCCCTCCCTTTATGAACTCCACATTCATGACAGTAGCCCGTTTTTCATTTATTCAGTTCCCTTGTCACTTCAGATTCTTGTCTGTAGTTTGACAGAAACAAAGTCCTTCTTATGTTCTTCAATTGGATCAAATGCTAAATTTGTAAGATACGTTTTTCTGTTAATTTTGCAAAATAAAGTATTCTGTGGATTACTTACCCAAACAGTTTCACTATCCTTTTCTATATAAAATGATATTAGGATTATCTAAAACTGTCTTCGTTTGCTGATTGTTCTGATCACTTATAATGATTCTTTTGCAGAATTATTTCATCTTCTTCTTTGGAATCATCATGAAGAAAAAGTGTTCTTCTCCACCTTCCTCTGCTAATACCTCAAGAACAGCTATTTCCATTTTCATATGAAGTACAAAATCTGTTTTACCTGCATTTAAAAAAATTATAGCAGAATGCTATTTTAGTTAATAAAATATATATATAAAAACTATTGAAATATGCATCCATTCATTTAAAATTTAGAAATAAAATATAAAAACATGCATCCTATTAGAACTTATTACATATGTTAACATTAACTGCACTTACCCAACATTGGACAAGTTTTAGGGGAAATCACTCCAATCATCATCTGTTGACCAACTGCTTGATGTAGTCGTGAATCCCAAGGTGCTTCTTTGGCATATGGTTCAAATAGGAACTTGATGAGTTATTTTGTGGATAAAATTCAACACTTATTAAATTTCTTCAATTTTTCAGGATGAAAGTTGTTTACCAATTAGTTAGTGCTATTAGATTGTGAATTCTTTACACATCTTAGCCTCTAGTTTAAATTTGTGTTTTGGGTTCAAAAGTAAGCTTTCACTGCCAATTTATCTATTTATTTAAACTGAACATTCCTAAAGTGTTCCTTTCTTCAAATTTCTCTTTGTTTTTCCAATGTATTTTGAATTACATTTTCCACATTTAATTTCATAAATTTCTAATTTCTGTTCTTGGTATGGTGTCTTTTACTGTGGAACGTAGACAATTTTTGATATTGTATTTGTTCTTTGGGGTTAACTTTATGCCACTTTCTTTAAATATCCTATTGAATTTGTTGTGGTAAGTAGAATGACAAATAGAATTTTTGAATTTGCCACTTCCCTTAGTTTTGAATTTCAGCAAAATTTTTTCAGTTACAATAAAAATTATTGCCAACAATTTTCTGGTCTACCAATGGGAAATTCCATGTCTCTGTTTCTAGCAGATTTATTCATGAGCTCCTTCAACACACCTATCGCCAATGCCTTCCCATTAATTTTCAAGTCATGATACAGAATATGAATGTGGATGACATATATGTAATAATACTAAAAAAACATTCAATAGATCCTCTGAAACTCCTTAACTTATAGCATAACTGTTAAATAATTCACCAAGGAAATTGAAAAAAAAGGGTTGCTCCCATTTCTGAGTTTAAAAATTATAAGAGTTATAGACAGACTGAATTTTGAAATCCATAGAAAAGAAACATACACAGAAAATTACTTTAAAAAATAACAACCATAATCCCGTCCCACTCAAATAAACGGTATTCTACAGCTTGGTACACACAATAGTTAATATCCCAATCACAGAAATGGTTTGGTTTTCTTCTTCTTCTTCTTCTTCTTCTTCTTCTTCTTCTTCTTCTTCTTCTTCTTCTTCTTCTTCCTCCTCCTCCTCCTCCTCCCAGGCTTGAGGTTCTTTATCATATACAACACGGGACCCATGGCTTTACTTCCATTCCAAAGGAAGCCATACTTAGGAAACAGAAACAGAGTGCAAAACAGAATATCAGCAAATAATTAATGTCAATGGTTTCAACAAAGACACAATAATAAAAATTATCAATCAATTTAAAAGACAAAACTCTATAATAGAGGTTTCCACATTGGAGAATATCAAAGAAAAGTAGCAAATTCAAAAAATTTACTTGTCATTCTACTTACTGGAACAAATTTAATAAGATATTTGAAGAATTCGGCATGAAGTTAGCCCCCCAAAAAATACAGTGTCAAAACTTTACTAGGTTCCACAGTAAAAGACACTATACCAACAGAACCAAAAACAGGAATTTATGAAATTAAATTTATAAAATGAAATAAAAAATACATTGAAAAAACAAAGAGAAATTTATAAAGGAACACTTCAAGAATATTCGTTTTAAACAACTAGATAAATTAACATGGCAGCATGATTTTGTATCCAAAATCACAAAATAAAACAAAAGGCTAAGCTGTTGAAAGAATTTTGCAATGCAATAGAGCTATCAATTTATTTTCATCCTGGGGGGGATAGAAATTTAATGAATTTTGATGTTTCATCTGTGAATGAACTCAGCAAGTTCCTATCTGAACAATCAGAGGTCTCCAAGAAGACCTCAGGATTCAGCTATTACATCAAGTAGTCGGTTAACAGCTGATGATGATAGCGATTGCCCCTGGATACATGTACTAATGTTCTATAAATAAATGGAGTTAGTGTTAACATATTTAGTAAATTCTGATAGAATATACTCAAGGGCATAACTAAGGTCCCTGCAGAACTTGAGGTGCAGGGGGGCTGAGGTCCTAGGGGGCCCATTGCCCACAAAAAATGAATAGTTTGAAAATAAAAACCAGTAAAAGAAAATGGAATGTAAATAGGTTGTCATGATGGGGGAAAAAACATGCAAAGCAGTAAAAGATGAAGAGTTCACAACTTTCAATGAACATGCTGGTATATGTCAATAATTAGCAAACTGAGTATTAAAAATTAACATGAGTCTGTTGTTTGTCTGTGCACTGCAGACCTCCATATTTAAGTTACATTTGTGAACATTGAATGTATTGGTTTAATTTTCTGTTGTTCAGCATTATTGAGGCAGATGCAGTGTTGCTTGGCTTGGATATTGAATTTTATGTTTTTGTTTAATCTCTTTTTTTTCTTTCTTTTCTTTTCAAAATGAAATCACTTAAAATTAGTCCTGAACATTTGAGTGGTAGGCAAAAATGAAGGAAAAAGACAGAGACTGAAAGATCAGTTTCAAAATTCGTGAAAGTAAATTCTTTCTTTAATACTCATTCTGAAGTAATAAATGAAAATTGTAATAATCCATGTTCTAGTAAGTTCATTTGTTTCTCTAAGAACAGATAACAATAATGCAAATTCAAGTTGTGATACAGTGAAGAATATTAGTGATGGAGATGAAGATTGTGTGAATCTTGATATTGGTAAAATGCCTGCTATTTCTACTGAAATTGAGAATGAAAGTAATAGTCCATTTTCAATTACTTTCAAAGAGAAATTTCTTACTGATCATGCTAATTTTCTAGATATTTTTAATGAGTGACACAAAGGAGTTTATTTAATGGCATGCACCTTGCAAATCACAAGGTCCATTTCCAAAATATCTAAGCAAAAAATATAAATAAATAAAAATAAAGTGTTTCACCATTAATTACTATGAAAAATTAACAAAATCTGGGTTAAAAATGACCAGAGAATGTCTTTGTTGTTCTAGAAAAAGAGACTTTTTTTATTGTGAATTATGCTGGTTATTTGCTAACAGGAGCTCAGCATCTTTTCAATTTGCCTTGATAAAGGGGGTTCATGATTGGCAGAACTTTAAAAAAAAAATGTTTAACATATGAAATGTCTCATTCCCATCTGAAGGCATGGGTTGTTTATAATGTCTGGAAAAGAAAAGAAAAGAAAAGAATTGTAATCTAGGATGTGAATTAAAGAATGAAATTAATATAAGGAAACAAATTCTTGATCACATAATTAATGCCATTATCACATTATTAGTATGTAATCTAGCTTTATGAGATCATAGAGAAGAATTAGGGAAAGCTCACTGTGGAAATATTTTTAACTGTTATGGACTTATTGTCTAATTATAATTCAGCATTACAGCAGCACGTACATGGACCAAAAGCATCTGAAAAATACCTCATTCAAAAATACAAAATGAATTCATTCGGGTGGTATCACAGAAAGTAGAGAATGAAATCAAGTCTGCACAATTTTTTCTATAATTCTGAATAATACTCAACATGTGAGGAAAAAAGATCAATTATGTCAAAAAATTTCTTTGAAACCTCGTGTAATAAAAATAAATAAATGCTTTTAGGATTCAAAGAGATGGAAGATCAAACTGCTGTGTCACTAGAAGCCAAATTTCTAAATTCAATGCATGAAAACTGTATCTCATTAACCAAATGCGATGACAAAGATTATAATGTTTCAACTTATATGTCCGGGACCTATAAATGAGTAAAAGAAAGAATTGAACAAAAACAGAAATCAGCTAAATATGTTCACTTTTGCCTCAAAGAATACTTACATCTTTGCTGCTTCCAATTATGCTTAAGAATTTTACATATTACAGTATGCATGTACCAGATTTAGGAGGTATGCATTGTATCATGTATCCAGGAAATAATACCACTTTATTTCCTACACCATCACTGCCTACTGGTAATAATAATACAAGAAAAATTTAATGCATCCGACTCCTCTGAGGTCCACTGAGCCTATCAAATTTGATATTTCCCATGGTTGAAGATATTATACTGAACCCATATGTTTGAACATAAATATTTTTTTTAAGTGACTCAAATGAAACTTTGCAGCTGGGCCCACCTTTCTCCATTATGCCACTGGATAAATTACCACTCCATTGTGTATAGCTTCGTAAGTACAATTTAAACAATAAAGACATACACTAATTTCATTTTGGGATGCAAGCAGTATGGAATACTGCAAAAGTGTAGTGCTCAGCTTTGCAGGCTATTTACGACTGAGGCTAACATCAGAGAACAACAATTTTAACATATGTCTATTAGTTATCTTCAAAGGAGAATACCCAGGGCAACAACCTAGCATCCTTAACATGATTTTCAGTAAAGTGAAAAGGCTGTACTGAATGCCACACTGCATTGGCTAAGGTCATTAAATAAAGAGGAAGATTTAAAGCTATATGCCCTCTTTTTATTGAATTATAATGCAGAATTTTAGTTATTAAATTTTGATGGAGAAATCACTGCTATTTACAAAGACCTGCAGAACGTATTTATACAAAATACTCAAAAATTTAATGATTGAAATTGAATATGTAATAGAAGAGACCAAAACGATTGTTTTTTTTTTTTTTAATAGTCTTCAGCCCAGAGCCAAAACATTAAGTGAATGGCTTACTTGCAGAGATAAAATAGATTAGAGGGGGTTATTGAGGATGACTGATAAAGGTACAGTGTTCATTTTGTTTTAAATTATTGTGACAGCATACAAAATACTTAATTATGAACTTTACAATAAATTTTCATATTGGTTGCCATTTATCTTATTTTAGTAATGAAATTGACAGAGAGAGACGTATAAATTTGAGGTGTATCCTGGATAATAGCAGCAGTTCATACAACAACATTTATCTCAGAGTCAAACGGCTAAGAATATACCATAGTTGTCACGCAGCCCCATAGGAAGAAGCAAAATGGAAGCTGCTTGGGAATCTTAAACCAATTCACAGCTACTCTGTGGTCAACTGACTTGATTGCTGAAATTGTTGTTTATGACTGCATGAACTGGACCTGTAAAGTGAGACAGAATACCACCGTATCCAAACTGCATCTCTTCTGATAACTAAGTTGTCTCTCCAGGAATACCAACAGGATAAACCAAAAAACATCCTGTGGCAATGCCAATTGGAGTTAAGAATGAATGAATGAATGAATGAATGAATGAATAGTGTTTAATGCCTGTTTTTGCTACAGAGGCACCACAGGCGATGGACACTGGTGATACATGAAATGAAATGATATATTGGGAAAGGATTTATTTTTAAGGAAGGAAGCGTTCCAGGCCTAAGTTTAGGGTACCTCCCCAGCATTTGCCATTTATGAGGACTGGGGAAAACCTGGAAAAAACCTCAGTCAAGGAAGACGATCCTGGCGGGATTCGAACCCCAGATCTCCCGCTCACGAGTCCGCGAATTAACGACCTCGGCCACCCGTGGCGGTGGAGTTGAGAAGGCAAAACATGTAAGGACCAATAAGGAAGTTAGCCATTATACCAACCCACATGCTGATTACAAAATAGTGCTGATTGTCATGCTTAGCTATAGATGCATATTTTTGCCTGCCTTGTTTTATATATGACTTCCCAATTAAATTAGGTTTCATAAGCAAACAGCACTACTTCACATTTTTATGTATGTATTAGTTAACCTGTTACGGAAAGCAATGCACAAACTCAAGGTGAAGACCATTAATGATCTTCACTTCCATTGAATAGTAAGGATGAAGCAACTGTTCATGAAACACATTCAACATTTAGCTGTGATAAACACATTTTCTTCAGTAACCTGGTCTTCTTCAGATGAAACATTATGCCATATATATATGGGGCCAAAAAATGTATACACACTTCAGGCAAAGAAAAAACTGTGTTAACATAACAAAACTGAATTCACACAAACAGAAAATGATGAGCACTAATTTTTACAGTTACTACAGTTGCTCAAAATGCCCACCATCAGCATCCATACACTTCTGAGTGCTGCCAGTGTAGCTGGTTTTCTATGGTATACAACATTCTTAAGAGTTCCGCATAAATAGAAGTACAACAGCATTAGATTCGGAGAATACGGTGGAAACTCAACCAGACCTCTTCGTCCTATCCAGTGCCTTGGAAGATTGTACGTCTCTATGGTAATGTGTTGATGCACCATCCTGTTGGGAGTAAAATTCTTCATTTCCATGGAGTGTATGAATGGCTTATAAGATGAATGTGCATATCGTGTTCAGGTACACTGGGCCAGTTGATAATCTTAGCTTCATTTGTTCATTGTTGAGTTACCTGTCATGTAGCAATGCTATCATAATGTATGTGAATCACATCTGTTTACAGAACATCGTACTACACACTACTGTTGCTTTTTTGGTCCAACTTGAAATAAATAGATATCTACTGTGAAAGTGTGTATGCATTTTTTGGTACCCTCAATGTGTATATATATGATTACTGGAATATTTAATCTTAGGGGAACATTCAGGGTACATTCTATATTCTCTTGTAGCATTGTCTTCAGCAGCACTATAATGAAGATGCCCATAAGCTGTCTTCACATTTTGCACTCCATGGTGATACTACAGTAGTAAATGTCTGTCCTAGTGGTCTAGTAGTAACCATACTTGTCTTGTAGACCCAAAATCATGGGGTTTAATCCAGGCCAGTGTCAATGGATTTTTTGGGGGATAAAAATTGTAAGTATGCTTTCCTTTCGAAGGGAAGTAAAGCTGTGGATCCCATTACATAGATTTACAGTATGAAAAAGAACCTCAAGCCTTAAAGAAGAGACCTCTGGACAAAATTTATTGACCATTTCAACCCCTAGTTGAATCAGATGTTGATGATCTGAGATGTTAAAGAACTACTGTAATAAACCAAATAAATAAAATAACAGTAGTAAATGAGTTACTAGTGCTATGTAATGTAATTGGTTAATGGTTAATTTTACCTCTCTTCTTCTTTTTCTTGTTCTTATTCCCCTTCTTTTTTCTTTTTTTTTCTTCCTCCTTTTCTTTCTTTTATTTCTTGCAGTGTTGTCAGAACCTCAAATCAGTGTTGATTGTATATAATTGGTTAATGGTTCATTTTACCTCTGCAGGTACCTCTGATCACTAATTGAGTTTGAGAGCCAGGAATATTTAAAAAAAAGTATCACCCCTACATAGTGTTATAATACCCACAATAGAGTAAATTTTTCAGAAGACTTTATTTTTGTCAGATTTATGTTATGCTATGAAACAGAAGCTACAACGTCAATGTCAAATTTTATGGCGTAGTAAAGGAATCAGTCCAAAAGCAACAATAAGAGCAAAAAGTGCAGGTTCAGATTTTGTTTCCCCGTCTTCTTCTTCTTCTTCTCCTTCTTCTTCTTCTTCTTCTTCTTCTTCTCCTCCTCCTCCTCCTGTTCTTCTTCCACTTCTCCTTCTCCTCCTTTCTTTCTTGTTCTTGTTATTTTGTCCTTTCTTTCATTCTAAGTTGCAAATATGCTTTATTTAAATTTTCCCTAAACTTGCAAATATGAATGCCATCTATAATTTATAAGTGCCAATAGGCTCGAGGACCATTAATTAACACCATTTTTTTATTTATTGATGTGCTAAGAAACATTACAAAATGGCAATCACATAATTCTGCCTCTGGTAATTTCTAGGTATTGCCCATTACAAATTCTTAATCCAAATAATATATTGCAATTATATCAAACCTTCATTTTAAACAAATAATTTACTCCTCGCTATTAGGCTCATCAATCTACTAATGGAATATCCAGGATATATGTATTAACCTAATAACCTTAAACTTCCTCAAATATAGCTCCTTTTCGACTAACGTCGGTCTTGGTGTAGTGATAACCATACTTACCTTCTATACCCAACATTGTCAGTTCAAACTTGGCCAGGATCAATGGATTTTTTTGGGCATAAAAATCCTAAGTATGGATTCGTTCAGCAGGGAAGTAAAGCCATGGGTCCCGTGTCGTACATTTATGGCACAAAAAAGAACCTCAAGCCTGAAAGAAGAGGCCTCTGAGCAAAATTTGTCAGCTGTTTCACACCCTGAATAGAACGGAATGCTGATGACCTGAGATGTTAAAGAGTGTCTGAAAATAAACCAAATCAACAAATAAATCTACTCTCACAATCTATCCACAACACATATAAAAACCAAATTTAAAGAGCTTTATTAAACTGTAAAATTACCTACTAATTACAAGGTTTTTTATTTCATCTTCACCGACAATTTTATTACAACCTTACATTTCATAAAAACTCACTCAACTCCCTTAATATGAACAATTTTATTGATCACCAACTCCTTATTAATCTTCAACCATTTCTCTCTAATTAAAACTGTCCTCCATTTCTCAATATCCTTACATTTCATCTACCTCCCCTCCTCATGTTGGGCACATGCCCTGTGAAACATAATTACTCAAACCCATATCTAAACCATACCATTCCTTCTCCTTCCTGTCTTTTGCACATTTCAATATACATTTTCATAAATCTTACCATGAAAGACATATTAAAGATCTTTTCTCATTTATTAACAAACCTAAAACCTGTCTATCCATGTCCTCAAATCTGGACCAAACACCCTCGAAAATACTTCTAACAAGTCCTCTCTTGCAAACAATACTATTCTTCTCTAATTGATCTTTAATATTTCCTAGCCAATTTTTACTATATGTTGTTTTTCCAAATATATTAAACAAATCTTAAATGTGTTATCTTCTAGCATCTGGTTTATTTGATACCAGTATCTCATTATCCCTTCCATTATCACACCTCTTACACCAACTTTTCCTAATTCTAGGAGAGAGAGAGATATTGACTGGATTTTGATCCACACCTAACATAAACTTGCAAAAAATCTCAAAATGAGGTCCATTTTCTTGATCATCTCATTATCCCAAATTTCAATTCCATATGCCCATTTCAATTCAAGAACATCAAAATACAGTTTTTCAAACCATACCCCTTCATCATTAGGGCTATATACAAACATTTCCTCACTAAATTCATTGCTAAACTACTTTAAATTAAAGCATACTTAATCTGCTTTTCCTATGCCCCTTACTACGTAGTTCAATACGTAAATAAGTGAAATTGTTTATCTTGATTTTCTTTCCATATAAAGACCGCCACGGGTGGCCGAGGTCGTTAAGTCTCGGACTCGTGAGCGGGAGGTCTGGGTTCAAATACCGCCAGGACCGTCCTTCCTGACTGAGGTTTTTTCCAGGTTTTCCTCAGTCCTCATAAATGGCAAATGCCGGGGAGGTACCCTAAACTTAAGGCCTGGAACGATTCCTTCCATAAAAAAATAAATCCTTTCCCAATATATCATTTCATCTCATGTATCATTAGTGTCCATCGCCTGTGGTGCCTCTGTAGCAAAAATGGGCGTTAAACACCATTCATTCATTCATTTCCATATAAAAATAATTTTTCAGCTCTTCTTAATTTCTTACTTTTTTTTAAAACATCATAGTCTTGGTTTTACTTTGAAACCCCATTTGCTACAATACTTTACAATTTCCACTATTACATTTCTGAATCCTATAACTGAGAAGGATGCAACCATCAGATCATCTGCATAGAGTAAGCTGGTAATCTCAGTATTAGGTATATGTATGTTAATTGCTTTTAACTCTTCTATAAATCATCTATGAACAAAGTAAACATAATTGGATTAAATTTACAACCCTGCCTCAGTTCTCCTTTCATAACCTATGTTGTTAGGCCACTATCTCCATATACGAGGGCTGATCAACAAAGACTGAGACTGATTTTTTTTCACAGATGTTTATTACTCCAATTCAATGTTTACATGATCTTTTTCAAAGTAGTCCCCTCCTACTTCAATGCACTTTTTATAGCGTCTCTGCCAGTCCTTGAACACGTGCTGCAGACCATTCTTTGTCAGGTCCTTGAGAATCGCCTCACTTTTCTTGAGCACTGCCTCAGAGTTCTCAAATCGAATACCCCTAAGCTTTGCCTTTAGTGATGGGAATAAAAAAAGGTCACATGGTGCAAGATCGGGGCTATAAGGTGGATGTGGTACACAGGTAATGTTGAATCGAACCAGAAACTGCATGACTTGATTTGCGACGTGAGGCCGTGCATTGTCATGATGAAGTCGCCACCCAGTCCGAGAAAGCTCTGGTCGTTTCTTTGCAATGTGCTTCCTCAGTGTAGCCACCAATACTGACGTGTAGTATGCTGCTGTAACAGTAGTGTAAGGGGGAACTGTATGCTGGTAAATCATTCCATTACAGTCAAAAAATGTGATCACCACACTTTCCCTGCAGATGGAACAACTTTTGCCTTTTTTGGTGTTGGAGAACCTGGCGATTTCCACACTGTGCTGGCTTGTTTTCCTTCAGGATCATAATGATGCAGCCGTGACTCATCATCGGTGATAATCGATTTAAAAAATGCATCCCCTCCATCAGCAAAGAGACGCAGCACCTCACGGCTTGTCTCCATTCGCACAGCCTTTTGTTCGGGAGTCAACAGACGTGGCACCCAACGAGCACAAACTCGGGTCATATGGAGATGGTCGTGCATAATTGTAAACACACTGCCATATGAAATTCTCAACACTTCACTGAGGTTACGTAATGTTATACGCCGATCCTCTCGGACAATCACAGCAGCTGTGTTGATGTTGACTTCAGTCACAGCAGAAGCCGAAACACCAGGCCCACCTTGCTTAACATTGACAAGTCGGCCTTCTTTGAAGTCCTTGAACAACCTAAACACTGTTGCACGAGGTAGTGCATCTTCACTGTACGCCTGCTTCAGCTTTTCATACGTTTCGGTGGCTGTATGGTTTAAACGAAAACAGAATTTGATTGCGCTGTACTGCTCCTCTCGCGGCACCTCCATTGTCTGGTATGCGAAATGCACGTAGGGTCTACAAAATAGAGCATTACTACCAACCTACCAATACGAGAGTGCTGCCGCCTACCAACATTATACATAAAAACCCGCTCTTTTCAAATATTTATATTACAGATACGAAACTATCACGGAAGCTACAGGAAAAAATCAGTCGCAGTCTTTGTTGATCAGCCCTCGTATGATACAAAAAATACCCTACTGGTGCAATTCTTGCATTATATCAACCATTCCCTTAGTTAATCCCTTCATCTTTAGTTTATATCATAATGACTTCCTTATAATCATAAGCTTTTTTCCAAATGTACAAATATAGCACACATCCTGCAATGTTTCACTATCAAATACTTATCGATTAATGTTTTAATAATCACTACATTATTCATTGTACCTCTACCCTTTCTAAATCTGACTGTAACCTTGATAATCTATTATTCAACTTAATATTTTGTCTACCAAATTCCTGTGAAAATTTTACCCAACTTTGATAGTAGTGCAATCCCCTCATAATTATTGTACTTACGAAGCTGTTGACAATGGAGTGGTAATATATCCCAAATTTAGGTATTAATTTTTTACACTAAACTCCACTTACATAAAAATAAGATGCGTTTAAGGAGAATCTCTCCCATCATCAGTTGCTCACTAAACCGCCGTTACTCAAAACAATGGGTAGACACCTGGATGTTCCTGTGGTGGCCTCTGTTGGTTGAAGTAGGAAATTGCTAAGTTCATCCATAGGAGGAAACTCATTAGGTTTTCTCTATTTTTTAACATGAAAATTTTTTCCCAAGTGGATAACTCCAATGGGTTGTGAAGATGTTTCAGCAGTTTAATTACCACCACGGGTGGCCGAGGTCATTAAGGCGCGGACTCGTGAGCGGGAGGTCTGGGGTTCGAATCCAGCCAGGACCGTCCTCCTTGACAGAGGTTTTTTCCAGGTTTTCCTCAGTATTCATAAGTGGCAAATGCCGGGGAGGTACCCTAAACTTAGGCCTGAAACGTTTTCTTTCTTTAAAAAAAAATTCCTTTCCCGATATATCATTTCATCTGATGTATCACCAGTGTTCACCGCCTGTGGTGCCTCAGTAGTAAAAACGAGTGTTAAACACCATTCAAAAAAAAAAGTAGTTTAATTTCTGGTTTTATTTCATGGTTTTGGTCCAAAAGTGACTTACTACTGCTGATTTATACACCATTGTCAACCAAATATTCCTAAAATGTTCTTTTCTCCAAATTTCTCTTTGTTTTGCCTATGTAGCTGTGCTCACAATCTGTGCATTTGATTTTGTAAATTCTTGATTTCTGTTCTGTTGGTTTGGAGTCTCTTACTGTGCAATCCAATAAATTCTTGATGTTGTACCTGTTCTTTGGGGTTAACATTGTCCCATGTTCTTTGAAAATTTTCTTGAACTTGTTTCGGTAAATTCAATGGTTGGTGAAACTTTTGAATTTCGTATTCTTCTTTTGTGTTTTTCAGTGTGGAAACTTCCCTTATTCCTTTTCTGTAAATTCCAAAATTCAAACAATCTCCATTTCTTATAATTTTTAAATCTAGAAATGGTAGCCATCCATTTCTCTCTTCTTCTATGGTAAACTGCATAGATTCATGTTGCATTCACTCCACTGCTGTGAACTCACTGCTGAAAAACAGAATATCACACATAGTAATCGAGCACTACCCAGGCTTTATGCACTATCTAAAATACATAAAAATTATAACAGCATGAGACCAATAATCAGCACATACCAGGTAGCAAAAAATTTTATTAAAGTTTTCAATTCTTATAAGAGATTCCAAAGTTTGAGCATTAAAACTTAAGTTGATCTAGTGAAAAAACTTAAAAATAGCAAAATTACAGCTGGAGATATAATGGTATCATTTGATGTAAAAGCCTTATTCCCGAGCATACCTACATAGAAACTTATGCTTATGATAAAGAAATGGTTAACATCAATAAATTTAAAAACAGAAGAAATAGAACACTTATTAAAACTTACTAATATTTGCATTGAACAAAATTACTTCAGCTTCAACAAAAAATATTATCAATAAGTTTCAGACCTAACTATGGGAAACCCTTTGTCAGCTTTTCTAGCAGAGTTATTCATGAGTTCATTTGAAATACATATCATAAAAGCCTTCCATTTAATGTTCAAAACATGGTATAGGTATGTGGATGACATTTTTGCAATAATAACAAAGAAACACTCAATTGATGCCCTGAAACTTCTTAATTTGCAACATGATTCTATACAGTTTACCATATAAAAAGAGAGAAATAGGTGGCTACCATTTCTAGATTTAAAAATTATAAGAACTGGAGATTGTTTGAATTTTGCAATTTACAGAAAAGAAACGCAAATAGAAAATTATATAAAGATGAGAGTTATAACCCCATTCCACATAAATATGCATTGTTTCACAGTTTGGCACACAGATTGCTGAATATTCCACTCACAGAAACAGAGTACAAAATAGAATACCAACAGATAATAAAGACAACTATAATCAATGGTTTCAACAAAGACAGAGGGATAAAAATTATCAATAAATCTAAAAGACAAAAAGGGATAAGGGATGTTTCCACACTGAAGAACACAAAAGAAGAATACAAATTCAAAAGTTTTACGTACCATCCAATTTACCACAAGTTCAAGAAAATCTTTAAAGAACATGGGATAATGTTAGCCCCAAAGAACAGGTACAACATCAACAATTTGTTGGTTTGCACAGTAAAAGGCTCCATACTGACAGAACAGAAATCAAGAATTTACAAAATAAAATGCGCAGATTGTGAGCAGAGCTTCATAGGCAAAACAAAGAGAAATTTGAAAATTCAGAGGAAAGAACATTTTAGGAATATTCAGTTTAAGCAGGTGGATAAATCAGCAGTAGCAGCTCGCTTTTGAACCAAAAACCAGAAATCAAAATGCTGAAACATCTTCACAACCCATTGGAGTTATTCACTTGGGAAAAAATTTTCATATTAAAAAATAGAGAACACCTAATGAACTTTGAGTTTCCTTCTATGGATAAACTCAGCAATTTCCTACTTCAACCAACAGAGGCCACCACAGGAAGAACCAGGTGTCAAGCCATCGTTTTGAGTAACGGCGGTTCAGTGAACACCTGAAGATGCGTTCTCCCAAAATGCATCTTATTTTTATGTAAATAAGTGGAGTTTAGTGTAAAAAATTAATACCTAATGTTAGGACACCTTATAATTGTTGGGGTCCCCCTCTCAACACTTCACTTTGTAAAATGGTTGAATGATTGCTACCCTCCAGCTTTTTGCATACCCTTTCTAATCCTTATTGTATTTTTTTTTTTTTTTTGAGTAGTGTTTAACGCCCATTTTTACTACTGAGGCACCACAGGCGGTGGACACTGGTGATACATGAGATGAAATTATTAATTGGGAAAGGATATTTTTTTTTAAGGAAGGAAGCGTTCCAGGCCTAAGTTTAGGTACCTCCCCGGCATTTGCCAGTTATGAAGACTGAGGAAAACCTGG
This sequence comes from Metallyticus violacea, assembly GCA_030762175.1. Lineage (NCBI taxonomy): Eukaryota > Metazoa > Arthropoda > Insecta > Mantodea > Metallyticidae > Metallyticus > Metallyticus violacea. The sequence goes on along the minus strand of CM060846.1, from coordinate 80,181,546 downwards.
AAAAAACCCCAGTCAGGGAGGACGGTCCTGGCGGGATTCGAACCGCAGACCTCCCGCTCACGAGTCCGTGCCTTAACGACCTCTGCCATCCGTGGCGGTCTTATTGTATTTAATAATCTAGTGAAAATGCTTGGCCTTTAATTGTTTTCACACCAACTTTTGAAAAATTTTGTCACCAAACCATAAGTACTTAATGTTTTTTTATTTTTAAAACCATGCACCTATTTTAAAACTTCTTTATTTGGAAATTCTCTATACAGATCCTCGACATAACTACTTAGCAAATTTAAACCCCAACTATCAATGATATACTCATGTGCTCTGAATATAATTCATTCCATTTATAACTTCAAACATTGACAGAATGTTTATTATTAATTATTAGTTTTTTTAAGGATGCTCTTTAACATCTTAGGCCATTATCATCCCATTCAGTTCTGGGCGTGAAACAGCCAATAAATTTTGCTCAGAGGCCTTTCTTTCAGGCTTGAGGTTCTTTTACATGTCATAAATCTACGATGTGGGAGCAACCGTTTTATTTCCCTTTCAATTTCCCTTTCAAAGGAAATAGGAGTGACACATCAAACATGTACAAGAGGAAAAAAAATCATCAACTTAAGAACAAATCATAGGTGGAAAAGTGATAAACTAACCTAATTATTGTAAAAAAAATTACAATTGTTGAATGGCTTTCTCCTTCACATTGCTCTATTAATAATAATAATATACCGTAAAATGAAAAAAGAAAATAAAGCAGTTACATTCACTGCATAAAGTAAACTATCAAAAGTAATTATTTTCTTTTAGAGATTTGATTACCCTATGAAATGGTCTTTTTTGACCCTTTTCTTTTGTTTTCATCTTTTCTAGAACTCTACCACATTGCGCTCTGATGAAATGTTCTCTTCTTCAGATTTATTAAAAATTGCTATTTCGATATCTGCTACACATTCCATTAAATTTCTTGAGTAATCTATGCAAGGGTTTGGACCTATATTTAAAAGTTGTAATTCTTTTGTTGAAAAATGTTGGTTTGAATGGTTTATGACGTTGTCTATCGGTTTATTCTGGTTTTCATCCATAGTTTTAATCTTTCTTTGCGTTTTTCTAAGCCTATCTAGTTTCTTATTTATCGTCTCCCATTTTTGTTTTGCTCGGGTGTTTCTAACTTCAAAAAAGCTACCCTCAAAGTTTCTCCATAAGATATTTCCTATGTAATCAAATCCCTAAAAGAAAAAGGTGTAATTTACAGCAGGGCTGATAAATGCAACAAAATCATCATAATGAATGAGATAGATTATGAAAACAGTATGTGTAATTTACTAGACAGCCAAGATTATGAAAATATAACAAATGATCCTCCCCAAAAATATGTCTGTTCAGTAAGCAAATTACTAAAAAGCATAACCATATTAAATGAGGAACAAAAAAGAAGATTTTACCAGACAACCCTACCAAACCCAGAATCTATGGACTACCGAAAATACATAAACCATAAAATGAGATCTATGGTAAATACAATAAATTCACCCACATATAATTTAGCCAATTACTTGTTAAATCATTTCAACAGGTTACCAAAATACTAAAGCCAAAGTATAAAAAACTCAACAGAATTAATAGAGAAAATTAAACATATGAAATTGGAAAACAGAGACTTACTAGTGTCTCATGATGTGGTGTCTTATGTTCCCTAATATCCCTAAAGAGAAACTAATAAATGTTTTAAAAAAATGGCTAACTTCAATCAAGTTACCCGGAGAAATCATAGAACAATATCTGAACCTCACCAAAATTTGCATCAACCAAACTTACTTCACATTCAGAGGCAAGATATATACACAAAAGAAGGGTTTAGCAATGGGTAATCCTCTCTCACCATTCTTAGCAGACATATACATGTGTTTCCTGGAATCAAAATTAGTAGAGTTTCCCACACATATATAAATGTTGGTATTGTTATGTTGATCATGTCTTTGCAATAGTAGATGAAAAATGGAAAGGTGACACAGTAAAACTACTAAACCTACAAGACAGCAGCATAAAATTCATAATGGAAATGGAGAACAATAAGGTTCTTCCTTTTCTGGATATAAAAATTATTAAAAATGGTAACATACTTTAATTTGGCATATTCAGGAAAGATGCCCACAGGGATAATTATATAAAAAGCAACAGCCACAATAAACTAGCTATTATAATCAATAGCCTCACACTCAGATTAACAAACCTACCAGTAAATGAGACAGAATACAAATTGGAATACCAAAAAATCATGGATATAGCACAGAAAAATGGCTACATGACAGATCTTGTCAAGAAAAAGTTAGAAAAATTCAAGAAACAAAAACAAATAAAAGAAATCACCACACTGAAAGGTTACAAAGGAGAGGAGATATATAAAAAATTTACATTCCACCCATGGACACACAAAAATTTCAAAAGATTTTTAAAGAAGCCAACATTATTTTGGCTCCAGTGAATAAATGCAATTTGAAAAACCTCCTAAAAACCAACACAAAGGACAAAATCCCGCCAGCAAAACAATCAGGCATTTATGAAGTCAGTTGCAAAGACTGCAATAATAAATATATAGGTAAAACAAAAAGGAACATTTCCATATGGTTTAAGGAACACATGAGAAGTGTAAAATATATGGAAATGGAAAAATCAGCAGTAGTGTACCATTTCTGGCAAGAAAACCATTAATCCCAAAATGAACCAAAACTCTTAAAAGCTCTTCAAAAAGCAATAGAATTATCGGTGTGGGAAAATATATTCTTGAACGAAAACAAAGAAAATTTAATTAATTTTGATCTTCCAAACAACAGCAACCTCATCAAAATGTTTATAAAATCCAAAGAGCGACATCTTAATACCATGCTGACGATGAAGGAAATTTGCCTTTGAAACATGTCTTAGTAAGCAGAATAAATCAAGTGAAATTTGAGTGACTTCTTAAAAAATAATTTGTTATATGATATTATATTTCACTGTGAAAATCGCAAACTATTCAAATTTATATCAAAAGTAAATTAAATTTTTCTGCAATTAAAGAAATTAATGTGAACTTTCTTGAAATTTTAATAAAAGAAAATACAAGGGTAAATCAAATATAAACCACAATTTTCATTTTACCGCTTGTGAGTAGTATGGAGCAAGACATACCTTTGAGACATAACACATTTGAGTTTCAGGAATAGGGGGAAGGTTTGCCATGCTGTGTTATTTGTCAGCACCAACATGTATAAGCAGGAGATAAATTTATTGATTTTGCAACACATTATTTTTTGGTATGGGAGGATGTAAAGCCAGCCAATATTATGCAAAGATTAAGGGCACAGTTTGTGAATAAAATACTGCCTAAGATGCAAGCATACGGGTGGCACAAAAATTTCACAGATAAACGGTAGAAAATAAGTCACCAAACTCAATCTTGGATGAGTACAATGGAAACAAACATTTGGGCCATTCAGGAGCTTATAAATTATGGTCGACATTTGACGATCTGAAATGTCTTCTAAGATTGGGATAAGTTATGGAAGTATTACCGAAAAGTCTCAGCAAGGTAAGTTCCTTGAATTCTCACTGAGGATCAAAGGGCTACATATGTGGAGTGTGTAAGAAGCTTTTGACTTAATACTGGGATCAAGAAGAAATGTTTTTGCATCAAATTGGAACCTACAATTAAATATGAATATATCACTCTACATCTGAGCAAAGCAAGCATGGAATAAAGAAAAAGCAATTATTGATTTGGTTTATTTACAGATGCTCTTTAACATCTCAGGTCATCAGCATCCCATTCAATTCAGAGCGTGAAATGGCCATTCAATTTTGCTCAGAGGCCTCTTCTTACAGGCTTGAGGTTCTTTTACATGCAATCTACGGCCTGAGGGCTTACTTCCTTTCTGAAGGATGTCACACTTAAAATTTTTATGCCCGAAAAAATCCATCGATCCTGGCCGGGATTGAACTTGTGGTCTTGGGTTTAGGAGGAAAGAAGGCACTACACCACCAGGACTAACAGGAAAAGCAGTCAGCTGGGAATGTACTTTTGACAGATTTCTGGGACTCCGAAGGTATTTTCTTTATCAATGTATTTTCATGAATGTCAAACAATCAGTGCTACTTAAGGGTCATTCACACATAGCAGTCCTAACAAGCAAAAAACTAAACTGGACAGCATTGGAACGACCTCCTTATAGTCCAAGACTTGTTGACTTGCGATTACCATATGTTTGGACCATTAGAAGAAGCATAGGACAGCAGCAATTTGACAGTAACAAAGTAGTAGAAGCATTCATGTGTAGCTGGCTGGAAACCGAACCCCACTCTTTTTTAATGCAATTAAAAAGCTTTGTCTCTGCTGGGAAAAGTGTGTTTGTAAATAGGGAAATTATATAGAAAAAGTAGATGTATCTCACTTTTATTTAATTAAATTTCAATAAATTACAAAAAAAATCTCATTTATATTTGATATGCCCACATATATTGTAGAAATAGTCAAGTGAAAGAAGCCAACTTTGTTGCCATAGGAAATAATTGGAACAAAATACATAGGCATCCTCACCAAAATGATTCCCAAATAAATAATATTCATTCAGTTTCCAAAACTAGTATACAATGTAGGAAAAACCAAATACTTAAATCCATTATAAAACCAAAACCACCACTACTATTGCTTCAACTATTATCAGATCCACTTACGAAAGCTAGAGAATGAAACATTATGATGCCTGCCATTTTAACTACTGTTTACGGGATGAGGAACATCACTCTGGAAGTTCTTTCCTCAATGTACTAATTATTCATAAATTTCCAGCTGTTAAAATTGTTTCCAAATTCTTGTTTTGCACTAACTAATGATGTTTAAACATTACTATTCACTACTGGAGTACAATCGTCTGTCATTATGTAGTTTGCAATTTATCTTATGACTGATTAATATTTCCATATTTCAGTCACATTTTACTTCTTAGTGTTTCATCCAGGTTCAGAAATTAAATAACAAGTTTGAAACTTTTTGAGTCGTAAAATACCCTCAAATTAAATGAAAGTAACTGTTTTATGTTCTAGAAAGTACCTCTTGAAAAAATGAATGAATGAATAGTGTTTAACGCCCGTTTTGCTAGAGAGGCATCACGGGCGATGGACACTGGTGATACATAAAATGAAATGATATAAATTTATTATGTTCTTCCTCAGCCATAGCATCCATGTCTGTAATTGTCAAGATCTGCAGTCTGACTGTTACTGGTGCCAGCAAACTGCTATGAAACTATCCTTAGTTGTGTGGCTGAGTTAGGTAAACCTACGACGGTGGTCTGAAAAGTTTCCGACCTCAACATGAAGGTGGCAGCACTCTTAAATAAAAGCTAGTGAATTTCGTTGTTCATCTGTTGACAGTTACTCACCAAAGTTTCAGCCATTTTGGACGCTCAGTTATGTAACAGTCGTTTGAGTGAGTTGATGTGAGTGTTTTTATGAAAATGGACAAAATCGAGTATCGAGCTGTCATTAAATATTTGTTTTTGAAAGGCAATACGGCTACGCAAATCAAAGATGAGTTGGATTCTGTGTATGGGGACTCTGCACCATCATTTACCACAGTGAAATTTTGGGCAGCTGAATTTAAACGTGGCCGTAAGAGCTTGAGAGACGATGAACGTTCGGGACGTCCAAAAACTGCAACTACCGACGAAAACATCGCCAAAGTTCACCAAATGGTGCTAGACGCCCGCTGAATTAAAGTGAGAGAGATAGCAGGGGCTATGAACATGTCAAAAGAACGTGTTTGTCACATATTAAATCAACATTTAGACATGAGAAAGCTGTCCGCGCGTTGGGTGCCGCGTTTGCTCACGTTAGACCAAAAACGTGTTCGAATGAACATTTCCAACGCTCTGTTGGCGCAGTTTAGGTGCAATAAATCCGAGTTTTGGCGCCGATTAATTACTGTAGATGAAACTTGGATACACTATTATACGCCCGAAACAAAAATACAGTCCAAACAGTGGACTGCAAAGGGGGAACCGGCTCCAAAAAAAGCAAAAATGTTTTTTCGGCTGGGAAAGTGATGGCGATTGTTTTTTGGGATAGTCATGGAGTTATTTTAATCGATTACCTTCAAAGAGGAAAAACCATTGGCAGAACTTGCGGAAAAAACGGCCTCATTTGCAGAAAAAGAAAATCCTGTTTCACCAAGACAACGCACCGTCTCACACCTCAGCGGTTGCAATGGCGAAAATCCACGAATTACGGTTTGAACTGCTTGACCATCCGCCTTACTCACCAGATCTAGCCCCAAGCTACTTCTTTTTGTTCCCTCATCTGAAAATTGCGCTCGGAGGACAAAGATTTTCGTCAAATGAAGAGGCAATCACCTTCGTGAACAATTATTTTGCAGAGAAAAACGCCGAGTACTATTTGGACGGGTTACAGAGATGGGAGCATCGCTGGGAGAAGTGTGTGGAGTTACAAGGAGACTATGTTGAAAAAAAAATCTGAAAAAATGTCTTGTATCTTTATTAGGTCGGAAACTTCAGACCACCCTCGTATATTGTCTTGAATACACTTAGTGCCAGTTTCATCAACAAATATTTAAAGTACACTATCATGTTGAAATTTTAAATTGTTAAGACTCAAGTGTTTCGCCAAGTTTTTCCAACATAATGTTAGCTAACACCTTATTAGGCTCTCAAAAATTGCAAGTACAGATCGAGAAGTCGGTGTAAGAAGCTTTAAGCTTTTGAATGCACTATGGCATACCGTATCCCCGCTTATTTTTGTACAGAATTTAATAGCGAAAATTTGTTGTGTGGGTATTATTCGCATTAGGCAAGTACTACACTTTTGACACACCAAATCCGGAAGTTGGCATTCTTTCGTCATAAGCTAGAACCACTTACACAGACAGCGTCATCGATAATTTTCGTTGAGGCACGTGTTCAGAATGACTAGTGTAAAACAACGTTATAGGTTGTTCACAGCGAAAGAAAAACTCCACATCATTGAAGATAAGGGCATTTAGCATTTGCGCTGCGGGACGAAAATACGGCGTGGATGAGAGCTGTATTCATGACTGGCGGGAAAATATAATGCTTGTCTTGAGCAGACAAAAGTAACATTTCCAGAAATGAAAAACAGATTATATATGTGACTGAAAATGGGCAGTTTAGATGTGCCGTGACGAGTGAAATATGCCAATTGAAAGCTATAGTAAGAGAACTAAACGTAACAGGTACTAGTTTTAAGACTAGTCGTGGATGGCTCAGGCGTTTTCCAACGTAATGGCTTCAGTTTTCGTAGGAAAACCAGCATCGCTCAACGCCTCTCTGTTGATTACGAAGAGAACATAGTAAAGAAAGTTCCACAGATTTATCAGCAGATTGTGCCAGATTTCGCAAATTTATGATGCAGACCAAACGCCTGTGTACTTTGAAATACCGCGATACTACACATTAAATAAAAAGGGTGCATCCAGCGTGTCAATTAGAACTGGCAGTTGTGCTGTGTATAACTGCAAATGGAAAAAAGCTACCGCCATTTGTCATCTTCAAAACCATTCCTAAAGTGAATGTTAAGGACGTCATCGTACGAGCTTATCCTAAAGAGTGGATGGCCAATGAACATGTAGTCCACTGGTTGACACGAGTTTGGCAACGTCTCTCTCAACTTAAAGAACGTGCTTGTTCTGGATAGTTACAGCTGCCATACTACAGACAGCGTACAAAACGTTTTGAACGAGGAAAGAACTGACTTGGGATCTGCATTCTGAGATAAAGTAAAGTCTTAATAGAGAATAAACTTTGCCATCAGTTTTTTATTACACTTTTCCAGTTGCCTGCAACAAATTCTTCTGTAAGGGTTAGCTCATGCAGGAGAATTGTTCCCGCCACAGGTGGCCGAGGTCGTTAAGGCGCGGACTCGTGAGCGGGATATCTGGGGTTCGAATCCCGCCAGGGCCGTCCTCCCTGACTGAGGTTTTTTCCAGGTTTTCCTCGGTCCTCATAGCTGGCAAATGCCGGGGAGGCACCCTAAACTTAGGCCTGGAACGTTTCCTTCCTTAAAAAAATCCTTTACCAATACATCAATTTCATATATCACCAGTGTTCACTGCCTGTGGTGCTCAGTAGTAAAAACGGGCATTAAACACCATTCAAAAAAAAAAAAAGGAGAATTGTTCCTTTGGTTCTTGCTTTCGTATAATGAAAAAGACAAATGAATAGCACACAAAAGCATTCAAGGGCACTGGGTAATCATTGAGTTGAAATTGTTTCTTTCTTTCATTATAAAGAGAAGTAACAATCCTTACTTTTCAAAAAATGTATCGTAGAGGTACAAAAGAGTTTCAAATACCTATTAAAAACATATGTGAGTACTTAAACATTTTTTGTATGTAGTATCAATATTTAAGTTTTCAGTAACCTTTTTTTTTTTCTTCCCCTCCTCCCCACATATCAAACACACATTGAAGTTTTAGTGACAATTTTTTCTGGAAAAGTCTGAATGTTGAATAAAAATATAATCTTAAAAAATTATAATCAGTTGTGCAGGCACATGTTTAATTATTTTTATTTGATAAATGAGTTTAACATAAATTATATTTGGGATTTTGAACATGTGTAACTTTTGTTTACTAAATAAAATATAACCATTAGGGAGAGTAAAGCTCAATTTTTATTGAAAACATCACAGTTGGTAATACTGTCTCATAGTAGCATTATTGCCATAATGAACACAAAGCTACCACAAACATGGAATTATCCAATAGGGTGCTACCCAAAGCACACTGTTGCTGGCATGATAGAAAGCACAGATGCAAGGTGTAGCTTCTCTCTATCTTTTGTCATTTCTGGTGGTCTAGCAGTAACCACCTTTGCCTCATAAACCCAAGATTGCAGGTTCAGTTCTGGCCAGGGTTAATGGATTTTTTTAGGTGTAAAAATCCTAAGTGTGGCTTCCTTCGAAGGGGAAGTAAATTCATGGATCCCATGTCCAAGACATAATGCTGGTATGATAGAAAGCAACAGATGTAAGGTGATAACTTTTGTTGGTCCTGGTGGTCCAGCAGTAACCATACTTAACCTCATAGAATCAAGATAGTGGGTTCAATCCTGGCCAGAGTTGATGGACTCTTTCCAGCGTAAAAATCCTAAATATCGCTTCCTTCAGAAGGGAAGTAAAGCTGTGGGTCCCATGTCAGTCACAGGCATAATGCTGTGAGATATTATACTAACAAAACATCTAAGACTGGCTTTTTATCAGTGCAATAAAAACAAAATGTTCATATAAAAGAATAGGTGTGAGAAAACAATTACTTTATTTACAGAAGTCCAAAATTTACACTATGAGGGAGGTGCCTAAACAGCATTATCTTTTGTCACTTAGTGTTCACTGGTGTCTGTGCAAGATTTGCTGTCATAAGGTCAATAATGAAACTTTTAAATAATCTGCAGCTTGCCCATTATATTTTCTTATCCTATTCTGCCAATTTTTTAATTTACAAATTATTTCTCCCTTTCTAACCCCTAAGTTTTAATTCTAAAAATTTCCCCTTTGTTCTCAAACAACATGCTATCCATGTTTTTTTAAATTTCCGTATCTGTGACCGTTTATTGGTGCTTCCTATCTATGCAGTCCTGGAAACTCATCTTCCGGAAATCTACTGCTATTCTTCCAGTCATAACCTGGATCATTTTTATCATATTGTTTATCGTTCTTTAATTCTTCTTTCCTGATCTGCCGTCCCCTTTGTCTGTCGGCCAGGTTCCTCCTGGTGGATCTTCGGTATCTCAACGATCGAGGCTTCGGTCGCCTGGTCCGCTGATCTTGTTTCCATCTCTTTCGGAGTTTGCTTGCTTTCTAGAAAATTTTGTGTAGTCTGTATTGGACCTGGTATTCTCTGTCGTTTTTTTTTTTTTTTAATTTTTTTACCGAATCTGGTCTGAACGAAATTTACTTTGGATGTTCTGCATGGGGAATTTCTTATGCTTTTACGCGATGTTCGCTTTCTTGCCTCGGTCCCGTAAAGGACGTATTTATCACGGCGTGATCTGCAATTCTGCTTGAAATCCTCTTTGAAACTGTTACAGCTTGACTCATTGTCGCACTGGTTAACATCCCTTGGGCTTTGTATTTCCGACGCGGTGGTCATCTCACCTACTTCTGGCTTGATCATGGTTAATGCCTTCTCGACATGCTTTCCTGACTTTTTTACTAATTCCGGTCCTATCTGACACTCATTTTCTATCCTAGTGCTAACCTGGTCAAATTTACATTTTTCACTTTCTAATTCTGGCTCTATCTGCTTCGCATTTTCTTTCTCCTCGCTAACTTGGTGAAATTTGCGTATCTTATTTGTTAACTCTGGTTCTATCTGCTTCTCTTTTACCTTCCCATTGCTAATCTGGTCAAATTTACATTCCTCATTTTCTAACTCTGGTTCAATCTGCTTCCCATTTTCTTTCTCTTCGTTTTATTGGTCAAATTTACGTATCTCTTGTTTTTTCGCACCCGCTATTCATCCTATCCACTAGCTCTATCATAACCGTCAATATTTTTATTACCTTCTCCTCAAAATCGAGGTCAATCAGTTCTTTATTGGTGTTAAGCTTGTTACTCTAAACTTCCATTATAACTTTACTATTTCCCTTAATATAAATCTGAAATATCTTTGTCTATACCTTTTGTTTTTAACTCGTCAGTTGCTGACTGCTTGTTTCTTCTCGTTGTTGTGCAGCTTTCCTTCAGTAAAAGTTAGATTGTAAGCTTTAAGCTTACGCTAGTTCATCCTTAACGTCGTCCAGCTAGATTTGTCGGTTGAGGTCTGGTTGTATATTAGTTGTAAGCCATGCGCTTACAGCAGGTCTCTCTTCAGCGTCGTCCAGGTGTCGAATAGTGCTTGGTACTCTAGCTTAGTGTCGTCCGCGATGCCATCTCTGCTACCGGTTCACCTTGGTTACTTCTCCCTGTCGTCTCAAAGTTCTAGTAGTAATTAGCAACATGTCTTCTTCTCCAGCTCGCTAAGCATCAATTAATTGAATGCAAGTCCTACGTTGGGCACCTTTTGCAACGGTTTTTATTGGAGGGGGTATTAATTAAATATGTAAAATATGTGGTTGGAAAGATTTTGGAAGGATTAGATTAAGTGTTTAGATTAAGGATTGGATTAATGATTGAGATCTCAGAGTAATTTTCTTCTTCTCCTCTCCAACGATTGGTTTCTGCTGACTTATATTTTTGCCACGGCTGTTGAGACTCTACTGCTGGATACTAATATGGTCCTAAGACCATATGGGGAAGTAGTCTTGGATATTAATAAGATTTCTCATTATAGGGGATGAAGCACAATTTATTGTCATAGTTTATTCCACCTAAAAATACGCCATCATTATTTCCTGGAGAATGTGTGCCACTTTCGCACTAGCTATGGCGATCACTGTGATGTCAACACACTTTAATAACTCTAATACTCTGACCCTAAACTCCAGTAAATTCAACTAATTCTGAGACACAACTGCCTACTCCTCACTGATAATTTTCCATTAACGATACTCTTAATTAAATTGATAATTGGACTGAATTCTCTTGGCACAGAAGTAACTTGGACTAAACTGAGGATTGACCAGAGAAATGCCTATCTTCCACAATGACAATGCCCCAACTTGACTGCTCTTCCAACTAACTATCCTCCCAACTGAATACTCTCTCCACTCACTATGCTTCAAACTGAACTGACTGCCTTAAACTGAACTGAGAGAATCTGGATCAACTGTCCCTGGGTAGCAAAATTGCAAGACTAAATAAACATGGTAGTCTGCCAGTCTCACGAACTGTTCTTTCAAGTATGTTTTTAGAAAGATCTGGAATGTTTTCTCACATCACATCTCTATTGAATAATTTTCCGTCCGATTCTTTTCTGCTAAATTATTGGTCTGGTGGCTTACGTGACTTCTTGCAAGTAACCCACATTTCTCACATATTACATAAAACCATTAGAATCCCCCTTCCAGAGATTATCAACCTGTCTTTTGACCCTCATAGTCGTCATACTCTTTATTACATCTTCCTTGCCTAATTAAATAACAGCAAAGCTTTCAGACAATATACAAAGAAACATCTTTTCCGTGGACCGTGCTTAAGAATTCTCTCCAGAAAATATTGTTTCTGCTTGGGTCATCTTTTACAAAATGTTATTATAATAGGCAAGAAATTCCAGGTCAGATTTTATGGCTGGGTGTAGCTCTCTGCTCTCTGGTAAGAAAATAACATAACATACAATAATCCAAAACTTGTACAGAAAATATGAAACTACACTTATGATTAAAATAAGGAAGTTACATAAAATTACTTATCTATAATCACTAATTAAATTTGGGGGTGGCAGCTTATAAATATTGTCTGACATAATTTTGAAAAACAGCCAAGAAAACAGTGTGAGGAAATGTTCATGCAAAGTGCATGACTTTTCCCCAGTGACCACACATGGGTTCAAATGAACTACTGCTTAATGAATGAAGGCCACCATAAAGCATGTTATAGTAAACATATATCAAGTTTTGCATTTTGTTTATGGCCCATCAGGTTGTATAATATTGGAATTTAATTTTGCGTGCTCGAAAGTCTCTCAAGTTCCTTTAGTCATGTTCCATTCTGGTTTTTACTTCCCCCCACCCTCCCCTCCTTCACCTCTCCCTACCTCTTCCTCCTCCTGCTCCTGCTCCTGCTCCTGCTCCTTCTTCTTCTTCTTCTTCTTCTTCTTCTTCTTCTTCTTCTTCTTCTTCTTCCTCCGCTTCTTCTTCTGCTTCTCCTCCTCCTCCTCCTCCTCCTCTACATATAGGATAATGTAAATATATCCTTAACTGCTGGCACTAAATTCCCTTCTGTGGATAAATATATGATTAATTAAATTCATATATTTACATTATCCTTACCTGCTGACACAAGGCCTTTGTTGTGGTTGTGGTTGTTGTTGTTTTGTTTTTTTTTAATTAAATGATATTTAATGCCCATTTTAACTACAGAGGCATCACAGGTGGTACACAAGGTCTTAAGAGAGCAAGAATTTTTCTATTTTACATTATTCCTGTAAACTTTTATCTAAAAACGGAATTAATGTACATGTTCTCTCTTTCCAAATCTGGTTTAAATTACATTATTAGTAGTATTTAATGATGATCTACAAGCTAGATATACACTTAGTACACTTCAATCATTCACAACAAGCTTTCATTTGATCATTGGAAACATGCAGTACTTGAGGTGAGTGTACTAAGTGTATATCTTGCAGGTAAATGCAGCTTTCTTAAGGCCTTTTGCTATATGTAATGATTTTCAACAGGCATTGTGCCAGCCTTGAGGGACTGTACACTTAGTGCACTTAAAAAAAATACCAGCTAATTACTGAAGGTCATAAAACCAAAAGAGAGAAAATTTTAATTAGAGCATCCACTGAAAGAGAGAGATATGCTGCAAAAATTTGAAAATATTATTGTTATTTCTGCCTTCTTATTCCATTATGCCAGGTTTTCTAGACTGTCAACATTAGCATTTTGTAAAATTTCCACCAAGAGTTAGAGCTATACCAGAGACCTATTTCCTTTTATGCAAGTGTCAACTAAAGTGCCATAAAAGCACTCTATATAAATGTTTAGCAATATTATGAATGAATGAAAAATACTTGTAAAAGCAATTATAATATTCATAAATTCATTTTATTTTTAAATTCAATAATTCAGAACAATATTTGAGATATAACAATGTTAGCTGTTATTATACTTATAAAATTTGAATACTTAAACATGAGTTCATGTATATCAGATAGTCTTCAAAAATGTGGTGAAAAGCATAACTGTAACCCAAACAGCTAGAAGAGAGAAGTTGTGAAGTGATAAAGGAGTGTTGAAAAATATATAGGTGATAAAATAGTAACAGAAATAAAACAGAGATCTGGTTGTGACTATGATGTTCATTCAGAGAAGTCTGAGCTCACGGGCAGGACAAGAAGACATTAATAGATGATGCAAAAAATAAAATATTTCTTGACTTTTACAAACTGCAAGACTATATTGTTTGCAGTGCTTATCTTAATGGTCTTACTGAAAATGCAGTCGAGTTGTTATAATAAATGAAGTAGTGCAAGTGAAGCCAGAAGAAAATATACTTTTGTTTACCCTGTGAAAAATGAGAATGGTTCAAATATTAGAATGTATTTAAAAGCTTTTCGTTAAATGTTCACCATTTCAAGAAAAAGAGTATCAACTACGATCAAATCTATAGAAGTTATTTTCTTGTTTCCAGTCACACCTACCTACGAAGCAAAACATTTAGAAATAATTAAGTGGAAGTTAAGACAAACTAGCTGCATTTATACACCAGAACAGTGGTTTAATATTGTAAAAAATGCTAGGGTTCAATACCCATCAAAGTAATGCTAATGCCAAAAAAACGACCAGGAATTTCCAGCAGTTGCTGGTAAAATTTTAAAGAGTAACATTTCAATCACTGGCATCTTTTCTATCAGGAAAATAACTGCTGTGAAAGTTGACCAAATTTCTGTTATCATATTCTTTAAAAACATATATTCAGACATTGAGCAGTGTAAGCATTGCATGTTTAAAAACGGCATCAGGTCATGGTGCCAAACACAGGGTTTTCCCTGGCAGCCACAATATGCGACAAAACCACTTGCTGTAAAGCAAAGACTATGGAATATCTGCACAAAATCTGAAGGACTTAATGTCATTAATGCCTTTCATTTCCCTATTTTTTATCAAAGCCTAAAAGCTACCCAAACATTAAACTATAAAAATATGGAAGAAATTTAAATGAAAAATATGGTTTATAATCAGTATGTTTTGTTTTACTCTATGTAAATTAATATAATTGCTTATAATTGTTTGTTAGCATGAGTCATTCTGATTTTTAGGCCCCAGACTAACTAGAAATAAAAGTTAATATATATGTTTGACATATGTAACATATTTCTTGCAGGTTTGTAGTAAACTTATATTAATATTAAATTATAATTAAACATAAATATTCACCAACTAGAAACGCTAATGTTAATTGGAACAATAATCATAAATATTAATATTTATTTCATGATTATAAAAGTCACACTAGGCACTTTTTAAAAAATTTAAATAGGAATGTATTTATTTTTTAACCCATTATCCTCTAATTAAAAGCTCATGCATCTATAACTTTATAATTTTTCAGAGGCATAAGTTTTTATAAGTCCATAAAGAAAAATGCAACTTCTATATTGTATCAAAAAAGAATAAATGAATTGTTCTGAAAAATCAATTAATATTAGTTTTATGTTCATGTGACATAGCTTCTTCTCCCACTGAATGCCTCACTTCAGAATTAATATACTAAATTCAAGCATTTTTTTTTCAAACAAAAAATACTAATATAATGAACATATATAAGTTAACTTACTGAGCAATAATGTTGATTCTGCTATTGTTGATAATTAAAGTTTATTTTGTGTCTTTTACAGTGAGCAAGAAAGTGAAAAATGTTCAAAGTTTATTCATGGCATGGATGGAGCTGTAAAGAACTTAATGGCCACAGCTGTTGATCAAACAAAGAAACACCAAGGACCCTATAAAAGGGAGTATCAGAAGATAGGAAATGCATTTTCTGCTCTAGGACTAGCTTTCAGAGAGGATGATTCACAAGGTGTGTTAATACATTTAACTGTCTTTATGGACATAGAACTAGTTTTTCAACATATTATCAGAGCTTTTTTTTTTTTTTTTTTTTTTTTTTTTTTTTTTTTTTTTTTTTTAAAGAATTGAATAATAATGGCTTTAAATGATTTTTTATGTTACTTTTGATACTTTTGAAATATTCTTAACAGTAAGTATTAGAATTACTAAGACAACACCAGAAAATAAATTAGGAATATTGTTTCAAATTGTATTAAATGCAATTGTGGTCAAAATATACAATGCAATTTTCCTTGGTTATTTATTTATTATATAGTAGGAGTTGATGATTAACTTATTTTCCTTCAAGTTTCCCAATACAAACTGACAAAATCCTGTTTTGGTTGCAACTCAAGAGTTCAGGTTTGGACATAGTAGCAAATGATGTTTGTTCATTTCTTACTGAAGGTCTGTCTTTCAGTTATGATATGCTCTTTAACACACTAGGCACCATACCTGTAAATTTTACAGCCTCTGGTTCTTTTGAAGTTTACCAAGATTGTCATTTCTATGGGGTTGACCATTATATTTCATTTAAAAATTTGCATGTTTAGTCATTACATCATATTCCCCATGCTATTAAGAACAGATTCTGTTAATAAAATTGTATTAATAGGGGGCACTTAGCTGCCAGTTCCATTATATTATGCATATTTCAAGGAAGGCATGACAGGCACAGAAAGAAATTGCATTGTCTCTATGGAAACAACTGATTGTACCATTTCAAGATGACACAAAAAAACTGAAAAAGAAATAATTGGATAATTTAATGCAGATAATGATTTTGGTGACTTGTAGTGAATAAATGAAATAGAAGATACTGGCATGTTTGAAGCTATGTATTGTAAAATAATTTCAAGTAGTACATAACATTTTGAGTATTTTTTTTAAGTATAAGCTATTTGTCTTAAGAATGTCATTGGGGGAATATTTATTATTTATTAGGAAACAATCATAGTGGTAACAGATCTTCTAATGACACTGATGAAAGTTACTCATAAGTACGTGTTAAGCGCGATGGGTGTAACTCACCTTCTGTTACATTTCCTTCAAGGAAATGAAAGAAATAATATGAAAGTTTGCATATTAGTTTTTGGATATCTGGGTTAATCTCATATCATGTTTTGCTAAATTAAATGTTAGTCTAGTAACAAATATGTTTAGAGTACTTTTTTGTTCTTCAATTTATAGGTTTAATAAATAACATAGCAATAATTGTACATCATAATGCAATAAAAGGTATATGAATGTAGAAGTTAACCTTTCATATGGTATATCACAAGTTAAAACCCATTGATTATGGAGGAAGAATTTTCTCAAAATCTGTAAAATTATGGAAATGTCTTCTTCTTCTTCTTCTTCTTCTTCTTCTTCTTCTTCTTCTTCTTCTTCTTCTTCTTCTTCTTCTTCTTCTTCTTCTTCTTCTTCCTCTTCTTCCTCTTCTTCCTCTTCTTCTTCCTCTTCTTCTTCTTCTTCTCCTCCTCCTCCACCACTGAAAATCACATTGGATCAATTGTGTTAGCTTGTGCACCATAACAGTTGGTTCAAAACATATGTACAATTATAAGTTTTCCATATTGCATTTATCCTGCTTTTTGCTGACTACTATTTTTATCCATAACTCATAAAGAAGTTACTGTGCAAGCATACTTCCCTGATCATCATGGGTGGCTACTTGTGGGAGACACTACCAGGCCCCAGGAGAATGTGGCTCACTGTTATGTTATTATTAATATGTCTAGGGAACAGTTCAGAATTGAACATGTGTAGTCAATTAAAGTCTTCCTTTCAATCAAGCAGTTTTCTAAAAATGAGACACAAATGACAAAGGTATTTGAGAAAACAGAAAAAGGAATCAAGAATGCTATGTTTGTCACAAAAAAAGGAAAAAAGTAACTGCACATATTTTAAAATTAAGAGTAAGAGAATCACGTTATAGTAGAAATAAAGTTAAAGACTTTATCAAAAAGAATTAAATATAAACTAGCTGATCAAGATATGTAATGCAAATGTTTCTGCAGACTTAAATGTTAAATGGTTTTTTCAGAGCTTTTTTGAATATACTTCAACACACCAGCCACCAATGCTTGCAGTTACAGTGCTTGCATGCTCTTTCTGATTATTAAAAGATGCTGTAATATAGAATGGGTTATTGACTGATTTGGAAGGGTACAAAATTATCATCAGACTTTTCACAAACTAATGAGGGAATGTCATGGTGATAAAATTTCTCTGCTGCTTTGATATGCAGCACATACAATCACCCCTTAAATATTATCAAATGGTGAAGCATACCATTCTGGCCAAGTATTCTACACACTATGTGATATCTGCATTTAGAATCCAATATTATATACACTGAATGAGACAGGTTAGAAGAGGAGCAGTTGAGATGGTATCAGATTAGGTAAAGTTTGATAATTCGCTCACCTGCATCAGGCTTTTCTCAGATGGATGTTGAGGCTAAAATGAAAAATATGCAGGTTCACCACACAAATTGGGTTTTTGGTATTGTAGAAAAGTCTCTTATAAGTATTCTGAAATTCTTTCACTCAAAGAATATAAATAAATGTGTTAGTCTATGGGAACTGTGAAATTACTAGGCAAAGATTTGAACTGTAAGAGACCACTAGGTTCTTGCTAAACAATTTAATTAATTGGGTGGGTGGGCTTAAAGAACTAAAAATAATAAACAGGTATGAGAAAGGATGACATTCATATATTACTCTAAAGATAGTACCAACCTGCAGGTTTGATGATACCTCTAAATGGTTTAAAATCCTTCTGAAATTAGGGATATGGATCTATCAGGTGCATCAATCTCCCATACATGCTAAATTGAGACATTAGTTCACAGTTACAAGTCTGATGTTCAGAATCTGCTGAAAATTAGATTTGGAGCCAACAACATAGTTAGATATTTTACATGCAGCATTGAATGAATATTGCAACTGTTTGCAAGAGGAAGCATCAGTAATTGCAACAAAATAAAATACTTATTTACTTTTGCAAATTTGTTAATGATGGTTTTACTTGAATGCTTTACTTCTTGTGATATTTGTACCTATTGTGATAGGTAATATCCAGCAATAAAGTTAACAATGTAAATAACATAAAAAACATTTTGGAATCATAAAGATGTGTCATTGGATTCTGTGACAAAATAAGTGCTTCAAAATATATTTTATTCAAAGGATGTTTCAAAACATATCAAATGCACATAAAATTAAAAGTATTTTTTTCTTTAATTGAAAAATAATTTCAATTATGATCAATGGTTGAACATTCAACTCTGATTCTGAGATCTCAGCTTTTAGATTTATCTTATTTAGCTAGGAAGTAAAATGCTTTTGTTGCTCCCTATAAAAATTTAGTTTGTGCAATATTCAATATTTAGCTACAAGCACATAGCATTGTTTCTAACTGCTATGTTGCTAATAAGATGTGTAGCAGAAATAAGTGACGTAACGACATAGATGATTGTCATCATAGATGTTGATGTAACTACCACCACAATATGCTCAGCTAGTTCAGGGTTTAGTAGTATATCTGGATTTTTCAGGTTGATACTTCTGGGATGAAAGGAATATAATTTTAAGTATAAAAAATCACAATGGACAGAAATCTACGGAGTTTATTAATGTTTTGTTATTACCACACAACAGTACACTTTTCTGATTACAATATGCTCTGAGAGAATATTATTAAATGTAGGCTGAATATGAGGCAGACGTGTTATAATTTATATTTCTCTCCCGAAAACTGTGCTTTTTGTCCTATTATAACTCGTGTAATATTTTCCTATATGTATATTAATTCAAACTCCTAACTCTTATTATTCACCACAAATAATCATTTTGTAATTTCTTCCAAGAAATATTAATCGCAACTTATCTTTTTGTAATGTTAAAATGTAGCTTCACTTTAAGGAGTACGAACCACAATCTTTGCAAATGGAATTTAAAACACAGTTTTTCTAGATGGAATCCAATGCATAACTAACAAATTTTGAGATGTAAAGCATAACTTATTACAATAAGATTATAATAATACAATACAATACAATGCATTATATTTTCAGCATATGTGTGCTAAGTGAATGAAAATTGTTCATTTCTGTTTAGTAGCAATAAAGCTGTCTGTCTTGTTTTTGGTACACATTATTAATGTTGTTAAGCTTGCCACTGGTTAATTCAATTAGTATTACAATTTTCGTATCTGTAGTTTTAATCTTTTCATTTTCTTGGATATGTATGTGTTCCTTTGAATCATTACATCAATATTATTCGGTATTGCCATAAAGGTCAACAAACAAACATTTAGACATACATTGTAACAGCCCTTATCTGATATATGAAATCTATTCAAATGAAATTACTAGATTTATACAATTTAAAACCCATTTCCAATGAATATTTGTTATTTGAATTGAAAATTAAAGCCATAACCTAACATTAAAACATGTGCAAATGAACCTATTACATTTATATGATTAAAAACATGTTATCAATGAATGTTTGGAGTTTTAAATCAAATATTATGGCCTTTATCTTAATGTAATTACCTAGGCAAATGAGCTTCTTAAATTAACATAACCAAATAGCTATTACCATTAAATGTTTGTGGCTTTATATTGAGCGTTATATCCTTTACCTAATATAAAAACATATGCAAATGAACTTATTAAATTAATATAATTAAAGACATAATATCAATGAATGCTTTGAGTATCAAATCAAATATTATAGCCTTTATCTTACATAATAACATTGTAAATGAACTTCTTAAATTAACATAGCTAAATAGCTATTACTATTAAATATTTGTGGCTTTATATTGAGCATTATATTCTTTACCTATTATAAAAACATATGCAACTGAACTTATGAAATTAATATAATTTAATATAATTTAATAACATATTATCGATGAATGTTTGGAGCTTTAAATCAAATATTATCCATTTCAGCTGATTTGACATATGCAGTTGTTAATGCACATCACTGTGTAAAATAAGCAAACTTAATTTAATTAAAGTCAACTGTAAAGCTTACTTGCATACTAATCATACTCATATGAAAATTTGATCAGATAAACTTAATTTAATAAAAGACAGCTGTAAAACTTACTTGTTTATTATCATGCTTATTTGATCCCCAATCTGCAACCTTAGTATTGAATTAAATTTATTTCTATGGAAACTGAATCCTAAAGGGCTATAAGGCCATAATCCAATGGGATTCTTTTCCTTTATTTTCCCAAACATTTCATCCACAACTGCGGTGGATATCATCATTGGTGTGCTTGATATAATCTTTATGGAGACAAGGCAGTTACTAACTTGGTAATAAAAATTGTGGCAATATATATAGTTGGAGTATCTGTGGAGCTGAGTTGATTGGTTTGCTTGACTAAAGGTGGTTGTGTCCAAGCTGGAACTCATAGGTGTTTATAGGGGGGTATTTGTTATTAAATGTTCACATAATGTCTTTGTCTTGGTATTTTTTTAAGTCAGATACCATGTTTTCACCACCACATATTTTAGTGGAATGAACATATTCATGGCATGACTATGGGCAGCTCTACAGACTGCCCCACATAAACTGCCCTGTTGGTATAGGTATGTGGATGACACATTTGTAGTGTGGAACCAAGGGAAGCCTGCTCTTCAGGAGTTCCTGTGGCACCTCAATAACATCAACTCATGGATCCAGTTTGCTGTGGAGATGGAGGGTAAACTGCCTTTCCTGGATGTTTTGATCAACAAGAAGAGGTATGGTGTTCTCAGGCACACAGTTTACCATAAGACTACTCATATAGACAGATATCTTCATAAGGCTTCCAGTCATCATCTGAGTTAAAAATGCTCTATGTTAAAACTCTCATTGATCATGCCTCCCAGCTCTATGAACCAAAGCTCCTATTATGAGAAAAAACACACATGAAACAAGTATTACAAGCTAATGGTTATGGAGCCAAGAAAATGGCGAAACCTTACATTCTAAAAGAAACATGAAACAGATTGACATACTGTCTAAGACAAAGGGAATAGCTTTTCTTCCATTTCTAAAAAATATCACAGACCTCATCTTCAAATTACTTAAATGACATAATGTAGAGACAGTTTTTAAACCTATAAAACATTTAAGAAATACATTTAACTCCACAAAGGACACAAGAAAACCACTTGTCTCAGCTGGTATCTAGAGGATACCATGCTTATTTGGTGTGGTTTCCATTGGTACCACACAGCTCAGCACTAATGCATGTTTTTCAGAACACAGAGACTGTCGCCTAAATCAGATGGATAAATCAGCCATCACTGAGCATGCCCTCACTGTTGACAGAGAGCATGAAATTGTTTTTCAAGATACTGACATACTAGCCTCAATGTACCATTATCATTGTCACTTATATGGGAAGGCAATTGAAATTTACAGGCATTAACAACTTTAACAGGAAATAGGAAACTCATAAATTGTACCCAACATAGTATCCAGGTTTACAAAATACTAAGACAAAGTAATTGCACAAACCAATCAATAACCAACCCCTATTAGAAGTACCCATGAACTCAATTTTATATCCAACCCCCTTAGCCAAGCAAATCAATCAGAGATCATTTCCACAGGCACCCTCACTATATATACCTTCACAATTTGGATTCAGTCAATCACTGCCTTGTCTCCAAGAAGATTACATATACAAACCACTGATGATATCCACCACAGTCTTGGATGAAACATATGGGAAGATGGAGAAAAATCCCATTGGATCATGACCTTACAGCCCAGAAGACCCCAGTATGCATAATTGGCACCTGTAGTGAAATCCTACCCTTTTTTATGAATGAATTTATTTCCATGTATAATTTGTTCAAATTACAAGTTTAACTATAGTTACAATTTTCATATACATATGTAAGAAGTGTGATGTTAGAAAAATATATGAATTAGATAAATAAACCTAAATGTATACAATAAAGATCTTTATATTTAAATAATTAATTCACGTTTATAATCCTCTAGAATTAGTAGATATAGAGCCTTCTCCACTTCCACAAAGCATTAGCCCCACTCTTAAAATTCAATTTTACTAATGCTACCCCATTAGGTGAGGTGTTAAGTGAGTCTAGAATTTGTCTACAAAAGAATCATAACCTTAGTAATATTTTCAGGCACTCACCCTGTACCAGAAAGTAGTAAACCGCTTTTGCAGGCATTCCTGATGTCACACATCATGGTATACACTATCACCTCCATGTTTCAGTTGGAAGTTAGTTTTCATGACTATGGTTATTAAGAGGCCTGTGTTCTGGAGGTCATAGTGTGGAGGACTCTGGGTTCGAGTCCCTCCTGCACATTGGTGTTTTATCATTGCCATCTGCAGTAAAATTCCCTATATTCTTGACTGACAGAATAGATATGAATTTGGAGCCTCACTGCCTCCAGAAGAGGTGCCAAAAATCTTTAAAATATAATTAAGGGTATGATCATCCCAACATTTTGTGGACAATGTTGTAGGTGTCATTTCGCATCTCATTAGGTAAACTAGCCTGCAGCCTCTGATCACAGTATCTTTACTTTCTGGAGGTATCAGTGGTACCAAACTGCAGTTCTCTCCGATACCATAATTATGATCCTTTTCTACAAATATAAAGTCAAAAGCTAATTTCATCAGAAGCTCTGAAAATATTATTACTTCATTAGCAAATTTGACACATTTTAAAAATTGCATTATGCTGGTAGCTGCCCTCTATTAAAAACCAGTCCTTAAACATAACAAAATTACAATAAAATGTGCCCAATTTATTAAAGGTTCTTCAGGCCTCTTTAGTGTGACTAAGGTATAATTTTTGCATGCTTTTTTGGTCTAACTAGCTATTTCTGAAATCATAACTTTTTTCAAATTGTGTTTTTCATTTCATTTGTACACTTTGCATATTAAATTTTCATTTTAATTTCTGTAAAGGTATAATTTTTCTTCTTTTTTCTTGACTTTACAATTGCTGGTACTTGGTTGAGAATCATTTTGTGGATTATAGATTCTGTAGATACTTACTTAAATATATACCAAATGTTTTTTGAGTTACAAGCTATCTAAACCCAGCTGCTTACTGGGGAAGTACAACCACTGTAACCAGAAAAATTGAGATAAAATTACAGCATATAAAGCTAGTATTTTCATTTTAGTATTTATATTTTTACTGACATAAAATGACAATGTAGTTAAAGCTAAAAATAATAAGCACTATCCTGTATTATGAAAAATGTTGAAAATAATGCTCATCATCAATACATTGCAGGCATCTGCAGGGAAAATTCCTGCTAACTTTCATAAGGTCCTTAAGTATAATTTTAACAATTTCTCGCTGGTATTTTTTTTAGGTCTTCTTATGTATGTAGATTAATCTGATACACTTTGTATCACAATGAGTCAGATCAAAACTATTAGCTAGCCACAACCCCTTTACTGGTAATTCTGTCCTCAAAAATTTTATTTGTATTTTTACAATATATTTGTGTGATTTGAGCAGTGTATACTGTAACAGAGTCCTGCTGAATGTGTGATTGCTGGTATTTAATGTCTGTTAATTGTCCAAAAGGGTTGTAATATGTCTTTTATATCTTTCGCCATGATAGTTCCTTCATAAAAAGTAGGCTGTATTATTCACTGTGCATTTAAACTACACCATAAATCAATATTTTCAAAATGAAGAAAAAATTGTACACAATAATGAGTTTTTATGAGCTCCAATATCATTTGTTTTGCGAAATGACATAACCATGCAATTCAAACCAAGCTTTATCTGCAAATATGATAAATAACAGGAATCACCCTGATAGCAGCAACACTCTTTAATATCCAGTTGCAGAATCATACTGTAGTAGTAGCATTGTACATTTGCAATTCATGAACCACAATAATTATATAAGATTTTAATTTTAGTAATTTAGTGGCATTTAATGGTGGGAATTTTGAAGTACCTGTTTCCTGACCAAGCCCCTCGAAGAGGTTTTCTTAGGTCCTATATGAGTCATTCAGCTATTTAATCTAATTTTTCTTCCATAAGAACACAGCTTTTAAAAACATTCTTCTTGTCATTAAGAGATCCTGTCTCTTGTAACGGTTTCACAAAATGGGGAAACTAGAACATGATTTCCAGGATATTTTCTTGTGAATTGTCTTACCACTTCTCTGCAAGAATAAGTTTTATACATTTGTATTGTGCATAAAAGCCCATTCTTCATTACTGTATTTTGGTAGAGGCATAACTAATGAAGTACAGTTAGCATATACTTTACATAAAATGGAAGCACTGTGTAACACATGAATGCACAACCACTCATTGACAAGG
Organism: Metallyticus violacea; assembly: GCA_030762175.1. NCBI lineage: Eukaryota > Metazoa > Arthropoda > Insecta > Mantodea > Metallyticidae > Metallyticus > Metallyticus violacea. The sequence continues at coordinate 80,156,466 of CM060846.1, read as the reverse complement.
TCCCCCTAAAACTACTATCTGCACATGTATTATGTGGCCTTGGCAACTGGGTTCTCCCAGTATGCAGTCATATTCTGCTAGCCCGTAACTCAAATAACCTCACTGTACTATGTACTCTCAATATAAGTGAAACTACAATAAGTGCACCCTACCACTCACTAGAATGTACTGAGCATTAAAATGAAGTACTAAGACAATTACCAACATTGCTTGTTTTGAAGAAACCCAAATAGGGGGCTAGAGGGTGGGCATGTTTCTTATGGTTGCCAAACTTTCAAGGCCTTTCAGTTGCCATCTGTGGATAGCGTGATCATGTTGACTACTCGTATGTGAAGAATTCAAACATGATTCATAATATATCCTACATTAATGTTTTCAGTTGTTAACACTAACTCCACTTACTTTTTTAAAACTTTGGACTAGTTTCAGGAGAGGTTCCTCCCATCATCGGCTGCCGTTGACTGAATGCCATTGTTGGAAACGGGGGATGGACTCCCATTCGCTCCTATGGTGGTAATGGTGGTATCTTGTGGTTCTAGTAGAAACTTGCTGAGTTCATCCAGCGGCGGTAAATGGAAATTCATTAAGTTTTTCTTATTTTTTAGAATGAAAATTCTCTCCCATGTGGATAGTTCTATTGGGTTGTGAAGTTGTTTCAGTAATTTAATTTCTGGTTTTATTTCATGATTTTTGTTCCAAAAATGAGCTGCTATTGCTGATTTGTCTATCTGTTTCAATTTAATGTTCCTAAAATGTTCTTTTCTTCAAATTTCTAAATTTATTTTCGTTTAAAGAAATTAAATAAGTTAATGAAATTAAATTTAATTAAATCAGGAAAATCAAAAATCAGGAATATATGAGATTAAATGTGCAGATTGTGAACAGAACTACATTGGAAAAACGAAAAGAAATTTAGAAATTTGAAGAAAAGAACATTTTAGGAACATTAGATTGAAACAGATAGACAAATCAGCAATAGCAGCTCATTTTTGGAACAAAAATCATGGAATAAAACCAGAAATTAAATTACTGAAACAACTTCACAACCCAATAGAACTATCCACATGGGAGAGAATTTTCATTTTAAAAAATAAGAAAAACTTAATGAATTTCGATTTACCGCCACTGGATGAACTCAGCAAGTTTCTACTAGAACCACAAGATACCACCGTTACCACCATAGGAGCGAACGGGCGTCCATCCCCCGTTTCCAACAATGGCATTCAGTCAACGGCAGCCGATGATGGGAGGAACCTCTCATGAAACTAGTCCAAAGTTTTAAAAAAGTAAGTGGAGTTAGTGTTAACAACTGAAAACATTAATGTAGGATATATTACCACTCCGTTGTCTACAGCTTCATGAGTACAATTTTTACTTAATGATTCATAATACCATGCCATCCCTCTCATTGGGTCTTGCTTTATGCAGCTCTATGGCATGTGTTACATTAGTCCATTCAAGGCTAGTAAACTGCTGGTGATTAGCAGAACAGAACACACAAACACACATGCATGCCCATGAACTTATTCATTTTTATACATTTTTGTTCTTAGAATGGGTAAGTTAGTTGGAAAGACAAACACCTGCCATAAAAGAGGTGAGAAAACTACATTATTGAGAGGGTGGGCCAGCATAGCTATTAAGAATGGGGTTGAAGGACAAGACCGGCACACAAAAAAAATGGAAACCCCATACTACTAAGGATAGGGTGAAAGCTGCAGGTACAGTACAAGTGAACAAAAGCATACTTCCTACAGCTCTCTTCAGATAACTGTAAACTAGCTGAAATTACAGTGTACTGTTTGTTGCCTAATCCTTGCTAAAAATTCTTAGCACAGCATTAATTACAGGAATAAGTACCATTTTTTGAATAAGTAAAACTTTACCTTTGAATTATCCAAATGAAATATGGAAAACCAAATTTTAACACTGTTTTCAATAAGACTTTCAAGAGGAATGATTATGTTTGAATCATCCTTCTTGAAATTAATAGAGTTTACTGCATTTGTTGACTGTGATTATTGTTGTAGCCCCTAAACAAATTTTTATTCAAAGATTGCAACTCTTCTTCTGAAATGTGGCTATTTCTCTTCATGTTTTGCATTTATAGTTTATCTAATATATGCAACTTTATTTATAGACTCTGTTCTTTAAACTGTCCTACAAATAAGAATCTTAGTGCAACAATTCTATATTAATCACTGCCTTAGGAAAGATGACAGAATTTCATACATAAAAGCTCAAGCTCTGTGAGCACTAGTTCTGTCTTGCTTGCATTTATATTCGTTGTCCCAACTAATTGAAGAAAGTGCAGTATTGAAATTATAGTTATGTTTTGATCAGCATTAATTGTTTTATGGTAAAAAAATTAATAAAATTGTTCTATTTGTATTATTCTTAAATCACACACAAATCTTAGATTTATGTAATGGGCGTAGTGTACGAGTTTTGAATTTTCTGCAATTTTGTATTGATTATTTTGAGCATTAACTTGGCCATGGTGGATTAACCACATCTCATTACTGAAAAACACAAATTATAGATATAAAATGCTGTTCTTGAACTGAATAAAAAAATAAAAAAAAATATTGTATGTATATGAAGGTACAGTGTCAAGTGAGCAGGGCAAGGAGAAGGATGTGTCTATAGTGAGCTCCAAGAGTGTGAGATAAAAGTCGCATAAGTAACAATGGGAGAAGAAATTTCGGTTTATAGAGCAAGAATGGGAATGTTTAGACAAAGAAGATTGAAAAAAAAGGGAGAAGGAGGAAGCAAGGATACAGATGGTTTAATGTGGGGAAGCATTATTTTAATGTTGCTAATTATAGGATGTATTGAACTAAATCTGGGCCCAGAAGAAACACAGGAAATTCTGAAAAAATTGGATGTTATGGAGCAAAGGTTAAGTGATAATCTGAATAAAATAGCTAAGGAAATAAAAGATGAGGTTGGAAAAGAAATTCAAGGAATCAAGAGAGAAGTAAACAGAATGAAGATGAATTTAGAAAGAGCAGATGAAAGGAGAAGAAAACTCTACCATGTATTTATAGGAGTGGAAGAAAGAAGAGGTATTTGGCCAGAGCAAGAAGTAACCAAAATATTGGAAAATAATTCGGAAATAGAATTACATGGATGGGAGATTGTCGAAGCATACAGAACAGGAAGGCACACGGGAAAGAGACCAATAACTATTTGCAACAACCCGAATAATTTATGAAATATTGAGAAAGGCAAAGATGCTGCAAGGGACAAACATTTATTAATAAGGACCTGACTCCCGCTCAAAGACACGTGAAACAAAATTTAATTTGATGGATGATGGAAGCGAAAGTAGCAGGCAAAAGAGCATATATCAAGAATTTTCAACTGTGGATTGAAGGAGTGAATGCATACACTATGAACAAGAGACATGTGTGGAGCAGTAAACCAATGTGGGAGGAAACAAGTCAGCATTTTACTAACCAGCGACTGGATATATACATAGCAGCAGAAAATTTTAAGGATCCAAAGTCTGGTATTCAAGGGAGAATCGACGAAACAAGAGACATGTTGGTAACCATTGTATCAGATGCTACATCATTACCGCACACATTGCAGATTAGAGGGAGCCAAGCAGCTGATCTTCAGGAGGGAGAAGATGGTGAGAGTGGTAGAAAGGAAAGCCAGCGGCAGAAAGGAAAAAAAGGAGGTGTCGCCGAAAAAAGAGGAGGTGGTAGCAGTGTGGGGATTAGTGGAAAGAGGGGACCTGAGTTGGACAAAAACTATTGGTAGTGGGGAAGAAGTGGGAAATGAAAGTGGGCAAGGCAAGAGAAGTGGGATGAATACGGAAGAAGGGGAAGATAGTATAGTTTCATCTCCGCATGAAAGTATTTTGGTAGTGAATAAGGATAAAACCCCAAATGAAGGGATTCAGTTAAGAAGTAAAAAAGCTCTAGAAAAGTTTATGTGGTCCAAGGGGAGAACAGGATCACAATAACAGAACTTTACAATACTTATTGGGTACTGTGGATTATTTTGCAGTAGTAGAAACATGGTTAAAGGATGAAGAGATTACAATAAAGATTTTAAATATGTAGGAAGAAAGACTGAAACAATGGCAACGAAAGGGAAACCATCAGGAGGACTAGGGTTTTTTGTTTAGAATGATTTGAATAAAAACCATTAGAGACACTTGGTCTAGGTGTAAGGAAGTATTTTGGGTCATATTGGAAGATAGTGTTAGATGAAAGTATAATATGTATAGGTATTGTATATAACCGCCAATCACCTCACAGTTCCATAACCCAGAATTGTATTATATCCTAGACAGAGATATAGAGAGGTTAAGGGATAAATATTTGAATATGAGATTATAATTGTGGGAGATTTTAATAAAAGAATTGGTGATGTAAACTTAATGAATGGGTGGGAAAATAATAATAATGTAATAGAAAAAAATGAGAATATTAGACACAGTAAGGACACAGTGGAAGATATAGGAAGTTAGAAATTTATTAATTTCTGTGAATCAAATGCACTCGATATTTTAAATGGTAAATATGGGGAGGATGAGCAAGGAGATCACCTTCATAAATAAAAATAGACACAGTGTAATTAATTTTATATTATGGTCAAGTAATATTACTCATATGAAAAGTAACTTCAAAGTGTCAAATATAAGCTGGAGTAGTGGCCATTTCCCACTAATAACAGATATAAATATTAAATCACAGAATGCATTTGTTAACCAAATTGGGGGAGAGAATACAGGTGTAAGAGAATATGTTAGATTTAAATGGAAAGATGAATGCAAGATTAACTTTGATTTTGCTTTAGAATCTGAGATAGGAAAAATATGTCAACATGGGATAGTTTATAACTGAGAAATATATGAAGTTGAAAATGCAATCAGCATATTGAATTTTATTATGTGCTGGGGTGGGAAAGGGATGAAAGTGAAAAACAAGAGCCACATTAAAAGTGATATCTGGTTTGATGACAAATGTAAAATAAATAAATGTATCGTAAAAGTTAGTCTAGTAAAATGGAGGGAATTAGGGGATCCTAAATCAAAAGAGGAGTATAAGTAAATATTACTGTAATAAATTATTAGAAAGCAAGAAATGTATATGGAGGGAAAGGAATATCAATAAATTAACCGAGGTTATTGCAGATAATAATGTAAGCAAAATATGAAACGGTATAAAGACTTTATATAAAAAATATATACTTAAATCTAATATAACTCAAGAAGAATATTTTTCAGATCCACTTTCATGTCAAAGCTCTATAAAAGGGAGGATAATTCCAGAGATAGAAAATTACTATGTGGAGATGCTAGATAGGGATATAACAGAGAGAGAAGTAGAGAAACAGATTAAAAGAATAAAATAGATGGTATACCAGGGGAATTCCTTAAAGAATAGAGTAGGGATAAGAATCGACTCAAGGTACTAACACTGATGTTTAATACAATAAAAGGTAAAGGGGGCTTGGATAAACCTATTAACTATAGAGGTATAGCTGTTGTCCAATGTGGGAAAAATCTATACAGGAATATTGGCTGATAGGTTGCAGGAATGGGCAGAAGAATATAACATTCTTTCAGAATTTCAAATGGGCTTTAGGAAAGGTGGACGATTGATAACATATTTGTTATAAAAACTATAGTGGACAAATATTTAAAAGGTAAAAAAGATAAAATTTATATGGCCTTTATTGACTTAGAAAAAACTTTTGACTGAATAGAGATAAAACTACTGTGGCATAAGCTATCAGAGAAAGGGGTGAGTAAACAAATGGTCACTATTCTAAAAGGATTGTATAAAGGGAATACCTTTTGCATAAAATATGAAGATAGGGCAATAACAAGGGAATTACAGCAGGAAAAAGGATTAAGGCAAGGTTGCAAGCTAAGTCCAATGTTATTTAATTTGTTTATTGATGACATATTGAAGAATATAAGCAATAATAATCATATACAACTGAGTCAGTATTAGGTGACACTAAAACTTCACTAACTGATTAATTCTTCAGAACATGTTTCAAGAGCATTTGCTCTCATCTTCAGCTGGGGACTGACTAACCTCTAGCAGGTGATGTAGTGGCATCTGATGGTTCCATTAGATAACGGAACAGGAAGTCCATTGGTGGAATGTCAAAATTCTTCACTCTATGTTTGTTTTTTAAAATATAAATCTTTTCCCACATTGCCAAATCCTTGGGATTGGTGGTAGCTTTTAACAGTTTGACTTCTCCTGCAATGTTATGATCGTAAGTCCAAAAGTGATCTGCAACCGCCGATTTATCCACTTGTTTATATCTTAAATTCCTGAAGTGTTCTTTGGTCCTTGTCTCCAAATTTCGTATTGTTTTGCCTATATATATCTGATCACACTCCAAACAGTCTATCTGATACACTCCTGACTTCTTGCTGGGTGGAATAACATCCTTTTTGTTTATAAACAATGTATACAGTTTTTTTCACACTAACTCCATTCACTTACATAAAATTTGGAACATATGTTTCGGGAGCGATCCCTCCCATCTTCAGCCTGTTGACAAACTGTTGTTAAACGTGGCGGTTGGGTCTCTTGATGTTTTTGTGGCGGCATCTGTTGGTTCTATTAGGAATTTGCTGAGTTCATCCAATGGAGGGATATCGAAATTCATCAAATTATCCTTATTTTTTGTAATGAAAATGTTTTCCCAAGTGGAAAGTTCTATTGCATTATGAAGTTGTTTAAGTAGTTTTATCTCTGATTTAATTTCATGATTTTTATTCCAAAAGTGCGCTGCTATTGCTGTTTGTCAACAGGCTGAAGATGGGAGGGATCGCTCCCGAAACATATGTTCCAAATTTTATGTAAGTGAATGGAGTTAGTGTGAAAAAAACTGTATACATTGTTTATATATATATACCACTCCATTGTCAACAGCTTCGTAAGTACACTTATCCTTTTTGTTGCTGTTCAGAACTTTCCAATACTAAATTTATTTTGTGCAGCCAAACGTGTATCATAATTTTTAAAGATTTTCATGAATGCCCGGTTTGCCCACAGATGATATGTGAATCTTTTAAAAACCACGTCCTTTTTTATCGTGGAGAGAGTTGTGGTGTTTTTAATATCTTTCTGTCTTTTGAAATGTTTGATCTTCTTATCAACTAAAGAGCTGCTGAATCCATTGTTGAGGGCTGTTTTGATGATATAACGGTATTCTGCTGAATATTCTTCTTTGTTGAGTGGGATATTTACCAATCTATGGACAAGGCTGTTTATAATGGCATGTTGGTGTGGTTTAGGGTTGAAACTGTTCTTTATGTGGTTATCTGTATGTGTAGGGTTTCCTATATATGCCGAATGAAATTATGTCATTTCTCCTGTATATTTTTAGGTCCAAAAACGGTAAAAGACGATTTTCCTCCAATTCCATAGTGAATTTAATATTTTGGTCCTGCAAATTTAGTAATTTTAGGGCATCTTTTGTTTGTTTTTTTTTGGAACTATTGCCAGAATGTCATCCACATAATGAAACCATGCTTTGAATGTTAAAGGGAATGCCGTAGTAATGTGTGTTTCTACAGCACTCATGAATAAATTTGCCAGAAATGGAGAAAGGGGGTTACCCATAGCTAAGCCAGAAATTTGTTGGTAAATTTTCCCATTGAATGTGAAAAAGTTTTGGTTTATACACAATTTAGTGAGATTGGTATAATCCTCAATTTCTTCTGCTGTCAAGTTTATACATTTTAGCCAATTCTGTAGATTTAGGAGCAGTTTTTTGATGCAACATCAAACGAGACCAAGGCGTCATTCAGCGAAATCCGCTCATTATTAAATTGGTCCACAAGTTTATATGAATTGACGATATTTCTACTTTCAAATTGTTCTAAAGATGTGAATTTTTTTACAACCACTTGATCAAATTGTAGGTTGGTGAATTGATGTTATTGATTATTGGGCGCATGCTTTTTCCGGGATTGTGTACTTTCAGCAGGCCATAAATCCTGGGCAAATGTGGGTTATTTGTTTTAATTTTCCATTTTTCGTTTTCTGATAATGTTTTGATCTGTTTCAAGGAGGAGTTAAAGGCTTTAATACACTCCTTCAGTGGATCATGGCTTATCACCACATACTCAGGAGTGCCCAACATGTTCTGCATGCCTTCTATGTAGTCATCCTGGTCCATGATTACTATCTTGTTCCCTTTATCAGCTTTGATATATACCACATTTTTACTGTTAAGAGAATTAAGTACACGTTTTTAAAGGTGTTGATTGTGATGGCTCTTGCTATATTGTTTGATTTTATTGAGAACTTGCCAGCATTGATTTATGATGGCCGATTTCTTAGAATCATTTAAACCCTCAGTAGCACTCTCTATGTCTACTACATAATCTTCCATTCTATTGAAGTAACCTATACAAGTTTTAAAACCTTTGTTTAAAAACCGTAGTTCTTCATTGTCTAAAGAGTATCTAGATAGATTAATCTCATTATCAGTGTTGCATTCAATAGGTTGGCAATGGTTTGTTTTCTGCTTACTAAGTAACATGTTGAATTTTTTCTTTAGTTTGAGTGTTTTATTTCTCATAAACGCGGTTAATTTACTATGGATATTGTCTTCCAAGTATTTCCAAATTATATGCCCTAATGTTTTTGACAATTTCAAATGTAAGTTATATAACTTTAAATCCAACTGCCCCAAGGTGTGGTAATGTTTGTTCATTCCAACTGTTAATGCCTTCCTTTCGATCGCTTTTTGAATGATACTATCATCGCTGCATTTAATGAACTTTCTTAAAAAATTTGGAGCGATTTTGTTTGTGATGCATCGTTTTATGAAACGTATTTTAGCTGCAATATTTCTTCTTTTTTCGTGTAATTTTAAGAAGAATGTTATATCTTTTTCGCATGGGAAATCTTCATTAAAAGTAAAATAGTTGAATCCTACCTTTGGATGGCCATCTTTTATTTTTGTTGCCACCGCGTGTTGTCAGTTTATTTAATGTAGGTTGCTACTTAATGGCTTGTAAGCTCATATGAAATTGTAATCTTAAAAGAAGTTAGGAACAGTGAAGTTGTTACATATACAACTGAGTCAGTATTAGGTGACACTAAAACTTCACTAACTGATTAATTCTTCAGAACATGTTTCAAGATAGTGTTTTAGTGTCACCTAATACTGACTCAGTTGTATATGTAACAACTTCACTGTTCCTAACTTCTTTTAAGATTACAATAATAATCATCTTTTGCCGGTAATAAATAAATTGCAAATCCCCGAACTTCTCTTTGCAGATGATTTGGTAGTAGGGTGCATTACTGTAAATGGGTTAAAATGGTTATTACAAGAGGTAGATAGAATGGAGTTTAAAGGTAAATAGAGAGAAAGCCCAAATTCTAGCATTTAAGAAATCGCTAAATTGAGTAAACATGAAAAATGGAAGAAGGGAAATAAAGTATATAAAGTTGTGTGCGATTGTACATACCTGCGTATAAGAATAGATGCAAGGGTGAAATGGCAAAAACAAATGAAATCAGCACTAGCAAAAGGAAAATCAGCTATGATGGCTGTAGGGGGGTGCCTATATAAAATACCTGAGATGGAGATGAAATGGCTGGAAAGGGTGTATAATTCAGTGGTAAAGGCTCGAATGCTCTATGGTATTGAAATTTGGGGACTTGAGAAAGGTTGGGAGGTTGTAGATCACATTCATAGGATGTTTTGTAAGGAAGTTTTACGGCCGCCAATAGCAACAGCAAAGAAGTTGTGCAGATTGAAATAGGAAGAAGTACAAGAAAGGGAATAGTTATGGAGAGAGCTTTAAAATACTGCTGTAGGATTTTAAATTTATATGATGATAATTTATTGAAACAATTTTACAAAACACAGGTTGGGTTAGTAACTTGAGATATAATATAATATAATCTCAAGTAATGGATATGGGGATGTATGTAGAAAAAGAGAAATAAACCACAAAGGTTTCTGGAAGGAAGTTAGGAAAAGATTCAAGGACATAGAGATCCAAAAATTATTTAGTCTATTATCTGAGAAAAGGTCACTAGTTTTATATCTCAATGAAAAATAGCTGGGGAAGAGAGAGATATATAGATAACACTAATAATGAAGAAAGAAAGGGGATAGCCTGGCTAAGAGCAGGAATATGGAGGCTAAAAGGTCAAAAAATGGATACCCATAAGGCATGTGCCCATTATGTGGGGATATAGAATGTGTAAAACATATAATTTATGCATGTAAAGAAACTGAGACTTGCAGAAAAGAAAGTATAAGATTAAACATTAGGAAGAAAAGTAATGTTAATAAAATAATAGAAAAAAAACTGTAAGCACATAGGGATATTTTTACAGAAAGTAAGAAATAAATGGAAATGGACTGTGAAGAAAAGAAAGGAACATAGATTAGGAGAGAGTGTTCTAGAATCTGGTAGTAAGCATATGTTGTAGTGCTTTAATAAAATTAGTATTAGTAAGAGGTGGAAATTAGTAAGAACTCGGTCCCCTGGAATTCCAGTAGGTTGTTGCTGACAAACCGGGGACTGAAGTAAACAACATGGAAATTTTGTATTTTGTTTTAGTTTTATTAGAATTTAGATAAATGGGATAATACAAAATTAATTATTGTATCCAAACTTTTTTAAATATAAGGGGTCACACCTAAAATGGCCTGGGCCAGATGGGTGGAAGCCCCTTAGTAATAAGAGTTTGTATTTTTTAATGTACTTTTTCTTGGCATTGCAATAAATTTAATAATAATAGTATATGAAGTTAACTACTATTGTAGGGATAGCCATGAGAAATATTGTCAATTGCAGGAAAACTTTCTGCAAATGATTTGCAACAGTAAACAGTTGACATTTTTCTATAAAGTGATAGGAAATGAAAATTCTTTGCTGTTTACAAAATCTCCAGACCATTACTCAAAATAGCATTTGCATATACAGAAAAGGAAATGGATCTCTACATATATTAACACTGCATGGCATGTTCTGACTCTCATCAAATTATAACCAGCATTGAGGGCCACCCTGATATATGCACAGTTAGCAATTGGTAGGACTGATCTGCTGCAGAAGGCAAGGTCCCAAAAATGGGTTGTCATACAATAAAATAAATATAATGTTTTCAATCAATATAAAATATGCCATTCTTTTAACACTGTTTAATTCTGTGCAAAATTTTCAGCATACCTAGCTGAATTGCAGAGTAATTGCATTTTTTAAATTAAGCTACCTTTGCATATGTTTACTAGGCACATGATGTATATCTGTACAGTTTGTCAGAGCATGGTAGTAGACATAATGAACAGTTATAAAGAAACAGTACAGTATATTTAAATATTTTAGCTGGTTAATAAATTAAACACTAGACCCAAAGTTGTGGGTTCAAATCTGACCAGAGTCAATTGATTTTTTGGGTGTAATAATCCTAAGCATGGCTTCTTTGGAAGGGAAATAATGCTGTGGGTCCCAGTCATAGATTTATGGCATAAAAGAACTTCAAGCCTTAAAGAAGGGGCCTCTGAACAATTTCATGCCCTGAATTGAATGGGATGCTTCTGACCTGAGATGTTAAAGAGTACTCTTAAATTAAATAAATAAGGATTGCACACTCTTATTTCCTCACTTACCAAGGTTTATCAGCAAAACATGTTTCATGAACTCTTGTCTACATCTCGGCTGCTAGTTGATTGACAGGCAATTCAAATTGGATGTCACAAAATTTTGTAATTTATTCATCATCTATTGGATTTCAAAATTCATCAAGCTCTCTTTATATTTCCTATTGTAGGTATTTTCCCATAAGCTAAGTTCCATTGGTCAATATATTGATTGCAACAATTTTTATTTCTTTTTCTATTTTCTGATTCATTTTAAAAAATTTTAAAAAAAAGTTAATTCCTGAAACATTCTGTAAGTCTGATATATATAGACACACACACACACACACACACACACCCACACACACCCACCCACGCATCCACCCACGCACCCACACACGGACATGCACGCACGCACGCACACGCACACACACAGTACTTTTTTTCAGCCAGAATGGTTTGAACCCATTCTGGTAAACATTTTGCCATTAAATTTTCTGACAAAATATTTTTTACAAGCAAGACTGAAAACTAAGGTTGCCGCTACTGCCGAGTTCAAAATTTACTTTTCATAAAATTACAATCTATGCATCTTTGGTTACTAACCTCACACTTAGCTTGAAGTTAGATTCATTTCCATGTGATGGAAGGCTATGCCTATAATCAATAGCAAGGTCAATAAATATTTATCAATGTTAAATATACAGAGATTGATCGATAGTCAATGAGAACTTCCTGTTCGGTTTACCATATCAGGTTTGTTCACTTTAAATGCGGTAGAGCTACATTGCACATGCAGCTTATACTGCCACAGGTGGCCATTAAGGCACAAACTCATGAGCAGGAGGTCTTCAAATTCCACCAGTACCGTCCTCCCTGACTGAGGTATTTTCCAGGTTTTCCTCAGTCCTCATATATGGCAAATGCCAGAGAGGTGCCCTAAACTTAGGCCTGGAATGTTTCCTTCTTTAAAAAATCCTTTCCCAATATATCATTTCATCTCGTGTATCATCAGTGTCCACTGCCTGTGGTGCCTCAGTAGTAAATACAGTTGTTAAACACCATTAAAAAAAAATGTACAACTTACACTGTAGATAGCATGTGAACAAGTTTCTTTGCTTGAAGTTTTACATCATGAATGGTAAAAATATGCAATATATTCTTCAGCTTCCTCAGTTAAAAAATTAAGTTTACATATAGTCAAAATAAGTGTTGATTGCAATGGAGACAAATGCAAGTGAATGTAGAGAAATAAAATATGTAGTTGTTCAAGTAATGTGGAAGATGAAGAAGCTATACCAGACTGTTGAATTCCTAGCCAAAAGGAAGATTTCTGCAAGAAAAATGAGTGACTGGCATTGAAAAATAAGAAAATAGGTTGCAAAATATGCAAGCAAGTAGCAAGTTTCACAGTAGAAAAGTGCAAACAAGACATGAACATTTCAAAACCCTGGGCTAATATTTAGATTTCTGATTATGGTGGCAGTAAAAAAGAGCAGATAACTTTGCTATGTAAAAAAAATCCATGACCATAAAAATCAGCTCATCACACATCACAGCCCTGAAGTGATGGCTTCTGCAACAGAACAGAAATTGGAGGCAGCTTACATGAAAGCATTTTAATATGAAAAATATGTCACATATAAAATCTTCAGAACAGCATTCAAAGTTGCAAAGAAAAACCAAGCATTAAATGACATGAATCTGAAATTGATGTTCAAGAAATTAATAGTTGAGACATGGTTCAAATCTAGATTCCACTAATGCCTGCATTAATATAGTGAAACATATTGGAACTGAAATTAAAAAAAAAATAAAAAAAACAGTTATTATGAAAATAATAGAATCAGATTGCAAGATATTCCTTCTAATTGACGAAACTTCTATTTAGCCAGTTATTCACAAAATAATTATACATGTATGTTTGTTTTGTGTGTGTGTGTGTGTGTGCGCACGTGCATGCGCCTAAAATGAAGGAACATACAAGCCTATTTTTTTATATTTTCGAATTAGAAAATGTTTCTCTATAAGGTATTTTCCAGTGTTTGATGAATGTTCTGAATGAATTGGGGTTTAATAACATTTTTTTTTTTAATTTATTGCTCTTGCTTTTAATGAAGCAGCTGTGATGGTGGATACAAAGAATAGGGTAGTGGTACCTATTAAAGAAAAATATTCACATGATTCGGTTTGGAATTGCGCCAACCATAGGCTGGAACTATCTGTTGGTTGTGCCATAAAAAAATAGACTTCCCATCACAAATGTATCACTTCAACTCATTTCTTGATAAACTTTCTACCTTATACAAACATTCACCCAAAAATTCCAGAGAACTTGGAAAAATGTTTGAAGATTTAGTAAAAAAAATCTTTAAAATTGGAAGAATATTAAGTATGCATTTGCCTACTTCTAGTTTCAGAAGTGTTTCTGCATTATGGAAAGATTATGAAGAATTCCTTGCTCATTTTACTGTGACAAAAGAGGATGAATACAGGGACAAGTCTGAAAAAGCAATGTATGAGGGACTGTTAAAGAAAATAACAAGTGTAGATTTTGTTTTGGACTTTAAAGGAGTCACTTTGGAGAAAATGATAAATTGATCAATTGCAAATCACTCTTATTGATCCTAAAATGTTCTATGACAACCTGAAACAATGAATGGAAAATCACATTTTGTCTAAAGAAATCACACTAATACAAGAATGAACAAAAGTGCTGTCCAGAGTGTTGGCCAGGCAACATTGAGAAGAATTTGACATTTTGTGAAATTGAAATGGAGAATTTATGCAAGAGGCTTAGGATTCCAGAGAGACAATTTCTAAGAGGTTATCATGAATTCCTGATATAGAAGAAAATTGCCTGCTACACTATTGCAGCAGTAAACCAATAACAGCATCCCCATTTCTACTGATGAATGTGAACATGACTTTTCCAAAATGAACCTTGTTTTACCCCAACAAGAGCTGCTCTACAAATCAAAACCTTGATTGCATTGATGTATCAAATGGTTGGTCCTCTTCTACATGCTTTTTGTCCTTTGCCATATGTCATTTTCCTTTCCTGAAAGGCAGATCTTGACAGCCTATGATAAGCCCTGTTTGGAACTTATTGTGATATAAGGTCTTTTTAAACCTATGTTTTTATTTTATGGTAAGATCGAGTGATAGAGTTGCGGTAAACTTTTTCCATGAAAAAATATCACCATATATATATTTCTCTCTCTCTCCAATATATATTACAATCTGAACAGTAAATATGGTGGATGCCTGGTTTCTTTTGTAAATTTGTCTCTATATTTTGATGGTATAAAAGCTTAAGAGTGACATGTGAGTTTTTTAATTTAAATTTATTTTTCTCTAATGACAGTGTAGTGCCTTTCTTTATCTGTTCTTGCTTTTTGAACATCTATGTCTTCTTGTTCACTTCTTTCTAAAGCCATTGTATTCAGCTAAATTTGATTGTATTTCTTTATTATAATCTGACTGCCTCTGTGGTCTTATGGTCAGTGTGTGTGTGTGTGTGTGCCCACATATCCAAAGGTTTTAGATTCATTTCCCATAAGGCCAGTTGTCTAGGTAAGCTTTTTTCCAGAGATTTTCCTTACCCTGAAATGGTGAGTGCATGGCAACTTTGAGCATCATGGACTTTTTTTTTTAATCAGACTGGTAAGCTCTAGTATTGAAACTGTTATCTTTAATGTAATTGTCAGTGTGTGGGTTTTTAAAATATCAATTTTACATGAAATACATGTATAATGTACTTCATGAAATGCATGAAGTACATTAAAATAAATAGTTTCAATACTAGATCCCCCTAGCCTGCAATAATCAATAGCTTAACATATGGACTGATAAACACCCCCTTAAACAAAACAGAATACAATAAAGAATATAGTTTAAATTTGCAGATTACAATGGCTTCAGTAAAGAATGTGTTATTATTATTATTATTATTATTATTATTATTATTATTATTATTATTATTAATGTTTAATGCCCGTCTTAACTACTGAGGCACCAAGGCAGTCGACACTGATGATATATGAGATGAAAGGTAAGCTGGAATGATTTTTTTTTTTTTTTTAAGGAAGGAAGTATTCCAGGCCCAAATTTAGGATACCTTCCTGGGAGTAAAGAACTAATAGATAAATGGCTACAAAGGGCTAAAAAGTGAGAATGGATAAATTAAGTTACTACACTGTAATTAGAGAAAAAGAAATTGAAGTGAAAATAAAACCATACCATCCTTGGGGTTTTCAAAAATTTCAAAAAATGTTTGAAGAATTTAACAATACTTTGGCTGCACAAAACAAATACAGTATAAAAATCTCATAACATCAAATCAATGACAGAATTTTCCCAGAAATGAAAACAGGCATGCACCAAATTAATTGTTCAGATTATAATAAATACACATTGGGAAAACAAAAAAAGAAACACAAATGTCGGACTTAAAGATCATTTATAGAATATTAGATATAATAGAAAAGAAATTAAAATTTTAAAATTGGCATACTGATTATTTGAATTTTGTGTATGGGAAAAGATCTAAAACAGAAAATGTGAACATAGTATGATAAATTTCAAAATCCCAACAGATGATGGATTAATGACAACATTTTGTAACCTTCTGCCAGAAATCAGCCTATAAGCATTGGAGTTACAATTTGCATTCCCCATTAGACAACTGACACCCAAGAATGTGGACAACAGTCCACAAAACATGTTCTACCAATAAACCTTGGTAAGTGGAGAAATACATGTGTGTAATCGACTCACCAGCTAAAACATTTAATTATTATTAAGTTCTGTACTATTAAAGTTTTATATAGTTGCATTTAAGTAGAACAGCCCAGTATTGAATAGTAATGTACAAACAAGCGTTGTTTCATGTAATGTGTTTTTTAATTTACATAATTGTTTGCCATCCAAATTTAGCATGAGGATGTGTAGAGCTTGGAAAGATGGGTGATAATTTGCAAATATACTGAGCCAGAATTGGAAGATATGCAAGCAAAAGAAAGAGTACAAAGAGAAAGGTACGCTAATGAACAAAGAACATTGTGTTTATAGGCTTACTAGCCATAATGTTGATTATTGAGGGGCATCAAATTGAATGCAAGCCCCAAAGATATGAGCCAAATAATGCCTCTGTTAAAAATTATCTCAGAAGATATAGTTGATCTGAAAAAAATAGAAAAGAGGATCAAGATGAATTGGATAAGAAGATAGAAAAAGTCAAAGGCAGGCTAAATATTATGGAACAAGAAGTGCATAAAGAGCTTCAAGTATATAAAGAAAAAATGGAGTAGTTGGAGAGAGAAATAAAAGTGGAGTTAAGAAGACACAATATGTTACTATTTGAAGTCGAGGAGAAGAGAGAGAAGCAATTATTGCAAATAAATGAGATATTTGAGAAAGATTTGAAGTTGAAATTGGCTGGATGGGAAATTTGACTTGCTTTAGAATTGGAAAAAAAGGAAACATACCCAGACCAATAGTAGTTAGATTGTCAATGAATAAATTTAAATAGTCAATTCTCATCAATGCAAGGGAATTGAAAGGAATAGGAATTTTCAAAGAACAAGATTATGAAAAAGAAGAGAGTGATGTTAGGAATTCATTACTAAAGAAAATGAAACAGGCCAGGGAAGAGGGGGGGGGGAAACGTATATTAAAGGTATGGAACTATGGATCAATGGGAAGAAACAGTTTATTTTAATGATTTATTTATGGACGCTCTTTAACAGCTCAGGTCATCAGCGTGAAGAAACAGTATATGAGTCAGTGGCAAAATACAAAAGAGTAGATATTGAGAAATGCCAATTCAGCAAAGTATTTGGAAACAAAAGCAACTGGTGTCCAAACTGAGGAAAGAAGAGGAGATTCACCAGCAAGACTCATTATGGTAGGTGCAGAGAGGAGAAAAAGAAGAGGATACCTATGTGACATCACTAAGGAGGTGTGCCACACTAAACAATAGGGAAAGATCAGAAACAAAGGCCTTGTCATAAGCTGAAAGGGGAAAGTGTGATAGTGACAGTGACTTAAAGTGGGTCAACTCCCAAAGGTTGCATAATGGAGGTAGCTGATAGTGAGAATGCTGCTGCATGCGAAAGAAGAATGAAATATAGAGCAAAGTTGGAGAGATTCAGCAGAGGAAGGAGTGGTTCAAGATAGAAATTGGATTGGAAGGTGGTGTATGAAATGTAGAGGATTTAAGGTTGGAAATAATAAGTGGTGAAGCGTTTGAAATATTAAAGATATGAGACATGATAGTAATAATTAAGACTTGGTTGAACAAAGATGAAAATATAGAAGTCGAAGGATATGATTATATAGTATCTTTTTTAAGTGTTTATTTCTCATGCATCACAAACAGATTTTTTAAAATACAAATTAGACACAAATAAATAAATTATATACATAACTTTTAAATATAGCAATTAGGAACAGTGCCTTCGGCAATTCCAGAAGGCATTGAATTCGATTAAAATTTATTCCAGTTTGATTGGCTTAGCTCCTCGGTCTCCAGTTCATCAGCAGCTACCTACTGGAATATCCAGGGGACAGGGCTTTGATCCAACCAAAAACAAAACGCAACATTAAGAGTAATTTATACATTCAATACAATATTAAGTTATATTTCCCTACAATACTACACCTTCCTTCTTTTTTAATTAAACACACTCGGCCAAATTTCTATCCTTGAGAGTTGCTTATTCCTTAGGGCCTTATACACACTAACATCCTGGTTATTGGTGTATAAGGGTCCTGTTTAACTAATATTAGATAACTAGCCCCATACCCTCCCCTACTCATTTCATCCTCTTTTCACTATCTGACAATTTTATTCTCAAGCATATTTGCTAAGTATTTTACACCCATAACCATTTTTGTCTTTCCTGGCCTATGTATTTTCCTAGTTCCTTAATGTTTTCATCTGATTTTAAATTTAAAATTCTTCTGCCTCTTATTTCACCCCATTTTCATAATAGGAACTGTTCCCTCCAAAATTTAGTTTGCTTACATTCTAGTATACAATGCCAAGTACTATCTGGTTCTGCACACAGAGGACATTTCCCCTTAGTATGTCCAATTTTTAATCCACTTAAATATTTTACTCCTGTTCTAAACGATGCCAATCGTTCCCTTCCTACCTTAACACAAATTTCAATATATCTTTCTCTTCCTCACACATTTTTAGTGTACTATATAATTTCAGAGATTTTTTGGTGTTAAGATTTACTCATATTTCCTGTTTTTCTATATCCTCAATTCTTATTGTTATTTTTTTCCAAAATCCTTTACCCAATCTTTCTCTCTCGTACCATACTATTCCCATGCCCACTTCTTGAAGAATATTTTGGATTTTAGATAACAAGTTTCTCTCCCCTTAATTTTTCCTTGTGCAACTAAACACTGATTAATAATATTCTCTAATCTCCCTATTCTATACCAATATTTCAATACTCTTTCTATGACCTTACTTTTATAGCCCTATCTTCCTAGTTCTGTTAGAGCAACCTTGTTAGGTGAAGATTTAGGTAAGCCAGAACAGTTCTACAAAATAATATATTTATCTCTTTCCATCCTTCATCTGGCCCCCAAATTTCTATTCCGTCGGTCCTGGTGATGTAGTGGTTACCATACTTGTCTCCTAAACCCAAGATCGCGGGTTCGAACCCGGCCAGGACCGATGGATTTTTTCGGGCGTAAAAATCCTAAAGTATGGCTTCCTTCGGAAGGGAAGTAAAGCCGTGGGTCCCGTGTCGTACATTTACGGCACGAAAAAGAACCTCAAGCCTGAAAGAGAGGCCTCTGAGCAAAATTTGTCGGCCGTTTCACGCGCTGAGTTGAATGGGACATTGATGACCTGAGATGTTAAAGAGCATTCATAAATAAATAAATAAATAAAAAATTCTATTCAATACATCATTCTGCTCTCCGCTATTCAGCAATATATTGCAAATTTGGTATTTTCTTTACACAAGATTTGCTGCCGCCCCCCCCCCCCTCCCGCTCTCTCTCTCTTGGGTCGCTGCATTTCCCATTACTAGTTTCTTGACAATTTCAATTTCTGTGCCCTCCCACCAACATTTTTCTTGTGTTTTTTTAATTTGAAACCTTTTTTCATCACCATTATGTTAAATTTGTTTTTATTTATCTTAAGCCCCCATTCTCTATAAAATGTGCCGATAGTTTCTAATGATCGTTAAAAGAGCCTATTATGAAATCATCTGCAAAGAGCAGACCCGGTATCTCTATATTATTTATAGTTGGCAAATGTACCATTACCTTTGCTAATTTCTTCTAAAATATGGTCGATAAACAGATTGAAGAGAACTGAACTTAATTTACATCCTTGTCTTAGATCTACATTGTTAGATTTTTTTTTCGGTAGCTCTCCTTCTCTCATATGTAACACAAAATTCGTTTTCCTTATAAATATTCTGAATTACCTTTATAAAATTCTGGCTTACTCCTTTCTTTCTCAGTTTAACCTCCAGTGCTTCTCTAGAAATTGTGCTGAAAACTTTTTCCAAGTCCAGAAACAACAAATGGATTCTACCTCTTTTGTTACTAAGATGTTTATTGACTAATGTTCTAATTATAAAATATTATCAACTGTTCTTTTATCTTTCCTGAAGCCTGATTGAAATACTAAAATTTTCTTTTCTTTCTCTGCCCATTCTTGTAATCTTTTTGCTAACACTCCAGTGAAAACTTTCCCAATAATTGAAAGCAAACTAATTCCTCTATAATTTGCTTTTTTCCTAATATCACCTTTACCTTTATAAATTGGTGTTACAATTCCCATTCTCCAATTTTTTGTATTTTTCCTTCTTCAAAGATTATGTTCAGTAATCGCTCCAGTATGTTTAATCTGTTTAGGTCTTCTACCCAAGCTTTCCAACATTCCCCTGGTATTCCATCTATTCCACATACTTTGTTAGGTGTTAACTTTTTAATTTGTTCCAAAACTTCACTTGAAGTTAATTTGCTATCTAACAAGTCTATTTTCCATAAATTATCAATATTCAAATTATCTTGAATAACCAAAGTTTTTACTCCCAGAAGGCCCTGAATAAACTTATACCACTCTGTTGGTGATATCACATAATTCCCTCCCTTTCTTTTGCGCATTTTACCTATCATTGTTCAAATTGCCTTGTTGTCATTCTTCTTTGCTGCCTCGTTTAATTTCTGGCTAAGCTTCTCTCGACACACTTCCTTTTTTACCTCTAATAAGCTCCTGTATTCCCATCTTTCTACAAGGTAATTGCCCCTATTTTTGTCTCCTCTCCTGTTTGTCTCCAGCGTTGTAGCTCCCTCTGTACCCTTCTTCTTGTATCAGCATATTCTTTATCATATCAGCTATCGTTCACTGTTAACCTTCCCTCAAACACTTTCAGTTTGCTTCCTGCTTTTTAATGGCCTCCTCTATACTAAAAAATACATTCTTCAACTTTTCTGTTCTCTAATAATGCTAACAAATACATATCCCTCATATGTTCCACTTTTTGATTTAAATTTGTATGGAACATTTCAGCTAAATCATTTATCCATCTGTAGTGTTTTAATTGGCTACCTAACCAGAAATTTTGCTCCCTACTGCTATCTTCTATCATTTGTATCTCCATTCTCAATGGGAAGTGATTACTTGCACTTATCATACCCATAATCTCAAAGCGAATTATAAACCTATCCAGACCTAAGGTATATTACATATCTATAACACTTTGCCCAGTTTTATTTACAAAAGTGAAAGCTCCCCTCTCATGTTTCCCTTTCACTCCATTACACATCAAGTAGTTGTTCTCTTCACAGAATTCTGTTAATTTTTGGCCCTCATTATTGAAAACTTTATCATGACTACAACGCTTCTCTAAATTTGCTTCTATTGGACCCCAGGCATTAAAATATACCCTAATCTGTTCTTCCCCTATTCTTGCATTTAGATCCCCCACTAGCATTAATTCTACATCTGTATATTTGTCCTGTAGTTCTTCAATGTTTTGTCTCAATTTCATAAACAAATTTGAATCATAAAAGCTTGAAGAGCTAGGTGAATTATAAACAATACCTAAACACACATGTGTACTTCTTCCACATACATCACTGAATTTACACCACAGCACTTCATTACCTCCTAATCCTTTTCACCTTAATTTTAAAACCTTTATCTCTTCTCACAAATAACCCTATGCCACCAGACACCCAAACTTTTCCTTTAACTTTCATTCCTTTTTTCCCATAATAATCATACCCCATGTCATTGATGACAGAATCGTTTAATATCCATGTCTCTACCACTGCTAATACATCTGCCCACTTGATTATCTGATTAATGTCACCATTTCGTATTTTCCCTATTAACCCTTCAATATTCCAGCATGCTACAGATAAGGTACACACTCCCTACACTGAATCTTTTCTCCCAAACCTATAGTTCTCCAACTTGGCTTTGCTTCTTGTAAGTCTCGCCTCTTTGTCTGACGCGACTCTTCGTTCCTCTACCTGCATAATACTTCCCCTAGGCGTGAAGACCATACTTAACCCCGCATTGCTCCACATATTCAGACCAGCCATAGCACCGCGCACTTCTCTGTTAGCATCCTCTCGCAGCTGTTGAGGAGACTGTACAATGCGGTGTGGTGATGCCATCAGTTGTTCATCTTTCCCCTTCTCTCCTTTTGCCGTTTCTTTTTCTCCGCCGCCACCTTGAATTCCTGGACTTTGATCCTCTCTACTAGCTAAGCCCGCAACTATCGTATTTCGTCCATTCATGTCCTGTTTCTTTCCGTCTATGAAAAGGTTCAAAACCCCTAACGTATGCAATCTTGCATTCTTCTCTGGCTTTTTTCATTTGCTTCAATAAAGTAACCCTATATTCCCTTTCTTCTTTCCCGTAATCTTGCTCGATGAATATCTTCATACCCCTAATTTTTTTTTTTTTTTTTTTGTGTACTTTCCAGCACCATCCATTTGAATTTCATGGTGGTACACTTGACAAGTCTCGGCCTTGGTCTAACTCCTTTTATACCTATTCTAAAGGAGTCACCTATTTCCCAGTCCTGTAGTTGGATCCCCAGCTTTTCCTTAAATATTTCTTCAACCTCTTGCCACGTTCTCTTCTCTGTACTTTCCTGTATTCCAAAAATAATAATGTTTACTTTCCTGTTATTTGCCTCTGGTTTTTTTAATCTCCTTATCCTTCGGTCATGGTTCGCGAGATCTTGTTTCACTCTTTGTTGATAGCTTGCAACAATCTCTCTCATATCTTCGGTTAATCTGCTTATTCCGTTTCTAGCCTCTTCTCCATCTTTCTCAATTCAGTAATTTTTTCTGATATTCCCTTTAGCATTCCGGCAACCTGCTCCATTTCCGGACCGGGATTTAATTCCACTCCGCTGATCACCAATAAAGCCATCAACACAAAGCCATACCAAATCATGGTCACTTGATTATTGGAACCATTTTCTTCAGCTTTAAATTTTCTTTTATTGAAAAGACCAATTCTGGTGCGATAGATTTCTATCGATACACCCATTGCACCTACTGCACACAGAGCGTGTGTAGACACGTCCGTCCTTGATCAGCTTCCGCTCACATCCTTTAAATATCATTTCTTCTCATGTATCATCAGTGTTCACCGCCTGTGGTGCCTCAGTAGTAAAAAAGGGCATTAAACACCATTCAAAAAAAAAAGCTTCTGCCCGCAACTCCCATATGATTATATAGGTGAACATGGTATAAGGAAGAGGAATAGAGGGAGGGTTTTGGTGGTGTAGGAGTATTTATAAATAAGGGTAGTGGAGTATATGCGAGTGAAGAGTTATTTACAGAAGAAAGGCAAGTAATGTAGTTAAGATAAATAAGATGAAAAGAGTCAAAGTATGTCTAAAATTTGGTATAGTGTATAATGCACCTGAGTCATCAGAGTTTTGTAATGAAAACTTGTATTTAAAACTAAATGAAAGTATGGAGGAACTACGCATACCTTATTCTATAATGGAGTTTATTATCGTTGATGATTTCAATGCCAGAGTAGGTGACTGTGACATAAGATTTATGGGTTAGAAAATCAATGTGTACAGATGAAAAGTGATGATCAGATTAGGAAAAGTAGGTATAAGGCACTAAATAAGGAATGTAGAAAGTTGATTGAGTTCTATAAGCTGAATAATGTAATTATGTACAATGGTTTAAGTTGAGAGAACCAATGGGGAGAATTCACACTTATGAGTGTAACTGGGCAGATTGTGATTTACTATATCCTATGCAGTGAAAGAATCAATCAGGTGCTTGTAGATTTTAAAGTCGTGGATGCAATAAGTAGTGGGCACTTCCTATTAAAAATGAAGATTAGCTTAGCGGATGACAGGGAACAGGAAGCAATAGAATTGAAATATAAGATGTTTTAAATGGATAGAGAAATATGCACAGTATTTCTGGGATAATTTCATATCCAAAATTGGGATATAGAAATAAGAAAGTATGGAATTTTATAGGCCCTGATAATACAAAAGATAGAGGGGGCATTGGAAAGGGTGGAGTCAATGGTAAGTTGGGCAGGAAGTAAGATGGAAGTGAATAAAAGGGGAAGCATAAAAGGTTATGTATGGTATGATGAGATTGTGTAAAGGCAAAGAAAGAGGTATTTAAGGATTTAATAAGATGGAGAAGGTCAGAAGAGGAAGATGATAGGCAAATATTTTTGTTAAAAAAAAAGGGTGATATAAGTGTCTAGTGCAGGATAAAAAGAAATTGTTGCAGTAGAGAATGGGTGAAACAATCAAGGAAGCTTTTTTTCTTTTTTTTTTCCCTTCCCCCATTTTTTTTTATGAATAGTGTTTAACACCCCTTTTTACCACTGAGGCACCACGTATGCTGATGATACATGAAATGAAATGATACAATGCGAAAGGAAGTTTTAAGGAAGGAAACATTCCAGGCCTAAGTGTAGATACCTCCCCAGCATTTACCATTTATGAGGACTGAGGAAAACCTGGAAAAAACCTCAGTCAGGGAGGGCGGTCCTGGCAGGATTTGAACCTCAGACCTCCCACCCATGAGTCCGTGCCTTAACGACCTCGGCCAACCTGTGACAGTAATAAGGAAGCTATGAGAGCTAAAGATAGTAGATATATATGGTCAGTTGTTAAAGGATATTTTGAGAAAGACAAGAATAGGAAATAAGATAACACCAATAGAATAGAAATATCACTTTAGTAGGGAGTTTTAAAAGGTTGAGAGTTTTGAATTAAATTTAGATACCACTCTTTATCTTGTGAACAAGATAAGAGTTTTTAGATAAAGAGTTTACTATGAATGAGGTGGATTAAAAGATGAAAATTTTGAAAAGAAAAAAGTCTTCTGAAATAGATGGAATTTTAGGAGAATTTTGAAAAAAACATTTAGGGAAATGGAAGGAGGTATGAGGATGGTAACCAAGTTATTAAATATATAGGATTAAGGAGAGGAAGATAATATCTGAGAGCTGGAAAGTGATCACAATTGTACGATTATATAAAGGGAAAAGTGATGTAAATAACCCAATCAGCTACAGAGAAATTAGTCTCTAATCCATTTTAGTTCAAATATACACTGGTATATCAGCTGAAAGGTTGCAGGAGGGGCCAGAGAATTATCAGAATTTCAAGCAATTTTTAGAAAAGCAAAAAGAACAATAGATATTTTATGATAATCCATACAATAGTAGATAAATGTTTAAGAAATAAAAGGGGTAAGTGTATATTATCTTTGCAGATTTTGAGAAACCACTTGATATAATAAATAGGGATGCATGGGCATACAATTGAGGTGCAAGGGAGTCAGTATTGAATTTATCCTGGGACTTTAAAAATTTTATGAAGGAATCAGGTTTTCTGTCAAATGTGAAGGTAATAGCACTACAGATTATACTAGCCTACAAATTTACACTATGTGATTATTGCCTAAAGTAAATAAAGTGACTTTATATAATCTCTATGTGTTTAATCCAAATTTTCAATCAGCTTACTCATATCATGTCAGAAATTTTTGCAAAATCACTTTAAATATATTGTATAACTATGTGAATGTCATCACAAATTTTTAGTTAATTTCTTTTATTTCAAATGCAAAAAATATGTTAAAAAAAACTAGCTAAAACTATATATATGATTGATCATAAATATCACTAGAGTATTTTTGTTTTGTTTTGCCTTGTTTACTTTACTACTGAATATATAAATTTGCACAATGTATCACATAAAAATTACAGCCATTGCTTCTTAGTTGAGAAAATCCTGCTGCTCCTCTTCCTTTTATGTTTATCTTCAGGTATTTCATGCTCTAACATCCAACAATAGTCAGCAAGCATAATGATGCTCCAACATCTCTGTACCTCCTTTCAAACTCCTGCAAATCTTTGTGAAATCGTTTGCTTTGCTCTTTGTTCAAAAATCCTATATTTTGGGGGGAAATAATATAGGTTAGAAAATAGAAAATTAATTTTGGGACTCGTGAACAACCAAGCTCCTTGTATGTTTCAAGCATGTTAGCCACAATGTTTTGGTAATTAGGATCGTTGTTGTTACCAAAAAAGTTTGAAACCGCTTCACAAAAAGAGATACCCATGCTGCTTCCTCTTTTTCATCCATTGTGTTTTTAAATGCTGCATCAGTTATCAGTTTTCTTATATCAGGACCATTAAATGCACTTTCTTTTAATTTTGCTTTAGATAGTAGTGGAAATCTCTCACTTGAAACACATCTCCTTCCATATTTAAAGCCTTTACAAACTGTTTCATTAAGCCAAGCTTAATGTAGAGAGGTGACAGCAGGACTTTATAAGGACTCACAAGGCTTTGGTGCCAACATTAATGGAATAGACTTCTAAATTTTCTCGAGGTAGCCAGTCTTTCTTAGTCCAGTGATCAACTCCTGTCATGCTATCCCACAGACATAGAAAGTATGGAAATTTGGTAAAACTAGATGGTTGACCCAGCAGCACAGTAAGAATTTTAGAATCACCACAAACTTACCAGTTATGTTCTCTGTAGTTCATTTTAAATAACAGCAGATACAAATTTTCATGATTCTTTGAGGATCACTGAATAGGCAGGCACTGAAGCAAAAATATTTCCTATAAACTTCACTTGGAAGCATTAATGAGCAATTTCCATTCATGTAGGTCATATGTTTTAACATAAGTTCTTTCATATTACTGCAGCATACAAGATGACCATCTTCAGAGAATAATGGATTTAAAATCTGTTTTGTGTTATCAGTACCAATAGAACAATGTTTTTAATTGCAGTAGATTTTTTTCCTTGGAGTCTAGAATCTAACAACTCAGCTAACTCTTTAGGGAGGGCAAAATCCCTCATTAAGTCATTTAATACACTCTGGTTAAAACACCCACATTATGCTGCAGACGATTCTGGTAGATAGCACTCATTGTGACTTGTCACAATTTTCCTCACTTCTACAACAATTTGGATGAAAATTGTTAAATTTCCTGGTCACACAGGGATTGGTACATCAGGTCCATGGGGCAAAGGTAAAATAACTGGAAGAACAACTGGATACTTAGATTTGATTCATTGGAATTTTCACAGTGAAACATAGTATCATATAACAAATTATTTATGAGGAAATCACTTAAATTTCACTAGTTTTGTTCCACTTACTTAGACATGTTTCAAAGGCAAATTTCCTTTATCGTCAGCATGGTTCCACTGTCATCTTTCCAGTGTAATATTTAGATGTAGCTCTTTGGATTTTATAAAATTTTTGATGTGGTTACTGTTGTTTGAAAGATTAAAATTAACTAAATTTTCTTTGTATTCGTTCAAGAATATTTTTTCCCACACTGATAATTCTATGGGTATTTGAAGAGCTTTTAAGTGTTTTGGAATTTTTTTTTTTTTGGCCAAAAATGGTATGCTACTGCTGATTTATCTGTATGTTTATATTTTACATTTCTCATGTGTTCCTTAAACTGTATGGTAATGTTCCTTTTTGCTTTACTATATATTTATTATTGCAGTCTTTGCAACTGATTTCGTAAATGCCTGATTGTTTTTGTCTTTTGTGTTGGTTTTTAGGAGGTTTTTCATATTGCATTTATTCACTGGAGCCAAAATAATGTTGGCATCTTTAAAAATCTTTTTAAATTTTTGATGTGCCCATGGATGGAATGTGAATTTCTTATAGATCTGCTCTCCTTTGTAACCTTTCAGTGTGGTGATTTCTTTTATTTGTTTTCGTTTTTTGAATTTTTGTATTTTTTTTTTTACCAAAAAATCATGGATATAGCACAGAAAAATGACTACACAATAGAGCTGGTAAAGAAAAAGATAGAAAAATTCAAAAAACGAAAACAAATAAAAGAAATCACCACACTGAAAGGTTACAAAGGAGAGGAGATCTATAAGAAATATTCATTCCATCCATGGACACACCAAAAATTTCAAAAGATTTTTAAAGATGCCTACATTATTTTGGCTCCAGTGAATAAGTGCAGTTTGAAAAACCCCCTAAAAACCAACACAAAAGACAAAATTCTGTCGGGAAATCAATCAGGCATTTACGAAATCAGTTGCAAAGACTGCAATAATAAATATATAGGTAAAACAAAAAGGAACATTACCATACGGCTTAAGGAACACATGAGAAATGTAAAATATAAACATACAGATAAATCAGCAGTAGCATACCATTTTTGGCCAAAAAAAAAATTCCAAAACACTTAAAAGCTCTTCAAATACCCATAGAATTATTAGTGTGGGAAAAAATATTCTTGAATGAATACAAAGAAAATTTAGTTAATTTTAGTTAAATTTCCAAACAACAGTAACCTCATCAAAAATTTTATAAAATCCAAAGAGCAACAAATTAATATTACACTGGAAAGATGACAGTGGAACTGTGCTGACGATGAAAGAAATTTGCCTTTGAAACATGTCCAAGTAAGTGGAACAAAACTAGTAAAATTTGAGTGATTTCCTCATTAATAATTTGTTATATGAAACAATACATGTTTTATTGTTTATATATATACCACTCCATTGTCAACAGCTTCGTAAGTACACTTATTTGAATACATGTTTTGCTTTTTATTTTTAGAATTGTACCCCTTCACATCACATGAACAGAAGTAGCCCAGTCATTACATGGTTTGACTGCTCTTTCCAAACCATAGGTATTCCAAAATATAGCTTATACAGTTTTCTGCCATTAACCTAATGACAAAGTTCTTCAGTGCATGCTCTACAGGCTTTGTGTGGTACCCAAACTTTACTTTGGTTTCCAAGTTTGATTTCATAATAGGTATGAAATGACTTTTTCACAAAATGTATGATATTACGACTTTACTTAGCACAATGAATTTCCCACATATTTAACAAAAGTGATTTGGATTATTTAGACATCCTTGATGCGACATGGTAAATTCTTTCTTACTGAACTAAAAACTCACAACATTCTACTTCAAAATAAAGCTTCAAACTGATTCGTTTCGAGATGAAACAGAGACTAATGAGATGTGAGAGGAACCAGACTGGATGTGTACATGCTTGTAAAGATAAAATTAGATGTCTCTCTAACAAAGTGGGTGGTTGACATTCTTATCTCTCTGAAATAAATATAATGGCAAAGCTGCGTGTAATGTCGCTCTAACTTCCTGATCCGCTTGCACCCCCTACCAAATAAGAAACTTGGATTTTGCTATAAACACCATAAAAATACATAGATTAAATTTGGTTTTAATATCTTGAGATGCTAAAACTGCATATATGTTAAAGTATTACAGTTTTAATATGTTATAATTTTCAAAATGTGGTATAAAAAATTTAATTTAAAATAACAAAATAACGGTATGAATTTGATTTTAGCATGCTAGAAATATGTCAAAAGAATTCAAACTTTGAAGGCAGTCATTTCATCGCAGACTAGTGTTATATGAGGCAAAATTTGGGTTTGAGATAGGAATGTAAATTGAGCTCAATATTATTTAATTTGTTTATAGATGCTATCTTAGATAGGATCATGAAAAATAATAAGCACTGTCCAATTATTGGAAAGAAGGAGGTACTAGGATTGCTTTTCACTGACAATCTCCTAACAGGAGCAATAATCATGATAGGATTACAACATGCCATTGATGAAATTACTAGATTTTGTTTAGAATGGGGTCTAAGGATAAATAGTAAAAAATCAAAGATAATAGTATTTAAAAAGATCAGTATTTAAGGAAAGATGAGACGTGGTTTATAAACAGAGACCCAATAGAGATAGTGAAAGAATTTCATTATTTGAGGGTAAGATTTACAAGTAATGGAAGATGGAAAGTCCAGTCTAAATATGCACAAGCTAAAGGTAAAATAGCCTTGAAAGCCATCAGAATAAGTGTGTACAAAGTTCCCATATTGCAAATGAAATAGCTAGAAGGACTATATGAGGCTGTTGTTGAGTCAAAGATGTATGGAGTAGAAATTTGGGTAGTGTCAAAGGGGTGGATGAAGGTTGATGTGGTACATACGATATTTTGTAGAGAGGTTTAGGGGTTACCAAAAGGTTCACCAAAGGGTTAAGTTTGGCAGAACTAAGAAAAACAGGAAGAAAAGGTGTAATAGTGGAGAAAATCTTGAAATATTGGCACAGACGTTTAAAATTAGATAATAACAATGTACTGAAAGAATATCTCAAGTATCAAAAATATGTATTGAGAAGAGAGAGTTAGTTTGGGAAACTATTAGAAGAAATTGGAATGGGGGATGTGTGGCAACTGAGTGAAAGTAACATCAGTACATTTTGGAAAGAAGTGAGGCAGAGAGTAGAAGATAAAGAAAAAGAAGAGATTTGGGCTAGCTTTGAGGATAAAAGGTTTTTAGACTTGTATAAAATAATTAAAAGAAGTTGGGAATGGGAGTAATATATGGATAATTATGATCAGTTCAGAAGAATAGGTCTTGATTGAATGTGTACCAGCTTATTATTTCTAAAAGGGTTAAGGAAAAATTTTAGAGAAGGATACATTTTGTGGGGGCAAGTGAATAGTACTTTCCATTGTCTAATAGAATGCAAAATGGTAAAAAGGTGCAGGGATGGTATCTGTAATGAAAAATGAGACAAACTACAAGATATAATGGCAATTAAAATGTTGTCAGATATGAAGGTAGAGAAAATAAACAAGATTGGGAAATCCTTAGGAAAAGCAAGAGATAAGTGGAGGACAAGTATAAGGAAGGAACTTGAGGGCACACACAGTTGTGAAAATTATAATTTATTTAGATATTTTGTTTGTTTATGTAAATGTAATTATAATGTTGTTTGCTTTATTAAAAATGAATTAATTCATTATCTGCTCTAGTACATATTGTTTTGTTCATGATACTTTTTGTACAGTACATTTGCCAGGTGATGAGTATGGTTGATAAATATTTCTTTTTAAGCAACATCCCTGAACAACCTGTGAAAGTTTGATGGTATAGTTCTAGGTATTCTATATATTATGTCTTAACATTCACTACCATCATGCATGCTATGCTGATGTAATATTTTTTCTCTATATTTCTTGATTTATACACACTAGTAAGACAGTGCTTTAATTTAAGTATTTTGGTGCAGACAGTTCCAGAAGAAACTTAACAGAAGCAATTCGAATAACAGGTGATACTTACCATGAAATAGGAAAATTATTTGAAGAACAACCAAAGCTGGATTGGGAACCATTGGGAGATCTGCTACATTTATACAAAGGAATAATTTCTTCTTTTCCTGATATTCTTACTGTACATAAAGTAAGTAGTCAAAATATCATATTCTAAAGAATAGACTTTTAAGTAGCCAAAATGATTAAGGTTTGTTAATTAAGATCATTGTATGATTGAGTCAAACTACACACTGTTATTGCTGCACTTACTTGTTTATAATATGTAGAAACTAGTTTCAAGAACTCTTTTGTTTGCACCCTCAGCTAACTATTGACTGCTAGATAATGTGTTAGGCTGTGAGACTGTGCATTCTGCTCTGGTGGAGATGTGATGAGCTCAAAGTTTATGTTTTCATCCCCGGAAGTGTCATAGTTCATTAAACTGTCTCTGTATTTGTAAATGTAGAATTTCTCCCATGTTGCTAATTCTGTAGGTCCTTGTACTGATTTTAATAATTTTGCTTTATTCACTATGTTGTGGTTTTCTGTCCAGAAATGAGATGTTAATGCTCATATCTCCATTTGCTTGTATTTTATGTTCGTATAATGTTCTTTTACGCAAGTGCCTATGTTTCTCTTTGTTTGTTGAATGTAGATTTTATCACATTTTGCACAATTTATTTTGTAAATACCTGCTTTTTTCTCAAAGAGAAACATAGACACATGCTTAAAGTAATATTTTATGAACATATTTAGGAACATAGGAACAATTCATCACACCTCCGCCAGAGGAGAATGCACATTCCCACAGCATAAATTATGCAGCAGTCGATGATTAGCTGAGGATGCGAACAAAAGGGTTCGTGAAACTAGTTTCTACATATTATAAACAAGTAAGTGGAGCAATAAGAGTGTAGTTCAACTCAGTCTTACAATAATCTTAATTATTTGATTAGCTTCACTGTACAAGTCCCAATTAACATTTTTGTTAATGTTTGTTAAATTTATTTGTACTGTATACAGGCTGAATCACCCACCCCTATATATTTGTGAATTTATGCAACCTACTAAGTGGCAGTTGTATCTTAGGCCTGTTTTCATATACCACTATTGACTCATTTACATAACCTGTAGTTGAATTGGGTTACTCTACATTCAGTGCTAAAGTGGTTTAAGTAGAAGAATGTAGTCAGGATAAAAATCCATCCCATAAACATTGTACACTTATAATAACAGCTACACTAGATTCTAGCAGATTTTATAAACTGTTACAGTTTCATCACATCCCCAACATCTCCCACTGAACAAAATAAGTCAAAAAAATAGTGGAACTATGCATTTGGCAACCTAATAGGCTAACCAATTTTAGAAGCCTGCCTATACTCCAATTGGGAGGTGAACAGTCATGTCACATAGGAGATCGTGAATAAATAAGTTGGTATATGTTTACAGAATGTTGGAATCCACACAGCAAAACTTTTGTTAATCTTATTTTGATTTAAAGTAAAACACTAAAAATCATGTCATCATATTAAAACTCTCTTGAAGTTTCACAAACATAATTATAAAAGTAATTTTGGGACATG
This sequence comes from Metallyticus violacea, assembly GCA_030762175.1. Taxonomy (NCBI): domain Eukaryota; kingdom Metazoa; phylum Arthropoda; class Insecta; order Mantodea; family Metallyticidae; genus Metallyticus; species Metallyticus violacea. Next base: position 80,123,635 of record CM060846.1, on the reverse strand, counting down.
TTTTGTGAGGTACATTTTTCTCACATTGTCAACCAATCGACAACTGACGAGTCAATTTTGGTAAGGTATGTGTGTCGCTATGTTTGCTCTGGTGGTCTGTTAATGAACTTAAACAATATGTTGTCTGCTTCCGGTATATCAAAATTCATAAGTTTGTATTCATATTATTTTATGTAAATATTTCCCCATATATTAAGTTCTTTCGGAGGTTGAATTGTTCTTAGTAATATTATGTCCTTCTCTGCTTCATGCTTTTCATTCCAAAAATGTGTAGCCACTGCTCATTTTTGTACTTGTTTGTATCTAATTTTCTCCAGTATTCCTTTAATCTTATCCCCAGATTTCTCTTTGTTTTTCCAATGTATATGTTGTCACGATCTTTGCAATTCTATATATACTGAACTTTCCTCTTTCTTCTTTTTTTTTTTTGTTTCATTTTATTTAGATTCAATAATTTACCAACACTTTATCTGTTTATTGGTGCCAGAGTGATGTTATACTTTTTGAAAATTTTTTGGAACTTATGGTTAACATAAGGGTGATATATGAATTTATGATAAGCATTTTCTTTAAGTGAAGAACTGAGTATGGCGATTTGTTTAATTTCCTTTTTATTTTTAAATCTTTTCATTTTTCATCTACCATTTGTTTGTTAAATCCATTAATTTCTGCTGTGTGTATTCTTTCTTGTATTCTTCTTTACTGAGTGGTATATTAACTAACCTATAAGTCATATTATTTAATGCTGCTTCCTTGTGGGGTCTGGGGCTGAAACCTTTTCCCTTTATGTAATTGTCGGTATGTGTGTCCTTTCTGTATATACAAATTCTATATTGTTATTACTTTTTATTATCCTTAGGTCCAGAAAAGGTAAGGTATTATTAACCTTGGTTTCCATAGTGAATTTTATTGTTGGTTCTTGCAAGTTCAACATTTTCAATGCATCTTCCATGAATCTATCTTGTACAATGGTAAACACATCATCTACATATCTGTACCATGTTTTGAATATGTATGGGAAGGCTCTCGTTATATGTATTTCAAAACAGCTCATGAACAGATCAGCCAAAAATGGAGATAGTGGACTACCCATCACTAAACCTGATCTTTGTTTAAAAAACTTTCCTTCAAACGTGAAGTGAGCTTGATCCAAACAGTTCTGTAAGTTTTACATATTCAACATCCGAAAGAACTTAATATATGGGGAAAAATTTACATTAAAAAAATATGAATACAAACTTATGAATTTTGATATAGCGTAAGCAGACAACATATTGTTTAAGCTCATTAACAGACCACCAGAGCAAACATAGCGACACACATACTTTACCAAAATTGACTCGTCAATTGTCGATTGGTTGACAATGTGAGGAATGTACCTCATAACACATGTCCCAAAATTACTTATATAATTGTGTTTGTGAAACTTCAAGAGAGTTTTAATATGCTGACATGATTTTTAGTGTTTTACTTTAAATCAAAATAAGATTAACAAAAGTTTCACTGTGTGGATTCCGACATTTCGTAAACATATTTCATCGGCTTTCAAGTCATTAGGAACAAGACGACTAAAAATAAATTTTATTTAAAATAACAGAAAAAATCTACTGTTAAACATATAGAACACAAAACATTACAAGAGTTTTAACATAACAGTGCACTTTTAAGCAATTTAATTTTCACATGTATTACAGGTTACTATGTGAGCTCTGGTAAGGTTAACTTTTTTAATTACTTTGCATCGACCTTTAAGACTTCAAGAACTGGATGTAACATGGAACACAGAGTAGGACCCAACCAATCACTCCCACAACATGAACTTTTTAATATACAGTTATACAATCATAAAGCAGAAATAAAACATTATCATAAACTTAAAGAAAAAAGAAGATGCAAAGCAGCAGGTATTAGATTCATAAATAGATGTTTGAAAGAAAAAGTTTGCCCAAAATTTATCAGGAAAATAGTAAAGTACAACAATAATAGCCATATACAAAAAGCAGCTGAAAAGAAAGTATTGGAATTAGAAAGACACAAACATTATGCTGATATCGCACATTTAGAAGTTATGCTATATGAATTACATATGAAATTAATTAAGTCACTAGGAGCCATTGCATGGGATAATATCGAAAGGAACATATTGGAAATCATCAGTTTCAGAATAAAATAAAAAACTACATGCCAAAAAAATTAATTTAAAAATTTACACAGAAAACAGATAAAGAAAAATATCAAAGAGGAACCTAACCTTGAAATAATTAATCTTTCGAAAGAAAAACTGAATAAGAATGAAACAAAATTATTGAATAATGGCATCAATACATGTGTCAATTTCTCATCAAACATTGACGAATATACGAGTATTACAGATATGGAATTAACCATTGTGAAATTAAACCCCATAGATAAAAATTATATTAGGAAAATGTCGCCAGGAATATTACAGGAAATTAAAAAACATAACCAAATCTTCAAATCATACCAAAAAACCATAAAATCATTAAATAAAAAAGAAGTCATATATACAAAAGCAGATAAGGGAAATCAAATTGTAATTCTAGACAAAGAAGATTACCAACAAAGAATGCTAGAGTTATTAAACAGTAAGGAGTTCATTGAAGTGGAAAAAATTCCTCATCACATGCAAAAAACAATAGAGGACATATTAAAAGGAAATTGCTTATTCACAAAATCAGATGTTTACAAAATCAAAATACCTAATCCATCAATAGATAGGATAATAGGATTACCAAAAATACACAAACCAGGAAAAGACATGAGACCGATAATTAACAATATCAATACCCCATGTTACCTCCTAGACAAATGGTTAACCACACGATTTAATTCATTACCCAGATTCCCAAGTCTAAGCATCAAAAACTCATTCGATTTTGTAAACAAAATCAAAGATCCCAAACTAAACACAAATGATATCATGGTTTCCTTTGATGTAAAAGCATTATTTCTCAGTATTCCAAAAGAGAAAACCCTGAATTTGTTAAAAAAAATGGCTACTATCTAACAACGTTACAGGCACACACAAAAGAATATGCAAAAATTACAGAACTATGTTTGGATAAAGCTTACTTCACATTTGAAGGAAAGTTTTTCAAACAAAGATCAAGTTTTGTGATGGGTAGTCCACTATCTCCATTTTTGGCTGATCTGTTCATGAGCTGTTTTGAAATACGTATAACGAGAGCCTTACCATACATATTCAAAACATGGTACAGATATGTAAATGATGTCCTTACCATTGTACAAGATAGATTCATGGAAGATGCATTGAAAATGTTGAACTTGCAAGAACCAACAATAAAATTCACTATGGAAACCAAGGTTAATAATACCTTACCTTTTCTGAACCTAAGGATAATAAAAAGTAATAACAATATAGAATTTGTATATGCAGAAAGGACACACATACCGACAATTACATAAAGGCAAAAGGTTTCAGCCCCAGACCCCACAAGGAAGCAGCATTAAATAATACGACATAGGTTAGTTAATATACCACTCAATAAAGAAGAATACACACATATTATACACACAGCAGAAATTAATGGATTTAACAAACAAATGGTAGATAAAAAAAATTAAAAGATTTAAAAATTAAAAGGAAATTAAACAAATCGCCATACGCAGTTCTTCACTTAAAATGCTTATCATAAATTCTTACATCACCCTTATGTTAACCATAAATTCCAAAAAATTTTCAAAAAGTATAACATCACTCTGGCACCAATAAACAGATAAAGTGTTGGTAAATTATTGAATCTAAATAAAATTAAACAAAAAAAAGAAAGAAAGAAAGAAAGGTATGCATAAAATTGCAAAGATTGTGACAACATATACATTGGAAAAACAAAGAGAAATCTGGGGATAAGATTAAAGGAATACTGGAGAAAATTATATACAAACAAGTACAAAAATGAGCAGTGGCTACACATTTTTGGAATGAAAAGCATGAAGTAGAGAAGGACATAATATTACTAAGAACAATTCAACCTCCGAAAGAACTTAATATATGGGGAAATATTTACATAAAAAAATATGAATACAAACTTATGAATTTTGATATACCGGAAGCAGACAACATATTGTTTAAGTTCATTAATAGACCACCAGAGCAAACATAGCGACACACATACCTTACCGAAATTGACTCATCAGTCATCGATTGGTTGACAATGTGAGAAATGTACCTCACAAAACATGTCCCAAAATTACTTTTATAAGTGTGTTTGTGTGAAACTTTAAGGTACTTTTAATATGATGACATTATTTTTAGTGTTTTACTTTAAATCAAAATAAGATTAAATAAGTAACTATTGAATCTTTTTGATATTCTAACAGACATATCTTTGTGCCACATAATTAATAATATGGAAGTGTCCATTAGAGGCTTAAAACCTACTAAAAGGCTATAATATATGCAAAGTTTTCAGGTGAGAGCTGAGTTTGTCTGATATTTAGATAGAAATTTACAATACATTGAGCCCCAAGATTCTAGTGACAGCATACAATTATGGTTGGTCATTCATTTGCTGCCATACAGAGAGAACATAGATTCAAATCCTTCATTGCATGCCCTTTTTTTTTAACTATAAACTATTATAATTTGATTACATAAAATGTGATCATTATTACTATTTATGTTAATAACTTCAGCTCATGTAATAAAGAAACTTAAAAAACAGAAAAATATCTTAGAGAATCCCTTGCTTTGGCTATCTACAACAAAATGTTTCTGTGCCATTCTTCTTTCAAATTTATGCAAAACTATTTGCAGTTTCTTTGCATGTGCAACATGAAATCATTATGTACAGAAACTAATGCATTACAAGAAATTTATGAAGAAATTATTGCTTGGAAAAATGGGCTATGTTTTCACATTAGATTGAAATCTTTGGGGTGCATGACACCTAGGGACAGATGATGCAGCCTGTATGTTGTGTGACTCACCAGTAATGAAAGTGAAGTAAATTCAACATGTATGAAAAAGTTCTTAAATAACATATTGCTGTATAAATAAATATGAATATTGAATAATTTTAACAGTGGTGATTAAAGTAGCATTCACAGTTGTTAAATGCTATGAATCCCAAAAATGTAATACAGTAGAATATCAATAATTCAGATGTCGAAAATCTGTATTCCAAAATGAATGATATACACTTCGCAATGGCTAGTCATGTTATGGTTACCATGGCAACCTCCACCTTCCAATAGCCATGATTGATGCCTGGAATAACTGCAGTAGTTAATGCATAGTACTATCAGTGTTGTTTTTATTCTCGAGTTTTTGTTTGTTTGTTTGTTTCTGCTTGTGTACTGCTAGTATCCTCCTGTTAATTAAACAAAATTACCTGTGCAGGATTTAGTAATAAAAAAAGCATAATTTTTAGCCAATGAAACAAAACTAGAAAGTTTAATTAAAATTTTCACAAATTAAAATTTGGTATCTCCAGCAAAAATATATAGAATGGGGACATGTACTGTTAGTGACCTATAAAGGAAAAGAGACAGCACATTGTAATATGCATCAAAGCAGGGCTCTAAAGAGGGTTATAAAAATGATCACTATTAAGAATGACAAATTAATTATGCTTTGGATCAAGCCATATTTATATGGTTCACCCAAAGAAGAAGCTTACATGAGCCTTCATCATGCCCTCTCATTGGCAGAATAGCCATACAGTTTAATAAAAAATTAAATGAACCACCAAATTCCAATGCTAGTTCTGGAGAAATGCCAAGGCAATGCATGGTGTAAGGCAACTTCATAAAGGAGAAAATTATGTGTTGTCAGTGCTGCAGAGGTGTACAAAAAAATTGTTTATGACTATAGAATGTAAAAAGGGGTACCGCAAAGTAGACCTACAATGCTAAGGAAATTGGCATGCTCTGTCATTCAAATCTTTGGCTTATCTTTAAAAACAATCAAAGACCTACAATGCTAAGGAAATTGGCATGCTCTGCCATTCAAATCTTTGGCTTATCTTCAAAAACAATCAGTCCCAGGTTATAAAATGAGTAAAGATAGGATAACTGCAATATATCTTATTCCTTGCAGATAATGGTTATAGGATAAATAAAACTCCCTTGTTGCTTTAAAAATATCCACTGCCTGCCCTCTTTTTCAAGTTGTAAAAGAATCCATGGATGACTGGCCTTACATTCACGAACCAATATATGAGTGAATTTTTGCTGACGAGTATCAAACATTACATAATTGGGGGGGGGAACCAGTTAATATGCTTCTAATTATCAATAGTTCCCTAGCCCATCACCTTGTTGAAATTCTAGGCAATACTGACAAGCTGCTTGAAGTACGTGTCTTGCCTACTATAGGTATATCCAATGATCAAGATCATCAACAATTTAAGGTGTATGGAAAATAATTTTCTTCTTATTTGCTGCTGTCAGGACAAAAAGAAGGAAGTGCTTTGACTCTCAAAATATCACAATCTTAGAGACCACATTCTTATACAAGCAGGCATGTCAGAAAGTCTTAAATTTGGAATGGAAAAAACTATGGCCTGAAAGAGTGGAAGGGGAGAAAATCAACCAAAGACAGAAAGGGTAGAAGAAACAAATAACAACAATAATAACTTTTGAAGCTACAAATTTTATACAATGAATACTAGGCCTAAAAAACATAATCATAATGGCACAAGTCAATGGTGAGAAAGCAACCAAAATATTCTTGGGTATCAGATCTTTCATAGCAAACAAAATTATAAACATTGTAACTGAATATGAGCACCTTACAGATATTATTATAATTGTTGTTGTTGTTGTTGTTGTTATTACTGTGGTGGTGGTGGTGGTGGTGGTGGTGGTGGTGGTGGTGGTGGTGGTGGTGGCACTAAAGATATTGTGACAAGGGATCCAATGTACCGTCTCATGCTGAACTCATTCAATGCAATGGAAACTTGAATGAGTTGGCTATAAATGCAGCATGAGTGCTCAACAACCCAACCTGCCTTACTTAAAATAAAAAAGTCAAATCTTACTGAAAAAACAATGAAGAACTTCTTCAGTAAGTAAACGCTTGATATAGGCATGCACATATGCTGTATGTCTAATAAAAATTAAATCCTTTGAATTTTTCTGTTTACAATGTTAGATAACTTTCACTTTTTATGTTAACATTATTATTATTATTATTATTATTATTATTATTATTATTATTATTATTATTATTATTATTATTATTATTATTGTTGTTGTTGTTGTTGTTGTTGTTGTTGTTGTTATTAAACTGTTCACTACATTACTATAAAATTCAGGACTCTAAATCTGGAAAACTGATAATACTTGAATGGGTTTGATGTTCATTTATTCTGAATTTTTGACACCATACTGTATTTCCCATTTCTTTTCAAAGTTATTATGTATTATCATTTGTAGAACAGATTTCCTATAAACATATTGAATGTGCAAAAGAAGTAAGCAGCAGTAGTACAAGGTACAGTCAGAAAATAACTGGAAAAATGTTATGAGTTTACTAGAAAACAACTGGTGTGCATAGTTCTCAGAGATAGTGTGTGCTCGCATTAGTGAATGCTGCAGTAGGTTGTTTGGTGTCCACCAATGAAAAGGCCATTGTGCGTTGAGCATCAAACATGGCAGGTTGAATTGAATATTTTGCTAAATTTGAATTGCATGAAATTGTGTGGATTTTGTATGCACAAGGCTTATAACCCATTGAGATCATCAGTGTTAGTCATTAATAATGAGAACTGTATGCCTTGAAGACAAGGGTACAATGAATAGAAAAATAAAGAAATGGCATATTCCTTAAAGATATTCCCCAACCTCTCCATCCTGTAAGCATCATGAATCCTGACATAGTTCAAGCCATTAAAAACCTGAAATAAGAGAATCATTGTGTTATTGTTGACAAAGAGGCTGCAACAATGAACATAAATCATGAATAGGCATTCATATTGACCTGGATTAACAGAAAGTATATGCCAGGTGAATGCCTTAGTTTCTTACATCAGAGTGAAGAAAATCATGCCAAATACTTCTGGATCAATATGAACTTTAAGGAAGAGCATTTCTTGATCAGATAGTCATTTCTGATGAACAGAGGGTACACAATGTCACACCCATGAACAAACAAAACTCTGTGAAATGGCACCATACAGGTTCCCCTAGGCTGAAGAAAGAGCATGTGCAATCATCTCTAGTAAAGTTAATGCTTATAGTCCTTTGGGAAAGAATAGATAGTTGAACATTATGCACCCAAGGGTAAAAAGCTACAGTGTTATATTGCAAAAGCATCTGCCTCCTGTAAGACAGTGTCAAGCTTCAATTACCAAATACCACTATGATGACATTCTGAGACTTAAAGTTTAAGGTCTTGTCATAATTGCTCTATTTCCAGGTCCAGAACCAAATAATTATCATGTTTCTGGGAAAATAAAGGTGTCCTTGTAGGGTTTCAAATAAAATTTTGATGCCAATGTTGGTGCTTGAATGGCTCTAGGGTCAACAAAAGAGTTATTTTATTCTGGGATCCAATGAATATTTTCCCACTGGTGCAAGTACATTGTACTACAGGAGGATTATGTTAAATTATAAGCATGTATCTTCATTGTAGGGATGCCACTTGTCCCAAAATAATGCTGGAGCTCCCATATTTCATGCAAAATATGTTGCATCCCATTTTATAAATGGATTGTCTCATACAGCATGAGTGTTGCCTTTTTCAAAATTTCATATAAAAATTAAAACCCAATTGAATACAGCGCACAACAGCTCTATTTTAATATGTGTGTAACAGTATATCGATCAACTATCATAGATGCTAATAATTATAGTTCCTGCAGTTTCAACTTTAAAGTAGTGTTTAGCACATTTAGAGGTGACTTTCAAGTTTGGCATCTGTAGCAGAGAGGTGGAACAAGAACCAAATTTACTGCCACAGGTAACCGAGGTCATTAATGTTCAGACTCGTGAGCAGGAGGTCTGGGGCTCGAATCCCCTAGAACTGACCTGCCTACTGAGGTTTTTCCCAGGTTTTCCTCAGTTCTCATAAATGGCAAATGCCAGGGACGTACCCTAAACTTAGGCCTGGAATGTTTCCTTCCTTAAAAAAAAATCCTTTCCCAATATATCATTTCATGTCATTTATCATCCGTGTCCACTGCCTGTGGTGCCTCAGTAGTAAAAATAGGCATTAAACACCATTCAAAAAAAATAACCAAATTAGGGGAAGTTACAATTGGTTGCACTTGTACCTGTTCTATTTGCTAGTTTCAGTATTGAGTTATCTGTGTTAATCACTGAAATCAAGTGCTAAAATGTTAGATTCTGAACAAAATACTCTTTAATCAATTCCAAAAAAGGAAGTTAAATTAATTAACATCATACCAAGCATCTTGGGAATTGTTATACACGTGGGTTAAACCCATCCTAGCATATTGCTATAAGGCTAAGTGTATAGTTTGTGCATGAGAGTTTTCTATAGCTCACAGAGGAGAATCTGATCTGAAACAGAATGCCAAAAGAGAAAGCCATGAAACTAATACAAGGACAAAATCCAATAACAAAATTTTAACCTCATATTTTTCTAGTCAGACAAGCTCAAATCACCATCAAAATATTGTTACTGCTGCAGAATTAGCTTTTGTGTGCCACACTGTGAAGCATAATTTAAGCTATGACATTAGGGATTGTTCTGACAAAATAATGACACATATTTTTATAGACTCCAGGATTGCTGGTAGTATTTATTGTAATAGAACATTTAGTGCAAAATGTGTTGGAACGAAAGTGAAAGATATTGCCTCCAAGCTTGTTTCCAAAGACTGCTACTTCTCAATCGCAATGGATGCACGCAATAAAGGAAATGGTAAAATGTTTCCTCTATGTGTGAGATATTTCACAACTTACAAACTATTGGACTTCCATGAAAATGCAAATGAGACAACAAGTGCAATACATGATTGCATTGTAAACATTATGACAAAAAATGATATAAACATGAATAAAATAACAGGATACACAGTAGGTAATGCCAGTGTGAATTATGGAAAACAAATTTATGTTTTCAAGTTGCTCCATGATTCACATAAAAGGATACTACAGTTAAATTGTTCATATTGTTCACCTTACCTGAAGCATGCAAACGGCATTCTGAGATGTAGATGTTGAAACAGCAGCAATGGAAATTTATAATTTTTTTTCAATGTATACTAAGTGGTGAGAAGAACCGAAACACTATTTTAAATTTGTGGGTATCAAATAGAAGGAGATTCTCCAACACGTGACAACTAGCTGGCTGTCTTTGGAACTTGCAATGGGAAAATTAATATGCAACTAGCCTGCCCTCAAAAGTTACTTCAAATGTTTTGGAAAAGACTGCTCCAGAGTTTTAAGGACATATTTTGATGCTGAGGATAATATAAAAGATACCATGCTTGAGATTCACCTTCTTTTCTTCAACAACACAGCAAAAATCTTGGTTGAATGCATCAAAATTTTGGAAGGAGATGAGGTCTCTATTATTGAAAGTTATAATGTAATGTGCTTGCTGGAGAAAAAATTACAGCAAAGGAAAGAAGATAAATTCTTGGAATTGCTGCAAAGAATGGCATGAAAACTTTTAACTCCAACAAAAAAAATAAAACTGAAGGATAGTTTTATGACATTCTGTGACAAAGCTCTCCAGTATCTTGAAAAAGCCTATAATTTCTCAGATAGCAATATTGCATCAAAACTGCAGTTTTTCAACTTGAAGAACATAACATTTTCTTCCCTTGAAGGTGCACTTGAGAGTCTGCAGTTAGTGAAAGTCATCAATATGAATGAATGATATGAAGTATTCTGCATAATAGGAAATACTCCTTCAAAAATGTTGGATATGGCAGAAAATGCATCGCATAAGTGGAAGGAAGTGTTTTCGAAATATAATGGAGGCCAAAAACTTAAGGAACTTGAAAAACCTGTGTCGTTTGTGCTAAGTGTTCCAGACTCTAATGCATTTACTGAGCATGTGTTTTTTATGTCAAAAAAATGGAAGATATAAAAAACAGATGTTCAGTGTCACTAGTATAAAGTGAGCTTATGATTTCAATTAATATGAACATGCCATGCAAAGGCTTACACACTATAATATCAGATACTCTAATTTTAAAGGCAACCAAGTCAAATTCCAAGTACACCTGGAAGGAATGAGAGCTGTGTCTGTAAATTGTTAATTGTGCTTGAATTGTAATTATTTCTAATGATTAGTGCAGCCTAACTGTAATTATTATCATAACAGAAGTTTGTCATATACATGGAAAATATTAACTATTGTCTCACATAGTTAATTTAAGATTATGTCCGTCTTCCTTTTTATTGTCAAACGTCCCTTATTTTTAAGCTATTTTCCTTTAAATAATAAGGTGGCAACTGTACTCTGCAAACTATAATATTGTATCACTTTTCTAGTTATTTTTGGATTGTACCTAGTAATATTAAATAATAATTACAAAAACAAGAGGTAATTAAAAAATACAAATTTGCCAATATTAAAGCAGTGTGATGAAAAATAACTTCTGGTAAGCTCGGTAAGTTCTCACATAATTTTTTAAGATTTTCCAATTTATTTTCAAAATGGCAAATGTTTGCTTTAATATTTAGAGTAATGTAGGCAGATTCTACTTTAGAGAACTTAAAATTTGTGGATTATAATCAATGAAAAGTAATTTTTGTTTCTTAAATTCAGGGAGCACTTCAGAAGAGAAGAGAGTGTGAAAAGCTGGCAAATGATCATAAAATGGAATCATCACAATTGTCAGATATAACACGGCGCACTGATGTGATTTCTTATGCACTTCTGGCAGAAATCAACCATTTTCACAGTGAAAGAGCAGTTGACTTCAACAGTGCCATGCAAAATTATCTTAAGGAGCAAATAACATTCTACCAAAAGGTAATAATACAAATATTCAAACAGCTATTCTCACATAAGGTAGACCGCCATGGGTGGCCAAAGTCATTAAGGTGCGGACTTGTGAGCGGGATGTCTGCAGTTTGAATCCAGCCAGGACCATCCTCCCTGACTGAGGTTTTTTCAGGTTTTCCTCAGTCCTGTTAAATGGTAAATGCCAGGGAGGTACCCTAAATTTAGGCCTGGAACATTTCCTTCCTTAAAAATATCCTTTCCCAATACATAATTTCATTTCATATATTATCAGTGTCCACTGCCTGTGGTGCCTCAGTAGTAAAAACGGGTGTTAAACACTATTTAAAAAGGGGGGGGGGGACTTTTACTGTCATATTAAGCAAGTAACTGACTTTAGGTAGTAATGTGGTACAAAGATTTCTCAAGGAGTTAGTGACTTTATACAATGCATCCCAGCCAACTTTGATGGTTAGAAGTTGTCAGCTGGTACGGAGATTCCTGCAGAAGCACTGCTATTTGCCTCCACAAAATCTTGGCACTTCACCACTTAGGCAAATACAAAATAACAGAACTCAATGCTCATAGTGCTTTCAGTAGCTACTACAAGTGTTACCCATTTTCTGTGGCACTAATAGACTAAATGCCTCTGCATATATTTTCTTTAAGTTCCTGCAGCATATAAGGATTAATGGCATGCACTTTAGTTTTCATTGTTCCCAAAGATAAAACACAAGATATGAGTTCTGGGGAATGAGGACACCACACACCCCTGCTATTTATTCCACAGCCAAATATCTGGTGCAGTGTCGTCTTGAATGCAGCTGTGCGAACTGTAGCAGTATCCTATTGAAAATATGCCATGCAATATTTCACATATGTCAGTTCATCAGACAATGGTTTCAAAGTGGAACTTGCATACCTGACACACAAATTATTTCTCCAAAGAAAACTGGTAATAATTCTTTGGGCACTAATGGTACACTACACCTTTATTTTTACAGCATACAATTGAACCTTATTCATGATTCTTGGTTTCTCTTCTGTCCAGTATCTGTTATTTAATATCTCCTATAATATGTCCAGTCTACTTTCCAAGACAACTCCTATTTCATTGGGTGAATGCTGCAGTAAGCACATAAGACTTTAAGTATAAATGTGCAGACTTCTTTAGCCATTATTGGAACTGTTTTCTTAGATTTTTGTGAGGACTGTGTCAATAATGTTGTAGTTGCTATTGTTTCACTCATTCTATCGTGAGCTACTTCTTGGGCCATTTGCAATGTCACCAAATACTACACACTCTATATATTGATTATATTGTTGCATGCTCCTTCTATGTTATGGACTGCTGCTACACTAGCTGCCCATTTGACTAGCACAAGCAGACTCCTGTGTTTCGGCAAAGAGCAACCATGGCCTGAGAGAGCATGGCTTAGTAACAATAATTACTGAGGTCACTCACTTGTACACTATAACAACTGCTTGCAGTAGTATTTTAATTTCTTTTTATTATATTTATTGCTTATTTATGGTATACGAGTATAAGTATTTGGTGTGCCACCCTGGTACAAGTTATCAAAAGCAAAATGTCAGATATGGGATACAGTGGTAAACAGAAGTCTGTGATCCTACATTTATGTAATCAATTTGTTTACACTAAAACTCCACTTACTTTAATAAACTAAGACTAGTTTCGGAAGAAGGTCTCGTCCATCTTCAGTTTTTGGCCGTACTGTTGTTTCTCGAACTGGTGGCTGGATATCTGGATGTTCTTGTGGTGTCATCTGGTGATTGAAGGATGAACTCGCTGAGTTCGTCGAATGGAGGAAGTTCAAAATTCATTAAGTTTTCTTTGTTCTTTAATATGAAAATTCTTTCCCAAGTGGATAACTCTATTGGGTTGTGAAGATTTTTTAGCAATTTAATCTCTGGTTTTATTTCGTGATTCCTGGTCCAAAAGTGAGCTGCAACTGCTGATTTATCAACCTGTTTGTACCGAATATTTCTGAAGTGTTCTTTCTTTCGAATTTCCAAATTTCTATTTGTTTTTCCTATGTACCTTTGTTCACAATCAGCACACTGTATTTCGTAAATTCCTGATTTCTGTTCTGTTGGTATGGATTCTTTTAATGTGCATCCTACTAAGTTCCTTATATTATATTTGTTCTTCGGGGCTAAGATTATCCCATGTTCTTTAAAAATCTTCTTGAATTTGTTGTGGTAAATCAGATGGTATGTAAAACTTTTAAATTTGTATTCTTCTTTGATGTTCTTCAATGTGGAAACTTTCCTTATCATTTTTTGTCTATTGAATTTATTGATAATTTTTGTTACTGTGTCATTGTTGAAACCATTGGTTATAGCTGTCTTTATTATCTGTTGATATTCTCTCTTGTATTCTGTTTCTGTGAGTGGGATATTCGTCAGTCTATGTGCCAAACTATGAAAAACTGCATATTTATGTGGAATGGGGTTATAACTATCATTTTTATGTAGTTTTAAAGTAAGTGGAGTTTTAGTGTAAACAAATTGATTACATAAATGTAGGATTTATCCACTCCATTGTCAACAGCTTTGTAAGTACAATATAATTTAAGAAGTCTGTGATTTTTACATTTATGAGTGACTATGAAGAATTGTTTTTTGTTGATATGAAAATAGAAGCAAAATATTTAATATGCATGTGAAGATTAAATCAGTTCAAGTTCAGTTTGAAATGTCGCTACATTTTATAACATAGTAAAGAATATGATGCATATACTGAGGAGCAGCATACAATACTACTAAATCAACTCAAAAAAAAAATTATATCAAAAGAAGTAAGTAATCCAAGACAATTATTTTGCTGCAACCAGTATATAAACTAAAATTCATAATACTTCAAAAATAATGAATGTTTGCTTACTATTGCTGAGGAATGATTATAATCATATGAGTAGTTGCTGATGCATGAATATCACAAGTGCAATGATCTATGACCACTTCTCTTTCAGTTAAACATTGTTAGTATCATATGCCCAAGCAATGTTTCCTTGTGAAATGCAATAATAATAATAATAATAATAATAATAATAATAATAATAATAATAATAATTATTATTATTATTATTATTAATTATTAATGTTGTTGTTGTTATTATTAATGTCATTTTTTGATTGATTTATTTATGGACGCTCTTTAACAACTCAGGTCATCAGCGTCCCATTCAACTCAGGGCATGAAACGGCCAACAAATTTTGCTCAGAGGCCTCTCTTTCAGGCTTGAGGTTCTTTTTCGTGCCGTAAATGTACGACACGGGACCCACGGCTTTACTTCCCTTCCAAAGGAAGCCATACTTAGGATTTTTACGCCCGAAAAAATCCATCGGTCCTGGCTGGGTTCGAACCCACATTTTGGGTTTAATGTCAATGAAATATGGAAAAAGAATAACAATGTTTACCGAGTACTGCAATCATTTGCAATTTAAAAAGTGAGCTAATAAATCTTACTCTATTCCATCCTTTAAAAGGCAGTAGAATATAATGTTTTACATTATTGATTAACATTTTATATGTAATATAAAACATTAATCTTGAAAATTCATATGATGTAAGTAAAAACATTATACACAACAGTTGGAGTGAGATCCTGGTTATTAAAAGGAAAAAGGGCACAAGGGACAATGGGGACTCTATAACATATAGAGTCGGGGGTAGGAGCATTTATAGCTAGAAGATGAAAGAAGTTAAGATAAAAAAAAGAAGAGGAAGAAAAGAAAAATATTAAGATTATGGCAATAATTTTGGTGAATTATTGGTGAATGGTGGCATGGAGGTGAACCCTGGGCCATTGGACAGGGATGATAGTTTGGAAAGAATACTCCTTAGAGTGGATGGTCTAGAGGAGAGACTTAATGACCAAGTAAATGCAGCTGTTCACGAGATTAAACAAAAAACTAAAGTTGAAGTTAAGGACATTAAGAAAGAAGTTGATGAGATGAAAACAACAATGGACAAATTAGAGTAGAAGTGTTGCAAGTTCAATTTTTTATTCATCAGAGTGCAAGAACACGTATCTGGGCCATTCCAGATGTGCATAAAATTTTGGAGTTGAAATTAGGAGAATGGGAAATTTCAGATGCTTTTCATGTGGGGAGAAAAACAGGAAGAAGGATGATAATTGTAAAGTTTACAAACATGACCCTTTGACCCTTTTGTTATGAGATCTTGTACAAGTCAAAGAAACTGAAAGGGATAGATGTAAGAATGTATCATTTAGAAAAAATTCATGCTAATGAAGTAAGCTAGAAAAGCTGGGAGGAAGGCATATGTTCGTAACTTGCCACTGTGAATCGATGACAGGAAAGTGATTGAGGGAGAAAAGGATCAAAGGACAATCCCACTAGAAGTGCCATATTAGGAGAAGGCAAGCATGTATCACACAAGTGGCATGATTTTCTAGATCAAGAATTGGAGTGAGCTTCAGTGACATCACCTACAGAAATGTTATTTCACCTGGCAAGTGGCTATCATGTGAGACACAGCAGCTGGCAGAGCTTGCCACAGCCAGTGGTGGAGAGGGGCAGTAGTAGTATGGTATTGAGATAAAAGGGAAGTTACTGTAGAGTTGAGCATGCTGTCAGCTCCTTGTGAAAGTATATGGAGCTAAATGCTTCAGAACAGAGTAGGATAGAGTCCAGTGAAGTGGAAAGGAATTTGATGAGTGGATTTAACTTCAGAGTAATTTAAGAACTGCAAGATTTTAGGATCACAATAGGAGAATTTGATATGAAGAAAATCAAGTCAAATATGCCAGAGGCCAAACTTGTTTTTTGGTGATTCTAATGCAAGAAATCGGAATATGCAAGCAAGAGATTGTGGTATATCATGGAATAGTTTTGCTGATAAAGAGTGTGAAGCTGATATAATGAGGAGCAAGGATAGAATGAAGGACTTAAACTTATTCAATTTTTGTAAAGAAAATGGGTTTATTATTGTTGATGCCTCGCTGAGGGTAGATGATAATCGTGAAGTTATGTGTGCTCATGTTTCATGTAGTACAGATGGGAAATTCAATTTAAGTGTTAAATTTTAAAGTAATGAACCTACTGACCAATAGTGCAGATTTTTCCTATTATACTTGAATGGAGGTGCGAGATCAGTAATTATAAAATAGCTAACTATATAAAAAAAAGGAAATGAATGATTTTTTTAAGTTTATTTACAGGCACTCTTTAACATCTTAGGTCATCAGCATCTCATTCAAATCAGGGCATGAAATGGCTGACAAATTTTGCTCAGAGGCCTCTTTTTTCAGGCTTGAGGTACTTTATCATGCTGTAAATATACGACGCCGGATCCATGGCTTTACTTCCCTTCCAAAGGAAGCCATACTTAGGATTTTTATGCTTGAAAAAAACCCATCAATCTTGCATTTAGCAGACAAGTATGGTTACCACTACACCAACAAGAAAATGAATGAAAGTGTTATTGGGTGTAAATGGTACCAAGAGTTTTCAGAAAATTTTTGTGAAATGTTGAATTCCTCAGTGTCAGACTTGTGTGTTCATGGTATCAACTGGCTGACTGAGTTAAAATGAGATCTTGCTCTGAATTTGGTGTAATTTTTGCTGAAATGTGCAGGTAATGAGATTGTAAAGAGGGTGGTTGCTAATAAAGTGAGGATTTATGATTGGTTCAATAAAGAATGTATGGATGTAAAAAGATTAGTAAAACAGGGGAGAAAGATAGAGAAGAGGATAAGATTAAAATGATAGGGATGAAAATGGCCTGTAGGCTGCTGTTCGAAGGAAGGAAGGAAGGAAGGAAGGAAGGAAGGGGAAAGAGAGGGGGGTGGGGAAGAAGAAAGACTAATGAAGGAATTTAGGGGAATATTTGTACAGAGTTAAAAATAAATGGGTATGGATGATTATAAATAAATGATTTTTTATTTTAATGATATAGATTCATGGCATGCAGTTGTTTGAATTTGATAACAAGCATTGTATTGTGGATGTACTATTTTAAGGTGTTAATTATTGTTATCATGTCAGATTTCATGGCCTAGAAGAGTGCCAGGGCTGAAACTAAGCCATGAAAATTGTAATATTGTAATTACTTAGTACTTGAATAAATAAATACATACACAACAGTTTATAATCAGGTCACTGGATGGGTAATATAAATTTTAATTGAGTTAATTTTTAATTTTATGCTAACCAGAATTTATTAATTCATTTTAGGGCAAGGATGAGGACACTTTAACCTATGAGCAAGGTCTCTGCCTTAGTTATAAAATCTGTGTGCATTTAACTGTGCCACTTAAGAATTTCAATGATGGGCTTGTCATCAAGGAATGCTTATAAATGTTAGCAGAAGATTTCTGTCCAAATCTGCATAAACAATATCAGCGTGCCTGTTGCCAAAAACTGTAACATGTCAAATTTAAGGACCTTGGTCAATACTTTGCAAATCATCTCTCTGAGAAATATCATTAAATAATTGCATATTCATTAGCTCGGGATGAAAGCATTAACAAATGTAATATAGATCAACTCACAGTTTTCATTAGAAATGTGAACCAAATTCTGGAAATTACAGGTGATCATTTGGATGGTATTGAAGTGAAGGGCACAACCACAGGAGCCAAAATACTAACATGTTTGGAAAAAATTGTAGAAAACTCCTAGGACCTGCTGGTCTCCATTGCAATGGATGGAACACCGGCTATGGTTTGTTAAAAGAATGGTTTCATCAGGCTTCTGAATGCAAAGTTTTGCAGCCTTTAATTAGACATCTACTGCATATTATATCAGTAAAATCTTCGTGTCTAAACTGTCAAGCTGATGACAAATATTGTGTATGTTATCACATCAAGGTCTAAATCATCGTCAGTTTTGAACTCTTCTTGCAGATTTTGAAAATCAATATGGTGATAAACCTTATCACAATGAGACAAGGTAACTGAGTATGCATAAGGTACATCCTTATGACACTCTAATATCTTTCGATGTAGAATTGCTGTTTCCAAGCATATCAAAAGAAAAACTCCTAATTTATCTACATAATTGACTTAAAACAAGTAGAATTAATGATTCACACATAAAAGAATGCATCAAACTCACAGAAATTTGCTTAATCCCAGCTTATTTTTCTTTCAAAGGAAAATTTTATAAACAACAAACAGGACTTACTATGGGCAGCCCCTTATCTCCATTTCTAGCTAACCTCTTCATGAGCAGATTTGAAACACACATCAATTCAGCTTTCCCATACATATTTAAGGTATGGTACATATATGTCAACGATATATTTGCTATAGTTAACAAAAAACTCATTGATGATGCCTTAAAACTTTTGAATATACAAGATAAAAACATATCAAATATAACATTTAATTTCGTGTCGGAACCAATACAGTGAAGCAACTATTATGTTCTTAATTATCTAGTGAGTCGATCCGATAATCTTATGCTCCACTTACTGTTGAATAATGCATAACTAGTTTTGCAGGCTTTTGTCTGCATCCTCAGTGGCAAGTCGACTGTTGGCTTCGTTGTTGGTTGGCTGGACTTGGTGTAGCTCTTGTGGACATTTTATGAACTACTGGATTAATTTGTCTTTTTTTGGGATCTCAAAGTTCATAACCTTATCCTCATATTTTTTATACAAATTTTTTCTTCATATTCCCAGCTCAATGGGTCAATCTACGAATTTAAAAACTTTCACTCCCATTTCTATATCATGTATATCTCTCCAAAAGTGATGTGCAACTAATGATTTCTCTATCTGATTGTACCTGATGTTTCTCTAGTGTTCCTTCAGCCTGATTCCAATCCTTCTTTTTGTTTTTCCAATATATACTTTGTTACATTCCGAACAGTTGATTTTGTATATTCCTGGCTTCTTCTCCTCCGGTATTCTATCATTATCACCAGAATTGAGCAGATATTTTAGGCTAAATTTGTTCATGGGGTCAAAGTAATCCCAAACTCTCTGAGTATTTTTTGGAATTTTTTGGTGGCCCAGGAATGATAAGTGCATTTCATGTGGATGGTAGATTCTTTTATTGCTGTCAGTGTAGTAACCTGCTTTAACCTCTTCTTTTGTTTGAATTTCTCAATTTTCTTATCTACACTTTCTTGGTCATACCTATTGAATTTTGCTGTTTTGCTCATTAATAGGTATGTTAGTGAGTCTATGTGCTAAGTAAGCTATTGGGAACTGCATGTTTGTGTGCTGTGGGATTGAATCCACTTGGCTTTATGTAATTCTCAGTCTGCGTGTCCTTTCTGTATATTCCAAATTCCAAATTGTTGCCTGTTCTTATAATCTTTAAGTTGAGAAAGGGAATCATGTTGCTTTGTTCTGTTTCGGAAGTAAATTTAATTTTTTTATCTTGTAGGTTTAGCAATTTCAAAGCATCATCAAAGAGTTTTTTGTTGACCACTGCAAAGATATCATCCACATATCTGTGCCATACTTTGAAAATGTATGGAAATGATTTGGTGATGTGCATTTCTAAACTACTCAAATACAAGTCAGCAAGAAAAGGCAATAATGGATTCCCCATAGCTAAACCTGCTTCTTGTTTGTAAAATTCACCATTGAACTTGAAGAAATTCTGACTAATACGTACTTCGGTTAGTTAGATGTATTCCTGAATCTCCTTATTGCTCAGTTTCACAGACTGTAACCATTTTCGAAGAGATGGTGGAAGTTTGCATTTTGGTATGCTGGGAGAAGGTGACTTTATATCAAAAGATACTAAAGATCATCCTTTTGGAGAAACAAACCTTTGATTTTCTCCACTAGTTCTTTGGAATTCTTTACACTTAGCTTTCAAATTTTGGAAATTTTTTAAATCTCTGGAGGAGCCATCTTGCTAGTTGATAGGAAAGTGTGTTTCTATAATTCATTATATTGTCTCATGGGATTTCCTGGTTTGTGTTTTTTCGGTAGACCATGTATCCTTATTAATGCGGTGTTGTCTACTTTTAATTTTGGTTTCTCCTAGGATGGTATGATTGTGCATTTATTGATGGATTTGTTTATGACCTGTATGCATCCCTTTAAAGGATCTGCTTTTATTTTCATGTATTCTTTCCCCCTAAGAAGTTTCTCCATCTTTGATTTATACTCTGCTTTGTCCATTATTACAATTTTGTTTCTTTGTCTGCTTTTTTGTATACCACAGGTCCTTTGTTGAGAGATTCCAGGACTTGCTTTTGTGCACTAAACCTAACCTTACTTTTGTTGATGTGATTCAAAATTTCTTTCCCTTTTTCTCTAATGATGTTCTTATCATCATTACTCATCTTGTTGATTGCTGCCTAGATATTCCTCTACATTGTGAGAATAATTTACACACGTTTTTAGCCCTTTATTTAGTTACTTCTTTTCTTCCTGACGGAAAATTTCTTTGGATAAGTTCACTACACTGTTGTCCAAATGTTCAGGTGTTATATGTGCCCAATTATTCTTCATGATTGTTTCTCAGTGCAATTTCTTTAGATTCTTTTGCTGCTTTACAGCTTTCTTTTTCGTGTTAAACTAGATGTGCCGAAAAGATGTGAACTTTAATTTATCCCAGATATAATTTCCCAACATTTTCGTTAGTATTAAATGTGACTCATACATTTTTAAATCTATCTCTGAAAGGTTTTTATGGTGCTTGTGTTTCTCCGATGATATTATTTTCCTTTCTGCTGCTGTTAGTTTCTTGCTGTTCTGGTTGGATTTCACAATTTTTTTGGCAAACCCTGGTACAACATTCTTTTTGAGGCAAGCTTTCAAAAACTTAATGTCCATGGTGGTTAATCTTCTTTTCAATTTCAGTTTCAACAATTCTTTGATCATTTTCTTTGTGTCTCTAAATGCACAATTAAGGAAAATGTGAGAGGGTCAAATTATTAATTATAACATTTAATTTCGTGTCAAGTCTATGGGAACAAAGTCGGCAAACGTCGACCTGGAAAGATAAACAAAATGGACGGCAACAAAAAAGAATTAAAGAAAAAAACTCACAAAAAATTCAAAAAAATACTCAGAGAGTTTGGGATTACTTTGTCTCCAGTGAACAAATTTAGCCTAATAAATCTGCTCAATTCTGGTGATAATGATAGAATACCGGAGGAGAAGAAGCCAGGAATATACAAAATCAACTGTTCGGAATGTAACAAATTATATATTGGAAAAACAAAAAGAAGCATTGGAATCAGGCTGAAGGAACACTAGAGAAACATCAGGTACAATCAGATAAAGAAATCATTAGTTGCACATCACTTTTGGAGAGATATACATGATATAGAAATGGGAGTGAAATTTTTTAAATTCGTAGATTGACCCATTGAGCTGGGAATATGAAGAAAAAATTTGTATAAAAAATATGAGGATAAGGTTATGAACTTTGAGATCCGAACAGAAGACAAATTAATCCAGTAGTTCATAAAATGTCCACAAGAGCTACACCAAGTCCAGCCAACCAACAACGAAGCCGACAGTCGATTTGCAACTGAGGATGCAGACAAAAGCCTGCAAAACTAGTTATGCATTATTCAACAGTAAGTGCAGCATTAGATTATCAGATTGACTAACTAGATAAATAACATAAAATCATATTGTTTTCATACGAAACAGAAACAGATAACATGTTGCTATTCTTAGATATTACAATAATGAAATGCCAAGGAAATCTGGAATTTAGAATATACATGCAGATAATCACATGAAACTGACAGTTTTAATCCCACAGTGCACAAACATACAGTTATGAACAGTTTAAAACACTGGCTAGTTTACTTACACATTAGCAAAGAAGAATATTTTAATGAATACAAACAAATAGCAGAAACAGCAGTTAAAAATGGTTTTAAAAAATAACTAGTACACAAAAAGGTACAGAAATTCAAGAGGCAAAAATGTATCAAAGAAACCATAACACTTTCAGCAAGAAAAGATTAGCTAATTTTTAAAAAATGCACATATCATCAATGGGCTGCAAAAAAATTTCAGAATATTCTTTAAGATTTTAATATCAGGTTGGCACCAGTTAACATATTTAATGTTAAAAACTTACTGGTAGACAATGTTAATGACAGTATTCCACAAGAGAAAGAAGCAGGTATTTACAAAATAAATAGTGCAGAATGTGAAAAAATCCACATTGGAAAAACAAAGAGAAATGTAGGTACACAGTTAAAGGAACATTTCAGGAACATAAAGTACAAGCAAATAGAGAAATCAGCAGTAGTATATCATTTTTTGACCGAAAATCATGACATAGTAAATGAAACAAAATTATTATAATTGGTACAAGGACCTACAGAACTAGCAACTTGGGAGAAAATCTACATCTACAAATACGAAGACAGTCTAATGAACTTTGACACTAATGGGGATGAAAACATAAACTACAAGTTTATCACACTGCCACCAGAGCAGAATACACATTCCCAAAGCTTAACGAGTTATCCGACAGTTGAATTTTAGGCTGGCTGATGATGAAAAAGAAATCTTCTTGAAACTGGTTCTATATATTTTGATAAGTAAGTGAAGCATTAAGAGTGTGTAGTTCAACTAAATCATACAATAATATCAATTATGGGCATGTGTTTTTATAAGTTATTAGATGAAATATAAGTATTCATGTACATAAAAGCTCAAAGTTTCAAGTTCCAAGATATAAAGTGGGTTTTGATCTTGTATTCCTTATAGATGTGACAAATCATTTAACGAACTTAATTTATTGCTGCAGGATAAACAACAAAGCTTAACGGAATGTATAATAAAATAATTGCATTCAAGATTAAACTTTGCCTTTCCGAATGTAAATTAGAAAATAACATCTCTTACCAAAGCTTGCTTCAGTTAAACACTCTTTTTCAGAGCATGATTTTTTAGAATATTAAGAAATACTTAATGATTGGCATGGACATTTCAAATCAAGGTTCCAAGATTTGAATCTTCTTGCATCTCAGTTTGACTTATTTGCGACACCATTATCAGCAAATAGTGATTCTGTCACTTTACTTACAACTAGAAGTTATTAATCTTCAGTCTAACAGGTAACAAAAGGACAGATTTGAAAACAAGGAGAGCATGACTGATTTCTGTGATAAGTTTCAGCGTTCAAGGTTCCCATGATTGCACAAACATGCAGAATTATGTACATTTGGCACAATGTATTTGTGTGAACAGATATTTTCTATAATGAACTTTAAAAGGATGGTCACACTAGTAAACTATTAAGAAAGAGTGGGGGAATTGATTTCGTTTAAGGAATAATTTAAGAATTTGTAATATTATGAGCACTACCAGACAAAAGGGATATGCTTTAATTAGAAAAACAAATACCCTTTCCCTCTCAAAACATTAAGAACATGCAATGGGGAAAAAAAGATAAATTGGATATTTCCGGGGATAAGAAAGTCATGTGAACATAAAAAATTATTGAATGAATGAAGTAAGGTTATTAAAACATTAGAATTTGATGATTACTTTAAGAACCATAAACAAATATTAAACAAAGTAATAAGGCAAGCAAAAATAATAGCAATGATAATCATATTAATAACTCTAATAATAGGACTAAAGCTATATGGTAAATAGTAAACCAAATGACTAATAAAATGAATCATACACAAAGTAATATAGAACTTGATTACAATGATAGAAAGATTACTGATGCAACTCAAGTTGCTTCATGTTTTAACACTTATTTCACAGAAAAGATTAAAGAATTAGTTCAAAACAATAATGGACATTTCAACGCCCCTCTAAAGACTAGTACTACCAATATTATAAATTCTATATAGCTTTATGAAGTTACAACTGGGGAAATGATTAATACAATAAATGGTTTGAATAATACATATTCCGCAGATGTTGATGATATACCAGATATAATTATAAA
This sequence comes from Metallyticus violacea, assembly GCA_030762175.1. Lineage (NCBI taxonomy): Eukaryota > Metazoa > Arthropoda > Insecta > Mantodea > Metallyticidae > Metallyticus > Metallyticus violacea. Next base: position 80,098,828 of record CM060846.1, on the reverse strand, counting down.
AAAGTGCAGCGCATCTATAATTAGACCACATGTTCATCTGTGTAACGCACCCATATCTAGTGGAACATTCTCTGACATATTAAAAACATCTTAGGTTATACCCCTACACAAAAAAGAGAAAAAGACTGAGGCATCAAACATCCATCCAATTCCATTCCTTCAATATTCTGAAAGATATTGGAAAAAATAATGTATAGAAGACATCTATCATTTTTAAACAAAATAATACTAATTAAAATTTTTTAAATTTTGTTAATACTTTTTTTTTCTTCCCCATATGGAACTAATACAGTGAAGCTCACATGAATTAAATCTGTTGTCTAACACTCTTCATGCTTCACTAACCTTAAAAATATTCGGTACCGGTTTCAAAGATATGTTATCTCCATCTTCAGCCTACCAGTCGTCCACGGCCAAAGATGGAGATAACATATCTTTGAAACCGGTACTGAATATTTTTAAGGTTAGTGAAGCATGAAGAGTGTTAGAGGACAGATTTAATTAATAAAAATAATACTAACTCACATCATGGATTTTGACACAAAAAATCTACTGATACTGCAATATACACATTCTTAAACAGTGTTATAACTGCCTTAGATAATAAAGATAAAGTCATTGGCATAACCTTAGATTTAAGTAAAGCTTTTGATACTGTTAACCATCAAATTTGTTAATGAAATTGTTTTATTTTGCATAATAGGACCAGCATATAATTGGTTTGAATCTTACTTCACAAACTGGAAACAACTAACAGAAATTACATATGCAGACCCTAACACTAATACACTCTAAGCAGTTCGATCTAGTTTATTTGATATAACATATGGAGTCCCGCAAGGTTCTATTCTCGGTCCTTTTCTATTTATTTTGTATATAAGTGACCTAACAAATAATATTCAAGCGCATAACATTGTACTATTTGCTGATGATACTAATTTACTAATAATAGACACCAATGATGATATGTTAAATAACTCATTAAGACACCCCTGTAACGATTTGGTATTGAGGATGGCTAATAACAACCTGGTCTTAAACACTGATAAAACAGTTTGTCTTAAGTTTCATATTACTGATTGCTCAAATAATAATAATAATAATAATAATAATAATAATAATAATGATAATAATAATAATAATAATAATAATAATAATAATATTCCTGAAGTGAAATTGAATAACAAATTAATCTCATACAGAACTGAAACAAACTTTCTAGGCCTGTGGAGTCAGAATAATTTAAAATGGAAATCACATATTAAATACCTTCTAAGCAAATTAAGCAGGAATATATAAGCCTTAAGAATTTTAAGCCAAAATGTCAGCTTTCGTATATTTTTAATAGCTTATTATGCTTATATATTTATTCGGTAATGAAATATGGAATAATGTTTTGGGGAAATTTGCCAAAAGCTAAAGATGTGTTTATTAAACAAAAACAAGCCATTCGTATTATATATGGTGAAAAGAAGTTATGCTCATGTAAACCTCTATTTAGTAAACTTGGTATACTTACATTGGCATGTACTTACATCTTAGATACAGTCTTATTCTCAAAAAAGAATAAATTTACTTTCCAAGATAACAGAAATATTCATACACATTATACTAGAAATAATGACATTCACATAACCTCTACCAGAACTACAATGTGTAAAAATGGAGTATTTCAAGCCAATATATTGATATATAATTCCCTTCCTAATGTCATTAAAAATATAGAAAACTATAAGGTATTTAAGTCTAGAACAAAGATTTTTCTTGCAGGAGCACTGCTTTTATACTGTAAAGGAATATCTGCAATTTAATGAATATCCATATACATAAGTTATTGTGTTAACTAGCTTGTATCACATTATCCTCCTTTCTTGTAATCATATTCAATCTATTAGATATTGTGAATAAACTTGGTTAATACATGTGAATTGTATAAATTGAACTATTGACGTATCCTGTGTAAAAGTACTATGTACAGCATTGATTTTAGAAGATTAATAAATTGAATTGAATTGAATTGATCTCATGAAAATCTGAAAGCTGTTCTTAGGTTAAAATCTGCATAAAATGTTACCTGAAATATTTATTGTCTAGTTAAGTGAAAAATTACAAAGAAACATTAAGAATATTTGTCAAAGTTTAGAATTAATTACACATATAGTTATGACAACAGGTAAAGTAACTCCCCTCACACACTTCCCTGACTAACAGTTGACTCAAAATATAATTAATCATAATTTTAAAGTCTTGCTTTTATTTTTCTGTGCAAAATTAACATACTTCACCCATTGAAACACAGCCACCTTCATAAATAAATCATTGACCTCTGCTTCTAGGAACTGAATGTTTCAAAGTATTACATTGTGTTACATTAATTATTAATATTTATGCAAAATTGATTGGTTTTATAGTTTCATAAATCTTTGTAATTATAACATGTGACAGTAATTTATCACCCAAATTAATGAATTGTTTGTTTAGAAAATGTAGTCGCACTTATGTTCTTTTCCAGAAGAAATGTAACATTAATAATTCTTTTCTGATAATGTTCAGAGATTGTTTTAATTTTATAATTTGCACTTTTATATTTTGCAATGACAAGTATAATAGTAGTTTAATATCAGCAAGCATTTAAGTGAACTATTCTAATGTACTATTTTATTTACTTTGACTTTTAACAATTTAATTCACACTGGTGATGTATGCCTGTGACCAGGCTGAGCCAAGTGAGTTGTGAGAGTGTTGTATATGCCTCACATTCTAGAAAGTATAAGAGCAGGCATTCATGGGCTGAGCTTGCCTGCCTCTGGACTAGCATATTTTCCAGGTAGCATTAAGAAGTCTTTCCTTTCTCTGTTAATGGTTCGCTTAATAAAAGGGTAAGTTCATGTCAAATCAACCAATGTATAAAGCTTAATATCATGAATTTGGTTCATGTTCCTCACATTTGTTTTAAGATTTATTTTCAATGTTTTAGACCCTTTTTTTTTTTTTTTTTTTTTTTTTTTTGACATTTTGAATTGTCATAATTACCTAAAATTCTAAAAAGAATTCTGACCACCATGTAGTAAAAACTTATATTTACTACATAGCTATAATAGATACAGACATGATGGTGTAATTTTAATACTTATTAATTGGTGTTTTATTTCATATAGAGCACATCATTGTGGTTATTTTCATAATTCACCACTTCTCAAAAATGTTAATTGTAAGTTTTTAGATAAATGGAATTTTTTGATTTTTTAAAAAAAAAAGTTATAAATAAAGGTACATGTCTTCTACCTACTGAGTCCTTCCAATTATTTTTTTTGGGGGGGTACCATTTTTACTACCAAGGCACCACAGGAGGTGGACACTGTTGATAGATGAAATGAAATAAGATGGTAAATTGGGATAGGATGTTTTTTTTTTTTAAAGAAGGAAGCTTTCCAGCACTAAGTTTAGGGTACCTCCTTGGCATTTGCCTTTTATGAGGACTGAGGAAAACCTGGAAAAAACCTCAGTCATGGAGGATAGTCCTGGTGGAAATCAAACCGCACACCTCCTGCTCATGTGTCTGTGCCTTAACGAACTCGGCCACCTGTGGCATTAAATTTCCAGTTGGTATGATATTGATTTCATATAAAACATAATTTTTTTGTTTATAGTAACAATAAATTTTCTAAACTTATAGGACAAAAATGGATATGTTTCCATTCCATACCTAATGGTAAAGAATGTATTTAATCTTAATTAGCATACAGGATGATTTTGTCATTAGTGAGGTTAGTTAGTATGTTCTCCCTGTAGAAGTAGTTTGATCCAGTTTGCAAAGAATGAAGTTCCTGGCATGCAAACATATAGTTTTGTAGAATAAGAGAAGGGTGTAGCTGTTCATATAAGAATGATATTTTATCTTCACATTCAACAGCATTCATTTAAAGAATACATCCCACACCCATACATTGCTGTAGGCACATACCACAAAAGTAGATATAATGTCAAAATTATATTGTCAATTCTGGATCCTTCAGAAGCTGAAAATGCTTTAGTAGCTAGACTTCACATAGACATGAACCTTTGGGTTCTAGTAACAGCAACTTCTTTATTAAATCTCACTTGTATAAACTACTCCTCTTCCAAATATTCTTCATTGTAATATACAAAAACTTAATGTACTGAAATTTGCTTTAACTCACTCAAATAACTGTCAATACATAATGATCTGATTTTAGAGACAGTTTTGAAGGCAGGCCTTAGCTGCAAGGTTCTTAACTGAGCCTCCAACATCACCACAAGATCCTTTGCCATATGCAATAGCATAAAAATGCCACTCTGCTTCAATACGTATGAAATTGTTCTGATGGGTGCAAGCTTTTTCAACTTTTGTATTGAGTTGTCAAATAATCTGAAAAGTAAAATATCTTTTTCAAATTTGGGAGCAATTTTGTTCTCAAAAGAGCAAGAAGGTTGCTTTAGAAGGTATGAGCAAATACTGTGTCATGTTTCATATCTTCTAAGATGAAAACAAAACTCTTATGTTTAATGTAATCATTGGGCTGATTGTACACCACAAATGGATGAACAGTTGCTATTGAGTTGCTTCAATAAAATGATTTCATCTTGCACAATAACTGGAATATGTCTTAATAAAATCACATGTCACCATTGCTCCTTTAGAGCAAAGAGCTTCTCTTGAAAAAAACTAAATTGCTGTTTAGCAATAAAGTATTGCTTTTTCAACATGTTTAGCCTGGCTGAAAACTCCTGAGCCAAATCCTCTGTGATTTACAAATATTTTCAAATAAACAGCAATCCACTGAAAACCATCGTTTATAAATAAACTTATTGACCATTTCTTCTTCAAAACTTTTCAATAAGGTTGCGTTAAAATTCTCAATGCCAGCTAACATGAATCAAGTCATCTAAAAAGTATATTTGTGCTGGAGGATTCCACTTAATTCTGGATAAGCAATGTTTGTATGTTTTTAAAGATGTATAATTTTTTACTGGGTTATTTTGTTTGAATTAACACCAGAAATCATGAGCTTTACATTCTAATTGTGCTGGACACACAACACACATAAAATTCAAACTTTTCCAATGTGCATGGACTTGAAAAAATGGTAAATTTTTTTAAGATTGCGAAGAATCAGACACTTTTGAACCTGGAATCTACTACCATCTTTGTCTTCGAGTAAAATGTAATCTTTCTTCTCTGACATTTGCCTGCTGACTTCATCACTACAGTAAAATTCTGTTGCTAAGTTGAATGCATGTTTAAGTGTGAACCGTTTTCTTGTGGCCAAAGTGACACATATATGTTTTACCGCCCCCAATCATTATTTCCAGCAACTGAACAAGAAAAAAGGAATTTTGTCATCTTCTGACCCCAAATCTGGAAAAGCATTATCTATTGGACATATAATTATATTCAGGTAAGAAACAATATATTACATTAGAATATAAAATAAATATTAGAGAACTAAAATTGTTAATTGAAACATTGCACAGTGAAGGTAATCATATATTAAGATCATTGTGTGATTGATTCAAACTAACACTCTTTTGCTCCACTTACTTGTTTAAAGAATAGGTTTCATGAACCTTTGTTCACATCATCAGCTAGAAAGTCAATTGCTGGATAGTTCATTATGCTGTGGGAATGTATATTCTGCTCTGGTTGAGGTGTGATGAACTTAAAAGTTTATTAATTGATATCATTGTATGATTCAGTTGAACTACACACTCTTAAAGCTTCACTTACTTTTCATAAATGTATGGAACCGGTTTCGAGAACATTTGGTTCCCATCTTCAGCCAGGCTTAAAGTTCAACTGTCGGATCATTCGTTGAGCTGTGGGAACGTATATTCTGCTCTGGTGGCGGTGATATAAACTTGTAGTTTATGTTTTCATCCCCGACAATGTCGAAGCTCATTATGCTGTCTTTGTATTTGTAGATGTAGATTTTCTCCCAGGTTGCTAATTCCGTAGGTCCTTGTACTGATTTTAATAATTTTGTTTTATTTATTATGTCGTGATTTTGTGTCCAAAAATGATATGCTACTGCTGATTTCTCTATTTGCTTGTACTTTATATTCCTGAAATGTTCCTTTAACCGTGTGCCTATGTTTCTCTTTGTTTTCCCTATGTAGATTTTTTCACATTCTGCACAGTTTATTTTGTAAATACCTGATTTTTCTTCTTGTGGAATACTGTCATTAACATTATCTATCAGCAAATTTTGAACATTAAATCTATTAATCGGTGCCAACCTGATATTAAAATCTTTAAGAATATTCTGAAATTTTTTTGTGGCCCATGGATGATATGTGAATTTTTTAAAAATAAGTTTATCTTTTGTTGCTGAAAGTGTTGTGGTTTCTTTTATATGTTTTTGTCTCTTGAATTTCTGCACCTTTTTATGTACTAGTTCTTTTTTAAAACCATTTTTAACTGCTGTTTCTTCCATTTGTTTGTATTCTTTAAAATATTCTTCTTTGCTAATTTGTAGGTTAACTAGCCGGTGTGTTAAACTGTTAATTACTGCATGTTTGTGTGCTGTAGGGTTTAAACTGTCAGCTTTGATGTGATTATCTGCATGTGTATTCTTTCTGTATATTCCAAATTAAGTTTTTCTTGGCATTTCATTATTTTAATATCCAGGAATGGCACCATGTTATCTGTTTCTATTTCGTATGTAAATGATATGTTTTATCTTGAATATTTAGAAGTTTTAAGGCATCGTCAATGAGTTTTTTGTTAACTATGGCAAATATATCATCCACATATCTGTACCATACCTTGAATATGAATGGAAACGCTGTGTTGATGTGTGTTTCAAATCTACTCATGAAGAGGTTAGCTAGAAATGGAGATAAGGGGTTGCCCATTGTAAGTCCTGCTTGTTGTTTATAAAATTTTCCTTTAAAAGTGAAAAAGGCTTGGTTTATGCAAATTTCTGTCAGTTTGATGTATTCTTTTATGTGTATATCATTAATTCCACTTGTTTTTAGCCAATCATGTAGATAAATCAGGAGTTTTTCTTTTGGTATGCTAGGAAACAGAGATTCTACATCGAAAGATATAAGAGTGTCAGAGGGGTGCAATTTTATGTCTTTGATTTTTTCTATTAACTGATATGAATTATTTATGCTCCTGGTTTGAAATTTTGGTAATGCCTTGAATCTATTAGCTAACCATTTTGCTAAATAGTAAGAGAGAGTATTGATGTTGTTAATGATGGGGCGCATACCATTTCCAGTCTTGTGAATTTTAGGTAAACCATATAACTTAGCTATTTTAGGGTTGCTCTGTTTTATTTTGAATATTGTTTCTTTTGGAATGACTGTACATGTTTTCAGAACCTCATTGATGGAATTAACACACCTTTTCAATGGGTCTGATGGGATCTGAACATATTCTTTTTTATTTAATAAGTTCTGCATTCTATTATTATAATCTATAATTATAAGACAAAAACATATCAAAGAAACCACAACACTTTCAGCAACAAAAGATAAACTTATTTTTAAAAAATTCACATATCATCCATGGGCCACAAAAAAATTTCAGAATATTCTTAAAGATTTTAATATCAGGTTGGCACCGATTAATAGATTTAATGTTCAAAATTTGCTGATAGATAATGTTAATGACAGTATTCCACAAGAAGAAAAATCAGGTATTTACAAAATAAACTGTGCAGAATGTGAAAAAATCTACATAGGGAAAACAAAGAGAAACATAGGCACACGGTTAAAGGAACATTTCAGGAACATAAAGTACAAGCAAATAGAGAAATCAGCAGTAGCATATCATTTTTGGACACAAAATCACGACATAATAAATAAAATAAAATTATTAAAATCAGTACAAGGACCTACGGAATTAGCAACCTGGGAGAAAATCTACATCTACAAATACAAAGACAGCATAATGAACTTCGACATTGTCGGGGATGAAAACATAAACTACAAGTTTATCACACCGCCACCAGAGCAGAATATACATTCCCACAGCTCAACAAATGATCCGACAGTTGAACTTTAGCCTGGCTGAAGATGGGAACAAAATGTTCTCGAAACCGGTTCCATACATTTATGAAAAGTAAGTGAAGCTTTAAGAGTGTGTAGTTCAACTGAATCATACAATGATATCAATTAATATGATTGGCTTCACTGTGCAAGTTCCAATTTACATTTAAGTTTAAAAGTTTATGTTTTCATCCCCGAAAGTGTCAAAGTTCATTAAATTGTCTGTGCAGTTGTATATGTAGATTTTTCCCAAGTTACTAATTCTGTAGGTTCAAGTACTGATTACAATAATTTTGCATTATTCAATATGTCATGGTTTTCTGTCCAGAAATAAAATGCTACTGCTGATTTCTCCATTTGCTTGCATTTTATATTCCTGAAATGTTCTTTGAACCTTGTGCCTATGTTTCTCTATGTTTTTCCAATGTAGATCCACATTCTACACAACTTATTTTGTAAATACCTGTTTTTTTCCTCCAATGGAATAGTTATTAACAATGTCTATCAGTAGGTTTTTAACATTAAATCTGTATACCAGTACTAACCTGATATTAAAATCTTTAACAATATTCTAAATCTTTTTTGTATCCCATGAATGGTATGTGAATTTTTTCAAAATTAGCTTTTCTTTTCTTACTGAAAATGTTGTGGTTTCTTTGATACGTTTTTGCCTCTTGAATTTCTGTACCTTTTTGTATACTAGTTATTTTTTAAAACCGTTCTTAACTGCTGTTTCTTCTATTTGTTTGTATTCATTAAAATATTCTTCTTTGCTAATGTGTAAGTTAAGTAGCCGGTGTGTTAAACTGTTAATAATTGCATGTTTGTGCATCATGGGATTAAAAACTTGTCAGCTTTGATGTCATTGTCTGCCTGTGATTCTTTCTTTATATTCTTTCTATATATTCCAAATTCTAGGTTTCCTGGATTGGTTCTACATATTTAAACAAATAAGTGGAGCAAAAGAGTATTAGTTGACTCAGTCACAAAATGATCTTAAAATATTAGAGAGTTGTTTAAAGAACAATTTTTCACAAACATACATAAATACTCAATCACAAAACCAAATCTTTGTACCTGAACAATTATTTTTACATAGAATGTAAACAGAGATGGTTTCTTTCCATTGTAAAAATGGATCAGAGTGAGCAAACTGGATAAGAAACTCAGTGTGATAACTGAGGAGAAGGTTCAAATCCAACACATCACATATTATTTTTATTAATGATATTATTCATATAATCATACTACATATTTATGGCAATTATGTTTTATGATACTATGTTCACTGAATGATTCATGTGAGCTATTTATTTGCTATTCTCTTAAAAAAGCAAAAAACTAAAGAAAAGATGTTACAGATCTTAAAATGTGTTCCTCATTATAAAACAATGCAGAAAAATGAAGATAGAAAAAATGAAAATCAAAAAGGCAAACCTTTCCTATGGTTCCCATGATTTTCTATCACTGCCCTAAATCTTTGGAGCATGGAATCCACCAACTTTCTAAATAATTCCAGTCCTCTGCTAGTGACTTCCAAACATCTTCTATGGCATGCCAAGCTTGAAAGCATTTGCAAACCTGGAATCTCAAGAAAGCCGCCTCTTGATTTCCACACAAACATTTTCTATTCAGTTAAAATCTTGTGATTTCAGAGGTCAGAGTATCTGTTCCAAGATGTCTGTGTGCTCCCAAAACCATTTCTGAACTTTGGTGGATATATGAACCAAATAGTTATCCTGCTGAAATGTAATAATTCTTTCAGAATAACATTTTGGCAAAAGCATGGAGAACATTATTTAAGGTGTCAGTATATGCTCTACTGTTCAGCCTTCTATGAATGTGTTTCACCATACCTACTTCATCTGTAAAAAATCACAGTAGAATAGGTATTTGCAGTATTGAATGTAACGTCATCAGAGAAAAATGACTTTTCTCCAGTCAAAGTTTTCATTGAATTCTGCAAATGCCAAACTGTAAATTATGTGGGCATCGGCTAAAGCTTCCTTAACTGTTAACATCTATACTAAAGTTTAGCATCCTTGCAACTGTTGCTTGCAATTCATACATTGGCTGGGTATAAGAACAAAATCCTGTACTCGGCAGTTGTTTGAAAGGGATCTCTTTTTACCTCCACCAAGAGAAAGAGAGCAAGTCTTTATTCTCTGTAGAGACACGTGAATAACCTGTGCTCATGCTTGCAGTAGTTTGCTCTTTTCTCGATAAAGTTTCTATCATCTTCTCAAAGGGGATAAAGGAATGCCACAAATTCTGCATGCTCTGATAGCCATATAGCCCTATGAAATTAGAGTAAGAACAGCAGCATGTTTATCAGCGATCTCTGCCATTGCTTAAAATGGAATAAATGTGCCATTGTAGGGAAGAAATGTGATGGATGATACTATTGGTAATAAATGGAATTGAGCACATATCTGTAAACATGACAAAAAGAAAGAAAGAAAAAACTGACGTGGAATCAGGCCTTATCGACAATATTTGAAGACTTTGGCTATAATTCTCAGTATATGTATATATATATATATATATATATATATATATATATATATATATATATATGTGTGTGTGTGTGTGTGTGTGTGTACCTAGTATGCAATCTATAACCAAAAATAGTTTAATGTAAGAATGCAAAGTAGGGGTGTGAAACACTTATATATTACACTTTAGATGACATGATTAACTTAAACGAAAAAACAAAATAAAGGTTGAACACCCATCGTGGCTGCTCTAAGCTTTGTCCCTGAGTCACATCTTCTTACACATATATTGTCCTATATATCTCATATATCTGAGGTAAAGCAACAAGAGGACCAGCATACTTGGTGATATTGATCCATGTGAACCAAACTCGAAAATGAGATGGTGATAGAATATTTCCTGCTCTAAGAATGCATTCAATCATTATTTCCAGCACTGTACAAGTTTCTTTGCCTTCCCTGCAATGCAGTTTCTTACAACAAATTCATAGTTAATTTACTTACAGTACCAGCTTTTCATTAAAGTGTTAAAATCATAAACTTTACACTTTAAGTTCCAAAGTATTTCTTCTGATGCTGAATTATATCTAAATAATCACTTTTATGAATTTCCTACCGTGAAGTCAAAGAGGTATTTAAGTTGCTTAAACTGCATATTTCCACTCCTTTATATGACTAGGGCATCAAATATCTAAATCCTCAGCAGGAATTTCCTTTTCAAACATACTGTTGTACACGGAAGTTTTCCGCTTCCCAATTGCAATCTACATGAAGTGCACATTTTCATAGGTTGTTTAATGTCATAATTTAGTGAAACCATTCAATCAGTTACATTTCTCACATTCTGACTAACAAGTCTTCCTTTTTTTTTTTAAAAGGTTGCAACAAATTTTTGGTCACATATTCTCCTGCATATTTCAAACTAAGCAATTATATTATCATAAACCTGAGTCATCAAAATAGCTTCACTTAAGAAAAAAATTACTCTATTACTCTATAATACTAGTCCTCAGTGCTTTCAAATTTCAAAGAAAACTTGAAGGATAAACATATACAGCTTCACTTATACACACATTGTTCAAACAAATTGAAGTCCCCAATGAACTGTGAGTAAAGATGTTACAGGAAGATCACATGAACAAGCCGGAGCAGAACTTGCTTGACAATCCAAGTATAAGATACCCCCACCATAATACTGGTACCTTCCTCCACTCTCACTGTATAGTAAATGCAGTTTGTTGGATTCATTTAAAATTTGCCAAGTAATTTATCTACGGAAATGGTATAAAAATTGAGTTTAAAGCATTTAATTCCTTGACTCTGGAAAGAAGAAACTTTAAGTTTTATATGATATCGTAGATATTATAAGGGGATCACTCCCCGTTACCGTGGGATGTTGAGGAAGCTCAATATTTTCACAGAGATCTGCGCATCCCGTAGGTTTTTGCATTAGGACGACACCTAGAAGCTATTCCGACCCGCCGTTCGGCTGCAGATGTTTGCGACGCCCAGACGCGCCAAGTGAACTTAGCTTCAGAAGCCGAGCGCACCTGCCAGTATTTCACTGGTGGATAGGCCATACTAGCTTGGCCTACTCACTTAAGGGGTGAGTTATCCCAGCATTAAGGAAGCCACCACCTCCCCACGAACGACAGCGATTCAGGCGAACCTGCCCCCAGGGTACACACCTTCGACACTCCCGTGGGACACGCTGCCGTCGTGAGTACTCAATTTCCCGTGAGTTCCGGGACCACTGCCACGCCGAGTCCAACCCAATCCGGACGACTTCCTTGCGGGAGGGGCTCGTTTCAAGTCCGGCCCGGCTGCTTCTAGTAACGTCAGAGGTACCATGGGCACTCAGGGTCCGCAGAGCCCGCACCTGGAGCATCTGAAGAGCAACGATCATAGATAGGAAGAACTTTTGCTGATTGGATTGATCATCGAATTTATTTTCATCACGGGATGCCTCTTGGTGCGCTGCTCAGACCGCCGACGTTAATTGAGTATGCGAAGCATCCAGCAACTCACTCACGTGAGATTCTTAAAGTTCAAGAGTGTACGGACATTACATTGATGTGCACCTGACGTTATGAATTTATTACTATCAGAAACACTCTCGATGTATGATTTATTGCCTGCTTACAAAGACTGCGTGAACGGCGTGCCACGCTGCGTGATTGATATCACGTGAACTGCATCTGCGTGAACTACGCTATTGCCTGAACTATGAAATGAAGTCTGGAACTGCCTAAACTGCGATCTAGCACTGAACTCGCCTGATTCACTTGAAATCTATAATAGCGTGTCTCTCGCCTTGCACTCCATTCGCCTACACGGGTTACCTGCACTGCTGACTTGCAATCTATCAAAAGCGTACCTTAGTTTTTTCTTCTTTTTTAAGGATTTTTCTTTTAATGAACGGCCCCACACCTGTCAACCCCGGTGGCATCATCCGCACAGGTTACATCGCCTCCCCATGTTGTTAGTGACTAAACATGCATGAGGGGATGCTTGTTAGTTGGATTCATGCAGTGGGTAGGATTGAAGTAGTAGTGGTTGACCGCGTTTCGCTTTAGCACCCCGATTTGTACTGTTAATTCATGCTGGCATGCAGTGCATGCGAGCGTGTCCTTGTGATGTCCTGGCTACAGTCATATGCGACCTGGCTGCAGCCTGGGGGTTAGTTAGCTACTTAAGTAGATAGATGAGGTTAATATGTGTTAGTTTGTTAGATATATAGATAGGTTACTTAGGTAGTGTTAGTGATGAAGGGTGAATGTGTAGTGTTATGCGATGTATAATGGTGGGCGGGGGTTTTGGCATGAAATTAGCAGTATTGCTGCTAGCATGCATTGGTGAGATATGAGTGACGTGGGTGTTGGTTATGTGTTGTGCAGTGAGTCGAGGATGATGATGGTGGAGGGTAGTTTTAGGCGTGCACATGAGAGGAAGCTATAAAATACCTTAACTAATTCGAACTTGAATATGTGGTGTGGAGACTTGAATTCTGGCTCTTGGGTTGTGCTGAATGGTTGGTTCATTGCATTGAAGTATTGCTGATGTGGTGTAGTAGCTGGAATACTGGAACTTGGTTGTACGGATGGTTTCTTCAAATATCGTAGTTTTGCTGGAAGATAGATAAGTGATTAGAGCACTTTGGGAGAGTCGGTGTGAATGTGCTGGCACAAGTCTTGCCAGTAGCGCTTGTGCTTCTGCAGCAGAACAGTCCGTGCACAGAGTGTGCTCAAACAGTGCTATTGGTCTATGGTAAGAGTTAATGGTTGTCTGGTATTTTTCTAATTTGAATATAAGTGGGTTATAGTTTTGGTCTGTGCCAAGATAGAGGTCATGGGCCAGTTTTTTAATGAATTGTTCTACCGTGTGCAGCCGGAGTTCTTGATGGAGGATGTCTGCCGGAGCTGTTCAGGGGACTTTGGCAATTATGCGTATGATTTTGTTTTGCAGAGATTGGAGTTTCTTTATGTAGCTAGGTGCAGCATATCCCAATACCGGTGAGGCATATCTTATGGTGGGTCTGATCAGCGTTTTGTAAATTGTAAGCCCAGTGTGGAGTTGTAGAGATTTAGTGTAGTTGATTAATGAGTACAGTTTACTGAGTTGCCCCCGCGCTTTTTGATGGGTCTTCTGTATGTGGGGCCTCCAGGTGAGGCCCTGGTCCATTATAACTCCTAGATAGGTGACGCTTGGAGAAAGCCGGATGGGGTTGCCGAGTAGTGTTAATGGCAGAAGTTGCGCTTAAGGGTCCGTCTATGGAGTGTCCTCTTAGTACTATTATAAGCTGGCATTTGTGTGTGTTTACTGCCACTCGCCAGTTGGTGAGCCAAGGTTCGATTGATGTCGGAGCATTTTGTAATCTATTATGTATGAATTGAGCATTACCTGATTGTGCCATGAAGACAGTGTCGTAAGCGTACATAAGCAGTGCTGTGTCTTGAGTTTAAGGATCTCAATGTAAATGTTGAATAGTGTTGGGCCGAGTACGCTTCCTTGGGGAACACCAGCCTGTATTTGTCACAAGGTGGATTTGGCAGTGTTTGCGATGGAATAAAATTGCCCGCCAGATAGTTAATTCGCTATGAGTTTCATCATGGTGTCGCTAAAGTTGTATGTTGAGAGTTTTCGAAGTAGGCCCGCATGCCAGACACAAAGGCTCTTTCAATGTCAAGCAGTACTGCACCAGTGGATTTTTTTATATTGAAACCCTGGGTAATGTGCTCATTGGCTCGTGGTAACTGCAGTGTGGTGGAGTGGTGGGCTCTAAAGCCGAACCCCTCCGGTATGATTGTTTTGTGTTTTATCAGGTGCGCGTTCAGTATTTATGAATGATTTTTTCGAAAACTTTAGCTAGTGTTTTTAAGAGGCTTATGGGACGATAGTTGTTTGGATTGGTTCTGCCCGTGTTTTTCTTGGGGAAATGTAGGACTGCTGCAGTTTTCCAGCAGGAGGGAAAATGTCCGTTTTTCAGTGCATAGTTGCAAATTTCCGATTTAATATTAAGTGCCGTAGTGGTTAAGTGTTTCAGTACTATGTTCGGAATGTTATGGGGTCCCGGTGCCTTTTAATTCGGTAGGTGTCGAATTTAACCATGCTATTTCCGCTGGGCAAGGCTTGCATATGCGGTTGTGTGTGGGCCTGTCGCCAATGCCACTAGTCAGCCCTTCAGTGTCTGCTATAAACAGAACAGATGATGGGCTGATGTTCGACTTTAAAGTAGTCTTTAGTGCATCGGCTAGGGCTTCAGCTTTCTCAGAGTCCGTAGTGGCAATAAGTTGGTTGTACTGTAAGGGAGGTAGGCGTGACGCTTCGCGTGTAAGATTCTTTGCCCGGCAGCTGTTTGAAGTCAATACGCAGGGACAGGATTTCTCACCGCACCTGATCCGAGACTGCTACAGATGTGCTGGTGAGTATCCTGTCAAATCCTGCCAGACAGATTGGTGCTGCGAGTCTAGACTTTGGAATGTGTTGCGCAGTGAGCTTGCCTGTGGTCTGGAGGACCTGCCTATTGTGTTTTCGGTATTGGTCCAGGGCAGCTGGGTGACATGTGGATTACCACGTGCTCGAGCACGGTTCCCTAGTGTCGCAAGGGTGCGAATGTCGTGTGGAAGTGGTCATGCTTGCGTGTCTCCTGTATCGGTACAGAGGTGATTATGGCAAATTTAATGGCCTGCTCAAGTTGCTGGGCAGCAGAATCCAGCTCTTGTGGTGAGTTGATGTAGCTGATTTGTGTCTGTGAGTCTAAGGTTTCTGCAAATAAGCTCCAGTTTGCTAGGTGAAAGTTGTGCCTAGGGCTGGAGTTTCGGGGACAGTACCCTCTAACCTGATCAATACTGGGAGGTGATCAGAGGAGAGGTCATTGATTACCTCCATTATTAACTGATTAGTAAAATTTCGAGTTATGGCAATGTCTAGAACATCCGGTTGCTGGTTGTACTGGTTGTGCTGGTAGGGTATATATGTGGGCTCTTCAGTGGCATGTATTATGTAATCGGAGATATTTTCGTGGCAGAGTAGTTCCGGCAAAGTTGGTTGTCCGCGAGTTTCAGAGCGTGTGCTTAGCGTTTAGGTCCGCAGGAATCAGCATCTAGTAGTTTACTTGGAGGAGTATGTCAATGTTAGTTAC
Organism: Metallyticus violacea; assembly: GCA_030762175.1. Lineage (NCBI taxonomy): Eukaryota > Metazoa > Arthropoda > Insecta > Mantodea > Metallyticidae > Metallyticus > Metallyticus violacea. Next base: position 80,082,673 of record CM060846.1, on the reverse strand, counting down.
AGCAATGTCCCCGGGTGGGTTATACACCGCTGCAAGTCCGGTGCTCAGGTTGTTGACCATTATGGTAACTACTGTGGCCTCTGTGCGAAGCAACGGCAAGAGTGGGGAGAGATGATGAACAATGTCCCGTTTAACGGCTATGGCTGTGCCGTCGCCATGTTTATCTCTGTCGTTGCAATAGATGTAATCGGTTAAGTTGAAACGGTCTGTGGAATCAAAGCAATGTGTATTCTATGGTTATTCAGAAAATCGGCAAGTTCAATTTTTCGGCAACGTATGCCGCATGTGTTCCAAGACATAATCCTAATTTCATGCTTATTCACCATAGTTGATGGAGTTTTAGTGAAAAAAGCAAAAAAGTCTGCATAATAAGATAATGTGTGGGGAGCTTGCTCAGGATTTGACAGGATACTCACCAGCACATCTGTAGCAGTCTCGGATTAGGTGCGGTGAGAAATCCTGTCCCTGCGTATTGACTTCAAACAGCTGCCGGACCAGGTGGCCATTGTTATTAACAGCGGCAGTCTGTGCTAGTCTGCCTTGTGCAGACTGGCTTGCGGCTGGTGGGCCGGACTGCAGCATGGGTGGGCTCGCTCTCCAATTGGTGCTCGGTACTTGGGGCGATGGGAGTTCGCAGTAAGGCAAGTGTCGCTTGTATTCCGGGCATGACCGAAACCTTGCGCCGTGACCTGTGCCGAAGCACAATGTGCATACGCGATCTGGCTCTGCCACAGTGCATGACATAGAATCGTGATTGGCGCAGCACTTTGCGCAAACCAGAGATGGTGCTTGGCAGTTTTCCATGGAGTGCCCGAGCTTTTGGCATTTGTTACGCTGTAGTGGAACCGGTGGTCTGCTATAGTCCTCCACGGTCACCTTCATGTGAAGAATGTCATGGGTGGCCATTAGCCTATCACGGTCCTCAGTCGTGACCATCTGTACCATGAAAACTGGTAGTAGTGTGCGGCCTTTGTTAAATTTGGGTAATTGGGCAACCCGCAGCGCAATTATGTTGCGAGATGCCAGCTGCTCCTTAATATCCGCTTCGGCCATGTCAAAATGGAGCCGTTTGATCACTAAGCGTGAGCTCTTATTGGTCCCAGCTCTCTTAAGGTGGAACTTAATGTTTCTGGCCTTGAGAAAATTCACCAATGTGCATAGTCGGCTGAAGTTTTAGTTTTGATTTCAAAGTTATGAGAGATAGTTGTTTTGGTAACAACATACCCGCTGGGATTGTAGGTCCGATCGAAGTGCACTAAGTGTTTCCCAAGGTCGATCGAATGGCTTCTATGTAAATGGGCGGCTGTAATTTGAATGCATCTGCCGCAGTTAAGGGCTCTCCATTACTGTCAAAAATGGGGGCAGTTGCCGCTTCAGGTTGAGCTGGAGTTTTGGTTACCGTACTGGGCGTGCCGGGCCTTAATGAGGGGGCCGCAGAAGTGGGCACTTGCGTAAGGGTGGAGTGAGAGGAGGAAGGGAGGAAGTCCTTGGAAAATGAGACAGTGGATATGGTGGAGGGAGAGGTAGTTCAGGGGTAGCCTGACGTTGAGACTGTGCCTGCCCATTGGGCTTGCTCCGCATTTTTTTAGCAGGAGTCTGGCTTCGTTTTTCGCGCTTCGGTATTGTTCGAAATGATGGGAAAAGCGAAGAGCGAGAAAGAATAGGAAAGAAGAAGAGAGCTCCAGGAGAGTGTCATCAATTTGTGCTAACCGTTAACTGATGTTCTCCTGGAACGGAAACTTACTAACTATTGGGTACCTAGCAGTGATCTTTGTAACTAAAAGATAAAGGAAGTAGAAGGAGAAAATGAGCAATTGGAAGGTGCTAATAAACAGGACAACAGCGGACCTGCTTCAAAGAAGCGCCGTTAACCATGCCTAGAGGCCGGTAGCTGGCTTCTTACGCTGTGCGCGTTAAGATGCGCGCGATCGGTCAACCGCTTGTCGCTTCTCCCCTAAACTCGGAGCTGCTCGGCTGATGCGTCCTTACTGCTTCGCTGCCGGATCGCTTCTAATCGTATCTTTGTGACCCGTCCTTAGCAAAGAAGTTTCCCCTTTTATACTAATTTCAAAATGACTCCACGTGGTCGATGAGCTTCACAGAAGGGAGCTCACGGCTCGCTGAGCCTTCAGAATATTCAATTATTATTGATGAGCTCTCAACCTCTCATATACGCTCACTTTAAACTTTTCAACTCTTTGGTCTCTGTTGATTTGGTTTATTTACGAACCTCTTCAACATCTGAGGTCATCAACGTCCCATTCTATTCAGGGCGTGAAACGGCCGACAAATTTTGCTCAGAGGGCTCTTCTTTCAGACTTGAGGTTCTTTTTCGTGCCGTAAATGTACGACACGGGACCCACGGCTTTACTTCCCTTCCGAAAGAAGCCATACTTAGAATTTTACGCCCAAAAAATCCATCGATCCTGGCCGGGTTTGAACCCGCGATCTTGGGTTTAGAAGGTAAGTATGGTTACCACTACGCCACCAGGACCGACGTCTTCTTCTTTGGTCTCTGATGGGCGAGCTCGTGGTCATATCCGATGTTACAGTGAAAGGAATCTATTCTCGCCAACACCTGCGTTACCGTCTCCTTGGGAACGTTCACTGTCCCTACGGGTTTAGTATCTTCTTTAAAATTGAAAAGGGTTATTGTTATAGCCTGTCCTTGCCAGGTGCACAATTCTATTGTTATTCGCGTCTCTCGCCAGAGGCTCAATTAGCAACCACACCAAGTTACATAATATTCTGCAAACACTTGCTCTTTACTAGGAATTTTCTTACATATTCATGATTTAACATTTAGAAAATAATTATATAATTAATATCAAATCTCTAGTCATCCACTCTCACTTCTGAATTCATATACCATGTGTACTAGATATTAAAACTATAGTATGCTTCATGCTATTTACAATATATGAGATATTAGGTAATATTAATTAGCTATAATTTATTCAATATACAAATTTGTTTTCTTGTGGGCTAAAGGGTGGGAGATCTGTCTCAAGGAACATCACATCAGCAAGCGGGAACAGAGCTTGCCAGACAGTCCAAGTTCACCGTCCTCCACTCTCACTGTATAATAAATCCAATTATAACTTTTTTGGGTTCATTTAAAATTTGGCAAATAATTTTATCTATGGAAATGATATAAAAAAATTAGTTTAAAGCATTTAATTCCCTCATATTGCAAAGAAAAAACTTTAAAAGTTTTATATGATGTCATAGATATACCATTTTAACCTGAGTAGCTAGAAGAAATGTACCTTTATGTATAATTTTTTTAGAATACTTAAAAATTCCATTTCTCTAAAAACACAACATTTTAATAATTTTAGAGGCAGTGAATGTTGAAAATATCCACAATTATGTCATATTATATAAAATGAAATCCCTATTCATAAGCATTAAAATTGACATCTCTTCCAAGTTTGTATCTATAATAGTATTCTAATAACCAACATTTAAGTATGTGAAGGTTAGCAAATTATGGAGTGTTTTGGCCATTTGACAAATTTTGTCAAATGGGTGGTTGGAATTAAACATTTATTATCCTCACTTATTGTTCAAGAATTTTTATTGAAAATGACAATGGAAAAAAAGAATGAGAGGTAAGAGCAGAGTTAATAAAAAAAAATTAAGGAAGTCAGGAATGAAGGCAGAAGAGTTTTTTTGCATGGTTTGCACTTGTGGATAGACGATAATCTGTCAGTGCAGCAACAAGGTTGAGAATCAATGGTCACAGAGGAAGAGAGGAGAAACACAGATGGAAAAGGGCTGAGGCAGCATCAAGGTCAAGAAACAAGGAATGTTGAGGAAGAGAACAGAAGAAGGGGGTGCATCCTGAAGCTGGCAAAGAAGAGAGGAGTGTTTAACAGTGAGAGTGACAGGAATTCCACCAAGGACAAATCAGCTGAGTGGGGTGAATGACATGGTGGAGAGAAGGGGTGGGGGAAATCAGATGGAGTGTGGTCAAGAAGTTGGAATGGGATGACATCGCCTGGGGATAGTTGAAGGGAAATAGAAGGTGGAAAAAATATAGGGTCAGAAAAAAACAATCGCAAGCAAAAGCGAGACTAGTAGGTTTGATTTGTAATAAATGGAAAATAAGTATTTAAAAAGGGAAAAATGGTGATTTTGTAGTTGAATAGTATGATTAATGAAGCATGGTCCAAAAAGTAAAGGGAGAGGACAGATATGTGAGAACAGTGGAATGGGTAGTGAGTGAGAAGTAGGAGCTATAGCATTTACAACCAGGGAGTTAAAGCATAGATTCAAAACAACAAGCACAGATTCAAAACAACAAGCACTCTAAGAATGTTGTATAATGGTATAATATAATTGTAATGTTGGTTGTTGAAATAAAAGTCATTCGTTCATCATCTTTACTTATGTTATGGAAGATAAAACTATATAAAAATTAACACAATTCATGACATCATGTTCCAAAATTAATTTAAATCATGTGATATCAATAATTGGTTGACATGACATGAACCTACCCAAAAATATTTTGATGGTTACCAGATGATTCTGTGGGGAAAGCAGCCACAAGGTGCTAAACTTTTTATGCAATCAAAATAAGTGCAATGTTTACTTATAATAGCAAAAGTTCTACATTTCTCATTTGTTCCTTATGCCATATATTATGGATCTATCTGTTTATAGGATATACGTATATGTGTGTGTGACTCTCCATAGTTGTTACTTTTTTAAAGATTCCTTTGATGAGGTGAGGAGAGGACTGTCTTTCAAATTTCTTTACCAGTGTGCTCATAGTTTTATTTTGTGGTAGTTCTGTTGTTTGGTCACTTTATCAGGCATTTCCCAGATATAAGGTAGCTAAACTCACCTTGAATGATGGTTATTGGTCTCATTTATAGTTTATTATTTATCTTAAAGATTAAAAGCTTTATTGACATTGATGATACTTTTATAGAGAAACCAGCTGAGTGTTGTCATCGCTGTTATCATCAAATCCCAAGCTTATATCCATCATGACTCTGTAGCCTTATTCAGGATCCTAAGGTGCCATGTAATTTAGTGCATTAATGGAACCAACCAAGATCCTCAGCTTTGATTGGCCTGCTGGGTAAGGAATATTTAGGCTAATCATGGGCAGGGAACCATGCATAAATTAGTAAAGAGTTCGGCCCTGGACCCTGTGACAAGTTCCTTTTCTGGCCAGTCATGTGTTGACAGAAAGTAGTTATCTGTGGGTTTAGTGATCAATATTTCAATCAATACTGGGATGTTAGAGTCCAGTGATTGCTGGCTGCCACTCTATCTTTGTTTCAGAATAAAAATACTTGGTTTCAATGCTTAGATTAGTTGTAGACAATTGCTCTGTTGAAATTGTGCTTTTACTCCTTTATAAGATACATTCAGCAAATACAACTTTTTTTTCCTCTTGGAAAAATGCAATATTTTATGTGTAGTATCTTTGGACCATGACACAGAGTATCATGTGTGAATGAATGAATTTATTTCTTTCAATTATAAATATCTTATAATATTTTCTCTAAAATACAGCCATATTCATGCAGTTAAATAAGCAATTAAACTTATTGAAACAATAGAATAATTTGTACAAATCAGCCATTTTTGTCATTTATACACCAAATTTTTACTCTGCCATTAACAACTCAATTTCTTAATCTACTTACACCCACAATAAAACCTTAAAATACTATCATATCCAGATCCCTTGCACCTTAACACTCAAGTTGTAGGTGTGTTAGGATCTAACCTTAAATCTATTTCTTGGTTTAAGAAAGACATAATCTATTAACTCTCTTCTTATTTTCCAAAAAAATTGAACAAGTTTCTTAATATTTATGTTTCGTCTTTTATTCAGCATAATTCTTAATATCATTTCACCTTGTAAATTATTTCCATTTTTAAGCCATATTTCATTTCTCCATATTTTTGTTTCTCTACATTCTGTTACACAATGTATATCATTTCCTTCTTCGCTGCGCAATGGACAGTTCTCCCAGTTCATATTTTTCCTTAAGCCCTTTAGTTTCAAACTCCTGTTCTAATAAATGCATAATCATTGCAACTTAATTATCACAGACTTTTCCATATTTTTCTTTACCCTAACATTTTGTAAATCCACATACCATTTCAAGGAGCCTTTATCTTTAAAGTTATCCAATATCCCCTTACTTTAAATATATTCCATCTTATCTCTTACACTTTTTCCAAAAAACCTTATCATTGTGCTTCCTTAAATTCCATACATTCCCCATTCCAATACCTCTTGTAATTTACTTCCCCAGGTCTCTCTTCTATTTACATTCTGTTGCATAATTAGGTACTCTTTTTGAATAATCCCATCGTATAGCTTCATTATCTTATACCAAAATTTCAGTACTCTCTCAATCTCCTTTATTTCCTAATCTCCTTAGTTCAGCTAGTGCTATCCCTTTAAGTAATGATATCGCTATGGGTGGCCGAGGTCGTTAAGGCATGGAATTGTGAGCGGGAGGTCTGGGTTTGAATACTGCCAGGACCGTCCTCCTTGACTAAGGTTTTTTCCAGGTTTTCCTGAGTACTCATAAATGGCAAGGGCTGGGGAGATACCCTAAAATGAGGCCTGGAATGATTCCTTCCTTAAAAATAAATCCTTTTCGAATACATCATTTCACTTCATGTATCATCAGTGTCCATCACCTGTGGTGCCTCTGTAGCAAAAACGGGCATTAAACACTATTCATTCATTCATTCATTCATTCATTTAAGTAATGATTGAGGTAAACCCAAGAATAGTTTACAGAAGTATCTGTTTATTCTGTCTGTACTAATACACTCTTCATCATTACTCCATATTTCTTCCCCATAAAAGAATTCGTTCCCCATAATTGGTTTATTTATGGATGCTCTTTAACATCTCAGGTCACCAGCATCCCATTAAAAGCAGGGGTTGAAACAGCCAGCAGACAAATTTTGCTCAGAGGCCTCTTCTTTCAGGCTTAAGGTTTTTTACATGCCATAAATGTATGACATTGGATTCATGGATTTACTTCCTTTCTGAAGGAAGCCATATTTATGATTTTTACTCCTGAAAAAATCCATCAATCATCAATCCTGGCTGGGATTGAACCAACAATCTTGGGTTTAGGAGGCAAGTATGGTTACCACTACACCACCAGGACTGACAGTCCTCATAAATGTCAAATGCTGGGAAGGTATCCTAAACTTAGGCCTGATCTGCTTCCTTTCTTAAAGCAAAAATTCCTTTTCCAATTTCTCATATCATCTTGTGTACTAGTGTGTCCATAGTTTGTAATGTTCCAGCAGTAAAAATAGGCATTAAACACAATTTAAAACATCTTCCATTTGGTTGCTGCTTTGCATCTCTTTTGTATTGTTTGCCCCCATTTGTTAATATTTCTCTCAAAATGATGTCTGTAAGTGATGTGTAATAAACAAAGAGCAATTATTGAATTTCATTTGATAGAAAATGAGACCATCAACATTCAGAAGCATGTCTTACTGATCTCAGCTACCTGTTGGTGTAGCCAGACGCTGTAACAAACCATAGTTTGATAAAGGGGTTAGTTTGAAAAATAGCACTGTACATCCAAGGAATTCAGGAACAATTAACTTGAAGAAATAAAGCAAACCTTGAAAGATAAAAAATGTCTTTCAGTACTTGTCAAATATTTCTCTTATTGTAATGACTTCCTTAATAGGGCAATAATGGAATGTGCCAACACCCTTATTTGGGACAACTGCAAATAACAGCTAAAAACACACTATTAGTACTTTTTTCACATTTATCTGTGAATGAAAATATTTAAAAATTTGTGCTAAGTCCATTCTGATGACTGATTGTGAATCATAAGAAACAGAAAACCACAATCTGTTCTGAATTAATTGCTTGTTTCAATATTGAAGGTGATGAGTTCTTGTCCAGCATTTTAAGGGGAGATGAAACATGGATTCATCACTTTGAGCTTGAAACCAAAATACAATCCATGTAATAGTATCCCAAACTTTTCCAAACAAACAAGTTCCAACAGTTCAAGACAATACCCTTGGTCAACAAAATCATTCTTCTGGGATTCTGGAGAGACTAATTTTATCAATGTGTTGCCTTGTGATGAAATAGTTAACTGAAGCTTGGTCAAAACCCTTTGGAAGTTGAAAAAAGAGATAAAGTACATTCATCCTCACATAGATTTGATCAAAGTTCTTCATGACAGTGCAAAACCACTCTTGAGAAGAGATAATTAAACTTTGATGGATATCTTCCTCACCTACCCTGCAGCCTGAATTTTGCACTTTCTGCTTTCTATCTTTTTGGTCCTCTAATAGATGCAAATCTTGAGAAATTTGATAATGAAGAGGAAGTTATTGCCATTGTACAAAGTTGGCTGAAAGACAAACCTAAAGTATGATACTACAACAACATACAGACTTTTAAATCTAGGTGACACAATGCTATAGATTTGCAAGGAGTTTATGTTGAAAAATAGCACTGTATAGTCAAAGAATTGACAGGCAATACAGTTGATTTGAAACTAATATAAAACAATCCTTTAAAGAGAAAAATGGTTTTTAATTACGTAGTGAATGTTCCTCATTTTGAACGCTTCCTTAAATAAGGCAGTCCAGTTTTTTTTTTTTTTTTTTTTTTTTTTTTTTACTGCTATTGCAGATTTGTTTGGATAGAATAATTTTATTTGCTGCTTTGCACCTCTCTTGTATATTTTTGCCCTCATTTTGTTAATATTTATAATTAGTCCATTATATAATAAAGATGCACTGACATGGTGTGTGGTAAACACCTGATATTCAGAGTCTTAAGATCACTTTTAATGGGTTTGGTTGATTGATTCATTTATGGACACTCTTTAACAGCTCAGGTCATCAGCATCCCATTCAACTCAGGGCATGAAACGGCAGACAAATTTTGCTCAGAGGCCTCTCTTTCAGGCTTGAGGTTCTTTTTCGTGCCGTAAATGTATGACACGGGACCCACAGCTTTACTTCCGTTCTGAAGGAAGCCATACTTAGGATTTGTACGCCCGGAAAAATCCATCGGTCCTGGCCGGGTTCGAACCCACGATCTTGGGTTTAGGATGCAAGTATGGTAGCTTCTACACCACCAGGACCGATACCTTTAATGGGGTATAGCATTTGTTCATGGGAGGCATATGAATCTTCCTAGTCTGGATGGCCACTAGTGGCTGAGGTAGGTTGTTGTTGGTTTTTTCTCTCCATCTAATACCAACTCACTAGCCTGATCAAGGATTGGAGTTTTGGACAGCAGAGGGCAGTATGTAGCTCATTTGTAATGATTGCTTCAATGAATCGGCAGACTACATAACACTCATTAACTGATTAATGATTAAGGTGAAGATGGGATGAGATGATGATGAAGCTAAAACGAATGAGTAGCAGGAGAAACTGGAGTACCCCATGAAAATCTACCCACTTCGCCTACCACAAATCTCATGGCTGTTGGGATCAAACTTGAGCTACCTTGATGGGAGGCCAACATGGATATAAGTGTAAAGAAATTAATATCACTTTCCATCACAGTTCTATTCAAAACCTTATCCTGAACTTCCACAATGCACTGATTTTTGCTATTAATAGGTTGTTATGCTTTTACCTCAGCATACAACTCTGTTACAGGAATTGCACCAAGAGATGGGTAGCACTGCTTTTTCAAACTTTGCAGTTCATACTCCTCTTCTTCGCTGCCTCTCCTCCCCTCCTCCTCCTCCTCCTCCTCCTCCTCCTCCTCCTCCTCCTCCTCCTCCTCCTCCTCCTTCTTCTTCTTCTTCTTCTTCTTCTTCTTCTTCTTCTTCTTCCTCCTCCTCCTCTTCCTCTTCACTGGCTCTACAGCCCATGTAGTGCATGGGCATCCTGTATCAATTTCAGTCACTTCTGTATATGCTGCACCTGGTATCTCCATCTCCTAATCCCACATTTCCTTTCACTTCAGGGTTGTCCATACAACTCATTTTGATAATCTTGCTTCTTTCATGCGATTCACATCACCCAACCATTACAGTCTACCTTTTCTAATCACTGATATGACATTTGGTTCCATATACATTTCTGACAGACACTGATTATTCCTGCTTCTAAACTGACCATTTTCAAAGTTGTGGCTAGTATATTTTTCTTAGGATTTTCCTTTCCCAGATTGTCAGCTTTTATTCATTGCTTTTAGTTAATACCCAGGTCTCACTAGCATACTTTGCTACTGGTCTTATTATTGTTAATGAATCTGGGTCAGATTTTGAACTTAACAATTTTTCCAAGTGCATAGAGGCTTCTGTTACTAGTCATTATAAGAGCTGTGATTTTAGGTGTTATACTATTATTTTCTGTTATCAGGGAACCAAGCACTTACAGCTTATACACTTTCAAAATTCATGTTGAAGCTGCACTGTGTTCTATTTGGACCTTTTTTTCCCCCCATATATTTCGTCCTATTCTCATTTATCTCTAATTTTAATTTCTTTGCTTGCTCCTCAAACTCTTGCAAGGTACCTGATGGTGCTGACTTTATTCTTGCCACTATAACCACACCATCATAATATGCTTGATATTGTGTTAACTAATTATAAACTATGCCACCAGGATTGGTTTTAATTGCTGTTATTGCCCTTTCCATAATGAAGTTGAATATTATTGGGGAAAGTGAATCTCCTGTCTTGGGCCATTATAAACTTCAAATTATTTTGATAACTCCTTACCTATTTTAACTTGACATATGGTTTCTTTCCAACTCATCTTTATTAATCTCATTAATTTTTTGGGTATTCCAAGCCAATGCATGTTGTCAGCATTTCGTCTCTCATAACTTTTATCATATGCTTGTCTAAAATCAATATAAATGCTATGTAAATCTATAATATTACTATAAAATTACTCTAATATTATTTTTAGATAGAAGATATTATCAATTGTTGATCTATCAGCACTAAAGTTATTTTGGTACTCATCAATTTCTCTATCAGGCCATTTTATCAGTCTTATCATAAATGTATATGGATAAGATTTTATAAGTTACTGATAGCTAGGCAACACCATTATAGTTATTTAAATTGTACTTAGGAAGCTGTAGACAATGGAGTTCTTTATCCAATAAGAATGTGGTAAATGACCACCTTCTTGGTCAAGTAGTTAGTGTTGCTAACTTAGGTTTGATTCCCAGTACCTACTTAGGAATTTTTTTAAGTTAGGGGAGGTCTGGAACGGGGTTCACCCAGCCTTCTAAGGACAAGACAATTGGTATGCTGCCTGATGGAGAGGTGGCATTCTTCAATCACGAAAGCTGCATGATAAGCGACCAGTGGGTGTAGTTTAATTTTATCTTCTAATTTTGTGAAATTGTAAGGCATAATTTTATAAAAACAGTTTATAATACAAAGATAAACATTTGTTTATTTTTTTTCTTTTATCTTGATTGCATTTGGTTATACTGGTAAACCCTATATCCAAAAGTAAATGCCAATGCCTGTTCATCACTGTACGATATTGACTGAGAAAGGAATTGTCTAGTCTTCTTGATTTTAATGGTTCTTAGCAGAGATGCCTCTGACAACTCCTTTACAAGATCTGCTTATACCTTTTATCTGCAGCATGCAAGGTTTGTCTTTCTTTCTTTTTCCCTGTGACATTTTTTGCACCTCATCATGATTTTGGTAGATATATTGCTAAGAGGTGTCTTAATTTTATGTTCAATGTCTGAAGGAACATCTTTAGTTGTTAGTTCATTCACAGTGTAGTTGAAAATTTAAAAGTGACTCCAGCACGATTTGGTACCAAACCTCAAAAAGTTGCCACCATGATAATGAACACCATTTCACTGAAAATCAGCATAAATTAGGTTCCCAGGAATTTGCAACAGCATTAACTGTGATTCACACTGCAATGTTGTCAGCATTTATTAATAGATGTATTTTGGCAGCATTTAGCAGCAAAATTTTATAAATCAATAAAGTTAACATTTTCACAAAAATATTTTTAATTTTCTTCACAAGGCATTTGGTACTTTCTATGAAGATTAATTCACTTATAACACAGTATTAAAGTACATATCTTGCTCTTCAATTTCCATATTTAAGCTGAGAATAATCACAATCACTCACTCAGATGATTTGGAAAAAATGCACTTCCTATCACCACTTAGCACCCAACAAATAATAAAATATAGGTTGTGGTAACACCAACAAACACTCAAGAACATTAATTATGACTACCTTGAAAGCATCCCTTGTACAGTGTGTGACAAACTTTCGAGGCACATTGTATAACTAGCCATGAAGGTCACTCACCACACTTTTAACAATTCAATAGAACTGACATTGTGAATTGAACTGAAAAAGAGAGAGTGCATTTTGCACAGCTATTGTAATGGAGTGGAATGCTTATAAAAATCATTTGACAGTTATAGCATTTCATTAAGTGGGAATGAAAAATCAACATTGTCAAATTTTCACAAACCCCAAGCAGCTGAAAATTAGTATGATGTTTGTCTACTGGACAATTAATATGATCAATGAAATTGGGTCAATTGGAGACTGCCCAAGATAGGGTTGCCCATACACCATAAAGACAAAGAAGCTGATGAATGCAACAACAGCTCATATTTGGCAAAATCCCATCAGAAAACAGTCCATGATAGGCCATGAGCTTGGCATTTTAAATGTGACAGTATCCTGTGTGCTGAGTAGTGACCTAGGATCGAGAGCTCGCCAGAAGTGTACAGGTTATATATATATATATATATATATACAAATAAATATAATATATACAAATGAGTCAGTATTAGGTGACCCATTTGTATATTTAACAATTTCACTGTGCCCACCTTCTTTTAATTTTACAGTGTACTGGTCACTTTTCACTGATGAAATAATATTCATAATTGAAGAATCTTTCAACCACCAAGATGAACATGTTATTGCCTCAACCTCAAAAGAAGTTTGAGACAGAGTTCCAAGATTTCAGGAGTGAACATCCTGCCTTGGGGAATTTCTTATGACAGTACCGCTGAGCTGCATTTCTGTAGAAAAGGAGTGAAAACCTTCACCATAGTGTATCAAGTACTGTGTTGGAGCTGTTGTTTGGCTTTTAGCAACACATTATTCATTATGAACACTGGAGCTTTCAGTGGGATTCAGCACCAGCCTACATGGCAAAGAGCATCCAGGAGTAACTATGGGCAAATGTACTGGGACTTCATTTTACCGGCTGATTGGCCTGCAAAAGCAGACACCCCAATATTGCTCCCTGATGAAAGCAGTGGTAGATTTTCCATTAGAGACCATGGGTTGTGCAATTGGTGGGTGGCCACAGAGACCGTGTGAGAGCCAGGGGTGATCATTTTGAAAATTGACAGGTAATTTCAGAGCAAAATGCATATAAATACCTCCTGTAAAAAGAATATTTTAAATATAATGAAAACTCATTGTGTATTTCATTAAAATTTTATAGCCATATTTATGATATACATTAGTATTAAAATATATAAAAATTCAACAAGTCATAAAGCAAATTTTTTCCACCTACATATGTCAGATCGTGTGCTGGAGATGCTGTTCAATGGCACAGGAATCTGTGAAGTTCTTCCTCGCCATGTTGGTACACAATGAATGTGTTACTGACATACTATAGAAAATGATTTGGCTTCTTTTCCACTATGTCTAGGACCTTATGCTCACTGGTGAATGTATGGACCCATATTCATTCTGTTTTCATTTGTTCACAAAACATGCCTTTGTACATCAGGTGTGAGGCCTGTTTGCTTTATTGGTAGACAACCAGCTTGCTTTGTTGTGCAGGGTGGCCTGTTACAGGGAGATTTAGATACACAGAATGAGTTCAGATATCCGAACCCTATGACATATGTCTATGAGGCAAAGGAGATTAATGAGAGTTGTGTTGTCACTTTTAATATTTATGCACTAGCTCTAAAGTGACCAAATAAACAGAACATTATATAAATCCACTTAGCCACAGATGTATTTACTGTTAAGTGGTTTAATAAATTGTTATTATTATCAAAGAGTTCTACTTTCTGGTCGTCATCCATGCTCTCCCCAATGCTTATGATAAAATGATCTGTGTTTGGCATGATGTCTACATTGCAATATCCACACTCTTTTTTCATTGCCTGCTGACACAAAACAAACACAACTCAGCTACACCTTTACTGAGCGATTCACACACATGCACAAAATATTACTGAATCATAATTTTGCTACAAGTAGGTTTTAGTTCAGCCCAAATTAATTCACTGGAACTGAACAGTGATATGACGAGAGTCTAAGCACTTTTCAATTTTGAAAGATTATCAATTGCCAGTTGTTATTAGGCTTGCTGCTTTGAGCAGTACAGAAAAATTATGATGCTGCATAAAGGATATGTAATTGTTAGCAGTAGTGTGTAAGGTAGGAAATTGGTACTTGTCTAGAATAATATGATGCATTGTCTAATACAATAGCATATTTTCTATCATTAGGAAAATTTTGGAGTAAGCAATTAGCAAAACAATTTTCAAAAAAGTTGACATTCATATCATCAGTGATGATAAGATCTGGCATCTTCAATGATTTTGGCATACAAATATAAACTTCTTGGGACTCAATTCTCACTCCCACCAGCATGGAGTGCCATGATGTACATTCCTCGATTCATTGGAACTTTTAAAAAACAGACATGTGTATCATCATGTCAACTGTCATGCATATCATACTAAGTTTCATCTAAATAGATCACTAGATGCAATTGTTCAACACATTATAAGTACTCTTATCTCCAGGTACAATTTGTAATTTCCTCATTTTTTGGCATTTTAGGTCCCTTTTGAGCTTTCCTTCAAACTGTATGACCTAAGTGTAAAAAAGTAACCATTTCTATAATTATTCCTTTACTAATTTGATTTTTACAACCTATTCATAGGTAATGTACAGTATTATTTTGCTTTGTTTATTTAAAGTACTGTCACTTTGCTCCATTCCCGTTTACTCAACTTCCAAACTAAACTCACAATAAAACTTCCTTTCTATAGTCTCCACATACTCGTGTATTTACACTGAATCATTACAAATATGGGGCAACATTAGGGACAAGGGGAGGCTAGACTTGCCCATTTCCCATGCTTCTTTATCTTGTTAGTCATCAACATATGCATGAAAAACTTGACTATCACTTGAAGAAGGTGTTTAGTTTCCTAGAGTGGTAACCCCATGAACCGTGATTCTGCATTAAAACTCACTAAGATGTCACTGTGTTTCACTTCCATAGTCCTTAGTGTTCTGGAGTGTTCATGTGGTGGATGCAGTATCCTGTAAGCAGCAATAGAATCTTGATTTGCCATTTGATGTGTAGGAGTCAATGGAACCACTTACTATGAGACTGATGAATGTAAAGCCAAAGCCTTGTTATCTGTCTGTCTGTAGTAGTCCTGTTGCCTTGATAATGCCTGACCAGTGAAATGTTAGGTCCCTGGGAATAATTCTGTAGGCATCATCCAGGATTATTCTTGAGGCCATATTCTCCCAAATCCATGACCACTTAAGCATTATTCCTTTTATCAACCAGAAGAACATCAACACTGCTGTCCTGGGGAATCTCTTCAGAGTTTTATGTTCCATGGCTGCCACATTGGGTTTGATGAGTGAACATGTTTCAACAAATAACTAAAGTATCTCCTCACATCTTTCGCAATTCTTGTGGGTAAATATTCATTTGCAAGCTCTGCTTCTCTGTTTAAATGTTTCACTAGAACCAAAGGATGGCAATTCCTAGTTGTTTATGGGTAACATTGGCCAGTCATCAGTCAGAAAACAGTGCTTGTTGTTGATCCTAGACATATATATGTTGTCGGTCCTGGTGGAGTAGTGGTAACCATACTTGTCTTCTAAACCTAAGGTCACGGGTTTGAATCTGGCCAGGAGCGATGGATTTTTTCGGGCCTAAAAATCGTAAGTATGGCTTTCTTCGGAAGGGAAGTAAAGCCATGGGTCCTGTGTTGTACATTTATGGCACGAAAAAGAACCTCAAGCCTGACAGAAGAAGCCTCTGAGCAAAATTTGTCAGCTGTTTCACGCCCTGAATAGAATGGGATGCTGATGACCTGAGATGTTAAAGAGCGCCCTTAGATAAATAAAAACAAATAGAGTTGTTGAGGAACTTCTTCAATACCAACATGAGTGGCTGAGGTTGCTAAGTCACAGGCATGTACTCTTGTTTCGTGATGTTTAAAACCTGCAATCATAATTTAAAAAAGTGCTCCAATAAGCCTGGAGTCAGTCAAAATCTAAAGCTATTTGAGATATGCCATTACAGGATTAAGACATTTTTTTAAGTTAATCAAGCAACATTTATCATGCAATTATATTTTTTAACCACCAGACCATTACCTATAAATTCTAAGTATAATTATTACTTTTATAATCAATTCTTAACAGTGTTTAATGCACATTTTTACTAATGAGGCACCACAGGCGATATAATTGATTATAATCGTTACTTTTTATTTATATTGATAATTGCTTGTTTTGTTTTTGCAGATTGTTAATAAACTGCAAGAGGCACTAGAAAAATATTAATGATAGTTGACCTGGACATCAATAACATTAAATTATAAATGATGGTGCATGACCTCTAAGTTCACAAAGAAAGTCTCAATTGGAGTCCACCATAGCTCATAACAACAGATGCAGAGGCACAGGAAATGCTTTAGTATTGGCATGTCACAGAAGAACAAAAATTAGAGCAGCATATGAAGACAGCATTGTTACCTAACCAAGTTCATTGTTAAATGCTATTTTTGTTCCTTCATTTTGCAAATGGTTGTATCACGCAAAATCTTTTAATGAAGCTCTGCTATGGGTACTGAATGGGTAGTAGTTATATAGTGATTGTAATTTTGTAGAATTAAAGCATTGCTAATTATTGACAATTACATGATTATATGTTTTCAGTTACCCATAGCAGTTTGTGCTAGTTCTTTTTGTTAAGCATTCCTATATAATTAAATTAATGTTGCCTTCCACATTGCTGCAGCAAAACTTATTTCCATGTCATAGAAAGAGGATGGGTGAAAGTGTGCATGCAAGTGAAGGTTAACCCTAGCCATGACTAGCATAAAAGACATATTTTATTCAAATGCTCTATTTGTGCTGCTATAGTGGTATTTAATATACTTCAGATTATGGTAGAAGAGATGGGCATAAAAATTCATTTCTTCAAATCATATTTGTTACTTTGAATTACAAGAAAATTTACCAAACCCAGTTTCTGCTGTGCATATGTTCAGCCATGTAGATATCTGTGTATGTGTGCCTGCACATATTGTCTAGAAAATTAACTCAGAAAACCAGTTGTTTTGCTGTACTTTTTTGTTGTTTTAAGCATATATTTTTTAATGCTTTGCATTGTTACATATTTAATCAATATATTTTTTAACATATTAGAAAAAGTTTAAGTGAGGTTTAATTTTTCAATTTATAGACTGATTTTGATAGCAGGGCTCTATGTGGCCCATAAATTTCCCTTATAAATATCAGGTAAAATATTATTTCCCTCTCTTATTCTGGAATTATAAAGCATATTAATATTATGTATATATGAATACCTGTGGGATAAAGAGTGGTTACCAACAATTTAATTTAATGGAACTAATTAATTAGTTAATGATAATTCAGCAAATGTTGAACTAATGGATAATTGGTAATTTCCTTTGTGCCGTAAAAATATAAGCTACCAAAAATGTATTTTCATTGCACTGGATTATAGGTATATCCTTTATAACACCACAGCATGTGATGGAAAAACATTCTTTTTTTTTTTCACCATAAATCAACTTGGCACATACATTAATTCATCCAAATCCTTTTTTTTCCACTTTTGTTTTGTATAAAGATAAGCTGTGTAAAGCTCTATACCAAACTAGGTACTAGGAGTTAAACTGTGCTGTTAAAACGTGTCTTAGAAGAAGCCCCCTTGTTCCTCTATAAAGATGCTGTAAATAAATTGTTTAAATTATTACAGTTACTAGGCCTTTTTTATTTGTTTATTTTTTTAATTAATTCTCTTTATATTCCATATTTGGAATAAAATCTTCTAGCAGGCAGGAAAAGAATGTCCTACCTTGTTGCAGCTTATATCCACTCTAGTTTTTTGTGTAAATTTATATTGATATCATTATTTTTAAAATAGCGAAATATGATTCCAAACAGTATGAACCAGTGAAAGTACATATTTAAGCCAGTAGTCAATTGCTGTGCATAGATCGCACAATACCTATAACTGTTAATTTAGCATTTTTCAAATATTTATGTTTTTAAAATCTGTGATGGAGTAGCTCTTTCACAGTTACAGCATTAGAACCATTAATTTAGCTAAAAATGTACATTTTTTTCAGTTTGACTTAAAATGGTTTTTTGCATTTCTAATTTATAAGCTCTCAGCAGAAAATGTTTCCTGGTGGTATCAGTAAGGGATACACCAAATATATATTATATATGGGTATGATAAAATAATTTTCTTATGCCATATTGTGGCATATTTATTTTTCTGTACTGTGTGTTTTGTTGCAGTAACTGTTCAGTAGCACTGTGCATTTTTAGCGCACAGGATTATCCATTACTGAGAAGTATATTAATCTAAGTTTTTAAAGCTTCATGTTCATTCTAGATTTGCCATTATAATCATGGTTAAACCACAGAGGATACCAATATCATAACTACCTCCTATTTGGCACTAATAGTTTATCATTTATTCATAAAATAAAGTTTAACAAATAATTCAGTATTTGTTCAATCCTGCATTCATTTGCTAAAAGTACAAATCATGGTTCAGAAGCGAAGTGGACTAAGCCTTAAGCTCCATTCTGAGATACTTAAGGTTGAAGATTAAATGTTGTGGTTAAATATACAAGGAAATTCAATTAGTAAGGCAAGGTATATTTTATTGCTAGCATATCACTAACACATGTACAAATACATGTCCTCATTCAGCTATGAAATCAGAGTTGGTATGCAGTTGTGAAAACCAATTGACCTTCATTAAATGTGCAGTTCTCAGTAAGACTGGAGCTAAAATCCAACTGACACAGGCAATTGTACTTGTTCACTCTCATTCATCATGCCAACTGTTTCAGTTGCATTTCTGTAGCAAGTACAGGTTAAGCCTTTCTTCTGTGTATTTTGAATTTTGGAGTATGCTGAAAATGAGATGTATGCTAAAATAAAGAATATTTATATATGATTGTTAAGTGCAAAAGAAATTGCAGGTACTGTAAGAGAGAATTTTGTGCTAAATTTCCAGGAGCATCATCTCCATTAGGAAGTGCAGTTTTCAGATTTTTGAACAAAGTTTGAACACAAGACATTATAGGGTAACTAAAATTTAAGACCAAAGAACCAGTTACAGAGAAGAAGCTTGATGAAACAGGCCATCAATTAGTAATTTCCCCTCAAAAGGCTTTAACATGATTAGCCCAGCAAGTTGGTGTATCTGTCAGCATTGTGTATACCACCATAGGTGGCCAAGGTCATTAAGGTGCAGACTCATGAGTGGGAGGTCTGGGGTTCAATTCCCACCAGGACCATCCTCCCTGACTGAGGGTTTTTTCAGGTTTTCCTCTATCCTCATAAATGATAAATGCCAGGGAGGTACCCTAAGCTTAGACCTGGAACGCTTGCTTCATTTAAAAAAAAAAAAAAAAAAAATCCTTCCCCAATTTATCATTTCATCATCAGTGTCACCACCTGTGATGCATCAGTAGTTAAAATGGGTGTTAAATACTATACAAAAAAAAGGCATTGTATAATGATCATTGTGTATAATGGTATTGAAATTGAAATTTATTAATATGCTAAGAACATATACAAAAAAAAGTGCCCACTCACAATTTGTGTATAAAGCCACTCAGCCCTTGTATTTTTATCCATATAAATTTATTGCTGTAACTCAAATAAAACCCACAGAAGTGCTGAAACAAAATACCCAAGAGTCAGTTGACAAAAGGTTTATTTGTGGCAAAAGCTCAAATTCTTTTCAAAAGGATTCAGGCATGTCACAATCTAGAGTAGGAACTTTAAGCATCTACTGTGATGGTAAGTACAGTAATAAATACTATAGTAAATAACAAAAGAAACAAAAAATGCACACTATGACTCCCAACCATGCAACATGGCTACAGGTAGCAAGGCTGTTACACAGTGACTTCCTATTGAAAAAATCTATTTCGAAAGACCCTGCATATGCAGCCTACAAGCATAACTATTACTATGACACTCATGTAAAGAAATGAGCATCATATTGCAGACAATGGTATTCTAGAACCTATCATGGATGCAGTAGTGCTTACTGCCAGCTTAAAATCAAAAGTACTTTCTCATGGCATTGTTATCAATATGTTACTTTCATTCAATGCAGCAGTTTTTCATTTTTGATATTGAATTCCAGATGTTATTCAGAAACAGTAACAGTAGGATTTGTTTACAGTGCATAATCATTAAGTGGTGCATTATCATTAAATTGCAGCAGATAAATGGATGACCTAAAGGGAATTATTGTACAAGGGTAGGCCATTAGTAAGTTACAAATTGGTGTGGGGTACTATATGTTTGAAACGAAACCTCAATGCTATTGCCACTAAATGACAGCATTAGTCTGGTGGCAATCATTCAACACAAGACAATCAGTGTTTATAATAGCAAAACAGCAGTTGTAAGATGGTGTTGTCTCTGAGTGTACAACCCTTGAGTAGCACTCTGTTGTACAATTTTTGTTTGCAAAAGATATGGAATCAAAGATTGTTCATAAAGAAATGCTTCCCATGTGTGGTAAGAAGGGCTTATCATGTCAAACTGTTTACAGTTGGGTGCAGAAGTTCTCTGAAGGAGAGACAAGTGTCGCAGATGAATACTGCATCAGCCAGTAAACTAAAGATTGCCACAGAGGCAAATTTGCAATGAGTTGAAGACTTATTCCAAGCAGATAGAAGGGTAACTATAGACACTATAGCTCTTACTATTGGTTGTTCACATGGCATGTCCTGCCTTAAAATACATAACAGGTTAGTTGTTCACAAAGTCTGTAAATGACAGGTACTGTGCATGCTGACTCCACAACACAAAGTGCAAAGAATGGGTCTGGCATTACAGCATCTGAATCACTACTATGATGATGGACATGATCATATGCTAGCCTGAATTGTCACAGGTCTTGGCTTCAGTATTACCAGCCCAAAATTAAGCGTGCTACACCTGGGGAAAAAAAGTTAAAAGCGACATCATCCACTGAGAAAGTGATGCTTAGCTTACAGTTTTCTGCGACCATAAAGGAATACTGCATTCCAGCCTCAAGGACAAACCATAAATTCAGACTTCTCAGGAAACTTCATAAGACAATACAACAAAAGAGGCCAGGACTCCTCACCAAAGATGTGTTGCTCTTGCCAAAATTAATCTACAACTATAAATCCAATGGGGAAAAAGACCAGGGCAGGCCAAAAGCAAGATGACTTGATCAGTTCTGAATTTGGAACAGGCACATATTTTCCAAACCTTGTTTAAGAAGAACATGAAAAACATTCAATGTGTTAATTGAATTTGATAAGCCTGTGTTTGTAGCACAGAAAACAGAAGTAATTCTATTTACTTTTCTGAAGCATATTTAAGCATTGTGAAATATATTATTACTTTCTTGCTATCATCGGCATTATTTCTTTCCAATATTTCCATAATCTGTCTTTACTATCTAATTAAAGTGCTTTTCAATTTCCTTTGAGTCGGTCCTGGTGGTGTAGTGGTTACCATACTTGTCTCCTAAACCATTGCAGGCTCAATTCCAGTCAGGACCGATGGATTTTTTTATGTGTAAAAATCCTAAGTATGGCTTCCTTCAGAAAGAAAGTAAAGCGATGGGCCCCATGTCATACATTTACAGCATGATAAAGAACCTCAAGCCTGAAAAAAGAGGCCTCTGAGCAAAATTTGTCGGCCATTTCACGCCCTGAATGGAATAGGATGCTTATGACCCGAGATGTTAAAGAGCATCCGTAAAAAATCCAAATAAAAAAAATCCTTTGAAGTTTAGTAACTTTGCAGTTTTGTTTTATAGAACTGAGGATCAGCTATGTGAGGAGACAGAGATATATAATGTTGGTTAAAAATTTGCTAATGCAAATAAAATTATTGGCCTTTGTATGTGCTGAATATTGTAAAAAGTTTGAAAAATATTGTAATGATATTGAGGAGCATTGTAACTAATGGTTAAGAAAGACATCTTATTACATAAGTAATAAATAGAAATCTGCAATGGTGGAACATGCCATTCAAAATTGTCAAAAAATAAAATTTTAACAAACAAGTAATTGCAAAAACAATGATATATTTTAACCTGGCTAAGAGAGAGGTCATAGAAATAGAGCAGCATCCAGAGAATATAAACAGGGACAGGTTTCCCAATAAGCAAGAACTGCCACTGGTAACTGAGGTCATTAAGGCGCAGACTTGTGAGCAGGAGGTCTGAGGTTCAAATCCTGCCAGGACCATCCTCCCTGACTGAGGTTTATTCCAGGTTTTCCTCAGTCTCATAAATGGCAAATGTTGGGGAGGTACCCTAAACTTAGGCTTGTAACGATTCCTTTCTTAAAAATAAATCCTTTCCCAATATATCATTTCATCTCATGTATCATCCATGTCCATCGCCTATGGTGCCTCTGTAGCAAAAACAGGCATTAAACACTATTCATTCATTCAAATAAGCAAGATTTGGAATCTGTTACTGGTCAACAAACAATGTCTGTACAACTCTTCCACCACTTCTACCCCCTCCCACTTCTAACAATTTTGTACCTCTAACTGTCCAGACTCTTTCAGTCCACTGATGCAACCATGGCATAAAAACCCAGTGATGATTAATTTTAATAATAACAATACTGGCTGTGAAATCCTAAAATATGTTAATAAATGGAAGCTTAGTTTTTACAAACACTATTTCCCATCTTCTTGTAACTTCAACAGATGACAGTAATTGAATAAAAAAATATGTTGAACAATTCACAAGCAAAATAACAAATGACAGGCTGCAATTGGTCACATTACACTGTATACAAATAGTAACAAGAGGGAATCAATAGTATCTTGTTACCAACTGCGAACTATGATCAAACTGCTGCATGTAACATAAGTATGGCCCCTTTACATATTCATGTGATGATGATATAGCACATAGCAAGGGATGCACTGGAGTTGGTCCAGCTAAATTAGTCATTCCACCATGTTCTTCTGCACATAAAATGCCAAAAGTGATTGATATTGCTAAAATGGAATATTGTAATGCTAGATGGAAATAAATGTTTTTTGTAGAATGACACAAACTTAAAGTATCATTATTTTTGAGTTCACTTTGCTTAAAGTATCATTATTTTTGAGTTCACTTTGCTTCTTAACTGTTCAAATCTAATTTTTTTTTCTTCCCCCATTTATTTTATTTAAGGATGCTCAATAACATCTCAGGTCATCAGTGTCCCATTCAATTCCGGGTACGAAACGGCTAACAAATTTTGCTCAGAGGCCTCTTCTTTCAGGCTTGAGGTTCTTTTCCTGCCATAAATGTACGACACGGGACTCATGGCTTTACTTCCCTTCCAAAGGAAGCCATACTTAGGATTTTCATGCCCAAAAAAATCCATTGATCCTGGCCGGGTTTGAACCTGCGATCTTGAATTTAGAAGGCAAATATGGTTACCACTACACCACCAGGACCGATGCCAAACTAAGTGGTGTGTGCAGATAGGAACTCTACACATCAGAGCAAGTGCAATGATCAATTCTAAATTATGTACTTATTTTACATAATTTTCCTACTTTGACTATGCAACACTTCATGTTTATATATACAGAAAACATATGTCTACTTCTTGTGGCATTTTAAGCATAAGCAAGCTCAGGCATACATTAACACACGCACAATTATTTAAACTCTGTTGTAATACAGAACTGTTTTATTTACATATGCATCTTGAAAGTGCATTACATCACTCTCTTTGCCTGGCTTGTATTTAGTATACTGCTGAGCAGAGAAAACTGAATGTAAATCAGTGACAAATATCCCACTAACTATGCATGGTATAAATCAATGATTTTTTACAGACATGTTCAGAATTTCAAACCCTTTCCAATTATTATATTCCCACAATCGTATTTTAAATATTTTTAGCATAAAATAGAAATGCTGCCCTCTCAGTTTTACAGATAAAGTATGTACCATAACTGACAACATAGTAGACAGAGATTACACATGAGGATATTTCGTGTATAGTAGATGCAAAATTTAATGGCATATGAAGGTCAACCAATCTCTGTGTATAGCGAGCGGCATTGTCACACTAAGTGAGTGTGTGTGGATAGGAACTCTAGACACCAAAGCAAACCTCAATGACTTGGCGGCAGTTTTTCAAAAATCGTGTTAGTTTATACTTAATACCATGTTGTAGTGCCAAATTTTTCAGTGGTTTATCATGGATGATTGATTACTATTATGATGTTAAGAAGGTTGATAGTTTATATTGAGTTGTGGGGGAAAATTGATTTTAGTTAACTGAAGAAAGGTGTAGTTAGATTAGCTGCTGATACTGTTGTGTCTTGATCTCAATGAATTCAAATCTTAGAACATTCTAGAGACATCCTAAACTTTTCTCTCTGATTGACTTAGTATTTTGTGGATAGAAGATTCTTGAATATACAATTCAAAATTTGAGTGCTTATTGACTGAGCTCCTTCCTTTCTTTCCTGTGGTGGATACATTATGTAGCAAAAATTTCTTTTTTTTAAAGTTCACCTACCCGAGGGTGAAAGCAATCTATCAAGGTTCCTTTCAAGGAATTTTTTAAATAAAGATGAAAAGAAAGGTTCCATTCTATTCAATAGTTGACCTTTGTCATGGCCCCAGAATGTTGCTCATTGTTACCTACATGTTTCATCCTTACTACAGCATAAATTAGATTTCTACATATATACATATATATTGTAAGATACATATTTAGTAAATGATTAAATTGGATATATTATAATAAAGGATTATTAATCATATGGGAGTGGAATCTGGATCATTGTTAATTAATTATATGTTAGTTGACTCTGGATCTCCCATTACAGACCAATTGTTGAATTTTTGAGAAGTTGTAACTTGCTTCACACTTGGGCCAAGATACTCTTTTTAAATATTTGTATTCATTATAGATGTTTTTCTTACATTGACTATGTAACTCTTCAAGTTTATATATAGAGAAACCAATTGTACTCAAAGTAATTCTTGTAACATTTTATGCATAAGCAAACAGACACACACTTATGTAAACTCTATTATCATAATGCAGGTCTCTTTTGTTTACATATACCTCTTGAAAGTGTATTACATCACCCTGTTTGCTTACTTATATTTAGTTTACAACTGAGTAGCAAGAATCCAGTGTGAATCAATGACAAATATTTCACTTGCATCATAGAACCAGAGACTTGTACAGAACAGACATGTTTAGAATCTTAAGCCATTTCTCGTTTTATTTTCCCACAGTAGTGTATTAATTTTTTTTAGTATAAAATAGAATACTGTTCTCTCATATATTACAGATACCAAATATAACAACGTGGCAAGGCGAAGATCACATTTAAATGAACACAGTCTGAAGCATGCCCCCACCTTTATATGCCATCAAGTTTTGCTTCTACTTTAGTGTTGGTTTATTTAATTATCTATAAAGAAGCTATATATGAATTGGAAATATATTAAATACAGTTGTACCCGGGTAATGGAAACCCTGTACACACAAGTTGACTCATTGGATATTTTATCAGCAAAAATATTGCTGTATGTCAAAATGTTCATAGTATTGATCTTGTGCAAGAAGTAATAGACACCAATTCCATTTTTCATAGCACATAATTGCATTCAAAAGTCCTTCGTGTCCTTAGGTATGTTGCACTATGCTTAAGATTACATTATCAATATTTTGAGCTTGTCATATTTAATTGTTATAATTAATGAAAATTAACAAAAAAAAATGTAATTGTTAAGACAGTTTTATTGTATTTCATAATTCTCTGTTGTAGGAATGCATAGATTTAATGTACAATAAATTTCTATTTATTTGGTAAATTGTAATGAAATTGTAACATAAGTAATGTTCATAATGGAATCCTTAGATCAAATATTTGAAAGTGAGCCTCTCAACTATTTATGCTATATTTACAGGATGTTATTTTTGGCCTGCATATATAGCTGAATACAAATGCTTTGGGCTAAGGTTGCATCAGTCATCAGTTCCATCGATGTAAAAATTACCCTCATATTTCTACTTGCACAACTTTGGTCAATAACATCATGCACACACTTTTAAATTTTATTTCATAATGAGCACCAAACTGTATTATAGAAGTTATTTGAATAAATGTGTGTTTGTGTCATAAATTTTAAATTTGTAATACATTTTAATGCAATTTAAATTCATTATTTATTTACTTGTTTACTTATTAAGTTCCTCTACAATATAGGATTATTACTTTTTTTGTTCTAGTGAAAACATTTCAATGCATTATACTTCTGTAAAATTTGCTTCATTAACAACTAACTAATTACACTGGCATACTAGGAGCACCGCCACGGGTAGCCGAGGTCGTTAAGGTGCAGACTCGTGAGCAGGAGGTCTGGGATTGGAATCCCGCCAGGACCATCCTCCCTGACTGAGGTTTTTTCCAGGTTTTCCTCAGTCCTCCTAACTGGTAAATGCCGGGGAGGTACCCTAAACTTAGGCCTGGAACGTTTCCTTCCTTAAAAATAAATCCTTTCCCAGTTTATCATTTCATTTTATGTATCACCAGTGCCCACTGCCTGTGGTGCCTCAGTAGTAAAAACAGGCATTAAACACTATTCAAAAAAAAATACTTGGAGCTTTTAATAACTTATAATAACACTAAAACTTGAATTATGCTTATGCAGGAATCATCTGCTATTATGACAGACACTTGGTGTTATCTTGGCCGTGTTCATGCTGCATTTAGCTGTGGAAGTAGCCAAAAATAACTCAGTATTTCTGTAAAGGACAGAAGAAATTCAGAAGTGTAGATTTTTCTTCTTTGTTTTTCCTTTTCTTTCCTTCCAGAGAAATAACAGTAGTTGTATTTTCTAATAAGGGTAACCACTCATAATTCATTAGCTGAGTATTTATATTCTCAATTATGTTCCACAGTTATAAGGAAGTAGTAGTTGAAATTTGCTCAAGGTTTATTAAATTGATGTATTAAATAGTTAACATGTGACAAATTTAACATTAGGTTTTACAAAAAAGCTGTAGTAAATTTCTAACATAATGTGTAAGCTAGTGGAAAAGAAAACATGAACTCAGTCAATGCAAAACAGTCATAAGATATGAGTATTGCTTAGTCACTATACCTGTATATAAAGTATGTGGGTCTACTCTCAGTTTTCGGGAGGGTGAAAAAACTGAATAATGCAGCATAGAAGTTTAGCTTAAGTGCAGCAGCTATGAGATACAATGTGTTTACCCTCCACTAAACACTTATTTTAAATATTGTTAATGCCCATTTTTACTGCAGAGACATCACCACACCGGTGATTGATATGGATGATATATGAGATGAAATGATAAATTGGGAAAGGAATTTTTGGAAGAAAATGTTCTAGACTGTAGTTTAAGCTCCCTTCCTGGCATTTTCCATTAATCAAAGCTGGGAAAACCTCTAAAAATTCTGTCATGGAAGATGGTCCTGTTGGGATTCGAACTGCAAACCTCCTTATTCATGAGCTAAACAGTAAATGCAATGTATTTTCAGATCTTAGCTTATATACAGCGTATATAAAAATATATAAATGTATATAAATTAGGCCAACAAACGATGGGATCAAATAGATGGCAGTTTTTAAAATGCTATTTGTTAAGGAACGTATGTACTGCATTATTTTGTCTTAGTGCAAATAATTTTATATCATTAAATTCGGCCATCTTACAGCAAGGGATTGAGGTAATTTGTTATGTGAACTTTAATCAGTGAATTGAATTATTAAATAAATAATATTGCAGGTGTTTATTTGACCCAAAAATACATAAAAACACTAACAAAAAAAAAATACTCAAGTTTTAAATGAGCAGTATGAATCCATTACTTTACTGTATTCTCATTACTACATCAAGCACTGAAAACATGCCCATTGACTTCCAGACAAAAGTGCATCAAGTGCCATACTCTTTATAACCTCTCAAAGATACCAGCCATTTTCCTGACTTCACCTGCTGCACTGACTATGCTACAAGATTTTCAGAATCAATGGGAGTCTGTACATTAACTACACACTTCACATGGCCCCATACAAGTAAATCAAGTGGGGTAAAGTAAGGCAAACACAGTGGCAAGGCAACAGGCCTACACTCACGTATTCAGTGATTGCCAAATGTAGCTGTAACATAATGACATACTTTCTTCCCAAAATGTGTAAAAATTACTATATGTATTTATTTTACCTTATTACATTTATATGAATATCATGAAGTTGGTGTCCTATCATGATGAAACTACATTCCATGTCTGAATTAAGAGGAAGTGTGTGCAGTAGCTAAGGCAGAACTTTTTGCAAGAATATTAAGTAATTTTTAGTGCTGAGTCAATGCAGCAAAATATAATAAAGCAATTCACAATCCATACACTGACACCAAATTTCATCTGAGAAATTATGCAAACCTGTCATTGGAGTTTTCAAAAACCCAAAAATGTGAAATACAGAAACTAAACAATCCCTTGTATATGAAACGTGCTTCATCTATGAACATCACACAGTTTGGAAACTGGTTGTATTAGAGTTTGGTCCAAATGCCAAAGATAAAAGCTCTGTCACAGTGGATAGTCTCCTGGCTTAGCAGCATGAAAACTGTCAAGATGAGAGAGATGCAACAGCTGTTCCTGCAGAACTCTCCAGACCATGCAATGATCTAGAGTTGCAGAATAGAGCCTCATGGATATTACTATTATATCAAAACAACATATAACAGTCTGAGCATTCCAGTTTAACATGATTGGACTTGCATAGACAGGTTACATCCCATCACCATAAGGCTCAACCTATTTGTAGTACCCTCCATCCTCCTCCCAACTCCATCCCTTTGTTAGTGGCTATCATACTTATGCACTGAAACAAAGCTTTGCAGCCCATGAGTCTCTTAACAAAAAGTATTTTTAAAATGGTCATCTATCTTACCCCAATGCTTGACTATGTAATTTAGACATCCTTTACAGTTGCCAATTTTACTATTGTGTAAGTGATGTATGACATGAATTGTGAATAACCAAATAAAATATGGTAGAAATGTTCTCCAATTTCTGGTCAGATTTTGCCTAAGACCAGAAGCAATCTAGTATTCATAAATTATCAAAATTATGGTCATATTCACAGAAAGTCTGTGAAGTAGCCCTCTGCATTGTCTTTAGAAAGGTCAGCATTTTCATAAGATTCATGCCCTGGATGCTGAGAGATTATTTTCTGAATGTATATTAATGATCACAATTCAGGTGTTTGTGTTGCAAAACACGAGAGAGAGGGGGGGGTGGCAAAATCAAAATATATCTATGCACAGAATACCCAAAAGGACTCCCCTCTAGTGAAGAAGCTCAGGACTGCCAAAACAACAAAGTGTATAATTTATAAGATCTATTCACCAGAAGGTTGCAGAAATCTAGTGAGTACTAGTGAAACTAATTTCTCAAGATAAGAGTTAAACGAAAAGAAATAGTCCTTATTTAATATGCTAGCACATTCTTGAATCTTGACAAGCCAGCTGTGTATCTCTGCAAGAACCAAATCTGATAGTTAAATGTTCCTTGGATATAGCAGCCAGAGTTCTTTTAGAAAAAGAGCAGTTATACAAATGAGTGAGGAGATATAGACAGAATTTATGCAAAACTGGTCATTGCTAAGTGTGTAAAATGCACAGATCAATTCTTACGCATAGAAATAATACATATACATTACTAATCCATTAAATATTTTTTTATCTATATTTATGGTCAAATTAGTAGTGTTTAATGGCAATTTTCACTAATGAGGTATCAGGCAGTGGGCACTGATGATAGATGAGATGAAATGACCAATTGGGAAAGGAAAGTTTTTGGGGAGAGAAGGAAGAATTCCAGGCCAGTGTTTAGGATATCACCAGCATTTGCCATTAATGAGGACTGAGGAAACCTTGAAAAAACCTCGGTCAAAGAGGATGGTTGGGAGTTTTGGGAGTTGAACGGTAGAGCAAGTTCAGCTTTAGCTGATCAGACTTTGTAGTGAGCATCCTATACTAGGTGATTCGGCATCCTGCTGATTGATAGCTAGACAAGCTAGCATTTTATTTTGTGATATCAAAATTCAAATACTCCTTACTGACAATTTGTGTTTAAGCTGTTATTGCACACATCTGTACTGTTATATTGTTTCTCGCAACTTCCACAACTGCTTCCATAATGCTTGAAATTATAAAGGCAAAATTAAGTGTTAGTGCATAAGAATATGTATTAATACAACCAAACTCAAAATTTACAAATTTTTATAAAGAAATACGAGGGTGATTCAAAAAGTAACAACAAACTAATTTTTGCAATGTATATATTTCAATTACAGATACAAACAATATGTCATTTTTCAATATAATTACCATCCTTTTCAATACATTTCTCATACCATTGCTCCAACTTTTTTGTTCCATTAGAATTAAAGATTTTTGGTTGTGCCCACAACCAAGTATGCACTGCTTCTTTAACCTCAACATCACTTTCAAATCATTGTCCTCTTAGAACTTTCTTCAAGGGTCCAAACACATGGTAATCCGAAGGAGCAAGATCAGGGCTGTATGGGGGGTGCTGTAAAACCTGAAATCTCAATCTCTGAATGATGTCAAGAGTTGCAGCAGCAGTGTGGGAGTACACATTGTCGTGAAGAATAAGAGTGCCAGAGAACAGAAGTCCTCTGCAATGGCTCCATATTGCTGACTTTAGCTCATTCTCCAACATGGCGCTGTTCTGAGCACTATTCACTGTTGCACTCCTTTGTTGATAGTGCTCCAAAATATGCCCATTCATATCCCAAAAGAGGGTGAAAAGGACCTTCCGGGCAGAGGGCTGAGACTTTAAAAGCCATGTATCCACTCATACCCTCTTCTCTTCTCTTCTCTTCTCTTCTCTTCTATTCTCTCACTAATGCAGCCATCTCCATACCTGTCCAAACATCCTTCTATGGATTTGTAGAGAATTTACACCCTCTGATCACAAAAATCTTATTACTGCTCACTGTTCTTCTACAGTGTACACAGCTAGGGATTTGGCCATTTTGTTTCAACTGTCCTTCATTCAGCACATCATTCCATCTGTTGGCATATGTCAGAATTTTCTCAAAGCATGCATCTTCACTTCCCAGTAGTTTGAAATGCCTGAAATGTTAATTTGATTTCATACTGCTAGTTTGCTGTTACTTTTTGAATCACCCTCATGTGTGTGTGTGAAAATGTAATAAGACAATGGTATTCAATATTTTTAATAGTATTTAACACCCATTTTTATTACTATGGCATCACAGGTGGCTAACTCTGCTGATAAATTGGAAAAGAAAGCATTCATTTAATTCTAGGATACCTCCCAAGCATTTTCCATTGACAAGGAATGAAAAAACCTGGAAAATACCTGTTTGAAAGAATGATCCTGGTGAGTTTCCAACCAAAGAACCACTATTCACCAGTCCAAGATTTAGCGCCTCGGCCACTTGTTTCAGTATATGGTATGTGTATACTACATCCAAAAACTCATATGAAACATACGATTAACATAGGCAAATGAAACTTTGTATCCTTGTCTTTTTCCTTGTTTTAGTAATTTCCTCAAAAAAGTAATATTTTATATTTTAATGAATACAAACCAGTATCAGAAGGCCAAGGCCTAGTTTAGGATGTAATGCCATAGCTACTGCCACCATCATCACCACCACCACTACATAATACTATGCGCATTAGATTTGGATACTGTGTTCTCAAGAACATTCGCAATAATATAAATAAACAAAATGATCCAACATGGAGATTTGAGTCCACAATCTCCTTTGTATAAGTTAATTTTGATAACTATTATGCTAAGGAGTAGAAAAAGGACATTGTTGACTGAAATAATGAATATAAGGTGAGGTAATATGTATGGAATTGTCTGTAAAGCATCAAAATTGTATAAGTTTACAATCTCCAGGATGAATTAAATTGCCCAGTGTACTAGGAGTTGACCATTAATTACAAATGTGCGTTTCAGGAAACAATGTAAAACTAAAGTAAATTTTTTACATGAAAACAATATTACAGCTGATTTGCTAAGTATCTAGTCTTTTTTATTTATGGCAGATGGTGCATCTACTCATTATCTGCACATCCACTGGCAGACCCAATCTCAGTTACTGGTAGAATCATATTGCTTAATGGAGTTTCCTCCAGAATTCTGTAAAGATATATATCAGGTAATGTTAGGTGCCAGACTCATGAGACTTTAAATACTAACAGTATCCAAAAAATCCATTGTAGAAAGAGCATGATTTTATTTGTAATGTTTATGCTGAACAGAAAGCTTGAAAAGTTATTTTGATAATATGTTAATGGCATGTAGAAGTACAGCCTTCATGGTCTCAGCATTCTTCTTCTAAAATGAATAGACTAAACTGAGTAAAAAAAAAAAAAACTCAAGAGTAGGAACCTCAATGATTGTTAAGGTTTTAACACCAGAATAGTGACTAATAAAAGAAATAAAAATTGTAAAATAATTAAATGGCTACCTAAACTAAATGTGACTGTTCAAATCTATGCAGAAAAGTTTAAAAATTGCATTTTGAGTCGTGGATAGGCTGAAAATCTGCTAAGGTGGTAAAAATCTCTTGTGAAAGACCCCAAAACTTATTATGGTATCACAAACCTTGTGATATAGATGCTCAGAAATTCTTTAAGCACTGCATATTTAACATTAGTTTTGTGCATGTAAAATAGCATGAAACACTATAGTTTGGACATAATGTTTACATTAACTTTTTTTTTAATTCCTCTGTCCAGCTTTTAAATTTATCTTGAAACTAAATAATATTGTTTTTTGTGTTACAATTTAAGTGTTTTATCCATTTCTGCTTTTCTAGTTCTTGTTTTTTATATATAAAAGTTACTCTTTGAAAAATGTAACTATAATAACAAGAATCAGATTTCCTTTTTGGAGCATATTCTTTTAATTTTCTCCTGTATGGCCTTTTGATTTCCTCCTGCATCTCTTAAAGGAGAACTGAGAGAGAGGAGACATACATAAAGGTATGTCATTAATATAGCTTCTTAGAACTTTATATTTCTGTAGTAAAACTTTTCTATCTTTTGTGTGCGTAAAAGTTTTGTCCCCCTTTTATGAGAGTGAAAAGTGGTTATCACATTTCTTCATCAAAATTAAAATGCTGCTGATAAATATTTAGTTTTGAAAGAGATGAATTTATTATAAATTAAAAACCTATAGCTTAATGCCAAGCAATAAAATTACGCCAATATTTGAACCAAATAATAAAATTAAATAATTTTACTATTATGTGGAATGCAAGTGTATAATGTAGAAGTACATATATTATCCAGTTCATGTCAGAACTCCAGTTACATAGATTCTGTTGTACAAAGACGAGTTATAAATCGAAGCATGAATAGAAGAGTGCTTTGTCTTTGAGTAGCCTTTTATTCAGCATATTACCATCTTTTATGGTTAATATGGGATGATTAAAAATTCCAGCACCATAGGTTAACTGTGTTGTTAGTGCAGATAGAAAACAAGTTAAAGTGACAAAACACCCACAAATGAAAAGCAGGCTATATTATGTGGTATGCACTGTTAGAGCCACATGGTATGCCAAGAAATTATGGGATATGATAATTGGAATGCCAAATGTTTCAGTTTGTCATTATATATAAATGTTTGTGCTAAATATCATTTATGCATTTTTAAGTATATTAAATTCAATAATACATATCTCCCCTTTCATGTTTTACTATTTGTACAAATAATGGAGTTTTATAATATACTATAGTCAGCCCATGCCTATAGCACCAGACTTTTGAATCATTCTGTATATCAGACTACTACAGATATCTGCTAAAACATTCCAAGTCAAGTTTCAGAGCTTGCCAGGTGGAATTTCAGTGAAAATGCACATTTTGCTTTATATGCCTGAGATATAAGAGTTTTGCATAAAGTGAATAGTTTATTAAAATCAGTGCTATTTTCTAAAGGATTCCTTTCAGGAAGTGTGGACTTAAGACTTTTCTTCAGCAGTACAGTGCATAATGATAGAAATCTACCACTGCTCGAAGTTGCTAAGGGTATATATATAAAATAGTCTGCAGGATTTGGCTCATCATGCACACCTTTAGTTACCTTTACATATTGTCTTCCAATCCCTTGTGGTTAATCACACGAGCCTGTAATCATAGCAGTTAAAGTATGAGTTTAAAAGTGCTAATGTCTACTACACCTTTCCATTATTGCTGATTGAATGTTTTGACATGCAATCTTGGTTCATTCTGACTGAAAAATAGCACTATATAGAAACATTGTTTATTGTGTACAATCAATATATATAAAGTACATCTGAACTTATATTCATATCATTGTTTTAATGTGTTTTAAATTTCAGTCCAGATCTGGTTAAGCCTAGTAAAGGTAATGCATTTTTGTATGCGCGCACATATGTATATTACAGGGAAAATGTTAGTGCCATATTTAGATCACCATAATTACTTGTACATATTCCAGTACTATATATTGATTTGGATAGGCTATTTTAAAATGAAATATATGTTAGCACTTTAAAATGTTTTCATCTTAAATTATAAACAACTGATAGCACAAATGTATATATTAATTATGCACACATAATGTTTAATAACACTCGGGTCAATATTCCCAATGATTGATTATTGTGTTAGTCCATTCATTATTAAGAGCATTTAAAATAAACTAAAGTAAATAATCAACATAGTGGACTTGAAAAAAATATGAGTGCCTCAAAATTGACTTTATATAACTGCAAATTATGTACAGAAGGTATAACTTATGTGTAATGAAAACTGAAAACTATTTTGAAATAATTATCCTCAAGCATTTTACTAAACCAGCAAGTGAGGAACTTTGTCTTACATTTCCATAATGTATCCCAGTGGCCTAATATGTTATATTTTTCATATCTATAAAGAATAGCTCCAAAATATATACATATACACATGTAACAGTTTACTGCAATTTTCCTTATACGAGTATAGTTTCAATATGTATTCAGCTGTTTCTAGTCTAATAAGTTGATAACTATTTAAACCAATGTGCTATGGTATTCTTTGACAACTTAATGTATATGGTTACATGTAAAAACAATTTAATATAAATTATATATAAATAAATAAAATGTTCTCAGCAATGTATTTTTTTTTCAAAAAGGTCTGGCAGTTTAATATACAGGGTTAATCAAACATGCATTTGGAGTTTTACAATGTAACTGCTTACACACTAATGAAGCTATCATGATAAGTACGCATCAACATACACAGCAACTGTGACAGATTATTTATTAATTTATTTATTTCAAAGATATTCAATGTGAATTTTTAGGGCTATTGGTATCTTTGTTGCACATGCTCCACATTGAATGAGGATGTACATGGAGCATGTTTGTTTCCTCTTGTACACAGACAACTGGAATCTTGAAATTGTGCATACCATGTACAGATTGAGTTGTCTATCAGTGAATACTTCTCATATTTTGCTCAAAAGTAATGTTGAAATGTGATTATGAACCTAATCAC
This sequence comes from Metallyticus violacea, assembly GCA_030762175.1. Classification (NCBI taxonomy): domain Eukaryota; kingdom Metazoa; phylum Arthropoda; class Insecta; order Mantodea; family Metallyticidae; genus Metallyticus; species Metallyticus violacea. The sequence goes on along the minus strand of CM060846.1, from coordinate 80,046,777 downwards.
ATGGAATTCTAACACAAATACATTCTTCACTGCTGTAGCCAACATTTTCACAAAACCCTCTCTGGTGGTTAATGGATCAAACTATGTTCATCAAGAGCAGTATAAACACTAGTATCCAAAGTTTCTTCATGTTGTTGTGCAAGGTGCACCAAATCAATATTCAGAAAATACTGACATTTTTAAACTCTGACAGTCGCTTTGACTAACCCTGTACTGTAACCTTTAATGTAATGAATACACCTTGTAGTGTTGTTGCTGAAAAAAATATAACTTCAGCATTGTGTGGGTAAGGTCATTGCATCCAGTATGTTCATGATGTGTGCACATTCACATAGACTGAAACCTTCATCTCTGTCATAATGTGGAAGTATAAAACACATGTCCACACCCTTTAATTGGATGTTTACACTCCTTTTGTCTTCCTCTATCTTATTATCAAAGATAATTTAATGCTCACAGCTCTCTTATTCAGACCAACAAGATCTTAGGTGATAATTCAAACAGGAATATCTGAATGTTCGTTATTATCAAATTGACTCACTAGATAATTAAGAACATAATAGTCGCTTCACTGTATTGGTTCCAACATGAACTTAAATGTTATATTTAGGAATATGTGAATTTTTTTATAAAAAAAAAACTTAGTAATATATTGTAATCTTAAAAGAAGTTAGGAACAGTGAAGTTGTTACATATGCAAATGAGTCAGTATTAGGTGACACTAAAACTTCACTAACTGATTAATTCTTCAGAACATGTTTCAAGAGCATTTGCTCTCATTTTCAGCTGGGGACTGACTAACTCTAACAGGTGACGTAGTGGCATCTGGTGGTTCCATTAGATAATGGAAGACGAAGTCCATTGGTTCAATGTCAAAATTCATAACTCTTATGTTTATTTTTTAAAATATAAATCTTTTCCCACATTGCCAAATCCTTGGGATTGATGGTAGCTTTTAATAGTTTGGCTTCTCCTGCAATGTTATGATCGTAAGTCCAAAAGTGATCTGCAACCGCCGATTTATCCACTTGTTTATATCTTAAATTTCTGAAGTGTTCTTTGGTCCTTGTCTCCAAATTTCGTATTGTTTTGCCTATATATATATATCTGATCACACTCCTGACTTCTTGCTGGGTGGAATAACATCCTTTTTGGTGCTGTTCAGAAGCTTTCCAATACTAAATTTATTTTGTGTAGCCAAACGTATATCATAATTTTTAAAGATTTTCATGAATACCCTGTTTGCCCACGGATGATATGGAAATCTTTTAAAAACCATGTCCTTTTTTATCATGGAGAGAGTTGTGGTGTTTTTAATATCTTTCTGTCTTTTGAAATGTCTGATCTTCTTAGCAACTAAAGAGCTGCTGAATCCATTGTTGAGGGCTGTTTTGATGATATAATGGTATTCTGCTGAATACTCTTCTTTGTTGAGTGAGATGTTAACCAATCTATGGACAAGGCTGTTTATAATGGCATGTTGGTGTGGTTTAGGGTTGAAACTGTTATTCTTTATTTGATTATCTGTATGTGTAGGTTTCCTATATATGCCGAATGAAATTATGTCATTTCTCCTGTATATTTTTAGGTCCAAAAATGGTAAAAGACCATTGGAGGAAAATGGTTGAAACTGTTATTCTTTATGTGATTATCTGTATGTGTAGGTTTCCTATATATGCCGAATGAAATTATGTCATTTCTCCTGTATATTTTTAGGTCCAAAAACAGTAAAAGACCATTGGAGGAAAATGGTCTTTTACCATTTTGAACAATATGAAATTTGGAGATAAGGACCAAAGAACACTTCAGAAATTTAAGATATAAACAAGTGGATAAATTGGCGGTTGCAGATCACTTTTGGACTTACGATCATAACATTGCAGGAGAAGCCAAACTGTTATAAGCTACCACCAATCCCAAGGATTTGGCTATATGGGAAAAGATTTATAATTTTAAAAATGAACATTCGAGTTATGAATTTTGACATTGAACCAATGGACTTCCTCTTCCGTTATCTAATGGAACCACCAGATGCCACTATGTCACCTGCTAGAGTTAGTCAGTCCCCAGCTGAAGATGAGAGCGAATGCTCTTGAAACATGTTCTGAAGAATTAATCAGTTAGTGAAGTTTTAGTGTCACCTAATACTGACTCATTTGTATATTAGTAATATATGTTTGCTGTGCTGTTATCCCCCTATAATTTTTAATGGTAAGAAGATCAGTAGGAAATTTAACATGGAATATTAAATGAGTTATAGAATGCTTCATTTCAGCCAAACTGATTTCACAATACTCCAATGCCAACCACAGATCACATCATTTTGAAAACAGTAATCTAAAATGTAGTTGCTGCAAATAGCAAGAGATAGCAGTTTAGAGGAATATAAGAAACATTTCAAAGTTAGATGTTGGAAAGTTTTTGACAGATAAGGACCCCCTTAATTATAAGCAATGGTCACTTGTGAATGATTGTCGCTGATATTTGAATGGGACAAGTTTATTTGTGTTTTAGAATGTAAAGAAAGACACCTGGCATGATTTGGGATGCTATGGAATATATGTGCCTGAGGGAGAGGGGGAGTATGGAAGATGAGACTCAGAACTGATATTGAGTGTTGTGTGCATCATACAGAATGAAATAAACTATGATAATTTAAGTTGCTAGTGGATTTGTTTGGTGTTTCAAGAGGACACACCAACTAGAAAAAATACTTCTAGCTTTGAACACATTAAAAAGCAGTTGATTGAAGAAGTTGTATTTGAAGAGTATGATACACTTAAGATTGATGAAGAAATCACAGATGATGAGAAAATTGATAGTTTTGGCAATGATCCATCATTACAAAGATAAGTAAGAAAAAAGTCTATCTTACATTAATTGATAGTCATGAAAGCACTAACTCGTAATATGATCCATCACAAGCACCATGCAAGAAGAGCACAAAATTCCCCAAAGGGTACTTAACTAATGCTTATAATTTATGGACAAAGTAGCAAAGAGGAAAGGATCCTCCACAGGTTTGGCCATTGACAAGTTACCTCATATAAAATTCACATTTAATGGCAAAAAATAAGAGTCTTGCAAAAATTAGAGAATACATGTAATATTCCATGCAGATGGAAAAATCTTGCAAGAAAGAGTTAATAATGAGGTTCATAATTACTTCATTGCAATGAGAACAAAAAAATGCAATTATTCATCACCGATGTTTATTCCATATCAGATACTAAATGCAAATCAATCCAGGTTCAATAAAGAGTTACATTTTAGAAGGACTCTTGCCATTAGGGAAAATAAGGCTATTTTTGGTGTCTTTGATTCAGTTGCAACAATGTATTGATACATGACAATACATGTTCTTTTAATGAATGGTACACTACTTCCACATATGTATGTTCTTGTCCTGGAATCCAATGGGCAGTCTCCAGCTAGCAGGACCTAATGTGGAAGCATATGCAAACAAATCAGCAAACATGATTTGAAAGCATTTCTTGAAGTATTATGGCCATTTTTGCAGGGCATTGATCACATTCCTCTTTCAGTTGACTCCTGAACATTCCTGCAAAATGTACAGGACTGGTGTAACCAGCTGCCTTTATCATTTATTTATTTTTCCCCTGTCTATTCAAGAACATGGTAAAGTTCATAACTGATACAATTACATTATCATAATGTGTGGCATAAGATATAATTTTCTTTGCCTTCAGTCATTTGTACATTTCCAGTTTTCAATCAATAGATTCAAAAGCATTATCTGATTTGCTTTTTTAAAAGGTGAATTTGCAGAAGAGTATTCCAGGGAAGGATGTAGTCAGCTTGTCTTCATTTAATGTGCTCATTGCAAGAAATGTATTTGTGTTAACCACCCTTTCATTATTGACCTTCAAGCTTACCACAATGGTTAAGTGCTATCTTTTCATTCCATAAACATTAATGTATTCATTTCTGCATTTTTATAAATCATTAAATCAGTAGCATCATCCAACCTTTGGTGCCATTATACATCAAGTTCCTATTTAGGTTCATAGCTCCTAAGTTTATCGTCCAAAGTAGCTATAAATCTTGTGGTATGTACTTTTGGATACAGTCCATCCAATGCAGTACATACAAACCAGAATTATGAGACAATGCTTGGGACCCTTTCCTTGTAGTTTAATGCACACTGAAAGTGCCTAAGTGGTTTTTCACCTAGGCAGACTCCCACAATGGCTAGCATGTAGATATTGTTATTCACGGAAAGACTTGAAGTTGGTGTCTCATTACGTGACACTTTTACACTTTTAACATCATAATGCTTAGAACATAGCTTTTATCAGATGGACACCTTTATTTTTATAAGAAATAGCTGTAGTTACCTTTGTAACTACAGTGAAGAATGTAAATCAATTGCAAGGGAAAAAGTCAAATTGCTTGGTGGTGTAGTGGTATTTATGTTTCCTTACCCTCATTTCAATCCATCAACACCCTTTACCTTCTTCCCTCATTTCATTTCATTTACTGAAACTATTGGGTAGCCTCAGCTGATGTGGGTCCTCCATTCTCATTAGACCTTAAGCCCTTGGTGAAATTCATCCCTAATTCACAACTCTCACTTGGTGGGGACGCTGCCAAACATAGTCCAAGTTGGGGAGGGACGACTGATGATGCTTGGATGTTTGGGCAATATGGACCAGCAAGAGAAATGAGGTAGGGGAGTCTGAATATTATATTTAGGTTCCTTCATCTTAGCTCATCGCATACTGTTAGTATACTCGTTGATTCGGCTATTCCTTGTGATCATGAAATCATTCAATGTCTATCCAGATAATTTTGTAGACTCTGATGAGATGCCATAAGTTAAAAGCCTGCCACATTAGATGAGAACCTCCTGTTACCAGCAGCACAGTGCATTAGTTATGTTCCAGCAAATTTTCTGCACATGAAGTGATATTTTGTCAATACATAGCTCTCAAATATATCATTATCTATCTAGACATTATAAACAGCTTAAACAACAATCATTATCATACAAATCCTTGAGCTTCCACAGCCAAATTCGGTTGTATCTTCTAAGTCACAACCGCATTCTAGAATCTCGGTAATTTGCATAGTTTCTCCACAAAGTGACAGCTTGTTTTTTAGTGATATCCACAGTATTTAGCCCCATAAAAGCGAAATGAGATACAACCTCCGCCATTCTTCCACATTGGTGACTGTCTTCCGAAAGCAATCTTTCTGTAGTAAAATGAATCGAAGATTTGCCTTTGGCAATGTCCGAGGTAGATATTAATGCTCCTGCGGTGAGTATTATGTCAATTAAAAGAGAAAATGCTTATGCTTGTTTACATAGCTATATACTTCCCCAGTTGGATTAATATAGGTATTATTGAAGTTCTTTTACCACTAATTGGAGGTGCTAAGCAGCTGTAGGTAATATGGTATACTTGTAAGCTTGTTTTATGGCCTTCACGTATTATGCGAATATCATAATCGAATTTTACACCAAAATGCTTCGCGCTATCGGACAAGTGTACGCTTTTTTGAAACAATTTTAACTGCGATGTACCACTGTACACAAATAAATAATCACCAGTGTATAGCGTAACTGAATGTATGGCGGGAAGTAGCAATATAAAGATGGTCTCAAATCTTTGGTGGGCCATCCTCATGTTCTTCACCGCCAGGACCGTCCTCCCTGACAGGTTTTTTTCCAGGGTTTCCTCAATCCTCATAAATGGCAAATGCCGGGAAGGTTCCCTAAACTTAGGCCTGGAATGTTTCCTTCCTTAAAAATATAACATTTCATTTCATGTATCATCAGTGTTCACCGCCTGTGATGCCTCAGTAGTAAAAACGGGCTTTAAACACTATTAAAAAAATTTCTCATGTTCTTCACTTGCCTTCAGGGCTTAAACGCTATGTTTAGGCAAGCAATAAATTTGTGCTCACATCTCCAAAAATTACACACTTTTGAAATCAGAATGCACCATCTTACAATTAGTTGCCACATTGAGAACAAAATGATTTACTCTCACAATACTAACCAGCTCGGGGCGTTAGAAGGGTTAAGAAAACTACTTACCGTTAGGCGCAGGTCATTGCCAACTTATAATTGCCAGCGCGCTTTTTGGTTAGTCTCTGTGTATTCAATTTGTAGTTTTACTTTTACTCTCACGTGAAAAAATAATTAAAACAACGCGAAGAAACGCTGTGATTTTAAACAATTAATGAAATTAAATACTTAAAAAATTGTACAATGAAGATAGACTTTTGGCAAATGAATTAGGATCCCCTAAACCAGGCTTTAATGCAAGTCAAACACGTAACATAAATTTCAACAAATTTACATACAAAAATGGGATTGCGGATGCTTTCTTTGTTTAGCTTTACTGTCCCCCCCCCCCTTCTTCCGGCGGCGATGCCACATGGATCAAAAACTGTGTTGAATACTTAAAACATTTGCATGACAAATATAGGAAAATACATCGAAACCTCGTTTAGATAATTTAAGTTTCACAATTTTGAGCAGCAACCCGATGATTACAGAGCTACCGTCCGCAACAAGTAATGGTGCGTTGTTTCAAGAATCATATGCAATTAAATTCTGTGGCGAATTTAAATTAGCCTTACGCAGATATGATGAAAGAGAGGAATCTAATTATGCAGACATTTTAATGGGCTAATTCATTACACAGCATCTCTTAATAATGCTCTCAAGGAGTATTTACAAAGTGCAAAACTATTTAAAGTACATCAAAATCCATATAAAATTATATATATGCCATTTTGTCCGTCTGCCAAAGGAAATTCTTGCCGAAATTAAGTGTGCTTTTCATTTCAGAATAACGGACAGTTCCTGCAAAACAGATGCAGCTGATTGTGTGTGTGTGTGTGAGAGAGAGAGAGAGAGAGAGAGAGAGAGAGAAAATGGTGTATGAAAGGTTCTGGGGATATTTTGAAGTACACGACAGAACTGACCCGGGCTTAATGACAATTATTTTACAGAGCTACATGATTTTCTTTTTTATTGATTTATTTATGGACGCTCTTTAACATCTCAGGTCATCAGCGTCCCATTCAACTCAGGGCGTGAAACGGCCGACAAATTTTGCTCAGAGGCCTCTCTTTCAGGCTTGAGGTTCTTTTTCGTGCCGTAAATGTACGACACGGGACCCACGGCTTTACTTCCCTTCCGAAGGAAGTCATACTTTAGGATTTTTTTAATTCATCGGTCCTGGTCGGGTTCGAACCCGCGATCTTGGGTTTAGGAGGCAAGTATGGTAACCACTACACCACCAGGACCGACTGCTACATGAAATGCAGATGTAAAAACTCCAAATAAGTTAGTCTGCTAAGCTTACAATGGCGCTTCTGCAATGAGCGGGCAAAAGGTAGGAGTTCAAAGCCTTGTGAAGGAAAAGTACCCAAAAGCAATTTTTATCCATTATGCACACCAGAGTAATTTTGTTCTTAAAATTGCACATCATCTTCTCCTCAAAGTAGAAAATTTACAAAGGATAGACCCATTCTTTTCCGGGTCTCTTAAGAGAACGGACTCTCTCCGAATTTATATCAAAGTGTATTGACTCTACTCCAATTAGATGGCATCTCTAACCCATAACTGTGAACATATTTTTGAACATAGAGAAAACATACTTAGATGATTTGAGCACTTTAGAGACACCGAGATTAACGACTGAAATGCAGGTAGTCAGGCTGGAGGATTCATGCGAATCTTGAAATATCTTCAATTGTTCTTTTGATTAGGCTTTTATAACAAAATTGTGCCTCATGTAGCGATCTTTGATTCTGTGTAGCAAAGAAATGTCGATATTGTTATAGTCAATGCCTTCGTAAGGTATTTTTCGACGGCTTACCCATTGTCCGCAAAACACATGGAACCAGATTTTAATGATGGGGTTTTAATACTTACGGGGAATTAATTTAATGGTCTCTATTTTTGAATGCTGAATGATTAGGTGATTAGATGATGGTCTTTTTGTGTTGCCTTGACTCTTGAAGTCTGCATTTCGATGTTTCCTATTTCTCTGGTTCCAAAGCAGAGGGCAGGAATCTCAGGGGAGTAAGGACTGTTTTTAACGACGAGGTGTCATTAGGGAAGGAAGGGGATTTTTCCCTGGAATAATACAATTTTTGGCTTAAATTGAACTTTTAATTTATTGGACAATTGAAGGTTTTAGGAACATGTGCTTCTGTCGCACGGTGATAATTCTGGTTTTATATTTACCCTCAGGCTGAAATTCAGTGCCTTCACTTGGAGATCTATAAGCACAATTTACGCATTTTGACTTTAACTTTGATTCTTCTGTTATAACTTCACACAACCTAAAATCCGACAGTCACCAATAACTTCACGATAACAATTTATGATAACATAATCACTTTATCGTACAAACGTTATTGCAATATTAAATGGACGGCTATAACCTTAGCAATAAAATGGCGTGAGTTGCACTCTACTACTGAATCAGCCTCAACAATTCGATGAATGTAGTATTAGTATACTGTCCCGTTACTGTATCTCTCTATATTGTATTGTTACTTTCCTCGTAACTCCTGTTCCTGCTCAAAACTACTTCTTATATTTGATACAAAATGTATTATTTGAATTCACTCTGCCCCCCCCCGAAAATTAATTTCCTCTAAATATGAATTTTTTTCACCTCTAGTTTCCTGTTGGATCACACTAGATATAGTTTATTACATGCTCGCTTATATTCGTTAGGTTTTTGTAAGATAAAATCTAATTACTTTAACTTACAATGTTACATAGGTTGAGATCGCTTTAATAAAATAAAATAAGGATTAGCCATCTACTCTTTGCGTGTTTATTTATTCTCGTAGAGACCGTAACGGGGAACATTGATTTTAGAAGGTAAGTGAGCTGGTTCAAACAACTCTTATAATTTGTGTCATCAATTAGGTAAATAGAGTTCTGATAACCATTTCTAAAACCATGCAGTAATGGCTGGGATTAATGCCTTTTTTGAATGCGCAAACTAAAATAGTAATTAGTTGTTTGTGGGTGTAGCATTTAATAAATGAAATTATTATTATCAATACTAGTGATGATGATGATGATAATAATAATAATAATAATAATAATAATAATAATAATAATAATAATAATAATAGACGAATTTATTGTAAGTGTAATAATAAAAAATATTTGTTATATAAATGTAGCATTAGAAAAATACTATCTTAATCAAAAAAAGATTTTATCTGTACACCATAAGTGAGTAACGAAGTTTACATTTATTTTCTTTATTTGCGAAGAAATATTAGCAATAGAGGAAATGCCCACCTTTAATCATTTCATTGCTTCCTTCTTATTGTTTCTTCCCATTACCCTAATGATCTGTTCCTATAAATATAATAAGTGATTTCCTCTTGTTACACCTTCTGTACTTTCGTTTGCAGGGAAACCAATTTTGTGTTATCATTGTTAGCATGGAGATTATCATCATCAATTTATACACAACACAGTTGCAACAGCTGTTGGTAGTTTTAGCTTCATATGTTACACACTTGTATCTAAAACAGGCTATACAGCGCATTTAAAATGGTTGTTAATTCACATACAGATATTTTATTTACTTTATCATTTTTATCTTATTAGAATAAATAATAAAAACAATATAACACAAAAAATTAATACAACTGATTTCTAAAGAATACACAATATGATACCTGAAACATACTGCCTGACATTCAGCTGTAATTCGGGTTTTGAAGAGTAACACAGAGCCTCATAAAAGGCTGATGAAAAGCATACCTATATTCCGCTTTAGCAAAATAAAATGGCGGGGAATCTAAAAACTGCAAACTATCGAAGGAATACGATAAACATGTGAAATTTAGTCAGAAAAATTAAAATACAAAAAAAGAGGACAAATAAACATGGAACTCGGAAGATGACTGGCGCACTTTATTAATTTGCATGGTGAAAATGGAGTTGCGCAGTGAGAGAGGCCGCGATTGTCTAACAGAACTGCGTTTAATACCTCCTGTACCAATATTAGACGGAAAAATAACGAAATTATAGTAGCGATTAAAAGCTTAAAAAATGGGAAAGCACCCGTAATTGAAGGAATTTCAGCTGAATTCATACAATTCTCTATAGTAGTACCTGAAATAACAGACGTCCTGCAAATTGCATTTAATGAAATATTTAATTGAAAAAGATATCCAGAAACATGGTCAATGGCAATTATACAGGCGATATTCAAAGGCAAGGGTAACCCACGCGAGCCAGAGAACTACATACAGGTGTATTCACTATTTTCTGTAAAGTTTGCTCAAAATTTAAAGGGGTGGGTTAACAAACACAATAAAATATCTCATTAAGCCGGTTTTGGAGAAGAGTTTACTACGGTTAATAATATATTTTTAAAGAATCTAATAAATATAAGCTTAAAAAGAAAACAAGGTAAATTAAACAGCATATTTGCTGATTTTAAAATAACTTAAAACACTTTCGTGTTCAGAAAGATGCTTTGTAAGTAAAACAGTGTCAGAAAGGCGTCTCCAGCAAAATGATAATGGTTCTGATGCAGAAAAAACAGCGATGTGCAATTCGGTGTTAAGACAAACCAAAGCAGTATATCAGAATGTAGATCAGACAGTAGAGGAGTTTGTCAGGGATGTATTCTATCTACGTTATTGTTTCATTTATTTATAGATGATATCTGGAATGCCCTCTTAACGGAGGAAATGGATGCTCCTGAAGGGAACGGTACATGTATTTCTGTACTTTTGTATGCTCACGATCTAATTCTTTTATTTCTAACAAGAAATGGTTTGTAGAAAAGCATTCATATCCTAGAAGAATATTGCCTGTAATGGGGTATGGTAGTAAATGTTAACGGAACCAAAACACCCATTTTTAAAAATGACTACATGTTTGGCAGAGATGAAAAATGGTACTACAGTGTCCGAGAAATACAAAAATTGATCTTTTTTATTAGGAGTAACCCGTACAATGCGCGGGAAATGGAATAATCACCTACCTGCTATTAATTTTAAAGCGCAAGGTTAACTAAATGAGTTACTAAGTGCTCTGAATCGCGTTCCAGATATACGAGTAGAGAGCATGTACAAACTATGATTAAGTCTATTCTGTTATATGGAAGTGAAATATGGAGAAGGAGGAGAGCTGAACATGCAAATAAAATACAAGTATATTTTTGGAAAACAGTTCTTGGGCTCTCGAAAGGAACGCCAGTAGTAAATAACACTCTCTTGGGCCGCTTTGGCTAACGATACTTCTCCCACAAGATGGCACTAAATTCACTTTTTTTCAAATTTTCCCCATCAGGTGCTAGCTGCATTCTGGTGTTAGGAATACCGTTAGTCAAAAAAGCCAAGGAAAATCATTTTTTTCATTTATTGAATATATACATATAATTTTAAAAATTACAAAAAGTGGTGGCCTGTTAATTTATGTGCGGTAAAACGGTTAACTAACTGGCGAAATGGTTGGGAAAGCGTTTCGTGACAAAACTGTGGAGAAAGGACTAGGTGGTGAGGGAGGAAATTGCTGGCAAATCTATGAAATAAAGAGATGATAGGGGGAAGTGACTGGTAAAATACTGTGAACTAAACTATATTAAGGAAAATGCTGGTAGGGAAAGCATCTGGTGGCAAATCTGTGACCTAAATTAATGTAAGGATATGTTTGAAAGCGTTTGGTGGCAAAATGGAGAGCTAAACGTTTGTTACATAAAGATGTTTTATTTACCACTATTTCCACAGTGGCAAAAACTGTGCATACACCCATTAAAAGTTTTCCCGCACAAAAATTATTATAAACTATCAGTATATGCCATTTTGTAAAAGTTGCACATCGTCTCTGTCTTTCTCGCTGCTGCTTTCGGTTAAATGCTCGAAGGATGTGGTGACACGGGTGAGTAGCATGTGTTAAATGTTGTTGATGTGTTCCTGGGCCGGCGGAATGGAGACAGGGACGACGAATTCGCCAATGGCAGCGATGAAAAAACTCTCCCAAGTGGATCTTGTTTGTCAAGGGCTGGTGCCTTATTGGTGGTGCCGAGATAGATGGAACAGCAAGCGTCTATTCGGTAATTAAGTTCTTTTGGAGACAAGCATCTTACTTCCAGGATGTCGGCGTTGTTGGTGGCGAGTATGACGGTGACAGTTTTGTCCTCGCCAAGGAGGCAGATTTCGCTGGATATTCTCCGCTTGTTGTGACTGTTTTGTCTGTTAATACGAGTTGGACAATAAAATTGTTTCCAATGCCCACTGGGTCCGTTTGGCTCGCCATAATTTTAGTGGCTGTAAATTTTACCACGTACCTCTGATAACCATTTCTGAGAATCTCCTTTCCTTGGTACACGATGTAAAAGGCAAAGGAGTTCAATTGTTTGACGAGCTCTGCAGAAAAGCTGTTGAATATTGTTGGTAAAAATACTCCTTTCCCATTCTCGAATAGCACAAGGGTTTTGGATCCGGTTTTTTTTTTTTTTTTTTTTTTTTTTGAGATGATACGGACGTCTTGCACGACGTAGGGCACGTTCTGCTGCAGCGTAGACACGGTAACGAAACCAGGGTTTTGCGACACTTCAGCTAGTTGGCGCAGAGCGTATTGGATCATTTGGCTGCTTTGGTAGTTTCTCAGTACTAATATTGGTGATGCACATTGGATAGTCATCACCCTTGCAGGAAGGGAGAGGAAAATATAAATATTTTATAATTTCCAATATTTTTGTGTAGATGATGGTAGGAAATGTTTTGCAAAAATAAATTTTAAAAATATAAAACAGCATTTACAATATACTTCAAACGAGGTCAGTGAGAACTGTTTCGACCACGACTTCCAGTTGTCTACTGAATGTGTGTATACAACAGGGAAACGTCGCATGACTGGTGCATACAAAAGCGCAGGTGTGTAACCCGAGGACGTACACCAGACAATCTTATACCTACTTTCTCGCTACGGAGAGTCGACTTGTCTGATCTATGAATTGTGAGGGATAAATTATTTTCTCTCTTTACCTGCTAAGGCGTTGAGAGTTATTTACAGTGTTTTGCCTTGATACAGTTATTTCAAAGGAATTTACTTTGAATTACAACAGCAAAATCGTTTTCTCCATTTACCTGCTAACGATATTTAGAGTGGTTTACAATGTTTTATCTTTCAGTACTGACCACATATTTCAAAGAAATTTCTTTTAAATTGTAAGGGCTGGGAGGTTTTCTCCCCTTTTACCTGCTAATCCTTCACTCCGTTAACTGCATCGGGCGCAGGGACGATGGGCGAAGGCATGCACATTAGGGAAAATCAACCTCATAGGCTAAAAAAAAATGTGGCCTGGGATTTTGGGCATGCGCAGAAGGAAATCCAACCTCATTTTCTGAAAACCAAGAGGTGCGGGGCTAAAGCGAACCGGCGCATGCGCAGGAGGGAAAACCAACTTCTTGCCTAGCCTCGTAATTAACCAGTAATAAAGTTCATCTGCATCTTAAGATGCATTCTCACTTATATTAGTGCATTTATAAAAAAAATTATGTATATTTTGTAATGGTGTTATTCTGTGTCGTATTTCACATTTAATTCTTGTTTATTCCACTCTACCATCTTTCCCCCACCTGATATGAAAATATTTGATCCGATATACAGCAATTCGACATCAGTCTTAAAGTTTTGTTTAATAATTTCATGGTGTACGTACAAACCAGTTATACATGCTCTGTCACAATGAAATATTAGACGAACATTTTATTTTATCACGATAATTCACTATATAAAATGCAGCTGTGTGCAAAAACGTGACGTATACAATACTTTGAAAAAAGAAGTTATGTTTTGTAAAAATAATATTTTCACTCTGAGATTCACTTTAAATGAACAAAAACAAATGTTAGAAAGAAAGAAAAAACTGATAACTTTGCAAGGAAATAGGCTATGCTGCAAAAATAACTTATGTTGCAAAAATGTTACGTTGTAAAACATATTTTCACTCCGCAATTGATTTTTAATGAACATTAAATGAATATAAGAAACAAAAATGCTAAACTTGAAAAAAATATTTTATTAATTGGCATTCAATTTTATAGAGAATTATACAGTTTTTAAATAATATTTTAGATACTTATGATTTTATGGTTTATTTACGTAATGCTCTTTAACACCTCAAAACATCAGATTACCATTTAATTCAGGTGTGAAAAGAGCAATAAATTTTGTTCAGGTCTCTTCTTTCAGGCTTGAGGTTCTTTTTCGTGCCGAAAATCTACGACATGAGGCCCATGGTTTTACTTTTCTTTCCAAGGAAGCCATACTTCAGATTTTTACGCCTGAGAAAGCACATTAACCTTGTGCGGGATTGAACCCGCAATCTTGGGTTTACGAGGCAAATGTGGTTACCATTAGACCGCCAGGACTGGCCTTTTTGGATACAACAAAGAATATAGATTTATCAGCATTCTCTAATGCCCAAAGTTTGGATGCAACCATCCAAAGTATGGTGTGTGCTCTCAATAATTAGAGAACGCAAAAGTACAGGTTTTATGTTGTTGTTGTTTTTTTTTCCCGCACTTCAACTAAACACCCCAAACATATACTATTGCTGGCAGAGAGTTATTCTTCTCCTAATCCCCCTCCTCCTCTATCCTGGGACTCTGAGCGCGCGAAATAGCAGAACAGGGTCTCGTAGGTTATCGTCATCTGCGACGATTAACCCCTTTGTTTCCTCCCAACGAAACGGTTGCAAAATCTGGCGCCCAACGCATGGCATCGAAGCTGTAAAAATAAGAAGGAAATCAACGAGCGAGAGTACCAGACGACAAAGATGCTGAGCAATCCCAACTAGGAAACGACCAGTAAAAGCAGTAAATTCACCCGCAACGTGAGGAGAGGCCGCTGGAGGGACCTCTCACCCCACGGCAAGGCCTGTGCTGGAACGAGGCCTGACGATCGTGGAAAGCGTGTCCAAGCGTGGAACCCTGGAGCAGGAGCAGTGGCGGATTGACTGGCAGCGACCGAGAAAAGAAAAACTAATGGTACAGGATGTAGAAGAATTAAACTTGTATAAACTGTTTGAAATTTTGCTTTATGTTGTTTTGTATTGTATCTTCGGAAGTGATGAGTGGAATTTTGCTCTTGAGAAATAGATAAGTAGTCAAAATGGCGAATGACGACAGGGAAGAGAACATTCAGAAAATTAGTGCAGGGGACCAGCAGCCAGAGATAGCGTTTCAGAATCAGAAGCACGAAGTGATTATGCAAAGCATTCACGTTGTAGAAGGCTGAATAGCAACCCAGGGACTACCTTGGTTAGGTAATCAAAGTAACCCAGGAGGATCGGATTATGACAGGTTAGCAACCCTTGAGGCACGATTAATGCGGCAGTGCAAATTATAGTACTTACTAAGAGCTACAAAATAAACTGATGAATAATGAAAATTAATTAAGAAAGGATTTAGCTAAAAATCAAAATGAAGGAGTTAGTTGGAAATCACCAGGACCTAGAACGTAAGCTAGGAGAAAAATTTAATGATTGTCGGAGAATGCAGGAAGAGGCTAGCGTAAATTTAAGCTAATGTATAGAGAAATGCGATAGTGAGAGGGGAACATGAGATCAAAAATAGAAGTTTTAAGGAAAGATGTAAATAAAATAGGGAATGGACGGTTTGTTAAGCGGAAAAGTCGTTCTGGATATGCAAACAGGCCTCGCTAAGAAATGTGATGAGTTAGAGAAGTTAATGAACAGAAAATTGCGTGCTGTACAAAGTATAATTAAAGATAATTATAATTATATATAATTATAATTATAATTATAATTATTTAGGGGAATTATTCCCCTCGAATTTAGGGGAAATTAGAACGATAACGCTGGCCGTGCAAGCTCTCGATGCGAACCAGGGTAGACTTAATAAAGAAATGGCTGTGTTGAATCTATCACGCATAATGGTGCATGTAGTAATAATGAAGTACATGTAAATGCAACCCGTTTGCCGGTAGTAAGTCGAG
Organism: Metallyticus violacea; assembly: GCA_030762175.1. Classification (NCBI taxonomy): domain Eukaryota; kingdom Metazoa; phylum Arthropoda; class Insecta; order Mantodea; family Metallyticidae; genus Metallyticus; species Metallyticus violacea. The sequence continues at coordinate 80,030,780 of CM060846.1, read as the reverse complement.
GTGACGCCGCTAGCGTAATGAATGTTTCGCAGCCGGCCTACGCCTCGCCGGGACTCACTCCACCAGCAACTGCCAATTTAACGAACATACCAAATCTTAATTGTAATGCATGGCAGAACAACCTTATTAATGAATTGGCATCCCCAACTTTTTGTGACGAAGAAGGCGACAATCCACAAAATTTCGTACACGAGTTCGAAAGCTACTTCAAAATCAAATCTATATCCGAGGAAATTAACATTAAATAAAAGGACAAGCCATAAATCGCTACCGGCTCACCTTGGCCGACTGTTTGCGATACGAGACGTTTAAGCAACTGTTTCTACCCCAGCTATTGGGCGCCGTCCCACCAAAACTCTATCAGGTTGGAAATGTCAAATTGGAGATACTATTCGAGAAGCCATCTGAGTATGGTAGATTAATTCCTGATGGTGGGATGGAAGTGCAATTCGTTGGATCCGCCTGTAGCTGACAGGGAATTGGTATCGTTGCTGTCCAACCACTTCCCGGACCAGATTAGGAACTATCTGATTGTGGTTAAACCAGTTAAAATTGCAGAATGTTTTCTGACCGCCTTTGACTGTCTTGTAGGGGACAATTATCGAGAAATGGAGAATATTCCAAGGAATTACTCAGAGCGAGATCGCGGGAGGCCAAGCCATCCGAGCCAAAGTTCCTCTGGGGGAGGAGGAGGCGCACAGAATAGACGAGAGGTGCCTATGAACTACGTTGACAGGAGGCTGACAGTGAACTATCTGAACGCTGAATTTAATATCACGAGTGGAGAGATCACTAAGAGCAGAAACTTGAACAATGGACACGAAAGAATACAGCTGGGCAGAGACCCTGGGAGAGCGACCCACAGCCCTGGACATTTCCTAGGCGCTATGACTACCAGCCTGGACCTCCAAGGAATACCTTGGACAGATCTCCGCTGAATGGCGAGACCCGCCGCGAACATGCAAGTCAGACGCCGCCAAGGCATCACCCTGCGACTGTGGCAACAAACTACGAGGATATACCAGTAATATATGGACTTCCGGTAAACTCTACTCCCGGCTTGCCCAGCCCCATGTTGAGTCCGGGGGGAACAGTCAGACATCAGAAACAGAAAGAATGCATGATATACCGATAGATTTGAATATTTATGTGAACTGATGTCTATGATAATTAGATATTTGTATAAATGGAATAAAGAAAAAATCATTCAGTAGAGTAAGGAGAAGCATCATATACTTATATAGGCAATTTTAAGGATAATTAGATATAAAAAGAATTTAAGTGTAAAAAGGGGGAATATATATAAGTGTAAAAGGGGGAATATATCGGTAGGAGAAATTAAATAATCACTTTAATATTACCAATGAAGAAATAAGAAATGAAATATCGAATAAGAGAGAACCAGGTAGGAAAATAGATACCTATGTCATTGTTAAATATGTCTCGGGCGCTAGTATACCGACCCCATGAGTTCGCACGGCCACATTGGGAACTAATACGGCGTCCCGGGATTCAGACAGATAGTGGAGGAGAGTTCAGACAGTAGGTCGCAGTTCCAGAAACCGAAGAGTTCCAGAGACGGTAAAGGTCCAGAAGGAATCTCCGGTCAGCACAGTACGGTAATTACCAGGACGCAGTCCCAGATACAGTGGGAAAGTGTAGAAAAGAGGCACACAGATGCAATTTGAAGCAGCGTATGTAACTCGGGGCTTTAAAGTCATGGAGATAACGAACCAGGTGGCCGACAGCAAAGTGTTGTATGAATAAACATTTCTAGGCATCCAATGAAACAAATTATCGTGTGATTTGAACTTTTACTTTCATCTCCCTCATCCTGTGACTAAGACACAAAAGGTGACTTCAGGTCCTTGAACGACTCGGGGTACGAAGCGAGCGTGACCCTCGTTCAATAACAACATCAACATTGCAAATTAAAACCGCTTTAAGATGTAGAAAGGAAATAAAGAAATCATGCAGAGAAATAATGGGCTATTTTATGTTAATAATGTCAGGAAAAGAGCAATGTACGAAAATGGATGTACTTGTGACAAGGGAATAAGGTGAATTGAGTAATTTGATCGTAAGAATTGGTAATTATAGTAATGCTATTTACGAAGGAATAGGGTACAAAATGTTGATAAATCAAGAATAACTATGAAACTTCATACAAACATAATAGAAAGAAAACGAATAATGTGCAACCGTTTCTTTTCGTCTCGATTACATCGGTTAAACGTCGCAAACGATGATAACGCGTGCGATCGTAGTCGATAGTCTAATGTGATAAGTGGGGGAGGAGTTTGTTGAGTCAATTGGTTGCTAACGGATTGATATCGATTTCCTCTTCTCCTGCTGCGAATCGAATATCGCCGTGCCAAGCTAGGCGTCGGTGTATCGCTGGAGCTTTATGACCCTCTTAGGCCAATGAGAGAGGATTGAAAATTATGCAAAAGGGCGAACATGAAGCGTGGAGCTTACTATTATACGATTTATTTATTTTTAAGTAATTTTGTTCTTCAAGGGCCGCCTTTAAGTTCTAAAAATATTAATGAATGTTGACAACTAGCCCGATGGATTCTAGTCTAACACTGCCCGGTATTTGTACCAAATATTTCACCGTTCCACTGTTTTTCTTTTTGCACCACTATTTTCGATATGACTCCATATTAAGAGTTTGCGTCTTTCTACAACCTAAGCTCTACGATTGAATGCCCCTTTTAACGTTTGTTCCTTCTATTTTTCTCCTGGGTTTCGTTACGTAATGTTAGTTACAAGTCATTACACCTACAAGGTTCTTTTGGATCAATAGGTTTTTATTGTCCTGCCTGTCCTGGATTTTAACAAAAAAACTAACCCTTCTGTCCGTTCATTAAGTACCTAGGTATCAGACCCACTCTTTTTCCTTAACAATTTTCAAATTCTCAGCCACGACCCTTCTTAAACAAAGCTTCTTACAAAAGTGTATACAAAAGATATACAGGGCTATCTTTCTCTTTTTGTCCCGTTCCCAAAACACAACATTTCCTGGTTTGTGTCTAAAAGGCTTTGCAAACCCGTTGTTCTACAACTCAGGAAATATTCAAAATGATTCAACTATTGATATGCAGACCTATAAACTGTATAAAATTATTATAATAAGATTTATAATACATGTAATTATTTATACCAATATCAGTAATATAAAAATGGAGGTTGAAGTCATTTCATATTGTCTCACTTGTGAGGCCTAATCTGCTGTTTCACACTTACGGAGTAGCGGGATCAGGGGAGAAGGGCAGGAATTGTTATAATAACAAACCTTTGCTGCATTCACTGATCGTTGTATTTATTATCACCATTGTTATATGGCTGCTCCTGGTGCGCTACTCTGTCCGCCGAAGTTAATTGAATATGCGAAGCCATTCGCGTGAGATTCTTGAAGTTCAAGAATGTACAAACATTGCATCTGATGTTACATGTTTTTATAGCCTGCTTACGAAACTTGAACGAACTGCTTTCCACGTTGCGTGATACCGCGGGAACTGCCTAACTTGCATACTCTGCTCGACTTGAATTTTAGCATAGCTTTACAAAACTGCTATAACTGCCTAACTAATAGCTGGTTGTAATTCGAAATGCTAGAACGCGTCTCCTGTCTGAACTGAAGCACCACATGCGTCACCGAAACATGGAAAATACGTGAACGGAAGACCTGAACTTTATAGGCAGGAGTGCGTGAACTGAAGGCCCGAATTTTATACTCAGGAGTGCGTGAACTTAAGATCCGATCGCTATACTCTAGAATGCGTAAACTGAACTCTCGATCGGTATACTCAAGAATGCGTGCCTCACGAGGAAGTTTCCTCCTCCTCTTTCAGAAATGTGGCCACATGTTCCATGATGCATTATGGGGCTTAATAGCTTGACTTTCGGACCCCTATCGTTTGTTATCTGAGGTTCTGATTTGTGAGTCAAAGCTCTTTCGAAGGCGCTCAAACTTGTCCCTTTAAAATACTGAATTCTCATGAGTTTGCTACTGATCACTCGTCCATGCCATGCTAAGAAAGAAACACCTGCGTTAACATCTCCTTAGGAAAGTTCCATTGTCCTTATAACATTATTATTTTCTCTAATATACAAATGAACTATTGTTGTAGCCTTTCCTAGCCAGGTGCAAGTTTGTATTGTGTTCATCCTACGTCTTTCTCCTGAGGCCAAGAGCGACCACACAAAGCAACATACTGCTTTGCCAACATTTACTTTTTATACTGAATTGTCCTGTATATCTTAACCTATTGAAATTAATTATACAACAAATATCAGACTTCTGATCGTACTATCTCCTTTCCAAAACCCTTATATAATATTAGGTAGATATTAATACTAAAGTATACTTCCATCTTTTTACAATTCATGAGAAATTTGACAATATTAATTAGTCATAATTTATTCTCTATGCAAATTAGTTTCCATGCAGGATAGGGGCAGGAGATCTGCCTTCAGTGTTAATTAAAAAGGGGTCAAGTAATTATCTTAATAACGTTAGAGTAAAAAGCAGATAGCGAAATAGATAAATATAATAAGAACCAATTAACCATGTGAAAAGAAGGAATTAGATAATTGCGTTAATGTTGTCAATGAAAGAATTAATTATGAAAATAATTAGTGTTGTAACAGTGAATTAAACAAAAGATGTGAAAAATAAAGAGTCAAATAATTGAATTGATACTGTCGTTTAGAAAAGAACTGAATATGGTATAACGAGGTAGTCAAGGGGATAGTGAAAAATAACTGTGAATAACAGTATTAATTCTATTAAAATAGCACCAGTCCAGCTGACGCTAAACAGACCGCCAGGAAGACCTGTGCAGGAAGGGTAACTTATGGAGGTAGAGTTATACAAAAGGGCACATAAAGAATCAAAGACAAGCCGACAAACGGAGAAACCACGCCAAATGCCGCACATTCACATGGAGCCCGCAAGTATATGACCTTGTCCTAGTTAAAGACAAGAAATAGTCGAGCCTGCTAAAACAAACAAAACCAAAGGACGCTTTCACAAACAGCTGATGAGCCCGTATAAAAGTACCTCTATGACAGAAGAAAACAATCCGAACCTCACGATTTGACCAACTCGTGTACAGCCTATTATTAGTGCTGTTATTGCTATGTTTACAATTAAGATTGTAAACTCTAGAATAGAGAGATGAAACGGAAATGCTATTTTGGTATTTACTGGCAATAAATGGCTGGCACAATTAGATAAACCTAACTAAATTATCTAATTGTAAAGGTGATAACTACGTATGTACAAAGTGTTGTAAGTGAAGTGCCATAGGCCGCGGAAGAGCCGCGGGTGAGGTCTAAAGTTCAGCATAATAATGTGCGTGTAGCAATCAAGCGACCAATGATGTGTGTCAATGCGAAATAGTGATGAAAAAGTAGCTATCCCTTCATAGAAATACCGTTGTGCAGTTAACAACGAAACCACGAAATTAAATAGGTACATGCCCGCCCTAGGTAAAAATCACTAATTCGTACCAAGCTATAAGATATAAAAGTTACAGTAGATGAGTTCAGAAGCTTGGTAAATGAATATAACATTAAATTTACTTTTTTTTTTTTTTTTTTTTTTTTTTGTATATTGCGTTTGTCTAGACACCAGGTTATACTTTGTGAAAAAGTATCTATGTCGGAATATAATGTATATATTTAATGTATATAAATTAGCTAGGGCTAAAATGAGAACTAATTCATGTACTCTTGGTGAAGTAGACATAGATATTCATAGATAAACCCATAACATTTAAATTATACATTTTTATGTACATTTAACTTGACATTATTGGGCACGTTTGATGTTAGATATTGAAATGACTTCTAATATAATCTATTTTAGGGCCGGTTCAGTATTTGTGAAACTATAATAACCTTTGAACATTTAGTTTTTCCTTGAATTTTATTTACCGACCTTTTTTTATGATAGAAAACCATGGTATCTGAAAGAGTTAAGAAATAAGAATTTGTATAATCATTTGTATATTGATGAAATGGTGACCGTTGAATCTTTTATTTATCTTGTATTTTCTGTAGGAATAGAAATGATTGTAATTCGAAATGAATTCAGGTTGGTAATAGAAACACACAGAGGAATTGTAACTGATGCTATGTATAAATGTAGGTCTATGTAAGATAAAGTATATCCACCCACATATTTGTTTCGGGGAATTACGTCTAGGATGTTCTTCCCAATGTTGGAAAGGAATTCCCTACAAGAGGGCATTTGAAACGGATATTCCGCCACTGGCCCCACGAGAAAACAAATTTCAATATTGCATAAATTATGGCGAACTTAATTGCGTGACGTATTGTATCTTGTAAATAGCACGAAACTTACTCTATTATCAGCATCTAGCATACATGGTATAAAAATTCAGAAGGGAGATAGGAAGACCCGAGGTCTAATGTAAATTGTATAATGAATATGCAGGAAAAATCCTTGTAAAAACAATTGTCTGTGGAATATAATGTCACTGTTGACTCTTCTTTCAAGTCCCCGGCGGGAGACGCGAGCTAATACAATAGAAAGGTCCACCTGGCGAGGAAAGGCCAGAACAATATTCCTTTGTATTCTAGACAGGTGAAAAATCCTTTATTTGCAGTTGAACATTCCTTAATAGAGGTAAAACAGGTGAACGTACTCTCGCGTAGCGTGAACGAGTGCTTACACGCCCGCCTATCAGGAACTCGGACTTTAAAATATTGAGTATGAGCGCCTTAACTTGAGTTTAGACTCACCAATTGGAGCCTTGCCTTTTGAATGACTGCAGTCCGTGGATTCAATTCTAAAGCTCTGGGTGAGCTAAAAGAGCCACGTTGTTCAGATTCGGAACTGTTGTATATGAAGAAACTTCCTCAGAAAGGCACGCAGTTTTTGAACGAAGTCCTGGAAAGGAAGGAACAGCTAGCACGCAGTTTTAGGACGCAGTTTTAGAGGAAGGAGCTCCCAAGCAGTCGGGTCGATAAGTAGTTCGTGGTCTCTCGGTGTCATAGTTAATGGTTTCGGAGTAAGCATTGCGGTGAATAGTTATGCAATCTTCAGCAGCTTCAATTTTTGTACAGCTTACAGTATCAAAATGAAGTAGTTCTGAATGTTAATTCCTATGTGAATTACAGCAGTCAGTAGGCCGTACATCGATAGTTGTTCCGATGTCAAGTCATTCTTGACGCGAAGTGCACGGTAACGTAATGTCAGAGCTTCGAGAACATTACATGAACCTGCGCGTACTTCGTGCACGAAAATAACGTAGGCGGCCAAAGCAGCGTACCAGGAGGCAAGCATATCAGTGTGGTTCCAATAAACGTGTAAACAAATCTATGCAACATAGTGTTGTTCTTCTCCTAATCCACCCTCCTTCTACTCTGTCCTGCGATTCTGAGTGAGCGATATAGCAGAATCGGCCCTCGTAGATTATCGTCATCTGCGACCATTAATCCCTTTGTGTCCTCACAAAAAAACCCGATAAATTTGAAAAAAAAAGTTGCTGCATTAAAATCGCAGAATTTCTTCTCAAACTGCAAGAAAATCGCTGGAATATTCAAATAAATATTCAGTATTTCTTAAGCAATGTGTGAAAAAAACTATAATAGCTAAAAAAAAAAAATTAATGAGAAAACGCCAAAACAAGCAAATATAGGGCGAATTTGTTTTAAATCAGAAAGTAAAAAATAGGCAAAGATGGGAAGAACTTTAATGGCTACTCCGAAACCTTAACACTTAAATTATAACTTTAACTTTAAACCAAGACAACTAAAACTTTATGTTAACGTTAGATTGGATATCAACACAAACATCAAGGCATTAATATTGCCAATGTGCCGGCACAAACTTTTCATCGTGGTCATCTTATGTATAAGAAACTGTGCATGTCATTACTGTATTACTGTACATAGATCTCACATTAGATATATTTGATCATAAATATATCGGAATAGACTAAAAGTCGTGCTTAATATAAATTAAACATACATTTACTGTGATTAACAATAATTTACCTCGTAAACAAAAACTTTTGCATCACATAATTCGACAAATTTTCAATTTATGACTTTTAAAGTAAACAAGTATCGAATGTTGCAACGTTCGACATAGTTATCTGTAGAAAAATATAAATATAAAATGTGTAAAAAAAATCCTTGGACATAAGAAAATATTAGAATTTAGAACAGTGCGTCTTCAGATCACATAAACTGATATCAGACGTGTCACATACCCTTATTTTCCTTTGAAGTGGAAAAAACCAAAAACATTTCACCAAGCAGTATACCAGTTTCATGTCTGTCTTAAAGTTGTTTAATTGTTTCGGAATTTGCGTACAACTCCAATTATAGATAGGGTCAGCCGCAATAAAATATTAAATGAAAAGTTGCTTTTATCCTATTTTCATACCATTTTACTCAAATATGCTATACAACTTAGAACTTAGAAATTTAGCGTTTTTACTTTGCATAAAGTACCCAATAATACACGCTAGGAAGCACTGAAATTAAATAACATTGTGTGTTTTTGTGACGAAATGAAAAAGAATTGGTTAAAATATTTTAACTTTGCAAAAAGTAGTTATATTTTCCATAAAATAAGGTGTGTTGCAATTGAAATTCTTTTCACTTTTAAAATAGTGGGAAATTGACTTCAGCGGACCTAAGTGCTGTGGGGGAAGTTATTACGCGCAAGGGGGTCGGATTGAAATGCGACTCGAACCCACGACTGTTAGGTTGGGTTCTATACTTTGTTTTAAGAGTGAAAGTATTTTTAATTGCAACATATGTAGCCGAAAATAAAGAACACATTTCATTAAATTAATACGGCAATAATCGATGTTAATAAATAATGTAAATATGATCTGATGCATGAATTTGTATTAAGGTATTGTATTCATTTAGATAGCACCTGTGCTAAATCTTTAGTAGAAGGCCATTATATATATATATATATATATATATATATAATGGCCTTCTACTAAAGAGGCACATATACATATATATATATATGTGTGTGTGTGTGTGTGTGTGTGTGTGTGTGTGTGTGTGTGTGAATGTACAACCGGACTGTCCGATTAAGCTATGGAATGTGTCGTATTGAAGTTTGTCCCAATAGAATTTTAAAGGTTCGACCAGGAAAGAAGGTCGTCTTTGTTCTGACACGAACTTGTTTCCTCGGAAAGGATTTAGGAAACACAATTTGCCGAGACATCGAATGTGCCTTTTTGCCTAGCGCAAAGAAAAGTATTATTTCAATAGGTAAGGTTAACGGTGCATAATGACCATAAGGGAAGAATTCTCTCGAGAATTGAACACATGTCAACCTTAACTGATAGCATATGTTTTATAGCCCGTTTAATAGTAACATTTAGACATGTCAACGGGTTTCTGACATGACTTTAGAAATAAATAAAGGCTTCTTATTTATGGCCGAGACGTGGTCTCGTGCTTTCATTGTGGGTAAGTCGGTCTTGGTGGTGTAGTGGTTACCATACATGCCTCCTAAACCCAAGATCGCGTGTTCGATCCCGGCCAGGACCGATGGATTTTTTTCGGGCGTAAAAATCCTAAGTATGGCTTCCTTCGGAAGGGAAGTAAAGCCGTGGGTCCCGTGTCGTACATTTACGGCACGATAAAAAAAAACCTCAAGCCTGAAAAAAGAGGCCTCTGAGCAAATTTGTTAGCCGTTTCACCCCCTGAATAGAATGGGTAGCTGATGCCTGAGGTGTTAGAAAGCGTTCTTAAATAAAACAAATTAAGAAAAATGTGGATAAATCTGAAAGGGTAGTAAAGTAAAGGGATGTCAAGATAAGAAAAATTTCCGAATATTTATGGCAGGAATGTACGTTCTTGGAATTACTATAACGTGAGAAGAGTTATTTTAGAAAATTAGTCCAGCTCAACCAATAGGTATCTTCCAAAATTGAACGAATCAGAGCGAACCTGTAAAATTATAGATATTAAGGAAGGATCAATAAAGCAGCGAGTATCGAATCGAGCTCCATAATTTTGCGGATGTAATTTTTAGCGGGGAGGTTCCTAACAATAAAACAACCTTTTATGTCTAATATAATGTAAAAAAAGTAAGGGAAGTAGTTAGCAGTGATGAATGAGTAGTCGAGGATAGGAGTCAATGGTTGGAGTCGGAGGAAGAAATAGTAAGAGCTAATTGCAACTAGTGGGCGTAAGAATAGATAATCAGAATCGGAGTACGCAGCAAAGTCTGTAGGAAAGGAATAATAGTCAGTTACAGTGGTCGGAAATTTATGAACCGAAAAACATAATCTAAAAGTCAACTGAAATCTACGAAACATTTCCAAGCCGATACGAACAGTCCGATATTCTTATATTAAAAGTGAATAAATGGTGTCAACTCAGAACGTTAATGTTTCCGTGTAGCCTGCTAGATTTCCTATCCTTCCCTCTGACTCGAACGAGTCACAAAATTCCAGAATTCCCCTGAGATAAATACTCCTAATCCCGACGCAAAGGGGCATCCAGCCAAGAAATCAAATAATCACTAAAGTTCTTCCTCCTTACCTCACGAGTAACGACCGTATCCTACGCACGGCCCCACATGACATCTTTTTTGCACATAACTTCTTTCTTCTAAGTTAAATACTACAACCTATTCTTTTTAATTTTTTCACAAACAGACATGTTTTTATTTAATTTCAGTGTGCCGTAGTGTGTATTATTGAGCAAAGCTGGTTTTTATTCTGTTCTCTCTAGGGTATTTCATGTTAATTTCAATAGTGCAGAGCCTTTTCGTTACTTTATGCAATGTGAAGACGTTTCACTTCTGAATTCAAAATTTTCCTTTGGCAAATTTGAGTAAAATGGTACTAAAATAGGATTAAAACGCAATTGGCTATTAACATTTTATTGTAACAGATATCCGATCTATAATTGGAATTGTACGTAAACTCCGAAATAATAAAACAAACTTTAACACAGATGTGCAACCTGTATGCTACAGGGTGAAACTTTTTTGTTTTGTTTGTGAAAATTATAAACTTTTGCGTTTTCTAATTATTGAGAGCACACGCCATACTTTGGATGGTTCCATTCAAGCTTTGGGTATTGGAGATTTTAATACACCTATATGCTTTGTTGTTTCTAAAAAATTGCTCCTGTCGGGTCCTGTTAAACCCAAGATCGCGGGCTCAGTTCCTGACAGGGTCAATGGCTTTTTTTTTTCGGGCGTAAAAATCTGACGTATGAAAAATGTGGATAAATCTGAACTACGCTGCAGCAGAATGGCCCCAAACTCTTGTCCAATTCGAAAACGGAAAGAAGTATTATTACCAACAATTTTCAACAACTTTTCTGCAGAGCTCGTCAACCTACTCAACTCCTTTGTTTTTTACATCGTGTACCAAGGAAAGGAGGTTCTCAGAAACGGGTACCAGAGGTACGTGGTAAAATTTACACCCATGTAAATGGCGTGCCAAACATACCCAGTGGGCACTGGCAATAATCTCATTGTCAAAATTTTTGACAGACAAAACTATGTCACAACAAGCGGAGAATATCCAGCAAACATCAGCTTATCTCCACCGAAATCTCCCTCCTTAGTGAGGACAAAACAGTCACCGTCAGTCAACTCGCCGTCAACAACGCCGACGTCGTGGTAGTAAGATGCTTGCCTCCAAAAGAACTTCATTAAGAAATAGAAGCTTGTTGGTTCATTTACCTTGGCACTGTCAATAAGACGCCAGCCCTAGACTACAAGGTCACTTGGGGCTGCTTTGGCATCGCTGCCATAGGCGATTTTATCGTCCCCGTCTCCATTCCACCGGCCCAGGAACACATTAACAACCTTTAACACATGCTACTCACTCGTGTCACCACACCCTTCGAGCATTCAACCGAAAGCAGCAGCGAGGAAGACAATGGCGATCGTAGAACGTTTACCGAAATGACATACACTGCATATTTTAAAATAATTTTTGTGCTGGAAAACTTTTATACTGTATCGGGTATATGTAGAGCTTTTGCTCTTGTGTTGAGTGGTGGTGAATAAACCATGTGTAATTAGCTAACGTCCAAACATAAACTTACATTTATTTTAGGTCACAGTTTTTCAACCAGCCACTACGACCACCATCATTTTCCTTAATCAACTTCAGTTCATTTTTTAACTAAACATTTTTGTCACCAAACACTTCCCCCACCACTACCTCCTTACTTCACAGTTTTTGTCACCCCACCATTTTCCCGTTTAGTTCACTGTTTAGCAGTACATGACTTTAACAGGGCGCATTTTGTGTAATAATGTGTATATATTCAATAGATAAAAATTACCCTTCTTGTCTTCTTTGATTAACGGCATTGTTAGCATTAGATGACAGTTTCCCCCTCATCCTCTGGAGACCTTTGAAAAGGCGACACTGGTGCTATCTGTTGATAGAAATGTCGTTAGCAGAAGCGGTCCCATACGTGGTGTTTACTACTATGATCAAACTACGGGGTTATGAGGAAGGTGGGTTGTTTTGAAAATACAATAATAGTAAAACAGGCACGGTAACACCAATATTTTGGGTTGCAAAGGTGGAAAGAGGGCTCATAGGAACTGGGCTTGGTTCAATATGAAAACGAGGCAATGCAAATAATAAAAACATATAGAAGAAGTTTAGAATTCGGCTAAAGGATATTAGCAGACAGAAAATCGAGGCAGAATGTAAAACGAAAGTCTCCTTGAGCCCATGGAAAAAATTTAAACTAACCTGGGAAATATATATATATGCTTATCCTAGGGAGAAAGGCGAGATTAGGAATGGCCTGGTTTACACTAGGAAGTTGGAAAGCTCAAAAAAATAACGGATAGGTATGATAAGGGCTTCTGCTCATTTTTCGGAGGTGTAAAGAATGGATACATATTCTAGTAGGATATACCCACTGGGAATACCTGAGAAAAACGATGTTTCATGAAAAAAAAATTAAACCAATTAAAGGACAATTGGCATTCTGGGACCTGTTTGCGATTCACACTAATTGGTGTAATATGGGCATTTCGTTAGTCAAAATGCGCGAAGCTAGAAGCAATTTATTTTCTGATTAGAACACAAAAACTGTTGTAATTATAAATAATGTAGTAAATGTCCATTCATATATCCGTAAATGTCGTTCTTCCCTTTTTAACGTTTGTTTATTTATTAATAATATTGTTATTTTTGTATTATTATTATTATTATTATTATTATTTGTTCCTCTATCTAATTATGTATCATACTTAAGCATGTACGATCTATGACGTATGCATAAAATATATTTGTAATGTGTATATAGAATTGGATATATTAGTATATTAATTGTTGTTCCTTCAAACTTTCAGAATTATCCACTTTGCCTATCTTAAATACCATGTCTTGGTGGTTCTGCTCTTCTATCATTGCCTTTTTAGCATAGTGAGGACTTTCTTTCAAAATGGAAGGTCTTTGTACATTCTCTCAGAAAATGTTTGCCTATGCATATTGATCTATATCAGGATTTTAGGGGGGCTCTTTAAAATGCAAGAGCTACTTGTCAGTGTGTCTCTGCACATATTTGTATATATTCACATATTTTGGAGTGCTCTTTAATTGCTTTCTTGCTTATTTTAGCACGTTGTATAAAGTAATTGTCTAAATGTCAGGAACTGACCCTTTAACTCTGTTTAACATCAACTATGTTAGCATATTATGGAGTGTTAATAAAAGAATATAAGGGCTTTGCCTATTCTATATTTCCTATCTTAGCAATTATAGGTCATTTTGTTCAAAATGACCGATTTTATTATTTTGGCTCTGCCTATCTTCGCATATTTAGAAGCACTCTTCGTAAATATCACATATTGTGGAGGTGGTCTCTCTGTCTCTCTGTCTCTCTCTCTCTCTGCGCCTATCATTTATCTTTTTAACGTTTGTCATCGCGCTTTGCATTTCAGCAGGTTATCTTGGGATATCATCACCTATCATCTTCCACTTTTTCTGTTGTTGCTGTTTTCTTCATCTTGTTATATATTTTGGTGGGAGAATATCGTTGTTCCACTTATCTTATCATGTTTAGGAGCACTCTTTGCAAATGCCAGGTCTTATAGAGGGAGTCTTTCTTTTTGTTTCTTTCGTAAATGTCAGGTCTTATAGGGAAAGTGTCCATTTTTGTTTCTGCCTATCTTTGCCTATCATTTGTCAGGGTTTGTCATTGCACATGGCATTTCCGCTGCCTATCTTTGCATATCATTCCCTGTCATTGTCCATATTTTCTTTTATTGCTTGACAAAAAGTTATTTCTCTTTCTTATTATATTTTGGTGGGAAATTATCATTGGTTGGCGTATCTTGGCATAAATTGGAGCGCTCTTTGTAAATTTCAGGTCGCAGTCTACATCTGCATATCATTGCCTGTCAACGCTCATATTTTCTTATCTTGCAGCACAACAAGATATTTTTCTCAATCTTATATTTGTAGTGGGGAAAATATCGTTGCTCGGCATATCATAGCATGTTTAGGAGCACAGCTTTGTAAATATGTGGTTGTCTCTCTCTCTTTCTCTCTCTCTCTCTCTCTCTCTCTGTTTCTGCCTATCTTTGCCTACTTTTATCTTTTTAGAGTTTGTCATTGCACATGGCATTTCCGCAGCCTAACTTTGCATATCATTGTCCATATTTACTGTCCATGCTTCACAAGTCATTTCTCCATCTTATTACATTTTGATGGGAGATATCATTGGTTTGCATATCTTAGAATATTTAGGAGCACACTATTTTTAAATTTCCGGTCTTGTGAGGAATGGTCTCTCTCTGTTTTCTGCCAATTTTTGCGTATGCTTTATCTTTTTAGCATTTGTCATTCCACATGGCATTTCCGCAACCTGTCTTTGCATATTATTGTCTATCAACGCACATATTTTCTATTGTTGCTGCACAACAAGATATATGTATCATACTTTATATATTCGGTCCTGGTGGTGTAGTGGTTACCATACTTGCTTCCTAAACCCAAGATCGCGGTTTCGATCCCGACCAGGACCAATGGATTTTTTCGGACGTAAAAATCCATTGCTTCCTTCGGAAGGGAAGGGAAGTAAAGCCGTGGGTCCCCGTGTCGTATATTTACGGCACGATAAAGAACCTCAAGTCTGAAGGGGGAAAAAAAAAAAAAAAAAAAAAAGAGGCCTCTGAGCAAAATTTGTCGGCCGTTTCACGCTTTGAATAGAATGGGACGCTGATAACCTGAGATGTTAATGAGCGTCCGTAAATTAAAAAAAAAAAAGAACCTTTCTCAATCTTATATTTTGGGAGGGGGATACCGTTACTCTGCATATTATATCATGCTTAGGAGCACTCCTTATAAATGTCAGGTCTTTTGGTGCCGGTCTCTCTCTTTGGTTCTGCCTAGCTTTGTCTACCGTTGCTCTTTTCAGCGTTTGTAATTGCACATGGCATTTCCACCTGCTAATCTTTGCATGCCATTCCAGTAATTACCCACATTTTCTGTTGCTGCTGCACAAGTTATTTCTCAATCTTTTTTATTGTTTGGAGAGAATACCGTTGCCCTGCCTTTCATATCATGTTTAGGAGCACTCTTTGTTAATGTCAGGTCTTGTTGGTGCTGGTCTTTCTCTTTGGCTCTTATCGTTTATCTTTATAGGGTTAAACCACATAGCATTTCCGTAGCCTGCCTTTGCATAACATTGCCCATATTTTCTGTTTTTGTGGCAGAAGTTATTTATCCAATCTTTATGTATTTTGGGGGGGGGGATATTGTTGTTCTGCATATATTAGTATTTTTAGCAGCACCCTTTCTAAAGTTCAGGTTGTGGGGGCTCTGCCTATCTTTACTTATCCTTGCCTAAGTTAGCATTTGTTGTTACACAAAGCATTTTTGCAGCCTATAGTTTTCTATCAGTAGCTTGAAAAGTTTTATGAATATTTTGTGGGGTTTGTTTTTTTACAAGTGTCCTAGCTCTTTATTGCACTAATTATGA
This sequence comes from Metallyticus violacea, assembly GCA_030762175.1. Lineage (NCBI taxonomy): Eukaryota > Metazoa > Arthropoda > Insecta > Mantodea > Metallyticidae > Metallyticus > Metallyticus violacea. Next base: position 80,014,790 of record CM060846.1, on the reverse strand, counting down.
AACTACCTCTTTAATAATGCAAGTCACAATTTTCTAGAACTACTTTTTAAAAGAGTGTTATTAGTCCATAGGTTCCTTAAGAAAATATCACATATATTATTAAATTATTTATAAAAACCCCGAAAAAAAAAATCATATTTGCAATTCTTCGCTTAAAGCCCCCCCCCCCCCCAAAATCATTGTCCTCTGTATAACAGTGGACTGCAATATTTATCCCAATGCAACATGATTTTGTCATTTTTAAATGAAAGTATTGTTCCGTTGTTATGTACAAGAGAGTGGATTCTATATGGTTAATTTTTTAGCTTTAAATGGAAAATTGCAAATATGAAATTTATCACATAATTTGTAAATCAGTTCAATATTTTATCAATATATGTGACATTTTTACATCTCTATTTGCACACCATTAATAATAGAAACCAATTGTGCCCTATTGTCCTATTTCTGTTATACACAGAATATATTCAAGAAAATAAGCCTCAGTACATTAAGGAGAGGATCTTGGTTGGGTATCAATGGATTGAGCTGCCTATCTAGAAGCTGAAAGTGACATTTTCCTAGCCAAAGGGAAATTTTTCATGTTTTAATACTTAATGCCCAGATCAAACATAACATTTTTTAAACTAAGAATTAAATTCGTAGCTTAAATAAAATGTGCTATCTATGCATTATCTCTGCAGTAGTTCACACTTAATCAATGAAAGACTGAATTACCCAGGTATTATAATTATTATAATTAGTTTATGAGGAAGGAAGGAATTTTGGGCTAGAATATTTCAGAAATGTAATTTTTGGAACTTCTGAAATACTTTATTCAACATATATAGCCAGTACATTCATTTATATAATGTTATTTTTCTATTCCATTTAACAAGTAAAGTATAACTTTTAACACATATACTAGTCATAGCTTGTACACAGATTAATTACACATGATGAGACAAGATATATAGATAATTTTAGATTTATATTTTCAAAATTCATTCACATGCAGTTGAACATTGTGATCTCTTATTAAACATGAAACCATCATATCTTAAAAACATTTAAATGTGGAATTTTGTTTATCAGTACAGAAGCCCTACTATATCCATTTATTATGCACATGAAATATCAAGGAAAAGAACTATATAAGTAAGATTGAAGATATCATTACTGCTAGTCATAAACTTCCAAATTAATTATTAAATTCATTTATGTGATTTTCAGAAGAGGAAATGATAGCTTTGTTACCAACATTTGTATCATTTCATAAGACAATCTTCCCAATTTAACAGTGAATTTCTCAAAAATTCTTTTGTATCTCTAACCTAACTAGAGATACCTAACTGAGAGTACTAGTAAACATAAAGTTTCATCTTTTAAAAAATAATTAAGCTTCTTATATTTCAAGATATTTCAATATAACAATGCACGTGTTAACATTAATACTTAAATCTGAAAATATCTTACTTTGTGTAAAGATATCCCTATTTATATAAACAATTAAATTCACAAAAATTACATATATGACAAAGACCATATATTGTTACCTTTATAATGATTTACCTTTTTTGTAAATCAAACTGGGCTAAGCAACACCCTAAAAATTATGTAGCACTCACAATAAGGTAACATAGTACAAGAAAGCAATTTTTCACTTGGAGATTAACCAAAATCTGTACAACATCATTCTCATAAAAGCAGCATACCATAACTTTTGCATGCAACGTGCAATCTACACAAACATGAGAGCCATAAGTGGACCATTATTGAACCCACACTGTGGTGGTACCATATAAAATTTTGATCAGACTTATAGTAAATGAATGCCAGTTTTCATAATTATAATTGTATTTATGTTATACTAATGTTATGTAGTTCAATTAACTCTTAAAATTTGCAGCCAATAAAGGATAGAAAAATAATAAAAATAGAAAAAGATTTCATTTTTAATTGTGAAGTCTTACTACCTAATAAATGGAGATAGGAAGATTTGACATCTTAATACAATTCCTATTGCCCTGCCGTTCCTACTAAGTCCAGGAATAAAATAGAACAAATTGTATTTATTATTAATGATGAAAAGAAAAAGTTCAAAGATATCATCAAAATTAGGCTTGGTTAAAAGTGTTACTACAGTGGCAGAAGCAGCTTACAGTTCAAATAAAAAAATACTTTAAGACAATGCTCCAAATTCTAATCGTGTGAGAATATCCAATACCCAAAATAGAACACATTATTCTTACATTTTGTGCTATGGAAAACAACTTGGAACACTTAGCTCTGAATGTGCCAATGCCTGGTTAGTTATAAGATTATAACTAGTTATAAGATTATAGGTATTATTGTTTGAAATTTGCAATATAATTATAGAAACTTCTATAATTTCTTCTTTAAAATTCAATGTATATTCATAACTTCCTAGTTATTTTAGGGTTTTATGCTTATGGTATAAGCAAGTAAATTATATTAATGCAGTTAAAAATTTCTGGGCTGTTTAGAGATGTCCATGTTCTGAGGTTCTCATCTCTACTAATTATGCTGGCTGCAGAAGCTGTGAAAGCATGGTTTTGAATTAAACCATGGAAAATGGTAGAACAGCCCAGAATATTTTAACCAGATTAATAACAACACTGGCCATAAAAGCCTAAGATGTAAAATAATTATGGCATGAAAAACAGTCTAGCCTGCAAAATTGGCCACTGAAAGAGCTAATATGACATAACTTGATGTAAACTAAGCTAGTCCAGCTGAATGCAGTACATGCTGGTTCTAGGCCAGTTCCCATTCTGATGGCTGCATATGTACAGTCACAGCATTATTATAACGCAGCTTGCAATCAATAAATTAGTATAACTCAAGTCTTTGTGCTAGTGTATGTTACTACAGGCTGTTGATGCAGCAGTGTTATTAATTAGTGTCAGTAAATTTCACTGTAGTGTATTGTATTTGAAATGTGTCACTAGAACAGAGAAAAATAAAGTCTACAAGAGTTACACCCATACTGTACAGAAACTTACAGAAAATATTAAGGAAAAGATTGCACGAAATACAGAAACAGAGTTATTGTGACTGAATGAGAATTTCATCTAATGATGCAACAAATATAAACTGCAGATGCACACCACTTTGAATGAACTTCTATAGCACAGGTTAGTTCTCATTATGCAATAAAACAAATATTGTGTGTGAGCCTATTGGTAGTCAAAGTTGTGCAAGTACAAATGCGAGGGGAACTTGTCCATGATACAGCCAATAACTGGTGCCATCTTGGCCCCTCACAGCTTGCATTTTGCTGTGAATGTGAATGCAGGCAAAAACTCTTATTATTTATGGTAGGCTTAAGGACACTGAATAGTCAAAAGGCAGTTGTGACTGCTCATCAGAGCTTAATCTTTGATCCTAATTTTTTCATGTACTATTAAACACAAATGAATGAAATTTTGACACTGAATAAAACAATTCCTTTTTAACATAATTCACATAAAAGTATACTTGTATATCCTGAAGCTATTGATATAAACATATAATAAATCATATAAAACTTAGTTGTTACTGCTAGGAAAACATTCATATTCAACTGAAATGATTTTTTTTCCTGTGAACTCAATTTAGGGGGGGGTGAAGAAAGAAAAAAAAGTATGTTCACTTTTACTCATATACATATTTTTTAAAATAAAATATAATTAGAAGAGATTCAGAATTGAAGATCACAAATATTATGTGTACACAATTGACTGCTGAAGAAACAGCATCAGTTCAAGCCAGAAGATGAACTTAATACTGTTGTTTTTATGTAACGAATGCAGATATATAATATTGTGTGAGCGTTTATTATCACAGTATTAATTACTGTAATTATTCTATAATTCTAGAGCATTCATTTCCTTAAGTATTAGTGTCCCACATGCCTAGGACTCAGGCAGGTTTATATGTAATAGATTTTAGATTCTCAGACTTAGAATTGACTGTACACATATACTCTTAAATCTGCACTTACCAAGGTTCATTGACAGAACAAGTTTTGTGGACCTTTATCCACATACTTGGCTGCTATAAGAGATTTAAGAGTATATAGTCAATTCTTTAACTTATTAAAGTTTCTTTGCTGTAAACGTTCTATTAACTTTTCAAATAAGATTTTAGATGTTTAATAAATAAACTTAACTTTATAAAATTTTCGAACAACATAACTGCAATTTATATATATATATATAAAATTGCAGTTATACAGGTATGTATCATTCTAATTGGTTAAATGTTTATTACCTGGAATATATATATATATATATATATATATATATATATATATATATATATTGCTCTTCCAGGTAATAAACACTTAACCAATTAGAACGATACATACCTGTTGTTGATAATTGATGTGGTGCAAAATAGTTTACTTAAAAAATTATTTACTTAACTCACTTGCTTATCCTTACCAGTACTTCCTATGAAAATAAACTGAAACTATATTTGCAACATATAGCTGAAAACATGTTTTGTTTGCTCCTGCAAATTTTACCAAATGCAACTTATTTAAGTCATCATTTCAGTTTTCAATATATTTCAATATACTTTGTAAATTAGCATACATAACAGAGAGGATTATTTTTAGGGGGGGGGGGCAGTGTTTAATCCCATTTTTACTACTGAGGCACTACAGGTGGTGGACACTGATGATATATGAGATGAAATGATTAATTGAGAAAGGATTTTATTTTAAAGGAAGAAAGCAAGCATTCCAGGCCTAAGTTTAGGGTACCTCCCTGGCTTTTGCCATTTATGAGGACTGTGGAAAACCTGGAAAATAACCTCAGTCAGGGATGATGGTCCTGTGGGGAATCGAGCCCCAGACATTCTGCTCACGAGTCCATGACTTAAAGACCTCGGTCACCAGTTACAGTTCAGATAGGAGTTGAAGCTTATGGATTATGAATGTAACAGTTAATAATGCAGTTTGTTGCTCTTCTTTTTTCATATATAAAATTGAAATTCAACATAGCTGTATAAATACATGTCTCTTATTGTTTTAAAGACTAATTTTCCAAAGCTGTAATGGTTATGTTCTTTAAATTCAAATTCTAAAAAATTTTGCCTCTGCATCTTCAATTTCTACTCACTTATCTTTCATTGTTGAAATTAATGGTGATTTAGAAGCATATAAGGGCACTGAATATTTGTTAGAGTCAAAAAGTTGTTTTCATTTTTTTAAAGCTTAAAATCATACAAATTCTCAGCTTTTTAAAAATGTATGATATATTGGGTTTTTTTGTCACTAAGGGGATTTAATTTGGACATTTAAACATGGTGTGAATAGGCCAAACCCTCTAGAAAACATACCTTAACATAACCATATGTATAAACTTGTTTATTTCTAAATCTTGATACAGAAGAGTGGTTAATTCACCAGAAGAAAGATCTTTGAAGTCTTTCAAATGAATATGTTATGGAAAATGGGTAGCTTTGCCTAGCTTTTACTTTAATTCAACCCTATTAAAGAGAACATTGATTTCTATATGGGAAAAATCATGGTCACAGTGGAAGAAACTATGACAGTTAATTAAAAATTTCTGGTCCACCTGAGAGGGTAATTAGGAATTATAAAAAATTTTTAAATTGGAGAAAAAAGCAGAGCTATATATACAACAGCACAATATGGTCTAGTCCTGCAGCAACCTTGGCATCAGTTGAAGTGCTGCATGCTTGCTTTGCTCTCATGTGATGACTACTAATTTTGGTGCTAATTTTTCTTTTATTTTGTTTTGAATACCAGCAGCACAGAGTTTCATATAAGTTTTATCACAGAATGCACTTTTGTCAGCCCAAAAGAAGCCAAATCTCAATTTAAAATCATCATGAAATACTGCACATAAGTGTCATATTTAAGTAGGACAACAAAAATTCTTCATTGAAAATAATCACCTTCCTGTTTCCAAAAAGAATAAATTAATATAATCCCTTATATCTTATTACACTGGTCTTTAATTACATGTGGATGAGTCATGTTAATTCCTCATTTGTCACATACATCTTCAGTGTTTTTAGTTCATTAATTAATATTTGAAGTCTCCTGGGTGTTACAATTTACACAAACATGACAGTCCATAAATGGATCATTATTGAATCCATGCTCAGGAGTTTTCCTTCATTTTAGGCTCCATGATTTTTAAGAAGTGCTGACTGTTCATCATGTGACAATGAGCAAAAATGGTCAAACAGCTGCCATTTTGGCCACAAAACTTTTCTACACTGCAGCCATGTTGGCAATTACAGGTCTGAGTGTCCAATAGAACATTTTATAAATATTGTACTATTATATCCTAAACTTGGGTATTCATTTTTTACACTAAACTCCACTTACTTACATAAAAATAAGACGTGTTTCTGGAGAATCTCTCCCATCTTCAGTTGCTCACTGAACTGCTGTTACTCGAAAGTTTCGGCAGTTCAGTGAGCAACTGAAGATGGGAGAGATTCTCCCGAAACGTGTCTTATTTTTATGTAAGTAAGTGGAGTTTAGTGTAAAAAATGAATACCTAAGTTTAGGATATATTACCACTCTATTGTCAAAAAATTCGTAAGTACAATATTTATTGTACTATTATTTTTTAAAATAAAGGGTTTCTTTAACAATATTAGCACTCATCATTTTATTAGTTTCAATGTAGAATAATAGAATGTTACACAGTCTTACACATTATATTCTATGTTGCAGGCAAGAAGCCTAACTATACAATGTTGTTCCGCTCACTCGGTTGGAACATGCAAATGCTGGTTTATTGACATTACTGAAGTTGTATATTTTTTTTTCCAGTATCTCTCCATTACTTTCTTACATTTCTACTTCACAATTTTGTTTTCATTTTTAGGTTTCACTCATGTTTACTGTGTAGACAGTGATGAACCAAATTGCCATCTGCTATCTTATGAAGACATATCACTTTTTTATCTCTTCTGAATTAAACTATTAAACCACACATTTTGGCTTCACTTATGGAAGATTTACTCAGAACATTTTTCTTGGAACCTTGTCATTAATGAATTTTGATATTTCAGAAGCAGACAACTCTTTATTCAAGTTTATCACAAGACCACCAGAGGCAATACAAACACCTACCAACTTAACTTATATGAATCATTCAAGTCATTTAACAGCTGAGAATGTGAATGAGAGTGCTAATTTGAACTTGTATGGTAAAGCAAACCATATAATTAAAATTATTGTATGACTGAGTCGAACTATGCACCCTTATTGTCTCCACTTACTTGTTTATGTTTAGAACATGTTTTGCATGTTCTAAATATAAACATCTGCATTCTCTGCTAACTGTTGACTGCTGAATAATTCACAGTGTTCCTTTGGGGATGCGCATTTTGCTCTGCTGGAGGTATGATGAACTAAAGTTTATGATAACATACATTGTCATATGGGAACCCACCAATTTCAATTTATGGAATTTACAATGTTGTTCCAGACTGTACTTCAATTTTAAAATAAATCTTTTGGGATATTAAAATACATCACAGGTAATTTCCATTGCATATCACACAAGCAAATACAGATAACTCTACTATTTATGAGGCATTACTAAATTAAGTTTAATATTAAGTAAAAATTGTACTTACGAAGCTGTAGACAATGGAGTGGTAATATATGTTACATTAATGCTTTCAGTTGTTAACACTAACTCCACTTACTTATTTAAAACTTTGGACTAGTTTCGGGAGAGGTTCCTCCCATCATCGGCTGCTGTTGACTGAGTGCCGTTGTTCGAAGAACAAAGAACAAATACAATATAAAAAATTTAGTAGACTGCACAATGAAAGATACCATTCCCACAGAACAAAAATCAGGAATATATGAGATTAAATGTGCAGATTGTGAACAGAGCTACATTGGGAAAACAAAAAGAAATTTAGAAATTCGAAGAAAAGAACATTTTAGGAACATTAGATTGAAACAGATAGACAAATCAGCAATAGCAGCTCATTTTTGGAACAAAAATCATGAAATAAAACCAGAAATTAAATTATTGAAACAACTTCGCAAACCAATAGAACTATCCACATGGGAGAGAATTTTCATTTTAAAAAATAAGAACAACTTAATGAATTTTGATTTTCCGCCGCTGGATGAACTCAGCAAGTTTCTATTAGAGCCACGAGATACCACCACAGGGGCGAACGGGCGTCCATCCCCCGTTTCGAACAACGGCACTCAGTCAACAGCAGCCGATGATGGGAGGAACCTCTCCCGAAACTAGTCCAAAGTTTTAAATAAGTAAGTGGAGTTAGTGTTAACAACTGAAAGCATTAATGTAACATATAAGTTTAATATATTTAATATGATAATCTAAAGTGAGAGCCAAATGTTAATAATTTCTAACCAGTTTATTTTAGATTTTATATATAATGGTGTTTAATGCTCAATTAGATTACAATATGATGTAACTCTTGGGAAATGATATGAATGAAATAAAATTAAACATTTTTGAGCAAACAAAATTTCAATGTTTCTTTCAATTCAAATTGCGCTGTTTTATCTCTGATTGAAATGAAAGAAAATTACCTATCTATTTTACCTACAGACATTTTGGGATACTTTCATTTTATATATATTTAACATACATGTTTAGTAAATACATTGTATTAACTGTTCGTTCAAAAATTTGGAAGAATACAGCACTTTGGCATTTTAATTACTTTCTAACAACCTTTATATCAAACAATCATTCATATATAAATATTGTTCTAAACTGGCAGAGTCTAATAACTAATAGAACAAGGCACTAAAGCAGTTTAGAATAACTTTAATAGCCTCAGCTTTACTGCAGCTAGCTCTCTGCAATGTTTATCTTGCAAGGAATTTAGATCTGAACATTTCATTTCAGAAATGAAACACAATCCTGTTTGCAGAATATTTGTGAACCTTCATCTCTATAAAGATAACTATTATCTGCGTAGCATTTGATATACACAGTTCAACATTTCAACAAAAATTGGACAAATCTCAAGATATTCAAACATACTTAATTTACAGAGAAAGATATCCTAAAATCCTTTTTAGACTTTATTATCTCTAAACAATTTATAATGGAAATAAAATAAAGCACTTAAAAGGTAATTAAAAATACCTAAGGGCATTTTAATCAGAGCTAATATCTAACAAACTGTAAACCAAGAATGATGCAATACCCAATATTGAAAAAAACTTCGGCATGTCATTAAATGTATATAGTTTGAAAGGCAAGAACAGTAGACTCATTACCACCTAAAGACAAATTATTTTTTTGAGGGAAAAAAATGCATACCTTTCTATAAAACATTAAAAAGGAACTTTTATCTAAGTTTGCTCTCCTTTGAATAATCATCTTTGATTTACTGAATGCTTGGCATTTTTTCTGCCAGTTTTTGGGACTTATCATTGATATCCTGCTTCATTCAGTTTTAGTGTAAGTTAAAGAAGATTTATACTTGCCATGGGAGTGCTTCAAACTACTCTGTCCAGATGTTTCAACAAAATTTAAGGGGTTTTCAGTCTGGAGATAAGGGACTTAAGTTTTTCAGTCTTTTCTCTTCTCCTAGTTTTGAGCATGCCCTACAAAATTAGGTGAATATTTGGGTGATTATTTTGTTGTGATAGGATTCCTAGTCAATCACAAGATTCTTATATGGTTTTACATGATGCTGTAGCAATGCCATTTCTTCTCGTTTCCGTGTTTTCAATAGATCACCATTAAGCTATGCCACAAGCAACTCCAGGTCATCATACTGCATTAGAACCCTTTTTAATAATGCTGATGCTTATGATATAACTTTCTTTTATATGAACCGAATCATTCCGGGCTGTAAGGCCATAGTCCAATGGGATTTTCTTCCTTCATCTTCCCAGATGTTTCTTCCAGTTTCTTCTGGGAAGATGAAGGAGAAGAATCCCATTGGACCATGGTCTTATAGTCTGGAAGCCTCAATTCACATAATTGACACCGGCTGTGAAAGCCTACATTCTACAATTATCTTTCTTTTGGTTCACTTTTGTTGATGGCTGAATTAAATCTACAGTTTTACTGTATAATCCATTACATTTATCATCACTTTTAGTCATTAACCTAGGCAATTGTTGATAAAAATTGTCTTTCAACTCATTTTATAGGAACAACATGCAGCAATTACAGAAATATATTATGGTTTTACTATATCTTAGAAGTTCACACCTATATTATACAAACTAAGTATTGGAGCTTCTTTTTTATTGTAAACCCTTTATTTCTGGATGTGCAGCAAACCCATTTCCTTGTGGTGCACCTGGGTAACACTAAGTGAATTACGTCTATGGCAAGGTTTCCAAGATGTAAGAGCTGAAATTAATTTGGAAGCTCTTTATTGGGAAGCTAGGAAAAAAATGAAAATATCAGCATTCCCAATGGCCACTAGCAACCAACCCTTTATTCCTGTCTACTTTGAGTTTTATACTACCCCATTCTAAGCACACTGCTGCACTGACCTATTTTGTCATGGAAACTAACACTTGGTTTTGCACTACTAACTTTTGAAGTTAAAATTTTTCTGAATGCTATCTTGTGAACAAAGATGATATGGCAGAAAGTAGCAACAACTGCTGAAAATCTTCTCCAATTGTGTGAATCACATTTTCAAACTTGATTATTTAGCGAATATATATCATATTATTAATCATCACTGCACCATTTTGTTTCCAAAAGCTAACATAGATAGTTGTTGTTTTCTCCAAAATAGAGGTGATATAAACTTTTTAATAGTACATAATGTATTTTCTTGAAGATCTATTATTTCAGTCATGTAATATTCATTACTACAGTGAGAGCAGTTTAAAAGTCCCACAAATTAGGTCAACTGACCACACACCTATCCCCTCTTATTGCTGAGATTCCCCATATGCCATGCATTGCACCATTCACTCTTCAAGTCAATTGTGAACATGATTTTGACAATTGGGTAGTTGTGTTATGCAGTCAAGTCAGATGTCATTAAATATACAATAGTGAGATATCCACTGCATTTTTGTATATTCATCTTCAAGGCATACATCAGGTACAGCAGCCTGGCTCCATATGGGGAAAAAAAAAGATATTACAAAAGTTTAATGAACAAAAAAAAAAAAAAAAAAACAAAGTTATTACAGAAGTTTAATGAAACAGGTTCTGCAACAGATAAAAAAATCCTGAAGATGATATGTGCTCATAACAGAAAAACTTGATGAAATAATAGCTTCCATTAAAGCATCCTTGTTTCCCAGATCTTACAGTTTGTGATTTTTTATCTTTGGTGGAAATTTAAAAATAGAGCATATTCAATTAATGCTCACACACTAGAGGACATTCAAAATCAAATTAAGTTCACTGGTGATGGGGAACTAATGCATGTCAATAATAATTCCTAAAAACATGTGAATTATGTGTCAGAAAAAATGGGCAACATTTCCAGCACCTATTGTAAGAAGGGTGAATACAAAATTCTGATAATTTAATATGTTCTACCTAAGTTTTAAAATAATGAAGCACTTGAGTACCTCACATTTATGTGAGAAAATATTGGTGACAACATGGGGCCTAACTGCTAACCAACTGGACTATGTATCAGGACTTTTAAACTACTCTGACTGTGGGATATTGATTTCTTCCTAAAAAGAAGAGATAACACTAAAAGAAAATTAGCACTATATTTTTGGTTCATAGATTCTAATCTTTGTTAATTTTGAAAAGTTAGCAGCAAGACCATTCCAATAAATGGAGGGTTTATTTAGAACCATTAAAATGTCTTGGAACACAATTTTGTTAACATATTTCACGATAATGCTAGTCAATAAATTTTATATATGCTTGTTTAAAATATACATGCAAAAAATACTGTCCCTTGAATTATGTATGAAACAGCTGATGTATAAGGCTATTTTTTACTTTTGTTTTTCTTTATATTCTTCTTTTCTACACATAGCTATTTTGTTTTCTCAAAATATGAGCAAATCAGAAGCTGGTACTATTGGTAGTTACTAGCTTTTTCAAAGCTTTTTTTTTCCCCCAACTGTATAGCTTAGAATTAAGCAATCTGAACAGACCCAAAGTGTCAAATTCTTACTAAGAGGTTGTTTTCACTTTGAAATGATTAACATTAACCAGTGTCCCATTGATTATTTACAAATTCTCACATATTGACATCTTCTAAAAGATCTGCACATGCTTCTAACACAATCTTTCAGCTTTGGGACCATTATCTTTTGCTTTCAGAAAAAAAATTGCTTAAGCCACTTTCTTATTATATTCACCTCTCAGAAATCTTTGTTGTACATAACCAGACTGATCATAGAAAGAGCTCTCTGAATTAGTGATAGCATGTTAGACTAATTTCAATGGAGTAATTTAAACTTTTGGCAAATTTAAAATGTTCTTAGAATTCTACTATACATACACAGTGCAATTACTGATATTCTTAATTTTTCCTTTTTTTCCCATTCCATGTTACTAAAATGAAACAAACAGGTCAAACTGAGCCTATGATACCCTGCATTATCAAGGTCTAATAATAAAAACAACCTCCACAATAATGCCTTTGCTTGCATGCACAAGATATAGTCTAATTAATGGTGCAACACTTTTAGATATTCCTATGATTACGATCACATTTAAGACCTCCAATTTCAAAATTTCTTTTTTTATATATATATTTATGTACTTTGGGATAGGTTGAAGACATTATTTCTATGATTTTGCTATTTTCCTGCTAAATTAATTGCATTTTCCATTACTGCTATTGGGCCCTTTTAATTTTTAGTATGTTCATCTATAATGCACCCTAGATTTTGTAATTGCTTACTCAGAGTGCTAACAAACCCAAAATAATTTGCATTACTTTGATATTAGAAGGGATCCCAATAGTACCTTTGTTACCCAAAGGAGCATTCGATCATATGTTTTCCCAAGGCTTCATATTTCATTTCAGTTCAATTTATAAGATAAAGGTAAACTATGTATAGTATGATGTAGCTTCAATTGCTATTGGAATAAAAAATTAAGCTTGATGGAAGTAGACACAGCAAACCCTCTTCACCCTACTTTGCAAAGTGTATAGTATATAATATCTTCACCCTATTTTCCAAGAAAGTAGACCATTTGCTACCTCTTTGATTTAAGAGCCAGATGATGAAACAGACCAATGTACACCTGTAATCATACTGCAAAGTTAGAATTTATTTAATACACTGAAACATGTAGCAAAATGTTTACAATTAAAATTTACAAAAATTATTTATGGCTTACCTTAATTTGTCAAAAACCAATTTTCATATCAAGTGGTTTTATGTAGTGAATTAAAAAAAAAACTGCATTCATTTTCTCATGTGTGATTCTTCTGACACTAAGACAACTTCTTTGAAAATAACAATTATGACTTAAAATATTGTTCAGCAAACTTACCTTACTACAATGTATAAGAGAAATTGAAGCAAGATTTTATTGTTTTTTAACAGTGTTTAATGTGCTTTTTACTGCTGGGGCATCACAGGTGGTGGGCACTGGTGATGCATCAGATGAAATGATAAATTGGAAAAGGAAGGAAGTGTGCCAGACCAATTTATAGTTATCTTCCTAACATTTGCCATCTATGAGGACTGAGGAAAACCTGGAAGAAACCTCACTCAGGCAGGATGATCCTGGCGGAAATCAAACCCCAGACCTCCTACTCATGAGTTTGCATCACCCATGTTGGTGAAGGATTTAATGACTGCTGATGGGAACTGTATATCTCTATTAACAAGTTGTTGATTTTCTGGGTGTTTGTATAAAGCTATAGTGAGATTTTATGGCAATGTGGGTAGTACTGTGCATATTGACCTTAGACAACATAAGGTAGTACCAAATATATGAAAAGCAATCATGACCAACTGCATGAATGGCAAAACAGAAATTAATAACAAGTTGGGAAATGAACATTTATTTTCATAACTCACTACACTAGAACTATTTTCATAAACTCAGAGCCTTGCTGAAGATGTAGACATTACTTCAGCATAAAAAGTGTTTAGTGAAGTTTAAGTTTGCTCTCTGATTCCTAATTAATTTGTAAAATCTTCATTAACATTCAACATCTTCTTTTTAATGTGAAACAGAAAAAAAGTTAATGCAAGTACCTATTATTGTATCACAACAAAATTAAAACCATTATTGGGAAGATAGTTGAATTCATCTTATGTGTAAATTAGAATCTCTGTATAAATAAATGTAACTAAACAATGGCATTCAGCCAAAAACATTTAGCTATCTCCCTAGCATACTTAATGATGCCATAGATAGTAACAATCTGTGATATAATGGATATAGTCTCAAACACTTCTTAAGCCAAAGAATTAATTGAGCTTTGCATATGAGAATTGTTTATAACTTAAAAGGTATCACTCAGCTTGCAGAATGTATATAGATGATTATACTATTAATATTATCCCGTTTTAATAATCTAAGCACAAAATATATAACAGAGAATAAAAATTAAAAAATAGAACATAAATTAGCACATAGAATTCTCTAGGGAATTTACATGTTGTGTACAGTGCACTAATGCATTTGATGCTGCTTTTCTATTTCCATTGCTTTCTATAGGTAATTTTCCTAATATTAGTATATTATGTTTCTGTTTCACATACAGTAATTTCAGCAATATTGGTAATTTGTATATTTTTTGTTATAAGTGAATTTAATGGATACTATGCAGGGTCTCAGTAGATAATACTATTGAAAAGGAGGAGTAGCTGGCTTTTCTACAGTCAAAAGTTAAAATTTCTCAAATCAATATCAATACTATATGAAAAAATTAGTGCAAATAGTATTTTTTTAGAAGCAAGATTTATCATGAGATCTTAATAAAACAATTTTATTGCAATAGTATTTCCTTTGTAATTAACATAAAAATTATTCAGTATCATATAAACCTAAGCTGAAATAAATAAACTTAGTAAAACCTTTATTTTTTTATTTAAAATAAATAGTCAACAGAAGAGAAGGTTTATGCACTAAACTAATTCAAAGGTTTCTCCATAAGATGGCACTGCCTCTAGAAGAGGGTGCCAGCTCAAGTATTCATATGAAAATAAAAGAAATTCTTGTTGTACCTCATTCTTTATTTATTTTTTAATTGACATTTCTTTAAAATTGTGTCAACATAAGCTTCTGTTTGTTACCAAGTTTAGGCTCACTTAATTCAGATTTTCAGACCTTAAGCTATCTTACCTTTGACACGAATTTGCCTACCTGCTCCTCATCCTTGCCTACCAGCAGAGCCCAGAATGCCCCGTGCCCTCTGTTACAATCAGTAAAGAAAGTCAGCTTCTTCCTCCAAGCCTCATTGCTGCTAGATGTGAGACCATGAGTCTTCTTCTCCACATAAAGGAAAATTCTCAGTCCATTTTCACCAGAAATCCTATACTGTCACCATGCTGCAAGCCTAAACCATGCAAGTTTCTATTTAATGAGTCTGGCCCCTATTTTGATGTACATCGCTATCACTCACCCAGATTTTAGCTCCATTTGTACTTCTGAGATCTTCTCCCCACATTGCATGATTGTATGCTACTCCTCTAAATCTTTCAGGTGATTTCTAATCTTTCTACATATAGTTCTCCTGTTTCCTTGACCAGCTGTCCAAATATTGCCCAACCCAATTGTTTTCAACTCCTTTCTTATTTTGAAGGCCTGTGTCTTATTCCCTCCAAATCTAAGCTATTCTTTGAAACAGATTGATTTCCCAGAATAATTTGCAGCCAATATTTCAACACTCTAATATTACATTCTATTGTTTCACCACGAGTCCCAAATTCCATTTTAATTTTACAGTAAAACCCTTTTTAAACAAATGCATTCTTACCTGATCTAGATTCTCCGTTTGCTCCCACCCCTAAATTCATCTGCCATATGTCATTGTGAATTTGGCCAGAGCCACGTAAACAGTTTCCAGTAAATTTGAATAGTTTGGGATTTTCGTAGTGAAATATAGTATCATATAAAAAATTATTTTTTAAGAAGTCACTCAAATTTCCTAGTTAAATAAATGGAATAAAACTAGTGAAATTTGAGTGACTTCTTCAAAAATAGTTTCCAGTAAATTTATCAGCAGATCTGGAATTCTGCTACATATCCCTTTATTACTACTTTGTGTTTCACCATGTCAATGTGGTATGTCCACTGTCTGTTCTTTGTAGAAGTTAAATCCTAGGTATACAAAGTTCTTAACATTAACTAGAGTATATTCTTGCAATGTCTATGCTTCATTCTTGAAAGTCATTGTTTTCGTTTTATGTTAACTGTGAGTAGCCATTTTTGCAATATGTCTGCAGTCTGTTAAGAACCTGCTGCAATTGTTGATTATCTATAGAAGTACTGAACTTCCGTCTCCCCAGTATCTCCATCACAGATTCCTGTCACAAATTATCTCCACCTTCTTCATCATTGAGATATTAATTCCATATGTTTAACAATAATGCAATCAGTTCTTTGTGCCTACCTTATTATGACAATTTTTTCCTTCCACAGTCACATTCATGCCACTTTCATAAATAAGTTTCTGCAACTCAGTGAGAGTGAATTTTTATTATGCTGCCAGATATAAGTTTTTACCTCCATGCAAGCAATTTGATTGACTTGAAGTGGCAATGATGTAGAAGTAATCTGATCACTAGTGGTCTGTTTCTTTTGCCACTTCATCCATGGTCTATTCTAAATGTGGTTATTTTGAACTATTAATGTTTGCAATGAAACCTATCATGCCCATATTTGCAAGAATATTACTATAATAATCCCTTTCCTTTCATGATTTTGTTTCTGCAAAGCTAAATATCCAAGACAACAAACATTTTTACTTAAAGTTTAAAGAATGTTATTTCATGGTCAAGAAATTGTTCTTAAAATAGCAACATTTTGACATCCAACCTGCTACCAACTAAGGAACCTTAAATTCTAATATGTTTCACCATATCCAGCAATAACCGGAAGTCAAAATCAGCATTCTGAGAAGTGCTTTGCTTAGTATTAACAGGGAGGATAATAAAATAGAAAAAGTGTCTTCCAGAGCAAGTGTGTGGTAACATTACAATCGATTTCACTCTTATCACTTACATCAACTACAAAAATGGTGTTCTAATTGGGTCATATGTAAACACATGCTGCAGTTTTAATTTTTAAAAATGAGAGTATTCAACTTAATTAAAATTGTCAAGTGACGTGCTTCAGTAGCCTTACTACAAATAGAGGAATGAATTGTAGAAGTGATTATTGTTAAACATAAATCTGTAACATATATAAAATTTCTCTCCAAAAGATCCTAATGGTCTCTTAAAAAAATTTAAAATTCAAACATATAGTATTTCTATTTACATAGAAAATTTTCAACTTTTATCTTATCCACATGTAGCTATTGGCTACATGAGCTAAATGAGTAAATATGCCTTAAACATCAGGTTTCAATTTAACTGAAACATTTCTTTATGTGGGTAAGTAGATTTAAGGTTCAGAAGTAATTTAGCTTTTGTTTGATTTATTGGGAACCAAACTAATGTGTTCTTACAGCAACCAGATGTTACACTTGAATTGCAACTGCAACAAATTTTCTTCTATTCAGTAGTAAGTGCAACTTTATTGGCATTGACCCATTAATGTATAGTACATATAAGTGCATATATAGCTGTCATTCATCAAAGTATTCAGTGTAATGAAGAAGGTATGCTTGAATGCTTGAGAGCTGAATATATGAGCTTTCATTTACAAGTAGAATTTGAGAGTATATTTAGGATGACATGTTGTTGCAGAGATCTTAGTTCATGAATTTGTGGACTATGATAAAGTGTATTTCATCCACTTGTCCATGAAATTACCAAAGCAAAAACATAGAAGCTTATTATAGAGTAAACTGCAGCTTTGTTAATCAACTGAAGGTGAGAAATTTTCTACAGAAGCTTATCTTAGTAGTGCAGTGCAATAAAGACATATTTCTGTAATTCATTCTTGACTCTAAAATATTTTAGTAATAAATGCTAGTCTTATACAAAACAGGAAAAATGAATAATAAATTAAACTTTTGAGTGCAATGATCATCAAAATGATCTTACCATACACTAGCAGAAAAACTACAGTTCATATAGAAATGTTTTCAGCCTATATAACTATCAGGTATTGCTGTTAAAAATGAGAGGAAAGACCATCATAAATTGCCAAGATTTCTAATGAAGCCATAACTGGAAACTTTTATGCTGCTCCCAACAACCACAAGAATTGTGTAAAGTATATTTAGAGCATATATGAAACCCATTTGAAAATTCTGCAGCATAACAATGAAGAAGTATAAGATTGATTATAAAAATATCTTTCAAAATAATTTCCTTGAATTTCTATACATCTTTTCAGCAATATTCCATGTTTATTCCATCTCTGAAATTCATTTTTAATAGGCCATAAAAATTGGCAATTTCCTTTTGCAGCCAGTTCTTAATGGGATGAAAAATGTTAGCCACCAAGTAATTTTTTTAGATTTTTTAAGCAAATGAAAGATCAATGGCTATAAATGTGGTGAACAGAATGAATGGGACAAAAATTCATACACTGAAGGCTAAAGAACCTTTGTGTTGCTATGAGTCCAGTAGTTCAGCACCTCTGCAATTTTCAAACAACCAGTTCAGTAAACTACAAAAATATGATATTCCTTGTATTTTTGCACACTGTCACATAGCATATGAAAGGAATAGTGAAGGATCACTTGGCACTTTGGCCACTCTGATGGCACCTTTTATACCTATGCCTACAAGGGAAGTAATATGATGAAGGATATACTGTGCAGTCAGATTCAGAGGCAGTGATGCACAGATGTAAGTAGATTTCCTTAATGTTTCTGTTGATGCTAGCAGGCCAACAAGCACCATCCTGGTACCACTAACATATCACTCTTGGTGTTCCAAGGCCCACACCAGATACTAGGACAGCAAATTTCTCCTGAGTACAAGCAAGCACCATACCACACCACATCACATAACACAGCACCACCTACTTTACTTAATGCTTCCTATTCTGTAACTGGTACAATGAAATGATATATAATAGAGTGGAAAATTTGTGGAAAGGAAATATCCATTCCAGCATTCACCTAAATGAATAGGGAAACAATGAATAAACCATAGATCAGGATGGCCTGCCCCAAGGGACCTCCCAAAAACTAGTCCCAAGCATTAATGTCCGAGTCATCACACTTACTGACATACAGTATATCTTTGCTAGCTGTATATTGTTTTGAGTAAATCACAATGAATTAGTTAATTACTTTCTTAATTCAATGATTTTTGCTATGAAAACAATGCCCATATGATGGTTATGCATTGATTAGACAAAAAAGTATTTTTCTTTAACAAACCTGACGTTTTCATAATTTTCTAGTTGATCCCAAAGGTTTGAACAGTAATATCCTCTTATTGTTCGATTCTTTGGAAGGCAGTGAATCTGCAGTATTTCCTTACATCTCAGATAATTTGAAACTTTTTTACTATTAACAAACATTTTTTGGCAGAGAATCACCATGCTTTATTGCTCTGACTGCAATTTTCTAGTGTACTATCCTTGTCTGTAATATTAGGCATATCCCTTAGAATACTATCCACAATCCATCTCAGATGCTCACTACTTTTGCAATTTTGGCTGTCTTTAATTGGTGAGGCTGTGAAAACAATGTGTATTCCATTTCTTCAGTTGCTGCTACTTTCAGATACCATCCTGCAGCTGATCTTAAGAAATATATGATTATTAATTTTTACTATATTTGGCAGCTCAATTCCTTACTGTTGAATATGATGGTGTCTTCCCATTTTGTTAAAATTTCTACCATAGATATTTTCTTTTCTTCCTCTCCCCCTTTTTAAAAAAATTTTTGAGCTCATTCAGAGGACAATGTTTTAATTTATTCATTTTGAAAACTACACCCAAATAATTTAATTTATCAGCTGCAAAGAACGAGAGAGGGAGGGAGGGAGAGAGAGAGAGAGAGAAAATGAAAGAAGATAAAATAAAAACATTTGTGTATTTATGCAGAAACTCTTTCACAATAAGATAAATTTGCTGCAAAAATATTTTATCTGCTAATGCCAACTATATGTTGATTGCAAACATTTCAAATAATCCTTATATTTTACTTCAATATTTTCCCTTAATCCTCACACCAATTCAAGTCTAATAGCCTTGTAAATCACTGTTAAAATAACACTAATGCTATACAGGAGAAACTAATTGCCATTCTGGATTTAATCAAAACTAAATTAAGGCACAAAACTAACAATTTACAGATGTACGTTAGCTGAACAACCTCTAAAAGATATAATTTTTATCCTAGAAAAATTGGATAAAAATATTTGGCACTAAAAACCATATTGCAAAGAATTCATATTTAGCAACATAAAACCCTTCAACCAAAGTTAGCAAACTAGGTACACAGAAAGAAAGAAAAAAATAGAAGAATATATTCTACATTAATACACTAAATGCAGAAATTTTACTGATTTCATTTATAGTTATTTACAGTAATAAACGATAAAAGGCAAACAATAAATAATAATAATAATAATAATAATAATAATAATAATAATAATAATGCTGAAATCATCAATGTACACAGAAAGTAGAAATGTGACTTATTGTGCCTTACTAAGAATTTAAAATGATTGAGTTGAATTTGTAACACTGACATCACAATATTTAAAAAAGGAAAACTAAGCTTCTGGAGCTAATTGCTCCCATCATCAGTTCCAGATCGACTGCTGGCCTTGTTCTTCATGGTGGTTTGGATGAACTTCTGTATTAAGATGTCACTTGGCGGGATTTCAAAGTTGAAAACACGATTTTTGTTCTTCCAGATATAAATGTTTTCCCAGACTGTAAGTTCTGTTCTGTTTTTCCTATAATATTTTTAAGTAGTTTGGGATTCCGGTTAAAATTATATTGTTCCTTCCAAAAATGCCAGGCTACCACTGATTTTTCCTCCTGTCTTTGATTTATGACAGCTACCCTTCTTGGATCTTAAAATAATTAAGAAGGGAAATCACTTAACATTTGGCATATATAGAAAACCTACTCACACTAATAGCTACACTAAATATAATAGTTATAATCCAGTTCCCCACAAACATGCAGTACTAAATAATCTTGCGCACATGTTCATAAATGTCTCCATGAACAAAGAAAAGTACGATCAAGAACTGAGCAATATAATAAATGTAGCTAAAGAAAATGGTTTCAAACAAGAAGTGGTATACAAGAAAGTAAACAGAGCAAGGAACACAGACATCAAAGACATCAGTACACTTATTCCTAACAAGGAAGAAAATAGAATGTACAGTAAATTCAGATACCATCCATCAGCCTTGTATAAATTCCAAAAGATTTTCAAAAAACATAACATTACTTTAGCTGCAAAAACAGTTACTCCATAAAAAATATACTAAATTGTAAACTAAAAGAGGATATTCCACAAGAGAACAAATTAGGAATATATCAGCTGAATTATAACAATTATGAAAAAATGTATATTGGAAAGACTAAAAGAACATAAAACACACGAGCAAAGGAACACATCAGGAACATAAATCAAAGACAGGAAGAAAAATCAGCAGTAGCCTGGCATTTTTGGAAGGAACAACATAGTATTAACAGGAATCCCATACTACTTAAAAATGTTACAGGAAAAACAGAACTTACAGTATGGGAAAACATTTATACCTGGAAGAACAAAAATCACATATTCAACTTTGAAATCCTGCCCAAGTGACAGAAGTTCATCCAACCACCACCAGAGACAAACCAAACCACCATGAAGAACAAGGCCGGCAGTCGATCTGGAACTGATGATGGGAGCAATTAGCTCTAGAAACTTAGTTTTCCATTTTTAAATATTAGTGATGTAAGCGTTACAAATTTGACTCAATCATTTTAAGTTCTTATTATTAAACATCACCGTTACAAAGATCCACCATATTTAACTTCTTAAACCTAACCACCATAGTTAAATAGCAACAATGTATTCATTTAGTTTTTTAAAGCATTCAATGTCCCATGCCATTGCTCTAGGTCTTACGACAAGAATAGAATGAAATGATGATAGAGAAAAGGGTCCATTAGACTGTAAGCTACCTAACATTCATCTTTTTTTGTGTAAGGGAAAAATTTGGGACAAAATCTGAGGAATCAAACCAGAACATGCCACAATTAGTATCTGATCAACAATGGTGATGTTGCCAATATAAAACCAATTTTAGTACTGTGTGCATCCAATGTATAATATGCAGCAAAAACTATCTGTAAACTAAGCAAAGAAAATGGTTTACTTTCTTGTTGATGAATGTTTTAAAGTAAATTGTTGTACTTTAAATTCATAATTTATAAACTGGCATCTACAATGACAACAATCAATATTCATATACAATCAACATGATTCTGAATTACACGCACCTCCTTGAAACAGTTGATTAGGTTCCAAAGTCAGTTGCAAAAGCAGAGCTTGTAGGTTCTATTCCTCTAGGGATAAAGCTGCCTGGTTTGGTTTTTCCTAGGATTTCTCCTCAATCCCTGGGACAAATGTTGGATGCCTTCAGTGCTTCCAGTTTCCGGGCTGCTTCATATCAAATATTAATTCTTCTTATCACGAGAACCATCAACCTGAGGGTCTAGGCAATCAGTATAGGACATTAATGGCAAGCCTCCAAAATAACAGACTGTTATTTATCTCAGATCACTAAGATTCTAATCGAATTGAACCAACAGACAATTCATGACACACAGAACTCATACAGATGTAATTGATATAATCTTTCATAATACATCCCATGAACATGGCAAAAAAGGAAATTTTAGAAACTATGATAATATTTTAGCAATATCTAACATTGCTTTTTTAGTGTTTTCATTAATGGTCCTATAAGCTCGTCTTACAAACATGCAAGAGCATCTCACAAATTCTTCATTAAGAGAATCAAGTATCAAAATATTATTGATTTGATCAAATCTTTATACTAAAAATTTGACTAGAATATGGTTTTAATATCATTTGCTTAACAATTATACACTTTATATTTGGCCTTCTTAATAAAATGTAGTTAAATATTTGAAAGAATAAACTATATGTATGTCTTTATTTTAACGTAGTTCAGAAGAATAACTTTCATCACTGTATTTAAAACTTAGCTTAGATCACAATAACTTTAAATTTAAACAGAAATAAGAGACGAACTCTAATAGCATTTGAAGGATGGATATTGACATGCATGTGTGTATCTGGTAGCTTTAGCAAACACAGTCACATTTTTCCAATTGGTTATACAGAGGAGGAATACAGAGGGGTAAGAAACACATTCACAAAAACAGAGGAATGAAGTGACAATTTTTATTGAGATTCAGCTGTATGAAGTGACAGAAAGTGATAGAATCAATAAGAACATGAAATATGCAATTCACAAACATGTAAGTACAATAAATTGCCCAACAAAAACTTATCTTTTATGCATTAATGAGATAATTAATTAGGCTAAGTTAGTACATTGGGCATATTACATAACACACAAAATAAGATTTTTACACTCAGAAAATGTTTCCCCAGCAATATAATTAAACAAAACCATCCCATTTAATCACCTAGCATGCTAATTCTTCGGCGATAACTCTTTACATTATTTCTTCTGTTGAAGGATTACATTGAAGAAAACAGAAAGCAATGAATACACAGACATTTTGATCACAACATGATTACTCAAATATGTATACCTTAAAACATGAATGCATACTTCCAAACATATACCATAGAAAACTACATTTAACAGCAGTACAGTATCCTAATCCATGGGAACATAAATCTTTAGCACTTAAATAACAAACCTAACAATAAGGTAATAAAATTCTATGGCTACTACAGTACATTAAACAAACATTTTTGTCAAATTTTATTGTGCACAAAAATGACTGCATATTATAAATAACATAACGCTTCGGCTTTTATTACAATACTGAAAATAAGTGTGCTATATAAAACCTCTAAACCACCTTCAAACTGGCTTCTATCTTTATACTAACAAATTAAATTAAATGCTTGTATATTTTAAAAGAAATCATGTACTAAAGTGAGATGCATGTTGGAATATAGAATTAATGTGTAAACATACCACACAAACAAACCCTATACCTGATATTAAACACAGCTATATATAACACAGAATTAACTACTAAATATTCCACTCAATTTACACACAGATTCTGGTATGTACTAGCACAAATGAGGAGCAACATCAAATCAAAATTTAGGTGCATGAAGTAAGATAGTCACGAATGACAAAAATCTGTGTAATAAAAATTAGTGAAGACAGTCAAAGAAGACATTCCTTCTATTGTGCAAGCTTTGTGATGTGTAACACAGTGCTCATTAGTATACAACAAGACATGGTAGTACTACATGACAGTTGCTCAAGAAGATAATACTACCAGCATGATATAATGAGTGGTAAAGGGGTTGTACAATGCATATCTCTACTGGAACAAAGTACACTTTCTAACAAAATAATGCTTTTTATTGTAAACATTTATTTATCTGTATAACTCTTATCCATTAGCAATACGACTTACTCTAAAATAAATAACAAAATATACCGCATCACAAATGAAGGCACTTTTCTTTCAGCTGCTCTGCATTAAGGTCCATAAATCCACATTCTGATACATTTGGAATGAATGTTGCACAGATTCATGCATTAATAGGAAAAGGCAGGGTACACATGGAAAGACATTTTTCTCATATTTCATTTTGGTCATTCACTCCACTTAAAAGACATAGCCAGGATAGGAAACATTTCTTTCCAAATCATTCTACTGATTTCTGTAATACTAAGGGATACAGTAACCAATTTATAATTTATATGTTTACGTCAGTCTGTTAAAATTGTGCTAATGCGCATCTTTCAGTAATCAGGCTTAGTTCTTCTTCTTGCGCTTGAAATAAGAATCTGCATAATGACCTCCAAGACCCTGGGAATGTTGACCTATATAATTGCCCTCGGGACTTGGTTCAGGTGATGGCAACAGTCGATTATATTTCCTCTTCTGTCCAATTGGAGTGACAAGACCTGCAGCTGTTGGTCCCGGAGAAGCAATGAGGATAGGACTGCCCGGATGAGACCAGAGTCCAGGCACAAGATTTGGTCCAGGATATGTTCCAAACTGTGAGGGAGCTCCACCAGGAAGATTTGTAGGAGAAGTAAGGAATGTACCTGGGGCCCATCCATTCTGGAATGGTGGTGGTCTTGGCTTCACATCTAGAAATCCCAGGGGTTTGGGTGGGGGCACAGGCATTGGTACAGGGCTCCCTAATATGGGCCTACTTGGAGGCACAGAAGCACTGAGAATTGGGCGTCCATTGGGGACAGGACTACTGAGAATAGGGCGTCCATTAGCCATAGTGGCTACAGTTGGAGGGCGAGTAGGGGTTGAAGGAGCCACACTTATTGCCCAAGTTTGCTCAGTTTGCTGCTGAGGAGGCGCTGCTGGAACAGGCTGCAGCATTGGCCCTGGCTGAGTTACAAATGGGAAGCCTGGAGATGGTGGAACAATGGGACGTGGAGTATGTATTCCTGTTGGGGTGCTACCATTTGTTTGCATTACATTGGTCAGGGATCCTAAGAGCTGATTTAAATTCTGTGCATTATTTAAGATAGTGTTAATAGTTTGCTGAAGGTCACCTGGCACAGTTTCTGTGAACTGTTTTATGGGATGGGAATGTGGTGACAATTTGGTAGCACCAGATACAACCTGCTGTGCAAAGTGAGTTGAGCCAGGTTTATCTGCACGAAGGGGGCTCTTTGCAGCACCAAGAGCTGACTCAAAAAATCCATTCTTCATCACAAGGTTAGGATCTAGAGGAGGCAGGTTCAGATTTTGCTGTTGGGTTTGAATCTGACCTAAAAGACCATTCCAGAATGTGACTGGATCCTGTAAAGGAAATTGAGGAGGGATCCCCAAAATAGTTGCTGCATCATCCACATTAGTGCTGGGAAATGGTGGGCGAGGTGCAACTTCTCCAGGAGGAGGACTCATTTCATTGGTTGATGGGTTCGGCAGCAATGGCACCTGCAAAATAATATTTGTTATGAAAAATTACTTAATATTTATGAACAATGTTTATGATAATGGAATATTTACAACATTTAGGTCATTAATTTTAACATGTGGTTAAATTTTCCATTTAAATTTTTTTTTTCTAATTTCATATTAATTAACATTAACAAACAAATGTCATGAACTATGCATTTCTTGGAGAAAAACTTGTTTTTTAAATAATCTCAGTGCCTTATATTTCATAGAATATATGTATACATAGTGCTTTAGTTTGTGGGGATGTGGGGAACAGCATTCCCCAAAATATTTCTGTTTTTACAGTTATTTTCCATTCTTTTTTTTTAAATCACAATTCTAAAACTATCTTGCCAATCAGACAGATGAAATGGCCGGTCAAAAGTAAGATGCTTTGTAAACACTACTGTTTTTTTATGGAAGCTACCATAGTGAAGGTGAGTTTCCCCAAATATTTTTTTTCAACTAAAACACTGTGCATACATAAGAAAAAACTTCTAACAGTGAAGACCAAAAGCAAAATAACTAGAAGAATTGTAAGGAAAAATGTGCACATGCAAGAATTCTTCCACGAAAGAATGCTGTTTGCATATAGCATTACAATCACAAGGTATTAAGTTATATATGCCACTTTAAATAATATCAGAATATTTTAAGTCTATTAAATCTATTTCAGTTCACAGAAATTAAGATGTAAATTATGTAGTTAAATACATGGGCAATATTCAGAATTTTTTTCTGAAAATGCAGAACTCTGAAAAATAATCCATCAGGGTTGACTAAAAATGGTAAATCTTTGTTCATATATGCAGTAAAAGAATAACTAACATTTATTTGCACCTGTACAATATATAAGCTCAAATCAATTGTTATCACAAAATACTTCAGAGGGTATTTGATAAGCTGCAAACATTCAGCAATTTACATTATATCCACCTTTATTCCATGAGGACTTTATAAAATTAAACATTAAAATTCTTTTTAATCTGAAAACTTATATTGTGTGCCTGAAAAACTATTACTGGATTAGTTTCTATTTTTTCTCTCTTTTTTTTTTCTCCCCCCCCCCCCTTTTACAGTTGCATTGCTATTACAATTAACATTATAGAGATTGCTGCTTGTTAATTGCATTTCATTGTATGCAGTACATCAGATTTTGAGAAAAATATTACTTTATGACAGAATATGAAATTCATATTCTATTCTATTCATTCTAGTTTTTTGTGAACTTCTGTATAACAATACAAACATAATAATATAATTCTGTTTCTGTATATATTTTTTCATAGTGTTTGTTCTGATATTATAAAAAACATTTTATATCCTTCTGTATACCAAACTCAAAGAACATACACACATTCTAAATCATTAAAAATGTTATATTAAGCTACTGCTACGATTTTCAAATGTACAGATATAGAGAAAATATGGATCATTTTGTTTAACACAAAATATGCTCAATTTCTTTGTATTTTGATATTAAACACATTGTGGGTAATCATATGTATTTGAACTTTATCACAAATCATTTTAAATGAATGATACTATTGCACAGCAAGTTTCTTTCAGTATAACCAGTTCATCTAGTTCTTAGAGAGAAGGCCTGCAGTGCTGGAGCTCATTCCAGAGACGGAAAGAGATAGAGAGAGGGAAGTAGCAAAAGTGAGTGTTGGTTATAAGTTCGCATGTCCACAAAATGTGGTTGTTGTAAGTTCTTTAACCACTAGCTAGGTTTAGAGAGTTTTGTACTCTCAGCGCTGATACCCTCCTATATAAGGTGCACTTACTAGTAACTATGTCAATCTTTCAAATTTACTTGCATAAAGTCTGAATTAATTTGATCATCCAGTGCAGATATATAAAAATGAAAAAATGTTTTCCCTTGGATTTACATGTTTTTAGAGGTTTAAGAAATGTATTTATTAAAGTTTTAAACCCTGACTTTTGTAGCATAAGTATTCCTCATTGATCATTAATGTTAGAAGTAACAAAATCCAAATCTTGCATATTATATCTTGCATTAAAGACACAGATTTATCCTTTCCAGAGTTCTTTGGTTCACTATGTTTCCATAACTTCAAAATCTAATTTTGTGCAATACCTGTCTGACTCAATATGAAACAAGTAGAACAACTTTTGCTGTATTATTGTTATTAATAACATTGATATGAGCATATATTTCAACTTTCTCTATGTCCCCAAGGATGTCAGGGTCTATTTTTCAGTTACCCTTTAATTACAACTTTTGACACTGATATTTGTCTGATTCTATATGGACAAACTGAGTTATTCTTTATTATGAACTTACTTTCTGTGGCTGACCAGCCTTTGTGAATCCATTTTTTATTCCATTTGCATGAAGTCCCTTTCTGGCATCAGCACCTGGTGGATATGGAAAGTGTGGAGGTGGTGGTGGAGGAGGACCCATGGCTATGATTGCCGTGGAAGGAGCGCCAGGGCCACCTGCAGGTCCATGTCCAGGTCCAGGTACTACCTGTTGCTGCTTGATCAAGTTCTGTAGTGTTGCCAACATCTGTGGATTCCCTAATAAGGAAGGGTGACTGTTTCCCATTTGTGCCTGCATCTGAGCAGCCAATAAGATCACCAGTGCTGCTTGTGCATTGTCTGGTGGTGGACCTGGTGGCGGTGCTGGTGGTGCTGGTGCTATTGCATTATTGGATTTGTTCTTTCCTTGAGGACCACTAGAACCAGAACTTTGCTTCTTTCCATTCTCACCACCAGACTGAATTGCCTGAATTTGTGTCCAGATTATATTCTGCAGATTCTGGGCAACTGAAACATAAAGAAACAAACATATAATTTCTGAAACACATAGTACTTTTCAACAATAACAAACTATATTTCATGAGTTTAGAGCAAATTCAAGCTCTAACATGTAATGTTTTTACTTAACAAATTAAAATTGGAAATTCTTGCCTTTTATTTTAAATAAGCTTTTACACTATGACTTCATTCAACTACAACTTTCAAAGACATGGTTGTATTTGGAGGAAACAAAAACGTGTTCTTCACATGCACATCACAGTTCACAGATTTAGCTGCCCTACCACTATGCATGTTGCTAGGACTACATAAGTCTGCCATTTGGGAGGGGAAAGATATATATTTTTAACACTCCTTTTAGCAGGACTAAGTAACATATATAAAAAGAAAAAGCTACAGCTCTTAACATTATAGTGGGAGGTTCTTGATCTTAAGGAATCTATGGGCTCACTTTTCTTTTCTTTTTTCTTTCTTTCTTCTTCTTCTTCTTCTTCTTCTTCTTTTTTTTTTTTTTTTTTTTTTTTTTTTTTACAAAGGGCCCTCATTAGTCATGCCATGATTTGCTTTTGCTAAAAATGAGCTCTTACAGCATTACATACCATGTTTGTAGATATTCTATATGCAAACAGCTGCTAAAAGTTTGCACCACCATTATAAATTAAAGGTAAAGTAAATATATTCAGGGCATTTCAACACAAAGTGCCATAAATAGGTATATCATTTTCTAACTTTTCAAATATTTATTAGCTGCCATGTCTAAATGTAATATTGGTTTGTACAATATATTATGCACATATTTCTTAATATTTTGCTTATTATTTATTGTCATAATTTTAAATACATAGTAAAATTTATGAACTTGTTGAACTTTAGACACATTTATTTATTCCCTGAAATTCAGAACTAAAATGAGATGATTGGCAAACCACTGTCTACCAATTTGAGCTATATTTATTAAGCCTTTTAAATGATTAGCTTTTCCCTCCCTAATAATAAAACTAGATACAGGCAAAGCAACACTTCTGCATTCTGATGATATTTTTTCATATAATCAGTTAGATATTTAGGGGAAACTGCAGAAAGATTATTAGCATATTAGATTAGTGTACCATAATGGAAATATCACATTGCTCAGTGGTATCTAATATGCTAAAGCTGTATTTAAAATTCATAAAAATATAATATGTATTTTAAATATGCTTGTATTACATAAATAAGAGTGGCACCTGTAATAAATTATTATATTACATTTAACTGCTCACTTCACAACTGCTTCATATTCATGTCTTGTGCATTTAAATTATGTAAACTGTTTTGTTTAACCTTTGATGAATTTTCAATACCTTTAGAGACAAATATGAGCATCAACTGCCAAAATTATTCTTGAGGATTCAGAACTACCACACAAATATTGCAACACACTTATCACTTCAAGCTGTGATTGTGACAGCAGAACAGATTCTACTGTACTGCTCTCTACCAATAAACTGATTTAGGAAAGAAAGGGGGAAAGAAAGGGGGAAGGAGGGAGAAAGAGAGCATATTCAAGTATGCACTGTCAATGTAAGGAAATCAGGAACTCAACTTATTAATATTTCTAGAGATATCGGTAGTAAACATTACAATAATTTAAAAGTTGAAGATATTTATAGATTTTTGAAATCAGTAGATGGTAACATTCAGAATAATCCCTCTTCCTTGGGAAAAATGGCAACTCTAATGAGGGAGTATGGTATCGAGGCAGTGATTTGGTTAAAAGCTTCAGTCACAGCACACCACGAATAGATATGCCCATAGCACAAAACTGTAAAAGCTGCTTTATTAGTAGTTTGAAAATACTGAGTTTTACATTTATTATGGCTGCAGAAGGAAAGTTAATCAGAGGAGAGAAGTATAATTTCATTTGTATGTAAGTCTTGTATCTGGCTGTGACTTCAAAAGTATGTATAACTTATTTGTTTTATAATTTATTACCTTAATTTAGGAAGTTGAGAAAAGGAAAAATATGGCTAAAAACTTCTTTATAAATATCATTTCTCTCAACATCAATATATACAATTAATGTAATTATTCAAGAAAATGAACTGGCATAATAAATTTGGAACCAATATAAATGGTAGTCAAGCAACAAATCTAAGATTTGCCAACAATGTGGTCTTATTTGCCAAAACACCGAAAAGTAATACAAACTATGCTGGAACAATTATGTCAGCATAGCAAAAATGTAGGGCTGTCACTAAACAAACTAAAGATGCAGTTAATTTTGAATAGACCTGAAACCCCAATAAAAATAGATGAAACTGTCCTCCTAGAATTACCTAGGACAACAGATTTCCTACCAAGATAAAATGGAAAAAGAAGTATATAAAAGGATCTCATTAATCCCATAGCATTTTGGGCCCTTAAGTTTGTATTGTTAGACCAAACACTAACTAAGAAAAACCAGATTCCAGATGCTCAAAAACTGTGTATATCTGGTATTACTATATGGGTACCAGACACAGTCAATGACAAAAAAACAAAATGACAAAATTCAAATATGCCAAAGAAAAATGCAATACTAGATCCTGGGAATAACTATTAAGGACAAGAAACCTATAGTATTAATAAACCAATTATCTCAGACAACAGACATTGCACAAATAGCTACCAGAAACAAATGGCAATGGGGCGGTCACATCGCAAGAATGCAGAACAATAGGTGGACCTACAAGATCTCCATATGGGGACCCCTGATAGACAGAAGGACACAAGACAGACCCAGAAGAAGATGGACTGACCTCTTCCAGGAACATGCAGGTCCAGGTTGTTCAAGAGTAGCAAGAGGAAGAGAACAATGGAAATCTCTTGTTATGCAACTAGTGCAGTGAGAAATGAAATAACCAAAGAACAAATCAGTCAGAGTGTCTTAAACAGCATAAGAACAACTAGCATGGAATAGCTCACCACATTAGGAAAAAGCAAGCTTTCCCTACTTAATAGGAGGCCTTTGCCCTTAAGGGACACAATAGGCCAGTTTTATCTTAATTGTTAATGTACTTGCTCTCCTCTCCCATCCCCAAAAAAGAGCATATTTTATGATTACAACTTGGACACAATCAGCAAGAACAGTTCTGTGTTCAGAACATTTTTTGCTACTGTGGCTTTTAATTATGTCCCAGAATGTAATGATATATTTTGCATATGTACAAAAATTCTTTAACAGAATACTGATTAACTTTAATATGGTGAATGCTAAAAGAGTTTTAAAAAGGTTCCTTTCAATGCAATATTTTAAATTACAACGAACAGTTTTTTCTTAATCACAGTAACAAAAATTTATGTTAAAATGATGAGAATGTGCAGCAAAATTGGTATTTAAAATATGAATTACATGGATAAAGTGGTTCTCATCCAAAAGGTGCATAATTTTGGTAAAACTTAAGTGTATAATATAAGATTCTAAATGCTCTCATTAAATAGATTCTGTACATATCTTTATAATTATTAAATTACGCTCATTGCTATTAAATTAATCTTTCTTATTTTTCAATGTTTCTCTTATATTGTGGTAATCTCCCTACATTAGTTGTAACTTGTAGCAGTGTGTAGCTTTAACTCTTTTCACATGCTCTCCATTTCCATTTCCATTTCCATTTCATGTCACAGTTCCTTTTACCCATGTACAACATTATGCTATCTCCATATCTTACACTCTCCAAAGAGACACCTGGGTCAGTACAATTAAGGAGATTTTGAAAAGGACTGGTATAGGAGAAATATCGAATGATAGGGAATTAAAAGGAAAAGATTTTTGCAAGTGAAGCTAAACTAACAATTCAACATAATGGAGTGATCAAGAAATATTTGGTGGCTTTAATAACATAAAATTCTATACTTAAAATATATAGACCTGGATTAATTCATTTAGTAACAATTATAAGATGGAATATACAGACACACGAGACAATAACCTGAATAACTTCAACTGCAATTTTAATAACTTAAAAAGGGACATTAAAGAGTATATAAAGAATTAAAAGAAAAAAGCCAACTCATTTCTGCAGATATTCATTTTTTAAACTGGTGCCATAAACATACAGTGTGTCCAAATTTCGTCTGAAAAATCATTAAACATAACCACAACAGTCGCGAGCAGTTAGCTGCCGAGAAAAAAGTTATTCAAATAGAAAAGTGAAAACATTACACTAAAATGGCAAATATTGATCTTAAACTATACGGAAAACCCCTACAGATTTCAAAGAGGTTAGGTTGCATAATACGGGATAATTTAATTAGAACAGCCTTAGAACATATACAATTTTGAGTAAACAAAAAAGTCAAAAATCAAAAAAGAAAATTTAGTAACCTTTATCATAAACCAAAGAAAACTCCAAAACCTAAACAGAATTATGTAGAAAATCTATCTAATGAAAACTTCAAAAAAGAAGAATTAGCATTTCTAAATAAAGGCTTAAAAACTTTTGTACAATACTCCACTAAATAGAAGATTATTTGGTAGATTTGGAAGTGGTCATTGAAGGATTGAAGAACAAAGAAATAGTTAGAACTAAATCAGGAAAAGATTTTAAAGGCATGGTTAAAAAGAATACAGCAGTACACAAGCAGTACATAAGAACACAATAAAATCCTTAAATGATAAAGATGTTAACCTTCACTTATGTATTCACTTTACACTTTACACTATACTCCATTCACTTACACAAAAGTAAGACGCGTTTCAGAAGAATCTCTTCCATCTTCAGTTGCTCACTGAACCGCCGTTACTCGAAACTATGGCGGTAACTCGAGTAACGGCGGTTCAGTGAGCAACTGAAGATGGGAGAGATTCTCCCAAAATGTGTCTTGCTTTTGTGTAAGTGAATGGAGTATAGTGTAAAGTGTAAAGTGAATACATAAGTGAAGGTTATATTGCCATTCCATTGTCAACAGCTTGGTAAGTACAATATTTAGATAAAGATGTTGTTTATACAAAAGCAGACAAAGGAAACAGAATAGTAATATTGGATAAAGAAGATTATAATAATATAATGCAGAATTTGTTAAATAAAAAAGAATATGTTCAGATCCAGTCAGATCCATTGAAAGGGCATGTTAATTCCATCAATGAGGTTCTGAAAACATGTACAGTCATCCCAAAAGAAACAATATACAAAATAAAACAGAACAACCCAAAAATAGCTAAGATATATGATTTACCAAAAATTCACAAGACTGGAAATGGTATGCGTCCCATCATTAACAACATCAATACTCCACCTTACTATTTAGCAAAATGGTTAGCTGATAGATTCAAGACATTACCAAAATTTCAAAGCAGGAGTATAAACAATTCATATCAGTTAATAGAAAAAATTAAGGACATAAAACTACATCCCTCTGACACTCTTTCAACATAGAATCTCTGTTTCCAAGCATACCAAAAGAAAAACTCCTGATTTATCTACATGATTGGCTAAAAACAAGTGGAATTAAGGATACACACATAAAAAAATACATCAAACTCACAGATATTTGCATAAACCAAGCCTTTTTTACTTTCAAAGGAAAATTTTATAAATAACAAGCAGGACTTACAATGGGCAGCCCCTTATCTCCATTTCTAGCTAACGTCTTCATGAGTAGATTTGAAACACACATCAACACAGCTTTTCCACAGCTTTTAAGGTATGGTACAGATATGTAGATGATATATTTGCAATAGTTAACAAAAAACTCATTGACGATGCCTTAAAACTTTTGAATATACAAGATATAAACATCATTTACATCTGTAATAGAAACGGGTAACATGTTGCCATTCTTAGATATTAAAATAATGAAATGTCAAGAAAATCTTAAATTTGGAATATACAGAAAGAATACACAC
Organism: Metallyticus violacea; assembly: GCA_030762175.1. Lineage (NCBI taxonomy): Eukaryota > Metazoa > Arthropoda > Insecta > Mantodea > Metallyticidae > Metallyticus > Metallyticus violacea. The sequence continues at coordinate 79,979,993 of CM060846.1, read as the reverse complement.
AAAGATAATCACATTAAAGCACACAGTTTTAACCCTGCAGCGCACAAACATGCAGTAATTAACAGTTTAACACACCGCCTAGTTAACCTACAAATTAGCAAAGAAGAATATTTTAATGAATACAAACAAATAGAAGAAACAGCAGTTAAAAATGGTTTTAAAAAAGAAAGGGAACACAAAAAGGTGCTGAAATTCAAGAGACAAAAACATATCAAATAAACCACAACACTTTCAGCAAGAAAAGATAAACTAATTTTTAAAAAGTTCACATATCATCCATGGGCTACAAAAAATTTCAAAATATTCTTAAAGATTTTAATATCAGGTTGGCACCGATTAACAGAGTTAATGTTAAAAATTTACTGATAGATAATGTTAATGACAGTATTCCACAAGAGGAAAAATCAGGTATTTACAAAATAAATTGTGCAGAATGTGAAAAAATCTACTTTGGAAAAACAAAGAGAAACATAGGCACATGGTTAAAGGAACATTTCAGGAATCTAAAGTACAAGAAAATAGAGAAATCAGCAGTAGCATATCATTTTTGGACACAAAATCACGACATAATAAACAAAGCAAAATTATTAAAATCAGTGCAAGGACCTATGGAACTAGCAACCTGGGAGAACATCTACATCTACAAATACAAAGAGAGCATAATGAACTTCGACATTGCGAAGATGAAAACATAAACTACAAGTTTATCACACTGCCACCAGAGCAGAATACACATTCCCACAGCTCAACGGATGATCCGACAGTTGAACTTTAGCCTGGCTGAAGATGGGAACTAAATGTTCTCAAAACCGGTTCCATACATTTATGTGAAGCTTTAAGAGTGTGTAGTTCAACTGAATCATACAATGATATCAATTAATAAAATTCTATGTTTATATAGATGCATAAAAATATATGGGATAAGAAATAATAATTTGAATGCTGTAATAAGAATGATTGCGCAGGTTTACATAGTTCAAGTTTAAAGGAGTAAATGGAAAGATTAATATAGATGCTTTAAATGTGTGCAGAGCAGGATAATGTCTAGCATTTATTTAAATGTACAGAAACTAGATTATTGAGTGAGAAGTTATATTTTGAGAAATGGAGTAATCTTCCAACAAAAATAGTTGCAAATAAGATACACTGAAAGCTCAAGAGAAAAACTGTAAAGAAATAGTAAGTTATTTAGTGATAGTAAGGAGAAAATGGTTGAGGGGGATAAATAAACAAGTTAAAGAAATAAGTGTTTGCAAAATTATTAGATGACAATTTTTATTATGTGGATGAATCCAATATCCAATCCAATATCCTAATAACCACAGAGTTGTGGATAATGGAACAATAAGAAAATCAGTAACAAAGCTGAGATAAAATATTGGTAGCAAGATTTACAATGAATAGGCCCAAGCACTTTCATCATTTGTCCTAAAATTGGATAGAAGAGGTATAAGGAAAATAGCGGTGTTAATTAATAAACATAAGTCACTTCAGAAAATAACTATGAAGAGCAGAACTGTATAAAGATGAGCCCATTTGCAGAATGTGCAAACCGATAAGCTGACTGCCCCACATACTCTTTAATTGTCATTCCTGGAAAGATAGGGACTTACTCTTTCTATAACCAGAGAAGACCTAGAAATGAATATTGACATTTTAACCAAAATACTGCAACTTATTCAAGGAACAGATTTTGGGAAACAGTGAAAGCATTCTTCCTATGGGGCTGCACAATAGGCCTTTTAGGCTGATGTGCAGGTCAGCCAAGCTCCAACACAAACCCCCCAAGTTACCTATCTATTGATCTGTCCTCTGTCCATTCATCCATGCATTCATCCATCAATTAATAAATGCAAACAGTAAGGCTCATAATTCCACATACTATATTTACTTAATACTGTATATTATATTGAGTATTAAATTAATTAATTATTCATACCCTCTGCAAAAGCAACTAATATAATTTTCCTCATGCCTTATAAAAATGACAGTAAATGTCAAAATTTAACCCAAGATAATTAATTCTTTTATTTGAGCTATCAGAAATACTTCAATGACTAAGCAACATATAATAAAGTTATTTTTGTAGATATTATAAAGCTAACTTACACACTGGATTCTGCTTAGCTAAATTCTGCAACTGTTGGAATACAGCAGGTGCTGGTGGATCTGGAAGAAGTCCTGCAGCCTTTCCTTTGTTACCCTTCAGAATAAAAAGCAATCATTCAACATTAAATGTTTTCTATGACAATGTAAATACAGGAAATTTACACTGTATTTTTCTTTAAATATTTGAATGGCAAACAAAATACTTTACCATAGCTAAATGCTGTGCATTTAGTTATAGACTGCTCATACTTTTCTTAAGTTAAGTTTTTGATAAATTTACTAAAATATAAAACACATATACAATACACATATAAGAACTACTTACAGAGTCATTGAGCGAACTACTTACAGAGTCATTGAGCAATTTGAGATATAAATTAATGGCTCGAACTCCAGGAATATAGTAACAGATACGAATATTCTGACCATGCAGACAGTATCCATTTAACGATGTTTGTGCTGTTTCTGCATCTTCACTTGTGCTGAATTCAACCAAACCCCAGTCTTGTGGACAACCATTCTTCAGTGCAATCTGTCACACATATATAAAAAGGAGAGAAGGAATGAAAAGTCAAACATATACCTTATTCTTTCTTTAAACTAAATAAATTTCTCTTAAATACAACGCACAAACATGCACAAGTTTTGCATGGCAGTTATTTTATTTATGACATGCACATATGCACACACATACAAATATATTATGTTTAGACATTCGCTAATAAATTATTATATTATCTATGTTCTTACCTGGCAGTATGGAGGGTTCACAACTGAGCTAAACACTTTGCGGAATTCTCCCATATCACGGAAATCTTTGGGTAGCTTATCTACGTAGAGGCACTTGGAGTGGAGGGAGTCAAATGTTATGTGACTCGAATCCAACCAATCACAACAGAGGATCCAGTCATCCAGCTGTTTACCATCTAACATGTTCTTTGCTTGCATTGCTGCTTCTTTTGTTGTGTATTCCACAAATCCATAACCTTTGCTTTCTGCTGAAAAATGAATTTTCTTATTAATGCAGATTGTATGTTTAAGTGGGAGTACTTTTAATCATAAAAATTTATCTTTAGGTTTGCAGGTTTTAGCTTTCCATCATATTGTAGAACCAGTAAGTGGAACAGATATAAAAATTAATGGAGGTTGTTCCCTCCCAAGTATGCAATGTTCTGCATGATTTTGTTACAGGTAGCATAAGCAATAACAAAGGTGGAAAACTAACTACAATATTTTTCTTTTTTATCATATTTACAAATAATTTTATATGTAGGCTTGTAACAAATTGATGCCTCAAATAGTTTTGAAGTAAATGCTTCCAAACTATTTCAAAATTGGCATTTCTTCCCAATAGTAGATATCATCAATAAATCACTGTTTCCTTTGAAATTTTAAAATCTGCTTTTAAAGTATAAAACATAATTCAATGCATCTTCCATAAAACAGTATATAGACTAAATCACAAGGATACCATTTATTATAGGATACTTATATTTTCTTCCTTTTATAATATTTGTTTCTCTCTTTTTCAATAAGACTGACTGTAATCAGAGATGAAATGCTTACTCTACTTCCTATTAAGTCAATAAGGGAAACTTATTGCCTTTGAAGAGGTGAGCATAGGCACCAATAAGAATGATCAGTTTTTTTATGCTTGAATACCTTCAGAACATTAAGAGCAAACATTGTAGCATTGCAGTAGCAGTCTGCATATGAAAATAAATATAAAAATTTTGTACATAATGCCATGGGTGTTTTAAATAATATTTTGTATTATGTCTTCACCTCAGAAATGATGATTGAATTAATAATAAATTAAATATAATTTTGGCACAAAGGAGTAACGGTATTCAAAGAAAAACAAAATTAAACTTCTGAACACATACCTGTTTTCTCGCTTATCATGAGGAAGCATCGTCGAATTTCTCCATAAGCACGAACAAGTGCCATAAACTGCACCTCAGTATATGTAAGAGGAAGGCGTGCTACGCACAGCATCATTTCAGTAGGTGTGGGCATCACAGGTACCCTCTGGCCTCTTAAATGGAATGCTCTGTCTCGGTCCCATTCTTCCAGCATCTCAGGGTCCTCTAGTGTAGCTCGAGCAGTACCTGAACCTGTTCCACATTGAAGCTGCACTGACTGCACTGGAAAATCTGACAGCAGTTCCCGAATTTCCTGCAACATGATGCAATTGATAAGAGGCTAGTATATAAAGAAAAGGAACAATATGGAGCATGCAGTAAAAAGTCTTTGGTGCTGATAGATGTGATAAATACTTTGGTTTATGGAAGATATTTACCCCTGCTCTGCCATATCTGTCTGACCTATGTTCATTCAACCTTTTCACCTGACACTCTGGAGGGGGGCATAAAGCTAATTACTTCATCTTGTGCATAGTGGACCAATATTGGCCATTTGTCCTGCATGATGGGGCACTTTGCAGCACTTTATATAGAAGGATAGTGTTAAGTGTTCTTTGTTCCAAAAATAAATAATTTAGTATTTTCCATTGTTCTGTAAAAGTTTTTGATAGTAAAAGTATTAAAGAATTAGCAATGGTAAAAGATGCTGCAGCGGTATTAGTAGCTACTGTGGTAATGATGGTGATTTATTGAATAGTCTCTTCTTCTACTTTCTTAAAAAATTAATAAATTTCAAGGTTATCCACATTCTGTTTCAAAATGTTGAATGCAGCAACAAATATAGGATCCTCATTTTGCTGGTTAATTAGATAAATATAATATATTAATACCTTAACCATGGAAATGAATGCATTATATATCAAGAAAGCAATATAAGGTGATTATACAGCCTATTTTTAAAAGCTGATTTTTCTTGTTTCTCCTTAACATTTGAGTGATTTTGCTTATAGTTCTAAAAACACATAAACATTCTTCACTACACTTTATAAATGAATGAAATTACATAAATTAATTTTTGTATTAATACTTTCACACCTAGTTTCCCAAGGGACACAAAACAAATGAAACTACTTTAATGACCACTTGAATCAAACATTCATGTAGCTCTATGAATTTGCTTTTAAGGAAAGAGTTCATTTACCTAAAGAGACCTGTAAGTTTAAGCTGGTTTAAATGACCATCTCCACTCCCAGTAAATGACAACAATCAGAACCTTTTTAACTACTGTGGCATCTCAAGACCGAGACCAGTGATGGATGAATCATGATATAAATTGATAAATTGGGAAAAAATTTCTTTTTAAAGGAAGAAAGAATTCCAGGCCTAAGTTTGGGAAACCTTCCCAGCATATGCTATTTATGGCGACTGAGGAAAATCTGGTAAAAACCTCGGTAAGAGAGGAAGGTTCTAGCCGAGATCTCGAGCCCTAGGCCTCCCACTCACCAGTTCAATTTAAAGACCTTGGCCACCTATGTCAGTAAAATCAGAACTGCTTCTGTGGAAATCAGTAGGTACTGCATGTTGATAGCTATGACAAACCCTTATGCTCCCACATTTAGAGATAACTAATCAAATATCTGGCGAGTCCTGAAATACAGGAAATAAAAACCAAATAATTTGGGAAAGTAATAATATGTGAAGGAACCAGGTTTTAAAGGATGTAGGGCAAATAGGCGATTGCTAAGATTAATTATTTTGTAAGAATTCACTGCTGATGCAGTAGTATGCATGTGGTGATATTTTTCATTATTTAAATTGGTGGGTAAAAGCTATGAAGCTTCAAGCACGCTTTTATTATTCTCAAAAATGACGTATGTAAGTTTCAGATGTTGATATAATTGTGAGGTTTAATTATCTTTCACTTACCAATGTCACTGAGCCACAATCAGTAATCACCTTCAGATTCAGTTGTGCTTTTGAAGTTGTTCATTGTAGGACTATTTCGCGAATAAAATAAGAATTTAAATGTAATTCCTCTAAATTTGGCTTATAAAAATGTAATCATTTTAATTTGTACTTAACCTTTACAAACAACCTTTTAAACAACAATCGTTCCTGGTGGTGCGGTGGTAACCATACTTGCCTTCTAAACCCTCTAAACCCAAGATCGCGGGTTCGATGCCGGGCCAGGACCGATTGATTTTTCGGGTGTAAAAATCCTAAGTATGACTTCCTTCGGGAGGGAAGTAAAGCCGTGGGTCCCGTGTCGTACATTTATGGCACGTTAAAAAACCTCAAGCCTGAAAGAAGAAGCCTCTGAGCAAAATTTGTCGGCCGTTTCACGCCCTGATTTGATATGGGATGCTGATGACCTGAGATGTTAATGAGCATCCGTAAATAATTTAAAAAAAAAAAAAAAAAAAAAAGGGCAACCTTGCGGCAGAAGAAAGCCGATTGACAGTGATGCCAATAGAAAAGAGAAAAATAGGAGTTTAGGACTATTTCATAAATAGAATAAGAATAAAGGTGATACATATATTTGAAATTCGCGCAGGGAATATTAACACTTGTTATACTTATGAATGTCTATTCTGTTTAGAAACCGTGAGACTGAAATGGACAAATGTCGACTATTACAATCGCTACCGTTCAAATTTTGTAATGCCAACTGAGGGAAACAAATACAGCATACAGTGTCTCCATTTTTTTCTGTGGTTTGGAATTTCTAATGATTAGATCAATTTGCACATTTGACGTATCACCAAAACGCTTTGAAGAACCCTTCATTTTGCGTTATGATTGTCCATAGTTCATGCTTTCAATATCTCACCACTGCCTCCAACAAACGTGGTCAGTGATGCGTGTTCAGGAAGTATATAGTGGAGGTATAGAGTTGGCTACACTGACCACAAGACAAGTGCACGTAGCATGATAAAATATATTTGATTGCTTTTTTTTTTCCCGATAATTTCACTCCGTAATCCGGCTGTGATTGGTCAAAATTCAATTTTTTTTTTCGTTTCATTGATCGATTTTAAGATAACGTCACATGAGTGAAATAGTCACTGTAAATGCAGCGAGAGATGTGGCCAAATCGATCTTGAAAAATGAATTTCTGCAGCTGTGAAAATTTATATTAAAAAAAGTATGTACATGTATTGGGATCTATTAGCTACGTGCTATAGACGGAAACACCTTCCACGTTAATGAGACTATCATTAGACCAGGTAATCCTGTTCCTTAAAGCGTAATATATTTTACTCTCGCTGTCTTAGCTACATTAAGCAATTAAATTGTGCAGATATTAAGGAACTATTAATACTGGTTTTTCATTACTACGTGATTAATGATTTGACAGGTTACTCTTTCTTCGATTATTAATGTTATATTAATAGAATCGTTTCCAGGAAGTAATATTACTTGCGATACAGCGAGAGAAGAAAAAAACTTTATAATAGCTTCAAGCAGTCATGTTTAAGTTCCACATCAATAGCCATAAAACAGGCGAAAAAGTACGATTTATCGTCACGTATAACGTATCTGAAGAAGATTTGCATATGTACGAAAGTAAAGTTAGCTTTTTAAAAACGCAATAAAACTTATATACAAGCTCAGTGCAGTTTTCGGCAATAATTTAACCTTTACAAGAACTGCGGGCGCCTAGATCCATGATCAATCTAGTTAAATCCGGGACGTCAAATAAAATTGCAGGCGCCCCTGGAAAACCTGTGTTTCAAGTGCTAAAACAAAGCAATTAACCGAAGTCATCTAAAAGGCACGAAAAACGGCGCCGTATTGGCACAAAGTCTCCACGGTCACGAGTAACAAGTACTTTCAATGCTCTTAATTTTACCAGTTTCATTCATATTGAGGTAAGAGTTTCAATATTTAAATATGCGACAGCTGCTTCTCGTATTCCTTTTCTTTCTTTAACACCTCGACCTTAAAATTGATTCAGGTACAAATAAACGCCACAACGTTCAGTGAAAGGTACACTCGCTAAGAAAATAAACTGAAGTTAGTTACGATATTTAACATATGATAGAAATATTTGTAAGTTACAAGAACTATACACAATGATCAAATAGCTGTTTTCTTTCCCATACACTAGCTTATATAATTTAAACTTTCTTTTATATTTTATAACGAAACTCTTTTTCCCTTTATTTGTTTGATTTAATATGACATGGTATAATATTTAGGTTTCAGTTCTATAGGCCGTTATTTGCGATATAAATAATATCTTACCGAAAATTTGACATTCGCTGCACATAACTATAGTAAGGATCAAGGAAATTTTAATTTCTTTTTTATATATTTTTTGCCCGTCATACCGACTTTCCCTAAATCCATGCATGAGAAAATAGTACATTTATACTGTTATAGTGCATTTGACAGCTCCACAGCACACTATTAATTGTTAAATAAAATATATTTACCAAAAACAATTTCAAAATTTTTATGCAATAAAATTTATCCAAAGCTAACAGGTTAAACAGTTGCTGCAAGACTTGATTTAAATTTGGTATTCCGCAATAAATGTCTAAAAGAGAGTGAGAAAGAGTAAGAGAAACAGAAACAGAAAGAAAGAGAGAGAAAAAGAAAGACGGAAGGAAGGAAGGAAGGAAGGAAGGAAGGAAGGAAGGTCGAATTCGTATGCCACCGGCAGGCAGCCATCTAGAAACTTCACGATGCAAATCTTATGTTGTAGCAAGAAAAATACCACGAGAAAACGATAAATGGGAAACTAAGAAGTCAAATTACGGCAATATTCTCTCCTTTCTGTGATGCGGGTGGACTTTCCTCTGTTCTTCAAATAGTCAAAGAGATATTTATCAGTGCCTGGCCAGAGGCCACGTCTTCCTGGCGGCGACCGAGCAGCCTTTTGTGCTAACTACTGGCTTCTTACGTCCGTTGTGGAACCTGTATTTGTAAAGCTAGCATGCGCAGGGAATTGGTGGGTTTTCCCACAAGCACTGGCACATTCCAAACATTCAAACTAGCCAATTATACAGCCCGGGGAATTTGGGATGTTTATTAAAAGAGTGCAAAAAAATTACCGTTTAACAGAATAGTATCGTAACCTTAAAATTCAATAAGAAAACATTTAGAAACGATATATAAATAGATTTATTGGGTGTTTATAAGCATCCTAAAATAAAAAGCAGCTGTAAAATTACTTAGTTATCGGATTAAAAACATTTATGGAATATATGTTATGAAATTATCATGCAAAGCGGATATTACCAATAAATAAAAGATCATAAATGTGTTGCTTCGGTGTTATAAGCGGGCCGAAAATATTAATAATTATTTCTCAGTGAAGACACAAACGTAGATGATCACAAAGATTTTTTTTTTTCCATATCGGGAAACGCTTCATTGAAGTTAAAAAATTTATTTTATAAAAGTATCTACAATAAATCGCAATTAAAAGTATCTGATAATATTTTTGCAACGGGGTGAGATTGAACAGATATTTTTCACCAGATACTTCTGAGAAATTAAATCTATACCGTTTAATATTAGCAACGATTTTTATGCTATAAAAATAAAACTATTGTCGTAGTAGAGGGCTATTAACGTTTAAAAACAGATAATTTTAGAACCGTTCACTGTGACCGCTCTACCGCCTTTACTTTTATTTATTTCATGTAACGTTTTTGTCTTACTTTGGATCTGTTACGTTTACTCTTTTTCACATACATGGTCATTCAATTATTTGATGACCAATTTACCGGTGGGGACTGCGTCGCAAGACTCGGTGGTGGCAGTTAAAAGACAGTCAAATAAAAACTAATGGATTTAAAATGTTATGTACTCACTCATGGTGGAACAGCTTACCCTCATTTTCCATACATTTCGGGCATCTGCTTTGAAATTACCCATTCCCTGCTTAATTCCCTTTCAGAAATAAACTGATATCTTGATGGATATTATTCTGAAGTTCGTCTAAATTGCATTATGAATCGCATTACGACTTGGATTTGAAAAACCTGTGAATTTCTCCCTTCAAATAATCCCCTGAAAGCTCAGAGGGCTCGCTATTGACGTAGTAAACATAAAGCTTAGTTGTGGAATATAATAATTAAGCTTAGTATTTGCCATTTAGTATTCTTAACACTTCGCCCTGGGATTAGACACGTGCTATTTCTTTCACTAATTAAAAGACACTGTCCGAATGCGTGAGATCCAAGGTCAACGTAACAGTGCAGTAAACCCCACTAGCCGGCCCCGACTTTTGTAACTCGACTGGACTAGACAAATGACTTATCGGGCGATGCAATTTCCCGCGGCGTAGAACATATAATTGAATGACCCGATATTATGTAAATTAATCTGAGATTTAGACTCTTCTGCAAACAAGGAAATAGCTCTGAGCGGAATGTAGCACCTTCAGCGGCCCCATTCGAGCACAAAAACTACAAAATATGTAGAAAGCAATGCTTTGTCTAGATTCCTCATTGAACAAAAGTCCATTTAAATTTGAATGACCCTCGTATATAAGAAAATCAGCATAACAAAGAAAAAATGCAAAAATGTAATAAATAAAATGCAAGAAATTACATAGATAATGCCATCTAGTCATAGTGAGTTTTGGGCAATAACAGTAACTCGGGACTAGGAAGAAAAATGTCGAGAGGGCGCGGCCAGTGGTAGTTTGGTGGGAATATGTGCAGGGGAGCGATCCAACGGATACTTCTGCAATGGTCGTTCCATCGCCAGCAGCGCTATGTCTGAGCAAGCGGTTGCACTGTCCATTGTGCAGCTGGTTATTGTCCGTTTTCTAACCAAAGAAGGAGCCAAACCGACCGGGATTTTGTCCAAACTTTGGGCACAGTTTAAAGAAACTACGCTTCACGATGCAATGGAAAATGAAAGCCACTTCGTCCACGACGAGTTCACTCAGGACAACATTCGGGACCTAGTGAAAGGCGATCGACGTCTAAGTGTGCACGAAATCGCCTCAGAGGTGCCCACAAGTTGTGGAAGAGCACGCACCATTCATTCTTTCTGGAGTATTAGGATTTCGGAAAGTGTCGACGAGGTGGGTCCCTCTCCTCTCCTCTCTCATGAACAGAAAAATGTTCGTAAGGCATCAGTCAGAGGTTTCTCGATTGGTCTGAGGAAGGTGAGCAGTTTTTTGACCCGAATTGTGACCTGTGATGAGACATAGGTACACCATTACACCCTCGCAGACAAGAGAATGAGTATGGAGTGGAAAAGAATAGGAAGGTGTTCTGGTCAAGGCCAAAACTTGCCTATAAGTCGGAAAACTTCTTGTACACGTGTTTTGGGACCCTAAATGCTTGTTGCTCATCGATTTCCTTCACGAACACAGGACTGTGAATGCGGCATATTACTACAAAATGTTGGACGACGTGAGAACCACCTATTGTAACAAAAGATGTTGGCAACCTGTAATGTCCTGCTTCTGCATGACAACGCGAAGCCACACAAACAACAATATGCCGGGATCAATTAAGGAAAACTCACTGAACACCCCTAGAACCTGTAAGGAGGGTTTACAGACCCGATTTATCCTCTTGTGATTACCTATGTTCGAGTCATTGAAGAAGGCATTGGGACGGAAAAAATTTAACCACAATGAGAAGTTGAGCACTTTGTGTGTAATTTGCTGTTGAAGCGCCCATTTTCTTTCTTCGATGAGGGAATAAAGAAACGACCCATTTGGTAGAGAAAATGCATTTCTGTTGAAGGAAACATTAGAAAAGTAATATCATATTTTTTGTAATGGAATATCGCAATTAAATTTCTTTTTAAAAAATCATGTTTATATTTGAATAACCCTTGTATTTACCTATGTAGTAACGGGTGATATCGCCCTAAGTAGTGGAACATTATTATAACTAATGCCAACTTTGATCTGATATTTATGGGGCATAAAAAGTAGAAATAAAGGGATATATCTAACTAGAAGCTATCAGAGCATTTTGCAAGTAAAATACGTACTTTTTTATTTCTTAGACTTTATAAAATCTAATTAAAGTGAATTAATCAACAATAATGTATTTTCACGTTTCACGCATGCATCGCACGGAAAGAGAAGGAAAAGATCCAAGATCCAAATAGCATTTGCGACTTCGGTGCATTCTTCGCTTGAAAGAAAACCAAATTGGGTTGAAACCGCCTTGTGCCAAAGGATTCAGTTACAGAATTTCTAGAGGATATTTCCAGACAGGGTTTGTTGCCTGTCTAGACCACCATGGCGACCCGCATGCATACGGCGTCACTACCCCACGCTCGCCCTTATCCATTCCGTGAAATTTCTTTTCTTCTGCCTTCCAGTGCGGGCTCGCTCGTAGCTAAGGTTTTTGTCCTCCAGACGCTATAATGCATTCCATCTCCAGGGTCATATTAATTATCCCAGCTGAACTGAACTGGTTAACGGAGTCTTGCTCTCGGCGTGAACTGTTACACATTGTGCTGCTCGACCAAACACAGTTTTGGCCAGTAAGGTTCATAAAAACCTGGCGCAGCCTGCTGGTAACAAAGTATGTGTTTGCAATTCTCTTTTCAGTAGAAATCTTGAAATATCGCATTGCGAAAGTACTATCGATAGCATTAATTTTACTGGCTTACGAATTTTAAGGGCATTTTGCCTATTTTATTCGCTTACTGGGCCTTTTCCCATTTTGAGACAGTTTTTACAGTTTAAATTCGGAGCATCCACCACTTCTAAATAGCTCGTTTTTATTTTTAAATTAGAATATTAATACTAGTGCCAAATAAATTAAAACGCTCCTAATTCAGTACAAAGCATTTCTCAAATTCATAAGGACAATAAATGAGGCAAATTTTTCTATTATTGGAAATCTATATTTTTTCCTCCGCACAAAGACAGAGTAAGTACTTTCCTAGGAAGCCATGTGCTTTTGTTTACACGTCATTTCTTTAAAGGCTCACGAAGTATAGAAGTAATTAAGACAATAATTTAATTACTAAGCTTCTCGTTAGAGTATGTCACACTATACGAGGTGGTATCCAGAATATTCGGAACTTGTGCTGCCATCTGGTCAAAAACTTACTTTGAGACTAATGACCGCCATCACCCTCGAAGTAGTTCCCTTCCACACGTATTCACCGGTTTCAGTTATTCTGCCATTTTCCAAGTGCATTTTGGAAATCATGTTCTTTGAGGGTATTTAGCACAGACAGCATTTCTTCTTGAATCCTCTCAATTGTGTCAAACCGACGTCCTTTCAACTTGATTTTCAGTTTGGGGAATAGAGCGAAGTCGCAGGGTGCCAAATCAGGTGAGTACGGTGGGTGGGGGACAACCGTCATGTTGTTTTTCGTCAAAAAGCTCCTGGTGATCAAGGAATTGAGACAGGGCGCATTATCGTGATGCAACAGCCAGTTCCCTTGTCACAAAGTTCGGACCGTTGTCTACGCACATTTTCATGGAGCCGTCGCAAAACGTCACAGTAGTACGTGGAATTCACTGATTGATTTGGTGGGACCAAATCTTTGTGCACAATCCCCTAGGTACCAAAGAAAACGAAGAGCATGCTCTTGACTTTGCTCTTCACTTGTCTCGCTTCTTTTGGTCTTGGTGAGCTCGGGCTCTTCCACTGGGAGGATTGTTATTTTGTCTCAGGGTCATAAGCGTAGATCCAGCTCTCGTCGCCGGTGATGACCCTGGACAAGAAGGTTGGGTCATCGGATACCGCCTGACGAAGCTCCGTGCAAACTTCAACACGCTGCGCCTTCTAATCAGCAGTCAGGATCCTTGGCATAAATTTTGCGGCTACACGATGCATGTCCAATTCATCAGTTAAAATTCGTTGGTATGTCCCATAACCAATTCCCACTTCATGAGCAAGGTCTTCAATGGTTCGACGTCGATCCTCATGAACGAGGTGTTGAACTTCGGAAACAATGTCAGGAATTGTACAGCTGACGGGCCTACCGGTGTGAGCATCGTCTTCAATAGCTGTACGGCCGGCCCTGAACCGAACATTCCACTCAAACACACGTGTAAGGCTCATACTTTGTCCCCCAAATACTTGTTGAATCATTGCGAGGGTCTCCGTAGCATTTTCCCCGAGATTTGCACATAATTTGATGCACACTTTCTGTTCTAATCTTGGATCCAACGTCGCCACACACTACACACAGAATATCATGAAAAGCACTATAGAATCTCAAAACATCTACCCAGCTGCACGAAACTTCAAACACTCACTCATCAGATGTGCTAGTGTTGCCACCAAGCGGTACAAAACTCTGCTGCAACTACTGTCGAGATAGCAGCACCAGTCCCGAATATTGTGGATAGCACTTCGTATGATGCTAAAACTGTGCTGATTGTCACTAAGGAACTTGCCGCTAAATAATCGTATCGTGGAAATGTGCCGTTATAATTTTTACCGTTGGCAACACCTCATATAAGTAGTCGCCTACACATTCTTATCGTTTAGTTTTGACATCTTCTGATAATTTCTTACGTCATATACAAGACGGAGAATTATCTGAATAGTTCACTCCATACACTTCGTTTCGGGGTGTTGATATTATGTTGCTCAATTATGGACTCACTGCTAAAGAGCTTGTTTCTACAGGAGATCTGAGTTTACTTATAGCAAGCTGTGTATACCTTAGAAAAGACAATGCATTCGTATTTTAAAACTGAATTATGAATTACTATACAAAGTTGTTTTGTAAATAAGTGTTGTTTTATGCAATTCAAACAATTTGCAGGGCTCGAATTTTCATTAGCGTTCTATATCAGCATTTACCGTTTATCGTCTTGCCTCCTACACCCAAGATCGAACCCGGCCAGAACCGATGGATTTTTTCGGGCTTAAAAATCGTAAGTATGATGGCTTCCTTCGGAAGGGAAGTAAAACCGTGGGTTCCGTGTCGTACATTTACGGCACGAAAAAGAACCTTAAGCCTGACAGAGATGCCTCTGAGCAAAATTTGTCGGCCGTTTCACTCTCTGAGTTGAATGGGACGCTGATGACCTGAGATGTTAAAGAGCGTCCATAAATAAATCAATCAAACCGTTGATCGTGTTTAATTCACATAAGAACTTTAAGTTGAATAGCAGCCAGTGGGCTGGCACTGTGTGATCGTGGTTTGGAAAGTTTTCTACACCAACGTCTGATATGGGACTCCAACCATTTGGGGAGGGACTTCAACGGCGTCGGGGTACTCTATGTGGAAACATGTCGTTCAGTGTCTCCCTCACTCATACCTTCCACCTGAAGGGTCCCCATAGGAGGCGTAGGCACAAACGACCAGCCGTTGAGCAAAGCTTAAGTACCGAACAATCCAATCTAACGGTGCCAATACAGTTATCATTGCCTTGATCGTTTCACTATTGGGGTGTATATTAGGATCAGAAATAGGCGAATCAGGAAGATGGAAATGCGGCCAATCCGGTGCAACAAATTCCGAGAACTGGAGCTAAAACCGATAGATATAAATATTGATCACGTTTCCTCATTCTTCTTGCCATCCAGTTGTTAGCTTACTACACTATTATCTTTCCAAATCTGTGTATTTTAACATGAGAAGCAATAAGTTTCATTAACATTTTATTAAAGTACAGTTTCACAGTTTTAAGAAATTAAAGCATTTCAGTAATAAGAAATGCACACTCCTATATTTGTACTATTAAAGGAAAGAGGTGTTACATTGTTTGGCATTTATAAAAATTACTAATATATATGAAATTCGCGAGTGCCGTATTAGATTCGGTGAGTTTTATGGTATCAATAGTTTCTGTAACTCCTCTTTCTTCTCTCGACAAAATATTAGTTTTAGATTTCGTTTACGTAAAGTGTTTCTCATGCGCGATACTAGAATTCTAAATGTAAATACCTCCAATCGGGAGGATATAATATATGTATTAATATTCCGTTTCCAACAATAACTGGAAGACCGCCATTGTACTGGAATATTTGTAAGATTCTGCGATGACGGAAAACAATACAATCCATAGAAACCTAGACTCTCCCTTGCTATTGGCACTGGAATGCCGGCAAAATTGCTGGAATTCCCAGTTGCGAGGAGGCAGCAGAAGACTGGTCCAACGGAAATACCACAAGGGATGAAGATGGTACACATAAGCTCATAACTTGTGGACTGTAAAATCGAATGAATGACTGCAGAACAAAAGCATTCCAACTTGCGCTCTCAATTAGATAGCAAAGCGTGACTAATGTCTTGTGCTTAAAAGGTAAAGCTAGGCATATGCTTTGTAGTTTCGAAATGGTGAATTAAAATCTTCTGTATGAGAGCCTGATCTTGTCAAGTAATTGTCAGAACGGCATACTGCTTTTTAGCTACTGGCTGTTTGTTAAATGCATTTCTGCATTGGGGTCATGTTGGATTTCTAATTTAGAAAATCTAATGTCTCTTTCTTACAATTAGTTTAAACGATGAATGACCACAAATGAAATATATGTATATTTATAAAGTCTACTTGCGATATGTATAAATGAACATTATTTAGAGTTTATGAACTATATAATTTATATTATACATAGGGTGATCCAAAAGTTTCAAATCATTTTCCAGAATGGCTTTACCAAAGTTAATGAATTACGATTACAGGTGCCCTCGTGTATCATTTAATAGAGTTCAACTTAACACCCTTTCCATTACACAGCTAGTGTACAATGACTCTGAAATCATCATGAAGTATGATGGGTGTAATTGCTTCTACTGTTCCATAAATGCGTTGTCTTAGTAGAAGAACATCAGGAACCTATGTTTTGTACAGCATACACTTAATAAAATCCTAAAGGCAAAAACATCTGTGTCAAGTGGAGATAACATGGTGCCCATTGTTGCGGTCAACCTTTACCTATTAACCTGTTCTTAAACATGTTTTAGAGTGGCGCACATTAATTCTGAAATGAGGTGCAGCGCCAACTTGCTAGAATAGCACGAGGCTTAACACAAGATGTGGTTACAAGTAACTATTTTTATTTTAATGGTGTTTAACGCCCGTTTTAATTACTGAGGCATCACAGGCAGTGACCTGGTGATACATGAAATGAAGTGATTGATTCGGGAAGATTTTTTTTTTTTTTTTTTTTTTTTTAATGAAGGAAACGTTCCAGGGCTAAGTTTAGAGTACCTCCCCGGCATTTACCATTTTGAGGACTGAGGAAAACCTGGAAAAAACCTGTCAGGAAGGACGGTCCTGGCGGGAATCCGCTCACGAGTTCGCGCCTTAACGACCTCGGCCACCCTTGGCGGTATAAGTAACTGTGAGCTCAATAAACTTGAAGAAGCAGTATATTTATTTTTTTTTTTAACTGAACCAGTAGAAAATCAGCTTTTGGAGAAACTCTCTGTTAATCATTGGTACTATGTGCCCGTCCTTGTTTGACGTTGTAACGGAGGGTCTCGAATAATTAGCATCAATTCGTCATGGCACGTACAATTTATGAACTGCCTTTAATGAAACAGAATCTGTATACGCTACGGATAAACACAACAGGGAAGAAGGCAAAATTATATTCCTGCTCGATTGGCTCCATGAAAATGGGCTGTAAAATCGTTTACCATATATTTATTGGCATTAACTTGTCCCCCCCCCAAAGGACTAATTATTTCCTTTATACACTTGCTGAGCCGAATTAGGTTTCCCTTTTTGAATTATGAATTTACTGTTTACAAAGCTGGAATCGTAAAATTTCAATAATTACATGCATCAGCTGTATGTGAAAGATGCCGAAGAGATTGTTTAGGATAATTTTCTAATAGAAAGGCAATGTCTTCCATGGTTTGATTAGAGAGTATTTTTTTCCTCTTGGTTTCATTCCCTATTATAATTCCTATTTACAAAATTGATTCGGTAAACTGCTGCCAACAGCCTATGGTGTCTCAATAGTAAAAACGGGCGTTAAACACTATTAAAAAAAATCACTCTATTCATGATATACATATGCACCAAGGAAGCTTAAAATATTTACTGAATAGCTATGACCTTGTGATTGACAAGATATGTTAGCCATAAATAGCATTATACACGTTCCATTTAAAATATGCACGTTCGTCTGGTGCAACTTCAATTGACAGTGATGGATTACGCGAAAAGTTTTGTATACTGTCCAGCCAGAGGCTGGAAACTTTATCGTGCTAAGAATACGCCTATAAGTTTAAGTTATGCAAGTTATAAAAGTTATCCGAAGGAAACAGTAGATGTAATTTGTACAATATGACAAACTACGATGAGGGAATACCTCTCTCTTTGCTGAAGCAGTCATACAGAACTGTTTATTCACAGGAAAATGGAAGAAAGGGGCCAGTGGCTGAAAAAAATATCTTAAAGAATGACGAATGGATCAATTCATGTAGAGAATGACTCCATCAAATGATTTAACGTTGAAATGAGCAGGCAATCAGTTTCCTATAAACAATCCGATGTGTGTCTTTGATAGCTGAGAGATATTGCAGAACATATTCAACCGTGATTCAAGGCGACAACTTCATTTGCAGCCAGACTGGACATCTATTTAGTTTCTGGATTTGCGTCGTTCTCGTAGAAATTTTTAACTTTGTTGTATATCCTCTTGTTGGTCTGCCTAAAAGGTCTATTATAAAAACTTGTCTATCCATAACTACGAGCGATGTTCAAACACGTATGATCATAATTTATCACGCAAAAATTTAACTTTGCAATATTTTGTTAGCTTAAAGCGAAATGTACACGTGGTACCAGTTGCATTGTTTCACTTTCAGTTCCCGCCTGCGGGAGGTGCGCATGCTGAGACAGCAAAATGCGAGACACAGGACGAACAATATGCTGGTTTGCAATTCTGCTTTCGCCTCAACAAATCTTAGCCGAGGTCTTCGAAATGTTACAGGAGGCCTATGGATAGTTTGTTCCTCCTTATAGCACGACGCGAACATGGTTTAAAATATTTCAAGGAAGAAATCAATACATTTTAAAGAAAAGTGGAAACAGCGTTCCAGTTTATGATCTAACGAAATAAAACATTAACACCGCTGCTGCACCGTCAGAGAGGATCATCAAATAACATTAAAGACCCATTCAGAAATTCTGAAACACTTATTGGGTGCCACCCATATGTTAATAACTGTGCCGATTTCCGAACCAAAGCACGTTCGCGTGCAGTTGAAAGATGTTACAGGAAGATGAGCAGTTTCATTCAAAGGAAATCACTGCTGATGAAACCTGGCTACATCATTTTGATCCTGAGAGCAAACAGCAAAGTTCAGTGTGGAAATTTCTATCATCGCCAAAATCAAAAAAGCAAAAAAGTTTGCTAAAAAACTTTGGTTATTTCATTTCTCAACATTCAAGTGGAATGCTGCACCACGATAACGCACATTGCACTTTTTGTTGAATATCTCACAAAAGTCATAGCAAAATGTGTTTCCTTACCATCTCTATAGTGCACCGCCACAGGTAGCAGAGGACTCGTGAGTGAGAGGTCTGGGGTTCGAGTCTTACAAGGACCGTCCTCCCCAAGGACTTTTCCTGAGTCCTCATAAATGGCAAATGCCGGGGATGTACCCTAAACTTAGGCCGGGAACGCTTCCTTCCTTATAAAAAAAATTCTTTCCCAATTTATCATTTCATTTCATGTCATCAGTGTCCACCACCTGTGGTGCCTCAGTAGTTAAATTGCGCGTTAAACACTATTTTAAAAATATCTATAGTTTCGATTTAGCACTACTTGACTTTTTCCTTTTCCCCAAATTGAAGAAACAATTCGTGAAGCAGTGGTGTAGGCTGCGGGGGTGATTCTGAAACTCTTGTCAAAAAATTGTTTCCAGCTGTCATTGAAAATTGGTAAAACTTTGGGACATATTCAGTAATTCATTAATCCAATGAGGCCTACTTTGAGAAGGATTATGAAAATTATGTGGATGAATAAAGCAAGATATGGTGTCAAAAATATATATTATTGTTTACTGAACTGCTATATCAAATACAAATAGTGCTTGGGTCACTAGGAAAGTATTGCAATGTCACTTTCCTTTCCTGATCTTTTCAAAAAGTTTCCTCCACACTTAACAAGTTGAAACCAGTTCCACAATTTTCCTTCTGATAGTTTTGCACACACCTCTTCCATACCGCCAGATCATCCCCAATCGTCTTAAAAAAGCTGCCTTGGATCTCATTCTTTACTTCAGAAAATATTTTAAAGTTACCAGGGTTGATCCATAATTTTCCGGCCTCGCCGATAACGATTATCCCCCTTCACAGAACGCTTATCTAGTGTCATACCTTATCTGTTAAGTAAAGAATTGCAGCTGTAACTTCCACTCCGCTGTATTTAGTTGTTACATAAAGAAGGCTATGCGTAGAAGATTATGACAAGTTCAAAATGGAGGGCGCGAGCTGTTATTAAGTTCTTAACAAAAGAAGGACTTACTCCAAATGAAAATAAACAGCGATTCGACGGTATATATAGGGAAGCACCCCCCTCATAATCTACCCTAAAATAATGGGCCAAACTTTTTCGAATGGATCAAGAAAGCACTGAAGACGAAGAACGTGCAGGTCGGCCCTTGGAGGTGCTCACTCCTGAAAACATCGCTCGCTCTTGTGGAAGAAGAAGGAGAAATTGTGGAAGACCGGCGGCTCAAAGTTACAGCAAGGATCAGCTTTTCTAAAAACAACAGTCCTTCGAGCTATTCGTGAACATTTAAACATGAATAAGGTTAGTGCAAGATGGGTGCCTAGACTTCTTTCCTCAGTACAAAAGCAGCAACGTGTCATCTGTTGTCAGACATTTTTGGAGCTCTGCCGTAACAACGAGAGAGGAGTTCCGGACCATTGTTACAGGAGATGAAACTGTGGTCCTCTACTATGATCGCTTGTCCAAAAGAGAATCACTGGAGTGGGGTAAACCTGGCGAAGCAACGCCTCTAAAGGCCAAAGAAGATCATAGCCACAATCTTTTGGGACCGTGAAGGAATACTCTTCATTGATTACAAGAGAGGAACACCACAGCAAATGGGGAGAACTATGCTGGCCTACTGCACACGCTCTACGTACTTCCATTAAAGAGAAAAGACGAGGAAAGCTGAGTGGTGGTGTGCGCCTTCTTCACGACAACGTGCCGGTGCACACAGCTCTTGTTACAAAGGAAGCTATGAAGAAATGCGGCTGCAAGGGGATCGACCATCCACCCTACAGTCCAGATAGATCCCAGGGACTATATCCTCTGCTCAAAACTCAAGAAAGACCTCCCAGGAAGAAAATTAAGTGTGACGAAGAAGTGGTGGATGCTGTTTATGCCCATTTTGCAACAACACTTCTGACTATTTGGGGGGGGGGAGGGGGAGAATTAAAAATGTTAATTCAATGAGTGAGAAGTGTATTGCAATAAAGGGTAACTATATTGAAAAGTGAAATATATTTTTGTCTTTATCATACCTAGAAAATGGTTATGCCGGAAACTTATGGATCCACCCTCGTACATGGAACAAGGAACGAGTAGCGAGGATGAATAAGCACAGCCAGTCCCGAGTCGACAAGAAACGTAGATATGAAGTTGGCGAGGCGAGGCGCTAACGTGGTGCAGGTAAGTGTTGAGCCCTGGATGACCTGAGGAACTGTACCGCTTTGCAGTCACTGGTTATTGAACTTCAAGCACAACTTGCACAAGGATACGCTTTATACTAAATAAAAATTCAATGGTGGTCTTCTTTACTGACCTTGACTTACAATAGTGCAGCCACGACTAAAAAATATTCAATTTTTTTTGGGGGGGTGGTGGTGAAGGGGTCTCTTTGTGGGATCTTCGTTATAATACAGCCATGTTTCGTCAGCTATTCTATCTTCAGTTACTGATTCTGAGGGCTGTCCGGAACTAGGATAGTCTTTGAGTTAACATTTTTATGCTATTGAAATATTTCTATTAGATGCGGTCAATGTTCTCAGAGTACATGAGCCATATCCTTAAAATGCTACTCAAACACTCAATCCAAGGTTAAAGCTGTAATGCAGAATTGCTTGATATTCTTGTTTAGATCACTCTGACATCTTGCAATAACTCAGCTTCGACTGCTCAACTTAATCCTTTTATATGTCAAGAATTTTGAAATATAGGACACAAGTCCTGGCATTTTATGAAAAAGAACTTCCAAGATGAACTTCTCAAAGGACGTTAGTTACAAATATTTATGAATTTCAGGAGACACAAAATTTTCACATTGGTTATGGGGATATTAATTATTTCATTAAACTCTTTCAATTAATATCCACATAACCAATACTGTTTTAAACGTTTCTTTTTCAAATGTGATACATAAACATACTATTCTACTGCAATTATCGAATTTTACTCTTATACTGGATCAGATCTCCGAAAGCTAAGACTAGATGTGTTTACAATTGACTTAACGACATTATGTTAAGCTTTTAACGCCGATTAATGAAAATAATTAAACAAACGAGTTCAGGATGTGTTTGCACCTAAAGATACGAGAGTGAATTAAAAGTAGTGTTTTTATTTTACCGCTTGTGAGTAGTACGGAGCGAGACACGCTTTTGTGGGTTTCAGGAATGGGGGAAACCGTTCGCCTCGCACAGCTATTTCCTTTGTCAGTAGCATCATGTCCGCGCAAGAGGTACACTCGTCCATTCGCATCGCAACATTATCAAGCTTTTGAAGTTATAGGGCATTAAATCGCTCAAAAATTTGCAAAGACCAAGAGTACAGTCTAAGACATAAGCGTATGAGTGGCACGAAAGTTTCACAACATTAAAGTCACATATGTCGACCTGAAACCGAGCGTCACAGAAACAAACATTTGGGTCGTTCGGGACCTTACCGATTATGACTGAGGTTATGATAGTTTATGCTTAATGCTTAAGAAATAGAAATCCTCCTTGGTTTCGCACAGATGGTCGCGCAATGTGCGAGTCTCCAGTGTGTTATTGCGCTAACCAAGAAATAGAAACCCTCTTCTAATTTCGGACAAACGGTCACGCAATGTGCGAGTCTTCAGTATATTATATAACCAAGCACGACAACTGAGCAAACTTCGGTTTGTAATCCTAAGCTTATCAACAAATCTTTTTTATTCCCGATATCGTGGATCTTATACAAGCTTTTAAAATATTCAAAATTAGGAACAGCCTTGTGGGCCATAACATGCGGGAGCTCAGCAACACAATGTTCCGGAAATTGTTCGAATTTCCACTCTAATATTGCATCTTCAGTTTTAATGACAATGAACATTTCATATAAAGTGTTTTCCATGTTAAGATACCTTTACCTGAGGAAATTTCCAGTATATACTACAAGAGGAAGCGAGGTTCTAGATATCATATCAAACTAAACAGTTCATTTTGAGGTTTGTGTTTTTGAAACGTCAGAAAAACTTCTGCGATCCCAATAAAAAAATCTTTAGAACCTCAAGTTGCATGAGAAATGCGCTTGGGAACTAATGGCAGTAAACTTTGCAATCCAGTTTAAGTCACACCACTTTCTTCTCTTTTCTTTTTGGAAGTGGTAACTTTGCTTCGAGTTTAATCTGAAAGCAAAGTGAACTTTCCTTTGCTACAAACCAACCACTATAAAAACAGGTTGACAAAGGCAATTTTCCCTTCTTCCAATGACTTCAAACTCTCGGGCACAGAAAATTCATTAGTGAGAAACCAATATTGGAATTCAAAAGAGATGGAGCCGAAAAGCCACTTTCCTTCGTGATCTACCGTGACTTCGGCTCTGGTCGCGATACCTTGAATAAGATTTGATAGATGCGTTCTGTTGAGTGAACTTACACATGGTTTAGATGTATTCTATATAATTGTAATTAATAGTAAAATATGCATCTTATTGTTTTTATTATGTATTCATTTCATTATTTATCGTTCACAATTGACATCCTACGACTATCGCTGAAATATTTAGGATATAAGATTAATTACGAAGAAGTCTAAGGAAATACTACAATCACAAGCATATTAACAAATATGAAAATAAAAAAGAAACCCCAACAAAGTATCATACAGGAAATTTTAAATTAGACATAAAATAAATGAAATTTAAGGATGGCTACCTCGCTATTTTTCTGTCAATCGGGGGGGGGGGTAGATTGGGCTGCCACGAATGAAAATAGTGGAACATAATAACAAATCCAAGTCTGTCAATGTCAAAAAAAGCAGACTATTGTAAAAGTAATTGTGGATATGTGTGTAAAAGACAAGAAGTTGTAAGTTGGTGTGCTGAGGGGTACTCGTGATGGAAACTCAATTCTTTCCTTGCCACAAATGAAACCTTTTCCGTACTACATCACAATGACATCTAAGAACGTTTCCTTATTAACAGGAATGAATTCGAAATGACTTTGCATATATTCTTTTAGTCACAATCGATCAACTACAACGCCTGCGGAGCTGGGAACATATAGAGAGCAAGACAGAAGTTGCCTAAACAGCATGGTGGAACCAGACAAAGAACAGGTAAAGTGCAGTTTCTTTTTGACTCTACTAGTATAATATCCGTTTTTGTGCAAAATTCTGTCTAAATTCGCTACCAACGTTCGGGACACTGTAGGGGAAATCTTTTGTAAAACTTGCTTCTGTATGGTTGCTTCATTATCTATAATAACACAAATAAATTGCGGGGGGTTATTTTAGTGCGGCACGAACAAGACATCTCAGCTCTATTGGGCTTTCGCACCGTCTCGCAGGCGAGTTAACATATCTCATAATTCAAGGGAGCATATGGTTCATGTGTTATATATAGCATAAAGTTCAAAGAAAAGAAATTGTGTAATAATCTAATTGGATGCTGTTTAGTGTTTTGTGTGTGTTATAGCATCAAAAGGGTCGAGACGGTTAGAGACTAGTAAGAAAAATTTTGAAACACTTAGCAAAACAGCTGTGTCAGCTCGTAATGTCAAAAAACCTAGAACTGAAGCCCTTAAATTCGTGTTAGTCCCCAAACTAACAGCAGCAGATGTGAAATTAAGAATTAATGTTTGTAGGTGGTTTCAACAATCCGTTAATGAAGGAATAGCCGGCTCCTTTGTTAATTTTCTTTATCGACGAGAATTTCTTTCATGTGCATTAACACCCGAAACATCCGCTAAACACTGGAAGTTCATCTCAATTAATTAAAAATAGGAGTGTGGTGTGCAATGAATGCATAAAACGCTATTGGGACTATTTTTCTTTTACGGTATAATGAACTCGAAAAGACAAATAAGTTTTCATACTCAGCACTTTTGACGAATTGACAGGATAAGAAAGTCGGTCCTGGTGATGTAGTGGTTACCATACGTGCCTCCTAAACCCAAGATCGCGGGTTCGAGCCCGTCCAGGAACGATGGATTTTTAGGGCGTAAAAATCCAAAGTATCGCTTCCTTCGGAAGGAAGTAAAGCCGTGGGTCCCGTGTCATACATTTACGGCACGAAAAAGAACCTCAAGCCTGAAAGAGAGGACTCTGAGCAAAATTTGTCGGCCGTTTCACGCCCTGAGTTGAACGGGACGCTGATGACCTGAGATGTTAAAGAGCGTCCATAAATAAATCAATAAAAAAAACAGGATAATAAACAAATTATGTGTGCTTTACACCAGGCAACGCCACTGCATATACACGGTGTCTACACCCAAAAAGAACATCTTCAAAAATACATAACATTTATTCAGGTATTGTTGGAAAGGGTAAACTTTCTACATTAGCAGTGTATATTTATTAGGTTAGTTTGGGTTTAGTATAATTTTAAAATGGGAAAAAAACATCATTTTCAGAGACAATTTATTATTTCGAAAAATAACTGAATACCGGTAATTAAAATCAATAAATTTGTTTTCAAATAATTAAAATTGGGAATTATGCTCTATGTGGTCATTTTATGTCTGAACAATCGTCCATGGGTGTATTGTCTCAAAAAAATATTCAGCCAGTCCCAACAATAAAGATTTGTTTTTAAATATTTAGTATTGCGAATTCTTTCTTGTAGAAAAGGCCTTTTGCAGTTGACTTCACACATTATAGTCCATAGACTTTAGATTTTGACTACAGGGTGATCATAAATTTGATGCTATGAAATAAAATATTGCACACTTAAGATGGAGCATCCTCACTGAGCGCACTTATTAGCAATCAGACGGCGGCTGATAAGTTGTCATATTCACGCAAATGCTTATCTTCGTTTCTTAAGCGATCCCATTATTTGCTAAAAGAGAATAAATGAAGATGATTGCGCAACAAAAGACAACGCCTAGTAAACTCATGTAAAATGATAATGGTTTACTGAGCAAAAAAGAGGGATTTTTACACTGCGTTGGCAAATAAATAAGCATGTCTAATAAATTGTAACTACGTATTAAGGTGTTTTTCCAATCTAAAAGGACTGGAAACTTTGCCTATGAAATAAATATTCATGTGCAATCATTAGAAACTGAAATATGAATGTTTAAATGTTACCCCCCCCCCCCCACATCCAGTTCACTCTTTCAATAATTGCGATTCGTTTAGTCTTCGGTCACCGTGTTTTGTGGCCTGTTTGATCCCCCTATATGAATTCATGCTATTATTATCTATGAGGAAAGAGTGAATACAATGACTGTTTCATGAAATTCTGTAACAAAACATAAAGCTTCAAAAGAGAAATATATTGAGGTTATGGTCGGTTGACCACCCTAATACCGTTCTTGTGTGGGCGTAATGATGCGGGAAACGGCTAGGCGAATAACCTTGCCATAACAGCTAACCTTATCAACTTATTCAGAAGTTCCCAGTTTCTTGTGTAATTTAGACGTGGTGTGAATGGTGAATAACAACATCCAATCTCTGCACTATTCCGTCATGACGGAGAATCCATGTGCCGTATGGTTTTTAAAGTAGTCAATAGGAAGTATAAATGCTAACAGCCGTAATGGAATTATTTTCCAACAATGTCACACAAGATATCTTTAATTGTTATTCATTTTGTTTATTTATGGATATTTTTTAACATCTCAGGTCATCAGTGTCCTATTCAATTCAGGGCGTGAAACAGTCGATAAATTATGCTCAGATGTCTCTTCTTCCAAGCTTGAGGTTCTTTTACGTGCCGTAAATCTACGACACGGGACCAGTGCTTTACTTTCTTTTGAGAGAAGCAATAAAAAGATTTTTAACGCCCGCCATCGGCCCTAGCCCGCGATCTTGGGTTTACGAGACTAGACCACCAGGATCAACAAGATCTCTTTAAGGTCATGCATAGCAAATGCAAAACAGACAATGGTCCTGTATAAAATTCCATGTTTAGACAGTTCCCACTTCATTGCCAGGCAGTTTATTGGCGAGGTTACCAACTTTCAGTCACTGTTACGATTCTAATTTTCTGAATGAACGTTATAATCTGTGGATGTTGTACGGTGAGGTTATTTGAGTTTCAGGCCTGCAGAACGAGGCTGCATATTGAGATGCCAATCGTCTTCATGTGCAGGCAGCAGTTTGTAGTTAGTTTTGAGGGAGGATTTGTCCCTGAGTACTTGTTCATTCGTGTATCACTCCGTGCTTTCATTGTGTAAAATATGTGCTAGTTGTTTTTCGTTAAATATGTTTCACTACATGTGAAACGCATTTCTGTATAGAAGTGGTAAGACAATTAGCATGAAAATATCGTGTTTCAGGCAGAGAACGGCCTAGATTTTTCCTGCAGTTGCCAAATATTCCATATGATCTTTCAGAGTGTTATAACTGCGAAAAGGTCTGGTCAGTTGAGACAACAGTGTCTCGAATGGGAAGCTGCCAGAGATGTGGAGATGTTTGGCAAGCTTAGAGTTGAGATACCGACCGGTGTTGACATGGCCGAAGAGACTTGTCTTGCGTTTCTTTACCGATGTCTTCACCTGACCCGACCCTAATTACTTTTAATTAATTTTACCACGATGTACCTGAGGATAGCAACTTAGAGTTTCTCTGGCTCACTTTCGACATCCTTTCTAAATCGTTTCACCGCTGCATCCGATGCGCGCTTGTTTGCAATGTTTATTTAAAGGACCGTGTTTGATGCCGCAATTTTGGGCTGATACGCTCGATTTCACACGTCACTGTTGCAACCTTGGGCTCGGCCAAGATCAATGTAACGTTTCACGCTTTGGAAAGAGAAAAATTACAAGTATAGCTTTCTTCCCAGCTACGTTATTAATCCCCTTTCGCATCGCAAATGATCACGCATACCGAAAGGATTCTCGTTTCGCGAAAGTTGACCAGGTGTTTTTGCAAGTACATAAGACCGCGTTTATCTTAAGGTGGAATTTGATTAAAAGCCCAGAAGTTGAGTGCACATCAAATATTTAAGGAATAGAGCCAAGAGCGTCGAACTGCAATTTATCATAATTACTGCGACGAAATTTAACGCAAACTAGAAGACAAACACTTCATTTTTAGTTTTTATAGTGTTCTTTTTTTATAGCGCTTGCCTGGGGAATTTTGAAGATGTCATTGTTAGTGCATACTCTTTCCATTTGTTCTCATATCAATGTATTTCTTCCACTGTATGCTTCTTCATTCATTTATTTCTGCACCTACATTTCTTCATTGATCGGCTTTTGATGTTCCTATTACTTATCATAAGATAATTATTAGTGCCGCCTCTAATCTAGATTTTTCTTTATTTTTCATTGCCCATGTTTTTTATGCATATTTCAAAACTGGTTTTGGAACTTTATTGTGTAATCTCAGTTATATGTCTTTTCTTATATTCCTATTAAATGTTTTTAAACAATCAATTTTGTTATACATTTCTATTTTTTCCTCTATATCTGCCGGTGTATATATTAATTGATATTTTCGGGCCTAACTATTTAAAATTAGAAATCTACTCTACTTTTCCCTGCTTCAATAATATCTTCTATCCTTGTTTTTTCCCTGTCACACCCATTTCTTTCTTCTTTTTTCCCTCTTTTTTCAGAATATCTGTATATTTTATTCTTCAATTATTTCGTATCCCCTAGATCCACATTTTCTTATTGTTTTATGAATATATATATATATATATATATATATATATATAAATGAATTAGGTGATAATCCGCATCCTTGTCTCAGTCCTATATTGACAACTATAACTCCATACTTGACTTTGAAATATTATTTTGGTTTAATTATATTGGGTAATCCAAATATCTTATGACCGTTACGGTTGCGGGGTACTGAATCGGTCAAGGCAAGGCGGGATACAGAAGGCGGGGCGAGTGGAAGGAGTTTTCATCAAACTGTTACGTTGGTCTTTAATTTCACGTCTCACGACAGTGTTGTTTGAGCAATGAAAGGAACATGTGTCTAACCCTATAGCAAACATACTAAATGACAAATACTAGACCTAATTATTCTATTTCACGAGCGTTCGTTTATGATTCGTGTGTGCGTTTCGAATCTGTCCTTTCTGGCAGATTATTTGCAGAGAAATTTTAAGATGATCGAGCTCGAAGTCGTAATGCGATTCATAAAGAATTTAGAAGGATATTGGGTAATTTTATAAGCAATGCCAGAAATGTTTGGAAAATGAAGGCAGGCAATCCCAGCATCTCCTTTCATTACATTAGTTAGTACAAACCTTTAACTGCATTAGAATGTATTAGATTCTCACTCTGTAGTTTTTCTATCATACTACTCTTGGCACCCTGACTTTACTATAGCCGGACTGGCCGTGAGCTAAAGCTTATAGGCCGATGCAGTCCCCTTTTCTGTGCCTGTGATCAAATAATTGGATGTTTCGATACAATGCGCATATTGTTTCTTGCTGTTTATTTTGTTGTAAACTTTCACATAGTGTAGGAACAGCAAACTGTTTCTGTGATTGAATATTTGTGTCTTTTCTCTAAAATTTGCTTGGATATAAAACTTCCTCTATTGTCGACTTACCTATTCCGAATCCATTTTATTGCTATTTTTTTTTTTTTTGATTGTATGTATCATTTTCTTTAAAAGTGTTGTATAAATTTTATATGCCGTTATTATAAAGGAATAAATACCTATATTATTCACAGAGTTGTTTTTTGTTATTTTTATGGATATTTATTATTTAATTATGCGCCATTCTGCCACTTTTCTTTCACTGCAGATGACATGAATAATTATAGGAGCATGCATATTTTCATAATTCCATGCTACGTTGTCTACCGCAGGAGTTTTTCTATTTTTTTACTTCATGTAAAATTTCCTCTAATTTCTTCGTTGTTATTTGAAACTTTCCGTTTAAACAATATGTTTTTGTTGTCATTTTCTCGCTTAGGTTCACCATTGTGCTTGTTAGATATTGTATCCCCTGTCTTCCTGTGTAATTGGGCGGATTTAATAGTGAGGAAAAATATTATATAGTAATATATCAACATTTTACTAAAAATGCTGCTAAATAAAATGTATTGTATGGACAAGTCCACATAATTGAAATCCATTGACCTAATGAAGTTTCTATTAATGGACTAAGGATAAAATGCAAAGATTTTATTATTATAATAATATTTATTTACAAATTTAAAACCTACAATGTCTTTGTATGGAACCCGCAAAGTATGATAAAGCTCAGAATATATGTTTAAAGAGTGAACATTAATCTACGTCATATGTATTAACACAGTTGTTTCGTCATGTTAAAAAGGATCTGCTGAAAGTTTACCCGGAATATGATATTTTCCACGGTATTTATAACATATTTATGAAGTGGGAAGTGAACGGGCTAAAAATTCAATGTACAGCTCGCCCCAAAGAAACAATGGTTTATATTCATTCCTATTCCACAGTGCGTCTGTAATTAGTGACATTCGCACTTTTTCACTTGACTATCTGTTACTTCCGGTGTGGACAAGCTTCTGGTGATAAATGTTGAAGCACATATGCAAACATTCGGTGATTTGAGAGCTCTTCATACATGCATTGTTTGCACATCGTTTCTCATAAAGTCTCTGCTACAGTTCAGTAAAACGTACAACTGTAATATCACAAACAGTAGCAAAACCACCGGTGTCACTGAAGTAGGTAGCAGAGATCACCAAGCCCTTGTTAACGCGGATTATTAGGGGTGTGACGAGTGCAACTGCAGTAGTAATTTTCATTTTGTATAGAATATAATTAGAACTTCGGGTTTAAAAAAAGGAGGAATACTATAAATTAACCACAAATATGCAAATGTACACATAAATTCAACATGTTCCAGTAAATGTGCTGGAGGGCAAATGAGACGAACTATCGCACTTTCTACCCTATCTTTTGCCAGCGAGATTTAAGCATGCATTATGACTTTTTATTTTTACTTCTTGTGTGAGCTATATTAATTTGCATATAGAGAATAAATACCTGTATAACCAAAGCAGACGTTCCCCCCCTCAAAAGTGTAACAATAGTTGTATTTCAGTTATCTTGAGATAACTTTTCCTTCCTTCAAAAAACTTACTGTAGCTTCAGTCGGCACATGCCCATGAACATCATACTCCGTCTTTAACTGCAACTGGCGTTTTGCACGATTTTCATAGTTTGTGCAGTTATTATTTTTTTCCTTATTTATTTTTGCTCCCGCAGTGCGATTGGGCTGCCTGAACGGGTTACTTACTAGGGACTAACAGTCGCAACAACCAAAGACAATAAACTGTGTTATGAGAGATGTTGAATATGATGTCTCTCAGCGGCAATACATTGCCGCTATCTGCATAGGAAATTCCTGTTAACTTTCATAAGTTCTTCGGGTGTGATTTTTAGCAATTTCTTACCTGATATTTTCTTTTAGGTCCTCTATTGCATGCGAGTTATTCAGGTACAACTTGTTATTTAAGTTTCTCCGTAAATAAAACTCACCAGGTCTCAGATCGGGGCTATGAGTTGGCCACAGCTTACTACTGATAATTTTGTCTAAAAATAAATCTTCATAATAAATTTACGTGATTGCTGAACAACGTATGCAATAGCAAGGACCTGATGAAAGAATGACTGTTTGCTTCAATGTCTGTTAATTGTTTGAAAAAATGTTGTAATACGTCTCTTCGATGCCATTCGCCATTGATAGTGTCTTCATAATAAATTATAATAATTATTCTGTATGTAATCAAACTAAATACTACCAATTTTTACAGGATGAAGCGAAACACTGTGCACAATATTGGGTTCTTGCGAGCTCCAATGTCGCTTGTTTTGTGAGATAACGCGAGCATGCTATTCGAACCAACCTGCATCAAGTAATTTAGTGACATTTCGTGTTAAGGGTTTTGAAACGTTTGTTTGCTGAGCTTGCGGACGGAGAGACTTCCTTGGGCTGTGTTCGAATGACTCACCTATTTCATCTAACCTTTCTTCTGTAAGAACGCGGCGGTTCGGAAAACGTTCCCTGTCATTGAGAGATGCTGTTTCTCGCAACTTTTAACTGCCAGGAAGTTTTCTTGCGAATCGTCTACCATTCCTCTGCAAGAATTCGTTTTCACATATGTATAATACATAAAAAACTGTTCTTCAAGTCTGTATTTATGCAGTGGCATAATTATCGAAGAACAATTAGCACATGTTTAGTAGTTGCGTTTTGTTTAAATGGGAACCAGGAAGATTAGAGTACAATTAAATGTAACCGTTAAATATAGTGAAATCTAAAAATAAATAGTTAACAATTATTTTATAAATAATGCCGAGTTTAATAAAATTACCACGTAATATTGCAAAATTTAAACTCGTGTATTTTCATTTTAAAATTCAAATTTCTTTGTAATTTTAAAGATATTCGTTTCCCATTGAAAATGGTCTAACATGGACTCCAATTCAGCTGAACACAATTAAATATGAGTACCAAAAGTACTCTGTAATAAATGGGAAATTACGAAGGTATTTGACAGTCTTATGCATTATTTTCCGGGTAGAATGACATACCATTCCTGATATTTCTAGCTTAGCTTCTCGAAAAACTTCTCATTCTTCAAAATGTTTAAACAAAAACTTGGTCCTAATTCCATAATAGCAAGTTAATGATTTAATTTACTTTTTCAGCATGTTCTGTAGACAGCACTAAAAGTGAACACAGTGTCTTAATTTTATGTTTAGTATTTCAGAATTTACATGAATATTTGACTTAGAAAACTCGTTCCTGCCTTTACATTTTTAAGTTTCATCAATGCTTTCAAATATAGCCCACTTGCGTTACAAAGGGCTTAATTCTTGTTCGTTTTATTTTTATAAATAGTCTCCTTTTTATTCTCAATCAAATCCTTAAATAAAACAACAGCGCAGAGAAAGTCCTCTTCTTTCAAAATACTTTCATTTACACTGGACGCATGAGAAAGATAGCACACGGTCGTATAAATACTTCTGAATATGAATTATTTAAGGGATTTAACACTCAAAGCAGTCAAAAATAGTTCTAAAAGGATGGAAACTGGGAACAAGAAGGGAAGTCTGGTGTCGAGTGAAAGTATCGACGAGTAACGCTGCTTCTGGCTTATTAACCTTATGAATGAGGAAGAATGCTAACAAATGCCGTGTAACAGAGAGATCTCTGCGAAATCAAAGAACGGGAAAAAGAAACAAAGAACCACATGTTCATTACATTTATATTTTGAAATCCTTGGCACGAAACAGTGCCTATTATGAATTCAAATAGAATTGTAAAATAACTACAGCAGTTACATTATACAGTACGTCCTCCATTAATAGGCAGCACTACATTGTATATGGCTTTTATATTCGACATCCTGGCACGTTGTCTACATATAATTCGTGCACAATCCCTCCAGTAGTATCTATAAACCTTTGCGAAACAACGTAGGAGAAAATATTGTTTTTCAACTGAGCAAACCTGAGTTTCGTTTTAAAGAACTCAGCAAAAGGCAATTTACTTAGAAGAGTACCTAAAAATCCTATTTTTAAAAAAGTCTCCTGAGCAGCTTTTATTACAAGGACACATATTTTTTTGCATACCTTTGGACTAACATCTGTTTTAAATTTACAATAAAATAAAAAAAAAATGCTGGAGATGATAGCAGTAAAAAATTCGGTGAAGTAGTGTTACTTCTTGACACTAAATTTGGCCTTTGTGTGCCTACGGCAATACAGACCGCCACGAGTGGCCGAGGTCGCTAACGTGCGAACTCGTGAGCGGGAGGTCCGGGGTTCGAATCCCGCAAGGACGAACCGTTCTCCCTGATAGAGGTTTTTTCCAGGTTTTCCTCAGTCCTCATAACTGGCAAATGCCGGGGAGGTATCCTAAACTTAGACCTGGAACGTTTCCTTCCTTAAAAAAAAAAAGAAGAAAAAAAAAGAAAAAAAAAAGAAATTCTTTCCCAACATATCATTTCATCTCATGTATCATATGTCCATCGCCTGTGGTTTCTCAGTAGAAAAAAGACAATACAGGAATGTTAAAAGTATTTCATTTCATTGCATGCCTATTTACATTTGTTTTATTTTCTATTGATTTTACGTTTTGCACTGTTTTGTTTAATAAGCCGTTAAAATAACTTTGCAGTACACATTTTAATGTAATAATAAATAGATCACATAGCTTCATGTGAAAACCTAAGAACTTGAAAGGAACTCTTTCAACATATAGTGTGCATTTTTAAGTTACTTATATTACTCAGTAGCAATGCACATTCTGTCTGCTGACAAATCAAAATCTCTTGCTAGCCTCGCGTATTACTCACAGTAAACGAGAAATACTGCGCTGTTTTTTTCCTGATGAACGCTATAACTAATGGCTTTCGCTGCGCATGTGAAATTAAACGACAATATGAGCCTTCTGTCTAACATGTCCCTTTTAACTTTTACAAGGAAATTGAGAATTTAAAATTCATAACGCAAAATGTAGGTAATGCAACGTGAAAGTTGAGTGTTCAAATCTATTATACGGCATTTTTTATGAAGTGTTCAATCAAGAGATCTTAATTCTAGCGAAATTTTAATGCTTTACTAATGAAGAAAAGGTAACAAGAGCATAAATTATATATTGATTTCAGATCAATTTCCCTTACTTTCTATTACCATAACTCTTCAACGTGTTCTCTAGAACAATTTATTCTTTGCAGAGCTACGCCATGCTTTTGCAAAAGCTAAATTGCCAATAAAGACAAAGTCTAAGGCAATAAGAAAGCAAATGAGTCATAACGTATAAAACCACGTAAATGATTCATCATACCCCCTGCTTGTAACGGCACTGCGATAGCTGGATTGTGTTGGAGAAAACGTTGATTAAAGTATTACAAGTTTGTAATTCCCTAT
The DNA here is from genome assembly GCA_030762175.1 of Metallyticus violacea. Lineage (NCBI taxonomy): Eukaryota > Metazoa > Arthropoda > Insecta > Mantodea > Metallyticidae > Metallyticus > Metallyticus violacea. Next base: position 79,944,857 of record CM060846.1, on the reverse strand, counting down.
ACTTATTTATGAGGGTGAGTCATTTAATAATCAAACACCTGGTGGAAAAGCAAAATAATTTTATTCAGCTAGACGTGGACGCTGCATCTGTGAGACAAGTCGCTGGATTCTTGCTGAAGCAATTATTGTACTTCGTCCTGCATATCTTACTCCCATGTGAATCGTTTACTTTTGAAGGTAACGGGAACATAAGGGAACATCAGGGCTGTAAGGTAGGTGCGTTAGCGAATAACATTTATATTTGTTCCCCTTTCTATCAATTTCATGAGCAGCGGGCCATGTTGATTGATTAAGAACATCATTATCTTCCATGTTGCCAATTGGACGGCGATTACATTAGCGCAAGTGGTGTTTGATCCATGCACTGTGTGTCACATTACACGCGAAGTAGACTACGTTGTCTGATGTACTACCTTACTTCCCATGGGACCAAACTCATCATGATCACAAAAACATTTTACAAGTACGTATGTTCCGTTTTTAAATGACTTTCATAGAACAAAGCTAATGCGTTCCGTGCATGCAATTCGCGGGCAACCGCTACGAGGTTAGGTCTTCTAAGGCTTTGGAGTTATTATAAACAGTAATCTCTGTTGGGAAAATCATGTTGCTGAAACTAATCCACACTTTTAAAATATTAAATGTGTTTCTAACCAGAACCTTCAAAAAGATCCTCGTGCAATGTGCTCTGTGCTTGTTCCATCATATAACATGTTATGCTGTATTGGTTCCACTTGAAAGACCGAAGAAATATTCATTGTCTCACCCTACTTTTCAGAATTATCTATACATCTTCTCCATCTTATCTTTCTTCTGGTTTTCAAAATCTTTCTTCTTACATAGTCTTCACACGCTCTGGAACCCAGCACACACTATTATTACCATAGCACCGAACATCATCATTCGCCGTAACCGCTGCCCGTTTCTGGAATCCATTGCCACGGGATGTCAAGGGACTGCCAAATTTTAGGAACATTTCATAAGAAATTGTTTCATGTTATTAGGTATAATAGATTACTCTAAATTTGGATTACTTGTGTTACAATACAGGTATTTATTTGTGTTGTCCTACTGTAGAATTATTCATTATATTATTGTTATTCTTATCATTATTGCTATCATACATTTTCCTACGTCCTTCATAGTATTGGGTAGGATTTTTATTTTTGTTTTGCTCGCATATTTATTTCCACTTTCAAGATATACATAGATTGATATATGTATAAATTGCCATTGTTAGTGCTTGTAGTATTATTATTGTTCTTATTATTCTTTTAATTTTTCTTCTTAAATTAATATATTTTACTATTCATTTTCATTTATCTACTTCATGTTTTACATTGGATTATTGGTATAATAGGAGTATTGTCCTCGTTACTGTCAACGTTATGATTGTGGCCGCCACGGGTAGCCGAGGTCAGGCGCGGACTCATGAGCGGGAGATCTGGGGTTGCATTCCCACCAGGACCGTCCTCCCTGACTGGGTTTTTTTCCAAGTTTTCCTCAGTCCTCATAAATGGCAAATGCTGGGAGGTACCCTAAACTTAGATCTGGAACGTTTCCTTCCTTAAAAAATATCCTTTTCCAATTTATCGTTTCCTCTCATATATCATGTATCCACCGCCTGTGGTACCTCAGTAGTAAAAACGGGCGTTAAACACTATTAAAAAAAAGTTACGATAGTAATATTGTCGCTAAAATTATTGCAATTATTATTAGACTCGTAAAACGGAAAGAAGGCAACGCCTTAGGCCTGCCAGAGAAATAAACAAATAATGGTAAACATAAGATGTCTACAGTACTTAAACCTGAACTAAGGTGTAAACTTTTAAATAGTGTGACATCGGTCCTGGTGGTCTAGTGGTAACCATACTTGCCCCGTAGACCAAAGATCGCGGGTTCAATCCCGGCCAGGGTTGATGGATTTTTCGGGCGTAAAAATCCTAAGTATGACTTCCTTCTGAAGGAGAGTAAAGGCGTGGGTTCCAAATTTCGTAAAAGAACCTCGTAAATAAATCAAATTAATGAGAAACAGTGTGATGAATAGTCGTGATATACAAAATCACCAACTTATATCACAACCTATTACATATCTCGGACAGACTCGCTATATCTTCCCATTGGCATGTTAACGCAAATGTGCCCTAAACAGTTTTTCATCAGTTATTTTTCTGAATAACCAAAGTAATATGTTTTTCAATATTTAAATTAATACAAGCCCGAGCATCTTCACACATCACCCAATAGTGAAATGTTCAGTGTTATCAAAATCCCAGTGCCTCGCCGACGGATTTAAAATGTTAGAGAGGAAGAAGAAAAAAGAAAGAATGAAAGAAAAGAAAAATTTACCTCGCATAAAAAAACGTTCCTGCGTGTACGCACACTTTATCTTCGGCATCTGGAGTTCACGCTTTAGTAGTGAAAACTCGGCACTTGTTTTATCAATGTGTTTAGATTTCAGCTGAAAGTCAATATTTGCATGCGCATACGTTTTGAAAGCGTCCTTTAACGCCGTTCATGCTGTAACAGACGGAGCTGAATTTGTTTCATGACGCTGTGGGAATGGATAAAAAAAATTGGAAATTATTACTTTTAAGCGCAGCATTTAAGTGTTGTTTGTATACTTAGGGTAGATATTTAGAAACTTGGCAATGTATTTCATCAAACGCAAATAAAGCATACGATGGTATATAATTCGGTATTTCAATAAATACCGCGGTTTTATGATAGGGATATCAATTACAGTGAAATTGAATGTGGGGCAATAGTATCACCAAAAACGGCCCTGCATTTGATGGAAGCTGGTGAAGCGGACGTACACGTATTTTCAACGGTCGTCCACACTCTCTATCACATTATATGAAACGTAGATAGTTTCATTTTGTAATTATGCTTTGTATGTTCACGTTCATCGGCGCAGCGAAGGCACAGCAAGAATGATGATGAATCTATCGCTATTTTTTGTTTTGTTTCCCACCGTCAAATTTAAATATACATCATTCTGCCTTTGATCAATACAGTAATTATAAATTAGCCAAGCTATACGATGCAGCTCTTTGAAAATTATCTATGTTTTAAGACGTCTGAACACTCAGGATTTTTTTTTTTTTATTGATTTTATTTATGGATGCTCTTTAACATCTCAGGTCATCAGCGTCCCATTCAATTCAGGGCGTGAAACGGCCGACAAATTTTGCTCAGAGGCCTTTCTTTCAGGCTTGAGGTTCTTTTTCGTGCCGTAAATGTACGACACGGGACCCACAGTTTTACTTCCCTTCCGAAGGAAGCCATACTTAGGATTTTTACGCCCGAAAAAATCCATTGGTCTTAGCCGGGTTCAAATCCGCCTTCTTGGATTTAGGAGGCAAGTATGGTAACCACTACACCACCAGAACCGACTGAACACTTAGGAGCTTATAGGCAACTTGTCACGTCTATTAACTTTTGTTATATGCATGGCATCACAGCTAAGTGCAAGTTCCTATCTATGCACATCTCACGCTCCTTAAGTGTGAAAGAGGTTAACGCCACGGAGAGCTAGTCGTAGCAGTTTGAGTTGTTTTCTTTCTACGGAGAGTTTGAGTCACGCTTGATCCGAGAAAGCGGGCTGGAGGAAGCTGGTAGTGCGCTAAGTAAACAGCGGCGTTATAGATAATTTTCCTTCGATGCTGCGCGAGCCCATATGTTTCCGGTCAACGCTTGGTACAGGTTGAGTTGCTGGCAACAGAACGCGTGTTTGCGCTGGCTCTATATTATCGGTTGTAGATTTGTAGTGTTTGAAGTGCGGAGCACAGAAAAACCACAAATAATTCCTCTGCATGACGAACAGATTGGTGCCGTAATAGCAAATCGAATAGGATGTGTATTTTTTGAAGATACCGTAAATTCGGAGAGGTATCGTACACAAATACTCGCACATTTTTTTTTTTTTAAACAATTAAATGATCATGAGAGACAATATGCATATTTCAACAAGATTCTGTCACAGCCCATAATGCCCGTGATTCTGAAGGAAGAATTATTTCTAAAGGGTTATGGCCGGCACGTTCGACAGATTTTACCGTGTGCGATTATTATTTTAGAAGTGTTCTAAAAATAGAGTCTACAGAAATAAGCCACACACTGTAGGTGAATTGAAAGGCAATGTGAGAGCAGAAACTGAAGGGTTGCAAAAGAAGAACTTTTGCGTGTGAATGCAAATTTCATCAGATGTCAGGAATGTGTGAATGCCGGACACCACTTTGAGCAACTACTGTAACAGATTAGTGAAATTAAATTATGATTGAGTGCGTGTCATAGATTATTGAAATTTTATGAAAAAATACTGGAGAATATTAAGGATTTACAATGCCGCCGCTTACTTCGCGCTCTACCGGTTTCTCTCTGTACTATAAGCGCACTGCTGAGTGTACATCATGATTTTTATTTAAAATAAAGAATTACACGATTAACTGCAATTTTAGAAATGCTATAACACTCCACAACAATTAAAATGTTATAATTCACATGTTATGTTTAGTATTAAAAAATATAAATTCACGGTTATGTAAATATATTAATACAGATTTTTAAATGAAATAGCTACTACAACTGCAAATATGGTTTGCTGCTTATCTACTGAGCAATTTTGTTTTACAGCATTAAAGGTTTATAAAACTCGATGATAGTCATTAATATGAATGTAATTTCTGTGTTTTTACACCCAGCATTTCGATAGGTACAAAAGACCAAAGCAGATTGATTTGATTGATTTATTTATGGACGCTCTTTAACAGCTCAGGTCATCAGCGTCCCATTCAACTCAGGGCGTGAAACGGCCGGCAAATTTTGCTCAGAGGCCTCTCTTTCAGGCTTGAGGTTCTTTTTCGTGCCGTAAATGTACGACACGGGACCCACGGCTTTACTTCCCTTCCGAAGGAAGCCATACTTAGGATTTTTACGCCCCGAAAAAATCCATCGATCCTGGCCGGAAGACCAGAGCAGGCGGTGCGATAAAACAGCTATGCAATTTTATACGTAAAGACTTTCGTCTTTCGTCTTTACGTATAAAATTACATAGCTGTTGAATACATACAAGAGTATGGCGTTTTATGCACTGATGAGATATGCCTATTTCCGGTTTACAACTTATTCCTCCGGTTCCTAACTTCATTTTTATTTGCCATGCTACTGTCCAACCTCCATTCCACGACTTTCCATAGCGCTGCTCATTTCTTCAAGCCAGAATTGTTTAGATCGATCTCTTCTTCTCTCAGCCTAATTTCAATTAAGTGATTAGATAGTGTTTCTTCCTGCATACTTCCTCCATGGACACATCCAAACATATCAACTGTTTCCTTTCCACACGCTCAATATCTATATTTTCATCTATGTTCATTATTTCTCTTATTCTGTCGTTAGAAATTCTATCCCACCTGGAAATTCTCGCTGACCTGCGCAGGAAGTTCAACGCCAAAACTGTTAAATTCTGCACAGATTCAGGGTAAAGTAATTAATGATTTGGTTCTCAATTTCGGTTCTCGAACATATTGGTTATGTGTGGACAGTAGTGTAATTTGTAACGGAAAGTTGTTTGTAGGCAATAGGACGTGTTTTATAACAGTTCCCATGTTTACTATACTGAATATCTTTGTGTTCGGGCAAGAACCACGTCGCATAATCCTGTCTGTTACGGAGGCAGATAGGGGATTAAACTTTTTCTTATAAGTAGTTTTTGCTATGATTTTGCCATGACAAATAAGCAGGAAGTGAGCGAGCGTAAGTTATAAACTTATGCACATCTTAATATTATTAGAAACCTCATTATATAATGTCATTCATTCCTGTACGGTGGTGCCAAAATAGTGTAAGTCTGTTAACAAAAAATATCGGATTGAAATAAAAATCATTTAGTGGGAGATATTGCGAACACTTGCATGAAATTACACGAGGTCGTTAAGGTGCGGTCTCGTGAGTGGGAGGTTCTGGTTTGAGCGTCCTCCCTGACTGAGGATTTTTCCAGGTTTTCCTCTGACCTCATAAATGGCAAATGCCGGTGAGGTGCCCTAAAATTAGGCTGGAAGGTTTTCTTCCTTAAACAAAAAAGTAGTTCTTTATCATTTCATCTCATGTATCATCAGTGTCCGCCGCCTGTGGTGCCTCAGTAGTAAAAACGGGCGTTAAACACTAATCAAAAAAATATTAAAACACTGACGGTATAGTTCATAACAAATATTACGTTTCTCTTCAAGGAAATACATAGATAGTTTTATTGCAGGCTCTTACTGCCCTCTTACTGGGCAGTATGCTTTTTGATCTAGAAATCCTGTTTTGATAAATTGCCTAGATCGGCGGTTCTCAAACAATGGTCCGCGGGCGCCAGGACGACATATTACAGCACTGTTAACAGCTTTTATTTTTGAATGTATACATACAAACAATTGATAACTAGAAAACGAATATGATATTCGTAAAAATGTACGATATTTATTTATTGGGATAAAGTGCATTAGAATCAAATTGAAGGCGCATATCTCTTTCGGAGGAAGCTTCCAAATAACGTAAGCTGAAAACCCTGACCAGGCAGAACAATTATGTAATAGGACGCACCTTTCGGTGACAAACAACGTAGGCTGTAAATATCAAAGAAGACAATGGAAATAGCTTGCTTGTATGAAAAATTATTCTCAACACTTTTTTTTTTTAAATTTAAAAATACAAGTACAGAAACAATTAAAGGCACATAGAATTTGAACTCAGAAACAATTTTCTCGCATTAAGTCCAATATATCACGGCTTGTAAGTGAATTGCAGCATCACCCATCTTATTCGGGAATTACATTTAACGGGCAATAATGGCATTGTACTGTTAGTTAATATTAATATAATGTTTATATACCTTTTGAATGTACTACTACTACTACTACTACTACTACTACTACTACTACTACTACTACTACTACTACTACTACTACTACTACTACTACTACTACTGCTGCTGCTGCTGCTGCTACCGCTACCACTACCACTACCGCTACCGCTACCACTACTACTACTACTACCACTACCACTACTACTACTACTACTACTACTGTGCGACAATACACTACAATAAAAATGCAAATATGAAAACATTTGCACTTGTTTGTTAGTTTGTATCTATTAATCTTGTAAACCAACGATGAACAACTTAAAAATACATAGGATGCAAATATAGGCTTTTAAATTTTGAGTTAATTCTTAGGGTTCCGCGACAGCTAGAGCTCCATTGCCAAGGGAAATCTGAGAACCGCTGGCCTAGAGTTTTCCTGGAGGGTGAGCTTGCGCTCAAAAAATGTGTGATCAAAATAATTTCTGCGTCATGTAAATGATAAAATCTTAACTTTATTAGCCTGGATCTAAACACACAATATAATAACTAATACAATTATACCTCTCCCGATTAGTTTAAATTTAGAAACTAGTTTTCACTCATTTTTTATCCGATATATTTTTGAGATTTTTATGGTATCAGTCAGTTCTAGCTCTGCATTGAGCTAATTATAGGCTTACAACCTTTTTCTTCTTCCACATACAAAGGTTATGTTGTAGTTAAATTTAAATACTACTAGCATCAACAAATACTGCTTATAACACACTACCGAACGCGGTGGCCCGGGCAGTTGGTGGTAGTTTTCCTGGTCACTTAGGCGAATATCGGCTAGATATTTCATCTTTACAAAATTTACCGCTCTCCAATTTCAATAATTTCGTTCCATAGTTCCAGTAGAAGTTGCCAGGCGACGTGGGTTGGCGGTGCACGGCGCGCGGTGATGGAATTTGCTCGCTTGGAAAGGTTTTTGGTGTAAAAGTGACCCTTCTAAGAAGCTCGGATTGCTTGTAGCTGGCATCGGGATTACCCCCCTTTCAACCATGCCTGTCGCCTCTGCCCTCGCCTTGGTATTCCTTAACTCGTCCTTCCTTCAAAATGTACTCCCTTAGGGCGTATGTAAAAAGGACATATTAGTGGCTGTGATGCCGAAAACGTCCCACTTCATATTCTACAGCACATACACTCAATATAATTAAAATTCCATTAAATATGCATAATAAAGCACTGTTATTAATTTTGCACAGTCATGGAAAATTTTATACCGAAATATTTGTCTTGTCCGTTCACTCAAAAAAAGGTCATCCCTTCATTCTTTGTGTCTGTGTTCATTACACACAAATGACTCTGCTCGGCCCTTTCTGTCTTTATGTTCTTTCATATAATTTGCATAGTCGAAATTTTAATATTTTCTGAAGGGTATTGCTGTTACAGTTCCATCTCCTCCATGCAATTCTGTTTAGGAACAAATGTGGCCACATTAGTTTTTGTTCCAGTTGTAACAAAACTTTTCTTCGGTAATGTGCCGAACGTTTCAATTTATGATGTTTTGTATCGCAAAAATTACATCCAAACAAAGCAAATGACCGTTTTTAGCTGTCCTACTGCATGAGTATTCATTTACCATTTTTTCCATCTGGTCAATAGAAGCCTTTGTTATATTACAGTGCAATATTACGTCAGGCTTGTATTGTTTCTTTTCAACACAATTTTCTCAACTAAAAAGAATCACTACCTTGGTGTTTTGGGGCGCATAAGAAACTGTGAGGGTTCCTCTGAAGGCAAACATAGAAGAAAATTCTCTTTTTCCTAGAATGGATTGAAGTTCTTGAGGAATTTGTTGCTTGCTTTTCTGGAAAGTACCAGTGAGAGTTGACTCGACTTTTAGAAGCTCTGTAAGAGGAATGCTTTTGAAAGAGTTATCAGTTATAATGCCATATCCTTTTCGTAAGGATGAAGTTAATTCCATCACAACTTTACCTCCTTGGTTTTGTTCCACTATTGTCCCTTCCTTTCCCCATGTAACCTTGAAGTTCATAGCATGAGAATTCTCAAAATCGCAGAGATATGCTGTATTTGGCAAGTTTGGATTTCATATATGCTCGAAAAATAAATGTTCTATAAAATCCAAACAATTAGTTGCCTACTGTCGAATGACTACTTAGAGAGTAGTGTTTCTGACATTGTATTATAATTGAATTAATATTTTCTTGAATACACAGAGTGTATCCATTTTCTCCGTTCCTCTCTGGTCGTTACGTAATCAAATCTTTCATCAAAAATCTTTTTATAGAAAAAGAAATAGGAAATACTTTTCTCGGAAACATGGGATCTGTGGTACATAATATTGACAGAAGTTCTCCTGCCCCTAAAGTTATTAGCGTAAATTTCTGTTACATTCGGTAACATCCATCTGCATTTATTTAAAAGATATGCTGAATTTCAGCCTTTTTATTTGCACAATCAATAATTTTTGTACACACTCGGGTTCAATAAATAACGTAAAAGAATCCCTAACTGAGTACACATCCTGCATGTGAAGGTAAGATAAAATATTCTATTTTTTGACGTCGAGATACATGTAGGCTGGTCTAATAGGCAACAGCTAATGTCTTAAGTGTCGGTTTTCTCAATAGCATCATGCGTTGCATCAATTTTTCCCACGATTTTTCAGATTTCTAATTGCGCTTTCAATATTTTTATAATATCATCTAGATTACATAGACATTTTTCGCTTGGAACGACAGCTTGCAATGTAAAGAAACTAGGGCAGAAATATTAATTATATTTAATATTAAATGTGCTCCAAAATCTTACCCTTTAAAATAAATGTTTATACCACAGAATATCAAGTGGATTGCAGTTGGGACGATTTCAGGTGCTTTGATTAACATGGATTTGATAATTACTTAAATTTCTATGTAATGTTAAAAAGATTTTAACTGCAATAATTACAGATAAAGAAATACAATAACTGGAGGACACTTGTGCTGCACTTGGTATGCGAAAGGTACTGCGTTTATTTTGACTCCCCTTCAATTTCAATGTCTAAACTGTATGTAGAGCTTGCATATAATTTGGAGCTGAAAAGTATGCCCGTTCTCTTCATTACTTGGGGCATTAAACAAGAAACAAACACATAAATAAACGATATTCTTTATTTTACCCCTGTGTGTTTACACGTCTGGTGCCAAACGTCTCCCTGAATATGTTTCCCTGCTCTTACTATTGTTAAATTTATGAGTTATCATTAATAAACTTACAGAAGACTACAGACACCGGCAGGCATATATAAGTATTTCAAACCTTTACTTTCGTTTTAATATCATACTCGTTAGAATGGATTGATCCTTTTCTAATGAACATAATGAACGAGAATGGGTTAAAATTATGTATATATTCGTCTGAAATCGGCACAGAGCGCTAATATTGTGTCTAGTGTAGCAAGAAAGAAAAGCACAGTCAAACGAATACAAATAAGCTGGTAAGATGAACAAAAAGTTCTGTCTATCAAATTTCGGGAGATGGTTGGCCGTTGAAGGGAATTTACATGAATATAAACAGGGAAATAAAGAACGTGAACTACATAAAAGGAATTACACCAAAGGAAAATCATTTTGGTCACAATTTCCGCAAGGCTTAATATAAAAAGATTCTTTCCCATCTTACACACATAATAGGCAGGAACACATTTTATTCTGACACCCTAAACGCTGACACTTCTTTAGAACGCGCATCTAAGCTGAAGGTTAAAGGCACAGGAAGTGAAATAAGATAGCATTTGACCCTGTGGTTTCAGCTAACACACCAGAGAAGAAAAGAAAAGAGGTCGATGTTCCCTTGCTGCTGCATTAGTGCGCTTCGTTGAGATTCGTTTTCAGCCTCAAGTCCTTCAAATATTTATATACAAAGTAAAGATATTATTTTAAACTTTTAAGAAAATGGAAAATATGCATTTTTATGATGCATCCTCAACAGGTTTAAACAATTAGTTAGAAAATGTTCTTGGGCGAAGGTATGCCACTTGTTAAACAACCTCATTAAATCAGATAAAAACATTATTGTAAAAACCGGGTTCTTCGTACTTATTCTGCCGTCAATCGCAAACGTGAAGCTGAAGCATTAAAGCTTAAAGCTGGTTTCTGATCTCGCAAAAACTATTAACATGTTGCCCACATTTGCGCCAAAGTCTGCCTATTTTCCATTTTGCACTGAAGTTTTACGAGTTTACCATTGGAACCGGCAGTAAATGTATATTTTGCTTTATATATAGAGTGTTGTGAGTGTTGTGAAAATGTGTGCCCAAATATAGACAAAGGAATGTGCGGATATAATAAAGAATGAAATGCTGGTATCTGTTTATGATCCCCGCTCTACAGAGCTTCCAAATGGGGCTCTGGTTCACCAATTGGGATAAAATTAAGTACAGCAATTGACTGTTTATTGACATAGTACATTCACATTTCCTTCCCACGATGTAACCGATTATATGTCAAAACTGTTACCAATGTAACAGGCACCAAACATAACAGTGACATTAACTGAACAACATGGGACGATACCAGGTTCTGGAAAAGTCGTCACATTGCCACGTTTGGTCCCTCCCTTTCCTTATTTTTTGCTCATATATTGAAGAGTTAGCTAATTAGTATCTCTCTTGTAAGACGCAGATGTGAATCCTGCGAAGATACTTCTTGATTCTTGTGAGCATCATATGCATAAGCCATGTTTGTTATTACTTGTTTATAGCCAATTTGTACCGCCTCGGGTGGTCGACGTCTTTAAGGTGCGAACTCGTGCGCGGGAAGTCTGGGGTTCGAATCCCGCCAGAATTGTCCTCTCTGACTGAGGTTTTTATCAGATTTTCCTCAGTTCTCATAAATGGCAAATGCTAGGGAGGTCCCATAAACTTAGGCCTGAAACGTTTGCTTCCTTAAAAATATATCCTTTCCCAATATATAATTTCACCTCATGTATCATCAGTGTCCACCGCCTGTGGTGCCTCAGTATTTAAAACGGGCGTTAAACACTATTAAAAATAATAGCTAATTAATGATTATAAAATGACCTAAATTATATTTGAAAAATAAACATTTTAACTTCTCATTTACACTGAGATAATATAAAAATAATTCACTTGGTTAAATTAAAACGGACTAATTGGCAATATATTTAAGACACGGATGATTTTAGACGGTATAATATAATTATTTCTCCAATGTGTTTGTTTCAAGTCAAATACTAAGATAAAGCGTAAATATTCCTAATGAACATTTACTGATCTGATGAAGTCTTCTATACAGTTCAAAACATTATTTATGGTGCTTTAGTAATAAATCTTGTCTGTTCGTGGAACTATTTTACGTATTGGCTACTAGGCGTACTGCAGCCAGCAGCTCTCGCGCTTCGACTCCACTTTCCCGCTTATAGTGTCCTTAAACCCTTTTCTGAACCTGTTCCCTGATGGATTCGGTGCAATACACACACACGCACGCACGCACGCACACACTCATTTTTTGTGTGCGAAATGTTACGTTAAATACAAATCAGTATTTCGTGTACAGGCGGAATTTATTAATGAATTGCCTGTTTGCAGCTCCAACCTTACTCAAGTACACGCCTGGTGCTCCTTCAAATATGTTTCATTTATCTGCGCGTGTGCCTCTTGGTATACTGCCAAAACTTTGCTTAATATGTTTTGTGTTAGTTTTCGTTCCCCTAAATTTTGTGATTACGCTTAATTTTGCACGGATGTCTGTTGCATTTCATGCCTTCAGCCCAATATAGTGTACATCCTTCCTTCGAACGAACGTAAATCCACGATATTGTGAGCAAATTTGAATGCATTAGTTCAGCGGCAAAAACAAACAAAATAAAGTTCCTTAAAAACACTTTATATACTTAAAATTAATGGCAATTAAACGATTATGTCAAGTTTAATGTCACCGCTATGGTGGCCAAGGTCGATAAAACACGCACTCGTGAGCGGGAGGTCTGGAATTCTATTCTCGCCAGGACCGTCCTCCCTGACTGAGGTTCCTCTCCCTCCCTCTGCGATTTCTTCAGTCCTCATAAAGAGCAAATACCGGGATTTACTTTAAATTTACGACTGAATCGTTTCCTTCCTTAAAAAAAACAAAACAAAAAACAATCGCTTCTTTATTCTTCATTTCATCTCATGTATCATCAGTGTCCACCGCCTGTGATATCTCAGCAATAAAAACAAGCGTTAAACACTGTAAAAAATAAACAGTGGTATCTTGCGTCGAATTCCTACTTTTACTGTGTTTTTATCTAGGCTTCACGTTTTAAATTTATCTGCGTCTTATTGTAAATTAGGTTACATTATACCTAATATAACAAGGTGGCAATCTCCGTCATACTGCAAGTGAAGGTACGTTTCTTTACAGTAAATTAATGTAAGCCTACCAAGTTCAACATTTTACTTTGAATTTGGTTTGTTTCTGCAGATTTGTTTTAATATAGTTTGATAGCAATTGTAAAAGCGCAAACAACATTTCTAATAGTACTTGGGTCAATCTGGTTGTGGTTTTAATCGTGGTTTGCCATGCTATAAGACAAGTATCTGGTAATTTCAACATTTCTGGTCTGGGGGAAAAAAAAACCCTAATAAGGTCACCAATCTATCGTAAGCAACACAAGGCGTAAGTGGAAAATTAAAAAACAACTGGAATAAGGTTTCTTATTTTTTTGACCATAAAGAAAATTTGGTGCGTAAAAATCTTGTATCCACGCAATTATTTATTTGACATTAAAATAATAACGGTTAGCTTAGATAAACTGAGCTATTTTAGTAATTACAATATTGTGTTATATTGTTAGCACATACACTGGGAGGGTAATTAAGATTCGTTCATTACAAGGAGCGTGTGAGCATGGAGGGGAATTGCCGCGCATGCGTACAAAAGCATGATGCTATTTGAGGTTAAATGATGCTTCCTTCTCCTGCGAGGCTTAGGAACCCGTCGTGTCACAGATTAGAGGGGCCATCTATGCAAAGGATGCCATTTTGCAATTAATATGTGTGAACAAGGTATTAAATAAATCCAACTTATTATGGTGTGCCTTGCATATCTTGGTTTATAATGATGTTTATACCTTGAATATTTTCCCTTTTAGGTGTTTGAGATTGGGATTCGATAGATTAGTGGAAATTAAGAACCGCGTTTGTCGGTATGTTCGAACGAATCGGGTCACTAAATAAATGTAATTTGATAATTTAATTGTTTCTTTTTTTTAAAATTGTGTTTAACGCCCGTTTTTACTACTGTGGCACCACAGGCGGTGGACGCTGATGATACATGAGATAAAATGATAAATTGGAAAGGATTTTTTTAAAGGAAGGAAACGTCTGAAGCCTAAGTTTAGGGTACCTCCCCGGCATTTGCCATTGATGAGGACTGAGAAAACCTGGAAAAACCCTCAGTCAGGGAGAATGGACCTAGTGGGATTCGAACACAAGACCTTCCGCTCCCGAGTCCGCGCCTTAACGACCTCGGCCACTCGTGGCGGTTGTGTGTGTGTGTGTTTTAATTTGGTTCGCGACAGGTAAAGGTTGCGGAAAGATGTGTACAAAAAAAAAATTACGAGTGGAAAAGAGATCAAAAAATGATCTCGGACGCTTCGTTGTGGCGCTGCAGGCGTTAATTCCAAAATTAAATGATTTATGGGTATTAAAGAGGGCTGAAAACACAATAACTTACCTAAACAAATTTATTTTGTTAAATATATAGCATTGCTTTAGTGAATCACATTGATTGAAGTTAAAGCACAGTAATCGCTCATAAAACATACTCGCTGTAGTTCTCAAACGCCGTACCATTTTCATGAATATCAGTACATTGGGTGACAGTACGTGACTTGTGGCCAGATTAAGGTGCAGCCCACCTATGACATTCATTTACATTTAACTATGAACACACGTCAAATCGCAACGTAGCTAAGACTTTGATCCATATCGACTCCTGTAGCTGCGTATTGAAGCGTCTGAGACCATTCGTTCCTATATTCAAAACATTAATGTTAAGCCTCCTTTCTACTCGTAAATACTTTTCACACATGCATTCCGCATTTGTGTACATTGTAGACCCAATAAGAGTGCGGGAACCGAAGAGAACCTCGAAATTATTTAAGCTAATTTTATACGAAAGCTCAACCTCCGTATCTACTAACTTCCATTTTGTATTTCCGACCTTCAGAACTACATGAAAAACAATTACTAGCACATTCGTGTTTTTCAGTGTTTCGTTGGTGTGGATACTGTAGCTCTTTGTTGCAATATGAAAGAGGTCCATATCAATCAATACATATGTAGTTTTGGGTATATATATAAATATATATATATATATTATAACTGAATTCCCACTTAACCCATGCCCTAATGCTTAATATCAACGGTTTTCTCAGAGATAGAAAATGCAGGATGATATCTAGCAACTTGATCGCTACGTGTAAACATAAAATATTTTGAAGACTAACCCAGTCATGGATCGCCTACTTCGTAAACGTAATTTAACCAATAAATGACAAGAAGCACCTGACATATGCAGCTGGTCATTCTATTACCAATACACTCAGGACGTACATGACTGAATAAAACACATCCCTGCTGAAATGTTGATTTGTTTAATTTACGGACGCTATTTTACCATCTCACGTCAGCTGCGTCCCATTCAATTCAGGGTGTGAAAAGGCCGATAAATTTTGCTCAGAGGTCTTTTATTTCAGGCTTGTTCTTTTACGTGCCGTAAATCTACCTAATTTTTACGCCCGAAAAAATCCATCGATCCTGGCCGGGATCGAACCAGCACCTTGGGTCTACGAGGCAAGTATGGTTACCATTAGACCACCAGGACCGACTCCCTGCTGGAAGAAGTCCTGGGTTTTTCGCCACAAGAATGACTGAAATTCATTGAAGCTCTCAGCAAATTTCCCTTGCAGTACTCAGGACAAACGGTATTTTTATTTCATATAACACACGCAGCTCTTCATTATTTTCAAATCTTCTGCTTATGGGTTCGAAGAATGCAAATAAAAAAGACAGAAAACAGAATGGAGAGAGAATGACGGCAGGGAAGTTTAGTAGAAATTGTACTATTCTTTAGATGTTGCTGTGGTTAGAACCAGCCTGGAGTCCTCTCATTGAAAACATAAAGGATATAGAAGCCTTCATTTTAGAGTCCAGAGAATGAGCTACGCTATGTGATTAAATAAACTTCCAAAATCAATAAGAGCATTCTTCCTGCATGCAACACCTTTCAGCAGTTAAACTTATACATTTTTCTTCTATTGCAATATTTGTAATGAGTACACCTTTAATAAAGATGGGACTTGCATTAGCACTACTAAAACTGTCAAAACTATTTTGTCTATTTTAGCCCATTACGATTATTTTCTGGGAAGTTTTGTTGATAAATAATTTTTACATTGCAGATAAAAAAAAAAGAAATAAGAATATCACTCCTATAACAGAATCTAATAAACTGTTATTTGTACAAGAATTATTGTTAGCATTTCGGTGCATCATGGGAATATGAAATGGCTACGGAGTATTATGGAGATATTGCAGTTAACGTTTTGTGGGTAAGCACGTGTCCTGGATTAGAACAACAGCACCTGGTTTCTCCTAAATCCTATTCCTGTCCCATTAGTGGCTCACCCTTCCCCAAATATGTATATTACGAGCGTTGGCTGCGCCTTAAGGGACAACGCCACAGAGATGAACTCCTTCGTAGTTTCCATTCAATTATGCTCATACTTAATCCCTGCCAGCTTTATTATCAACTGTTTATGTACAAGGTTTGCTTTTACAGTATCTTATAAGTAAATTCCCTTAAGTTGCTAAGTAAATATATTTCAAGTGGTTGCGGAAGCAGCTTCCCAACACTGCCAGGCTCGGCATTGTCCGTCACCTCTGTTTCTGTGATAGATAAGGTCACCAATAGTGACGGAAATTGTGATATATTCCCTGCTAATTTTAGTCATGTAAATGAGAGTTCTCCTTTATTCCTATTTCTTTCACTTGTACCTTTCTAAGATGTGAACTTCAATATCCCCTTTATTAAATGCTTGCAAATGAAGTGAATGTTACATAAATGGCGAATGATGAAGAGAAAATGATGAGCCATCCCACTCTAATTTATTTTGACATAATTGCTGCTACGCCAAATCAGCAAGCCATACTACATGTTTTCAAGAATTAACCTATGTACCAAAAGTTCTTGATTTATTTTTATAGACTGTTCCATGTATTTTCTATATGTTTTAGTTAAATTAGTAATGGCTTATCGTCCAGCCTTTGGCATCGTAATAAAAAAATCCTAAGGGTTCAATCAAGTTTTTCTTAATTATTATTTTCACCCTTTCTTCTTTGGAGGAAGAAGATTTTGATGAATTGCATTTATGAGTGTCTACTGTGTATAGTAGAGTATATTATTTATAATTCCAAATAGTACAATATTTTCAACTATAATAATAATAATAATAATAATGATCTGCAAAAGAATGTTCCACTACAGCTTAAAAGAACTGGTTTTATTTACGAGAGTAATAAAAGCCTTTTTTTGTAATTTACGGAAATAAACTGATAAAAAATGGTATACATCTTATTTTTCTGCATAATTTTTCGATTCACAAACACATCTTAATCCAAGTTATGTTGCGCACGGGTACAACTCTAGACTATAAGCGGATGTTCCAATGCTGTCCAATGAACTTCCTTGACATTTCCCTTGTCAAAGAAACTGTATGGGGGCAGGCGTTGTTTTGGAGAAAAAGCTCTAGAATAGGTTCACTAGTATTTTTTAACCAATAAGTAAGTTTTACCCCAAGCTACATTGCCTGTTCGATGAAAATCAATGAACAAAATGACTTGGCAATCCCGGTAAACTGTCAAGGTGTCTTCGCAGCTACCAGAAGAGTTTTTGCTCTGACAGGAGCGGACTCTCCCTCTTTTCTCCACCCCATGCTCACTTGTTTCGACTAAGGAGTATAGTGATTCATCGCATGTTACCATTAGATGTAGAAATGTTTGTCCTTAATCACGGTATTGAACCAAAAGCCTCTGACAAACTTTCACACATGCAGACTTTTTGATCCTCAATTAGAATTTCACCTTGCCGAGACTTTTCGGTAATTCAAGTCATCTGAAATGATGCATTAAACGCTTCCATAAATTCTACTAAACTCAGAAGCGATGTCGGTTATACTCGATAAGATTCCGAACGGCCCGAATGTTTCTGTGAAATTTTTGTTCCCCTTGCACACCAACACGTTAGACGGAGTATCTACAAAAGGTGCATTTAATCTTTTCAACATTTCTGCCGGTTTTACGCTCTCCCGCGTCAAGAACTTAATGTGTTGCGCAATCGACGAATGTACCTCTTGCTTGGGCATGATGCTACTGACAAACGAAACGGTTGTGCAAGGTGAATCGGTTTCCCTATTCCTGAAACCCCACGCATAACGCCTTTAAAGACGTGTCTCGCACCTTATTTACAAGCAATAATATCAAAATTATTCACCCTCGTACTTATTTGTAGGGCCCCAAAATTAATTCCCGTTAATCCTTACAGATTGTTAGCTAGATGTGACCACTATCTCACATAAACTCAATTTTATTCATATGTGGTAATTCTTGCGCTATTTACTTCAGATTCGGGGCACTAACTTCATGTTGTAAGTGTGTATAACTAAAAAGCTTTTATTTCCAAAGTCTTTTCCTTCTATGCTGGGGACGACCCTTGAAGGAAAAAGAAAAAGAAAAAGAAAAAAAAAAGGCAATGGATAGCAAAGGAGGGAATAAAATAAAAATGAAAGAATCCTACAAGCTACAGTGTATGTATTTTATAAATATATACACAGTACATGCTTCGACCAAGTTGTTGTTTCCGCACGTTTACCGCAGTGGATGGTTTTATGTTTTGCGTTTAAAATTTTTGCAAAAGTTACAGCTCAGCGATACAACAGCAAGTAGCGACGGTAAAGTTTGTTCTCTTTGTAGTTGAAGCCCCAAGGCTATGAGAAGCCGAACAAAAACGCCAAGGTTTGGTTTACGACAGACACGGTCGTTCAGCACTGTCTAAAAACACTCTCAACAGCCGGATGAAAAAACCAGACCAGATATGATTGCTGCCACTGCAGAAAAGAAATACATCCCAGTGATTCCAGTCTGAAGCCGAATATATAGAGAAATTTGGTTTAATTTTACATTGCTTCCGATTAACATACAGATAAATGCTGCATTTGTGGCATTCATATTCAAACTAATAAGTGCAACTTGAAATGCATTAACTTTTAAAAGCCATAAATGTTACTAAAAGCTTTTTACATACGACGTACATATATTTTGCTTATATATGTATGCCAGTGTGTTTTTGTTAATGTTTCTACACTCAAAAGATTTTCCCTACATGAAAGGAATTAAAAAATGGCTTATGACAATAAATAAACAACATTATCTGTCGGCGTGATTAAGAATTTCAAAGTTCCTGAGGCAATGAATATATCTACGAAATCGCCACGAATTATGGGAGCATTTGCTTCCGGAACTATTTGAAACGATTGCAAATAAGCTGGCTACCAACACAACACAATAAGTTGAAAAACTAGTGCAATTTGGTACTTTTGTCCGCTGTAGCAATCTGCATCGCCTCCTGTATCACTACGGGTGATCGAGGTCATTAAGGCGCGAAGCGGGAGGTCTGGTGTTCGATTCCCACCAGGACCGTCCTTCCCGACAGGGTTTTTTTCCAGGTTTTCCTCAGTCCTCTAAAATGGCAAATGTCTGGGAGGTACCCTAATCCTAGATTTGGAACGCTTCCTTCCTTTAAACTAAAAATCATTTTCAAGTTTATCATTTCTCTTATGTAACATCAGTGTTTTCCGCCTCTGATGCCTCAGTAGTTAAAACGGGCGTTAAACACCATTAGAAACTTCCGTTTACTTCTGACCTGTTGAAAGTTTATCTCACGAGATTGTCCATCTTATACCCTGTAAATGGTGAAACTTTCCGCATGTCTATAGATTAAAAGGTTAATAATACTTGCTGATAGAAATTTGGAACACCGTGCTATTGGTTCACTTCGTTCTGTACTCCGAATCATACTTAGAGAGTGATTTAATTGTTTAAAAAATTATTTGACAAGACATACACGCTCTTGCGTTTCACTGACTATTTGAATTTTTCAGCAGCTGAGGTATGGAACTCATACGAGTTTGTTGGGAATTGCTAGCCGTAAAGTTACTGTGAGAATAAAAACATTCCGTTGCCGACTCAGTGAAAATGGAAACCATTTCATGACTCTTAGTTTGCACTCACTTCCTTAGGATGAGGGTGCCTCACTCATACAGGTTAACTCCAACAGAATACGAAATTTTACCCGCCTTTCAGAATACAGATACATACACTGCCCTTGACGTGAAAGTTCATCCCGTAATGAAAAGAACAAATCGCTTAAAGTTTAACTTAAAGCCTTTTCCGGTACTAATAATAATAGAGAATAAAAACGATACGTCATAGTTCGTACACAAGCGCAATTGTGTTGTTCTATTTCATTTCCAATTTGCATATGTTCACCATATACTTGGAAATCGTCGCATAAGAAATATTAAGTGGATAATAATATTACAACTATTTTAATGTTTATATTCTGTTATTATACCGATCGACAGGCGTTTTAAAATGCTCAAGCTACTTATTCTACTTTATTGCTACGGCGATATCATGGGGAATACGATGATGAATGAACCATGTTTCCGCTAACATCTAAATTTAACCGTAATTTCCCTGGAAGCCCAAAGGGAAATTCTGAAAGGTCTCAGCGGAGAATTTCATATGAGAAATGGAAACGTGCTTTCTTGGGCTGCAGCAGCAACGCAAGTAAATAAAATCCCCAGAAATATGCCGTAGCAGCTTAGAAACATACTATTGGTATGAACATATCATTGAGATCTCTAAAAAAGTGAAATATTTTATAAAACTGGGATTCCATTTAAAATCAAAATGCGCGGGGATGAATACATAAAGCACATGACATCACTATGTGACGCATTTTGGATCAATGACTGTCGCTTACTATTCTGTTTTATTCAGGTTACTTACAGTCTGAAAAGAATTACATTTTAGTTCTCTGATAGGAGAAACGCTTTAATGAATGAACAACCTTAATTTTAGAAATAAAGCGCCTACATTCATGATAAATAAGTTAGGTGTACCATGCATATTCGATTTCAACGGCCGGAAAATCTATCTACATCTATAAGAAGAGCTAGAACTCTTTCTTTCAGGAATTTCAAAAATTCAAACTCTAGGGGTTTAAGCTCATAAGAATGAATTCCCAATCCAGTGCTGAAATACTTCCACCTATGTCGAGCAAATTATAAACGGATAGCTTAATGCTAAGATTATCAAGGCAACAGAAAACTAGCCAGTTTTTCCAACGTACCATGCGATACTTCATTATATTAAAAAAAAGTATTTAGATAACTTTAATGTTTTACCGTTTTAAATATCACCGGCTTACTACTGAAAATCTATTTGGAAGACAGAATATCTGAGGTTTGAAGAAATGTTATTCGTAGCGTAGGTAGGGGACTCCAAGTGCAATACATCTATCTTGATTTTCCGTTCGATTTAGTTCCCATTGAAAGTCAGCTAAGCATTTTATCGCCTCCACATAATGCACTTGATAAATGCTATTCATAAGTTATTTACATAATATCCACGTTTTGATGGATAGCGTGAGGAAAGCACTGGAAGGGAGAAAATTTGCAAGGCTGGTGAGTAATGAAAAGTGCAGGGTCGCCAGGATAACGTCGTTAACGCATTCCAAATGACATCGCGACATGACGTTTTCGAAGATATTACCTGTCTACAGCGGTAAGTTTACGTGCCAACAATAGTTATTTTTGATACTTTTATTGCCAGTCGTTGGCAGGGCATCTGTCTAGCCATGTAGTTACACGCTTAACCTTGAAACCCTGTCACCAGAAAAAGTAACAGCACAGGAAGTGTATGCATTACACGTCACTTGGGGGAGGTGAATATTACGGGAGATTTTTGCGTGGTAGTGAAAATAAGACAGTTTCGAAAGAGCTGATGGCAAGAACTCAAAAGAGAATTCATATGAGCACAGTTCAAAGAGAATACACTGCACTACATTTTCTGAAATGTTGAATGCCCTTTTATGTTATTATAGGAACCGCTTGGTTAGGTGGTATTGTTCCTACTATCAGATGTTTTAATTTTCATTCCAGAAAACAGATCCTGAGCTTGTGGAGGTGCCAGATTCATATGAATCATCATACTCTGGTGGCTTTGTTTCTTCACAATAAACTTTCAGTTATTACGCCATTATAGCTTTCTTGGGTTTTATGGATTATAAGCCAGGATCTAGTTAGATATTTTGCAGAGTATCATCCTGCTCCTTCCGCTATATTTTATGGTGATGTAAGAGCGAGATGATGTTCAAATAAACAGTAATTAGGTATTCTCCTATTAGGTCTTTTACCAGTTTTCTATTGCATATGCAAATGCTGATATAGTACTTCTTTCATAAACAAGGAAACAAGCAAATGTCACATTAAGAAAGATATTGTTTTTACTTTAATGAATAAAATTAATTTACATTACCTGTACTTGCCCCAACCTTTTGGAGGTAGTGGTACTGAATTGCTGGGATTATATGGGAGCTTGCAACGTCCATCTGTGGCCTATTGTGCTATCCCTTTTCTTTTATAGGATTTCTAACTGCGTGCTCTTAATAGATTTCAAAACCTACACGCATATAGAGGAGTCTTCAACACTGTTCGCTATGGAGGCTTGAAAGGGCTGGAATGTCCTTCTGCTTAGAACCTCACATTCGAAAAGAATGCTTTTAGCAATTTCATTTTGTTGTTTACATAAGCAGATGTTCCCTGAATGACCCATTTCTGGTAATTAGTGCAATTGCTCCCCTTAGTTTCTCCCTATCTATGTGGAGGAATGATCATAGAGTTTGATTCGGACCTTTGACAAGAATTTTGCAAAGTGACTGACAGATATATAAATCACGAATCCCGTTGTTCTTTCCCGGTTTATATTCCTACTGTGCGTTTTGATTTATTTTGGGTCCAATAAAATAATTATTTGCTTCCTTTTCGTCAGTTTATGTGCCACTTCGTTTCCTTTGATGCCTTGACGACCTGGTATCCATTTCAGCTCTACAGAATTGTTCCTGAAATAGAGTTAATACTGTCTGAAGGCACTCCAATACCAATCTATATTTAAACTGGTAATAACCAAGTGCCTTAAGAGCTGCACACTTTTGGAGAGAAACATGAATTGATGTTACTTTCGACTTCGGACTCTTCCCGTCATGCCACGTGGCCAGTTTGCTATTATTGCTTTGAGCCGATTAGTAAACCGAATACTGTTTACAATTGTTCCCGTCAATATAGAGCTATGAAGATGTTAGTCATTAAAATGCTCAGCTCACTGAAGTAAGTGATTTGGATATGTGAAATTCGGATAAAATGATTACATTATAGGTATCCATATTATGTTTAAGCGTCAAGGGGCTCACTCAAAGGGAATCGTAACCAGAGGAGATGATTATTTCATGGACGCACTGTACACAATATGTGAAATTCACTACTTCAACTAATTATAGATTTAACATTATGAAGAATTCTCCGTACTGCATGAATTTACATACTGCCAAAGTAACAAGTTATTTATTTTATCAGTACAACAACAAGAGATCTGGTCATAACTATAACAAACACGGCGAACATCGATACTTACGATAAATTGACAACATTGGCCCCCAAGTTTGGGCGAAGAGAGCTGGCGGCATCAAAACGGTGATTGGTTACTTTCAAGATTAACCTTGGTTGCCATGATAATAGGACGCAAACCAGCGTTCTACTTGTTAGAAGTATTAAGTTACATTAACTTTACTATAAATACAGCAAAATAAGCAGAGATTAAAAACCAGACGAATAAAATTGGATGAGATTCTTAAGTATGTTAGCTTATACCGAGTTTTAATGTGAGCATGAATGGAACCTACGGCGTCACTAGTCCCATCTGCACCATTCACAGATACACACTAGCGAATGAATGCCGTTTAAGAAACCAATGGTTTCTCGCTATTCCACATATGCATACAACCAAAAGCAGTTGTTGCTTGCAAATGTTTTTAAACGTATTCCGTTTCAATTGCTGGGGCATCAGAGGTGTTGGACGCTGATGATACAATGACATCGGGAAAGCACTTTCTTATTGAGGAAGGAAAAGTTCCAGGCCTAAATTTTGACATTGATCGCTCGAGCCGTGCCACCCGTGTCGGTTGTTTACAAACTGTGAAGTTTCCACCGTTACCGTAGCATTAGCTGCTTGTTGTACACTTCTAATTGGCCGGTTATCTGATCCGGGTTTACTAAGTCGCAACAGTTCCAGAATATTTACGAACTCTCAAAGTAGCGTAATATGGTGCAACGAAGGCAATAAAATCGCACTTGTGGGGATTTGTGGATAGCGTGTTCTGAGTCCCTGAGAGCAGATAATTCACATAGTAGCAGAACTCCATTGCCCTATTAGACAAAGCCGCACAAATACAACCACGGCCGCGACACTTTGGGTTCAATTTCTAACTCCTTTCCTTAACAATCACAGCCATAATCGTAAATTAGTAAAACGATTTTAACAATAAGTGCACCACAAACATTATCAGAATGGATGAAAAATTCTCATCGTACACATGAGTGCTCCACAAACACACAGCTGTTACTGACAGTGAAAGTTGAACCGCTCTGCGATATGTGGGAGTAGCATAACAGTTGCTACGATATTTATCAGGGCATTTAACCTTTGACATAAACGCTAACTACTAAATATTTTATTATTTTTTTGAAGTTTATGAACATTAGAGCTATACATTAAACGTAAACAGCACTCGAATAGATATTTTTGGTCTACATTGGCAGCTCAGCGCAAGGTCACGCCAGTAGCCTGTCTGTCAGCTCTGATGGCTTTATGTAGGCCAGTTGCAGAATAGCTAAAATTAGAAGAATAAGTATTATTTCTTTCTAGCTTTGGCAATTTTTATTATAGGATACTGGTGCGACTGTGTTATTAATTGCGGTGTATAACAATGTAAAATTATTGTAGTAAAGATTGAAATGTTACCACTATAGCTGAGAAAAATGAAAGTCTGCAGGCATAACCGCGTATTGTTGAGGAATATATTGAAGAATTGCGGAAAAAGAGTTATTATGAGAAAAGACAAATTTCTTTCAGAAATATGTGACTGCAGACGGACAACACTTTGAACAACTCCTATCACGTAGGTTAATATTGATGTATGCTAATGTTGATCAAAGTTGTGCGAGTAGAAATGCGAGGGGAATTTGTTCACCGACGAGCCAAGAAGCTGGCGCGACCTTGGCCCCGCTCGACTTGCGTTCAGCTGTGGATGGAGGGCAAAAATGTTATAAGCTTCTAAAAATAGCATGTTAATATAAACTACCATGTTTGCGCAAACAATGTTTTATTTTATTTAAATTGTTTATTTACGGACGCTCTTTAACATATCAGCTCAAGTCATCAGCGTCCCATTCGATTCACAGCGTGAAACGACTGATACATTTTGCTCCGAGGTTTCTTCTTTCAGGCTTGAGGTTATTTTACGTGCCGTAAATGACAAGAGACCCGTCGCTTTACTTCCCTTCCGAAGAAAGCCATAGTTAGGAATTTTACGCCCGAAAAAAACCATCGATCCTGGCCGGGAGTGAACCCGCGATCTTGGATCTGTGATAAAAAGTAATGTTGAATAGTTCTATGCAACCAAAAATTGCGTGATACATATATTCTTTAAACAGCGAATAGTATGAATCTTAGCCCAAGCTATACTTCACTTTAAAAATGATATGTTATTCTTCGTGCTTCAATCCTGAGTGCCTGCCAGTCTTAAAAGGTAGAATAGTGGGAACTGATCTCGACGGGGAGTTCGTCGACTCTTTTTTATTGCGATAGCCGGCCATGTGGTCTTTCTCGCCAGCTCGCGAGCGCTTTTCGGTAAAGAGTATAAACGTGTATACTGTATTTAACCTGCCACCTAAAACCCTGTGCATTGTCGAACTACGGGTTTGAACCTCAACTCGGATTTATGTTTGTCTATAAGTGTGTTATTCCTACTAGTTATATGACACTCGGTTGTGTAAATTTTCCAATCATTAATGGTCCTTTTATGCTAGCTAACTACAAAAGCATTTGAGCCTAGCGAACATTAACATGCAAAACTTGGCATGAGAATTAAATTCTTCCTGGGAAATTAGCTGTGGAACGGATTCGCGATCTGCATCTTGTTTTGCCTGGCACTTCTGCAGTTGAACACTAAACGTTCCTTTGTCTTTTCGTTTCACAGAGCATCCCGACTTACAATGTGCTTTATACTTGCTGTTACGCATTCAAGGACAAGGAGTATTCAGATGGCGCGTTTGTGTACGCGCACGTTGGTTTATAAACAAGGCTGCAGCTGGCGGATAACATTCTCGTTCTGGCTTCAACTGTGCCCTCCTGAGGCAACATTACATTTGCTTCATATCATTTCAGCTTCACGGTTTAAATGCATTTCTTTCTATCTAACAACATTCAGCTAAATATCATTTATCAATATACGGTTTATTTTTGAGAGTCAATCGTTCCAATCAAGAAATGATATCAACAAACCCAGCCTTTCCTCTGTTAAAACGAGACGCCTTCGATTTTTTGTAGTGTTCAATGATGAACTTGCAGTTTCAATTTGTTGGATTTTGATGAATTGTTCGTCTATCAGGTGCAGCAGCCTCAGGAAAGCTTTCTTACACTTCCTTAAGACAGTGAAGGTCCGATTCCTCTTTTATAAATGAGGACTCTTTGTTATGTGCTAATTTTCTGAAGCACTACTGAAACAGCGCACCCATGAAGAGAAGTGAAGCAATACGCGGGTCACTCAGAAAGTTTTTAGACATCAGCGCCACAAAATATTTCATTCGAAGCTTACCATCACACCTCAAAATACTCTCCCTCAGCCTCTATACATCTGCCCATCCTTCTGAACCACGAGTGAAAGAACTGGCTCAATTACTGCGTCGAGCTTCTCTTTGTATGCTGCAACAGCATCTTCAGGCGTTGAAAACGCTTACCTCGCAGTCGGTTCTTCACCGTAGGAAACGGGAAGAAGTCCAGGCTGTAGGGAGAATGTGTCAGCAGTTATGCAGAGGTCTCCTGAAGAAAATACAACGTCACATGGGCAATGTAGGCAGTTGCATTGCCATGATGCAACATGATGCCCCTCAATCCAGCTCTTGGACGCTTTTCCCGCACTTTTTCAATCAACCGGCGGAGTATTTTAATAATTTTTAACGCCCATTTTTACTAATTAGGCACCACAGGCGGTGGTGATACATGAGATGAAATGATAAATTTGGAAAGGATATTTTTAAGGAAGGAAACGTTCTAGGCCTAAGTTTAGGGTATCTCACCAGGAGGAAAACCCGAGGAAATCCTGTATAAAAAAAAAAGTCAGGGAAAGTGGTGCTGATTGGAATTGGACTCCAGACCTCCCGCTCACGAGTCCGCACCTTAACGACCTCGGCTACACGTGGCTGTAACCGAAGGAGCGAAACTGTAGTTAACCATTGTGCAGTGACCGTTCTTTGATTCTCTAAAGGCATTGCTGCCACATGACCAGTTGTGCAAGAAGATCACCACCATTTTCTTGCAAACACGTTTTGCCCTTTTGACCTTTACAGGCGGATTGTCATAAGGGAAGAAGCATTTTGAAGACTGGCGTTTTGTTTTTGGGTCATGCTGATAAGTTCATGTCTCATCGCCTACCATGTCTCAAAAACACCGAGAGCTACCATTGTGGAATCTCTGGAGCATTTCTTGGCATCCTTCCACTCGGGTGTCCTTTCGGCCCAGTGTGAGGTTGTGGGGCACCCAGCGGGATGAAACCTTGCTGACCCTTAGGAAACCATGGAATATTTTTGCAACACTCCCAGGTCCAAACTTCTAGGTTGTCTGGAGGATCTAGTATGATACACGGGGTCTTCTTTCACCATTTTCTCCACAGCATTGATGTTTTCTTCAGTTGCTGCTGTGGATGACAGCCCGCTCCTTTCTTCATCTTCAAGGAATATTCGACCCATTCTAAATTCCGCAAATCAACTATTGAAAATGGTAGAACGGGAAGGAGTAAGATCCCCAAACGCCTGTGTTAGTCTTTCAAGGCACTGGCTGTGATTTAAAGCACTTTTATAAAATCATACAGATTCATTGCTCGAAAATGTTCTCCCTAGAGTGCCATCGTGTGCAATGCGATTGCTTACAACCCTCAATGTCCCAACGGCTGCAGGCAAGGCATGAAGGTTGTGTTTAGGCTGAAACTTTCACTGTTGACTACAAAGAATCATGCAAGACACTGGTGAAATATTGTAAACAGCACAGTCAGGTAAGTGATCCTCGTACAACACGCTGGTAAACCTTGCATTGCCGCGTTGTTAGACACCTATCATATTTAGAATAAAATTGAAGATCAGGTATGAAAATATGTCTATTTCCCTCCTAGTGATGTAATATGCTGGCTGCTACTCAATCTAGACCTGAACAACAATATATGATTGTATACGAGCGTAGTGGTTCTGAATCCACGTTAAACTAAGCTCCTTAAATTTTCTTCTTTACCTTATCATAGTCCTGTTTACATTTGCAAATTGTTTAATTATATCGTTTTTACGTTTTTCATTATTTTCTTTCGCAATAATTGTTTAACTATTGGAGGATGGTACAAACGAATGTTCTTGCACGATATTAACACAAGAACCAGATTTACTATTAAATTAATCCTTTGGATTGAGAAAGTACAGCATTATGATATGCCAGTCTACCAGCATCTATCATAATGACATATTCTACATATTTTAAAACTGTCCTTGCTGTAAATATGAGCTAAACACATCACCAGAGACAACAGGACAGTATCATGCTTCCGACACTCATTCATAATCGATGACAAATACCCTACTCCCTTTTATATATAGCTGAATGTTCTAAGCCGACAACTATGTCTTAGAGACTGACCCGATGATTAATGAAATGTAGTGCGTATACAAAGCAGGCAGGTTGCTTCTTGCTACGGTCTATATAGCTTACGTTACAATCGTCTGTGTGTTATGTAACACATATGAGAGATATTACAGTTAAGCATCATCTGTGCTTCCTTAGAAGTCATGCCGACAATTTTCTGTGTACTTCGGACTTCTAGCATCGAGGTTAACGAACAGTGTTATTTAGGACATTTTGGGACTCAATGTGGGCACTGTATAACCCAGCCTGTATCCTATGGATTACCGAAAGTTTTGGGCACTAATAATGGAAATACAGACACACACACAAATGAGTTATAAAAGTCCCTTTCATAAATTTCTCTTTAAGATTTTCCGCACTTAACACATTCGTGTTGTCAAATCAAACGGAACGAAAATTAGTAAAAAAGTAAATGTAAAACATAATCCAACACATGTTTACATTAACCTCAATGCTCTGTATTTTGTCATATCGTCTCCAATTATGCACCCTTTATGCTTTCCTGATTACCCTTTACTGAATGGCTTTTACAACTTGGTGCAACCGAATAGCCTGTTATTATTTAAATATAATTGTAAGTCTAGTCTCAAAAGAGAACTTATCTTAACCAGACCTTGCACATAACGGTTGAATACCTCGGTCTTACATTGTCATGAACATTGTGCATTCGTATGCGCAACAGTGTAAGTTGTTAGTGCATTATGAACGAGTTAATCAAGAAGTGCCGAGACATACTCATGTTTTAATCACTTCAAATTCTCCAACTTTTTCAAACATACAGGTAGTTTACATGCTATTTATATTTTTTTTGGGTAGCGAGTTAATGACAAATTAATAAGGTTCATTAATATAATTAAACAAAACTTTACAAAAATGAAATCAAATAATGCTTGACTATAACAATAATTAATTAGTTCTCACATTACAAAGTTACAACTAAATACTCTACAGGACATTTGAAAAAGCATGCAACCATGCAATATGGTGCATTTTTGTAAAATGTATTACTTTTTTTCTTCCAGTTCATCAAATAAGCATATGAAAATAATTCAAGATTTTCTTTCATTCTGTCCAATCTATTACATATATTTATTGTCTGTTTTATTTATTCCTTCTTTTCTATAAAATAACACAACCTTGCTCCAGCAAACTTCAGCATGACCCACTTCATTATAGTATTGGATGTGTTGCGTAGAGCTTGTTTTTTCTTGTTGAAAAAGATAGTGAACAGCGAACAGATTCGTAGGGATAGCACTGAAACGTGTTCCTGAAAACTGCTAACCCTGCAGCCGCTTTCACTCCAACATATGCACAGAACACCACTTGTCTCCCTTTTTATAAGTACACGAACAACAATCAATATGAAGATGAAACATATTTAGGTATATAATTCATACATTTTGCCGGTTTAAACGTACACAGTTTGTTTGTTACCAATGTGCGATCCTGCAGTAAGATGCCATTTTAGGAAATTTACAGCGATTTTCTTAGGTACTTTTCATGTGGAAATATGCCTACTGATATTACCATAAGTTGCTTCTGTGATACATTTACCAATTCATAACGTCCCTTGTACGAAAGTCTCAAGGAATGACAAGTATTTTAGCCAATGATTTTCAAGATGTCGAGTTCCACATGGTAATTAGTAAGGCAGGCAGATACTACCCCCGTTTTTATTTTTGCAGAAGATCTTATGCCTATACCGCCGGAGGAAATGGCGGTGGAAATATCAGTAATTGCTTAATTGGAAATTACGTACAAAATTCAGCACTTTTCCCGTCGCAAAAATGGGCTTCGGACTCCTTGACGTCAGTTAGCAATGAGTTCTTCCATGCCAGCTTTGAGATACACTTTACCAGTTTGTATTTGTGGAAGCCATGAAGGAAATTCAAATCGATGTCTACATTAAGATGAGAAGCAGTGACACACCCAGGAAGAGTTTACATAGCTGTTACTTGGCAATGAAAACGTCTCGGTAAAATACAAACATGATAAAAGTAGTCGGTTTGACTCAATAACAGGAACGCAATATTAGCGGATAAACACTGTCAAACTAAAACAAAATTTACAAAGGAAATGGTTAGCTATTAGAATGAATAGCATAATTATTGATAATTTATTTTTAAAATTATTACAATTTACAACTAAAATGGAAAAAATTAAAAATAAATGTACTAAACATAAACAGCTACAGAATGATAAAAAAATATCCCTTGCAACATTTAAACCGCTGGCTATCTTTAGTAGCCAGTCCTAAGTCTGGATAAAAGCGTGAAGGGAGCTTGGAGAATGTTTAGCTTAATTCGTATTGAATATGTTGAACTAAACATTCCGTCAATGCCGGTGGAACTCGCCAGGATGAGAAGGGTGGCAAACAAATGGGGGGACGGAGTTCTGAGGATGTACCTGTGACCGGTGGACAAGCAATCTCACTAATGATGCTCGGCTAATGACTGCAAAACTCGGCCCTACCTCGTAAGTCAGCCTGTAACGACTGCATAGTTTGTTCTGCAGCTCGAGCACGAGAAGAAATAATATTTAATATCTCCATCGAAACGAAAAATAAGAACAAAAGAAGAAGATTCAACATTTGTTGACAACAAAACTTTAAATTCGCAATTAAGTGCAACTGGAGGGCAAATGACTCTTCCTGGTTACAATAAAAAGAAGAAGAAGAAAACAGAAAGAGTTGCTTAAAAGTTTATTCATAAAACTTGAAAATAATAGTGATCCAAGCAAAACGTGTTTAAGACTCGAGCCTGTATAAAAGTACAATGGAGCAATTTATCAAAATGTTGCCGCAGGACATTTCTAAGGGTGGTTGCAGTTTATATCATAAACGGCATAAAACAAAACTATTTCAGCGTTTGGGAAATGTCTAAGGAAAACAACTTCTCTTTCTCATGACAGATCTGCCACTTCCATGCCATGTCAAGATAGAAATGCTTTAGAAAATTCAAAACGCTGAGGATGTTCGTGTTTCGTATTCACAGCATACAATATTACGTCACCACAGCAGATTGCGTGGCAGTTTATTTACTCGGCTCCTCTATGAGGACAGCACCGCTGAAATGGAAAGCAAATCCTCGCCGGGCATATGAACCGCCTCTCTCCTGGGAGTTGAGGTTCAGATGACATCAGAAAATTAAGTGGCCCCACGGGAACCCAGAAAACGTGCCGCAACGATGCATATTCAAGACCTACCCGTGTCTCATGTTAGTTTAGGCCTTTCTAGAGGCTCCCCTCGATTAATTTAAGGCAAACTATCAATTGAAAAAAATTGCATCACTGAATGCTAAGCCGCCAGCTCTGGCCGTAGACAATCGGTACAAGGAGCTATTTGCATTTCCCACTTATTGCTAATTCAAAGTCACCTGATGTCTTACTTCATTCAATTAAATGCAAATTCCGGAACGTCTTTGATGCAGACACACCCCAAACATAAAACGCCACCATGGAAATCTCTAAACCACAGGAGAGCTTCAGTGTTCAGCTACTCGTTTTTTCACAAAGTTTATGCACTTGCACCGAATGATGAGGCCAGCTGAGGGGGGAAGGGGGACTGAACCGCACATGTATCTCCGAGCAAACGAAGTACGTGTTTACACTAGGAGAACATTAGAGTTCGGCTTTCTTCCGCGTTTTTCTTTTTTTAAAATCAGCATTTATTTTCACACTAATTATGATCAAAAATGTCGGAGAAAGAAAACTCGCTACAACCTTTAACCTACGGGTTTATACCTGCGTTTGGTGCAGAACATCGCCTCTCATCAATTAAAGTTTAATATACATGATAAGCGTTTAGGGTACATTTTACTTTCTGGCTCCAACAACTACAAAATGCACCGAATTAAACTCCATTAAATTTATATTCCCTTAGCATTATAACTGTGTTTAATTTATCAGATATCAAAGCAGTTAAATGCAAGCCGTTGATAAGTGATTTTATATATATATATATATATATATATATATATAAGAAAAATAAAAATAAAGTAACACTATTAACAATGAAAAAAATTAACAGTAATTATCCTTTTCTACTATTATAATTACTGTTAGTTTATATATATATTCGGTCCTGGTGGTGTAGTGGTTACCATACTTGCCTCCTAAACCCAAGATCGCGGGTTCGAACCCGGCCAGGACCGATGGATTTTTTCGGGCGTAAAAATCCTAAGTATGGCTTCCTTCGGAAGGGAAGTAAAGCCGTGGGTCCCGTGTCGTACATTTACGGCACGAAAAAGAACCTCAAGCCTGAAAGAGAGGCCTCTGAGCAAAATTTGTCGGCCGTTTCACGCCCTGATTTGAATGGGACGCTGATGACCTGAGCTGTTAAAGAGCGTCCATAAATAAATCAATCAAAAAAAAATCATTATATATATATATATATATATATATATATATATAAATCGACAGCTTGCAACTTACATCATAAGTCATTCATAATTGTATTGAATTTATGATCATAACATCCAGAAAAGCAGGAAAATGTGTCGGGACATTAATAAACCTGAACAAAAGGTATTTGCAGCATTACTTTGCTTATAAAGCATTTACTGTTTTTTTTTTTTTTTTTTTTTTGAGATTGCATATGTTTAAAAAAAAAAGGGTGTATCCGAGTCTTAAGTAACATATTCTCTTTTAATGTTGTTTGGAAGAAGTGGTTTAAATAGTTAAGGATGTGTAAATTGTAATTTCTGTTACAATGCTCCAATACCAATTCCTAAATGATTGTTGAAATTATGCTTCAAAGTGTATCTTTGGATCCAAAATGATAAACATTTCTAAAGCGTCAACAAAAGCAAGACATTAAAAATATTTAAGTGATCTTAAAACACATAAAGTTTTAAACGCTCATTTCATTGAATGCTTGCCTGTTTAAAAAATCTGTGTGGAATGATTTTGCAAACACACTGTATGTTTCATTTATCTTCAGCAACACAGAATAATGAGAGTTGGACTCGGAGAAAATAGAACTACAATGTTTATTGCTTTGTGCATTAAGTATGTGCATACATTTACGCTCTTTTATTTTCGGAAAGGATTACTCCCCTAACATTATAGGTTTGTTTTATCTCTTCTAATTCTTAGAGCTATTGAAGAAATCAAAAAAGAAACTGATCATATTCCTAGATATGCCCTTTCATCTTTAAAATGTATTTATACTGTCTCTACCTATACGTGAACAAACCATGGTCAAATGCCTGTTAAACGCGACATTTTAATTGTATGAAACTTATATATTCCAAAATGTATTTTGTTTATTTTATGTAGTTTATGCAATGCAATGAGCCCGTGCGCTTATATTTTATTAGATTTGTCTTTATTTTTATGTATTATCAAAAATTATAACACTATCAGGAAACAATAATCTCATTAAAAGAAGCTTGAACACTCACCACCATTCTTACCATCTATCTATTAGACACTTCTGAGATTTCGCACCAATCAAACACAAATAATTGAGAGCACAATGAGGAAATAATACAAATGAATGAAAAAAGCTAGCGAAGAAACGGGGATACCATTATCTTGACGCAAGAGCACGTAGAAACGCCAGATGATTTAATAGAGTGCAAAGCTTGGGCAGGAGTCACAGATCCTCAAGAAGTATAGAAGATAATAGAACTGAGATCTCTTGCAGCTAGTCGCACGTGATAGGGAAACACAAAGCAAGGAACCGTGTTCATTTGCGATTATAATGGATCAATTTTAGGAACATTCTCAAGGAAATTCCCTTTTAAAATTTTATTGGATGCTCAGTTCTAATAACTCTTCGTATAAAACATTATCAAACAAGGAATAGAAAGGAAAATAGCGTTGTCATTCCTGGTAGCCATTGCTTTCACTGCGAATTTACCACACTCCCGTTCTTTATTTTCTTTCTTCATCACTAACTATCCTTACCTTTTAGTGCCCTCAGAATTAATTTGCGATTATATATGTTTCATGATGTGATAGTATTTTTAATTTTATTCTGCCTCTCTGTTCGAGTTTAGTTGTTTTTTCATCTTAACAGTTAAACCATTGTAACCATGAATAGACCCACACAGATGCGTTTTAATGTATAAACATAATATACCTAAGAATGTATAAATTATGTGATGAAATATAGTTGAACAAAGTGAAAAGTGGTTCTAAGTGGATATGAAGAGATGATCGTTGTGGAAATTTACGAAGTTCGCTCGCGAGCAAAGATTCATTTTAAATATGTGAAACTGAAATTAATTTCAAAAGTAATTAATGTTGTAAAAGTATATTTAAAACATTGATTTATAAATTCGTTTTATATCACCCTAAAAATAAATATGGATTTAATATTTTATATCCTTCTTTTCTATATTGTTTTGAATATGAATACTAAAACGAACATGAAACATTTTATTCTCTGCAGCTCATATATGTGATAAAAATGTTAAAGGAGGTAAGTTTTCGGAGAGTATCCATTCTTCAAATACAGGATTAATTATCTCCGGAGATTTACAATGTAACTGTATACATATTAATGAAACAATCATGACAAAATAGGCACCAATACACACAGCAACTGTGACATTATTTTTGTTTTAAAAATATTCAATAGATTAAAAATGTAGACGGGCGCAGGGTTGACGTCCTTTTGTACAGAGAACTAGAATGTTTAAATTAAGCACACCGTGGACGAATAGATTTAACTGTCGGTGGGTTCTTCCATGAGAATGCTCGAAAGTCGCGTTAAACTGTCACTATGAATATCAGATCAGAACAGAGGAGGAATTTTCGCTAATTCAGCTGTGCTCGAGGACTGGGTCTTCCGGGAGACACCGGACGGCCAGAATCCAGGGCCGATGAGGTACGGACATAGACGGGATTCCTAACATTGTTTCTAGAGAGGCAGAGTCCCCCCTTCAAGGAATTCCGGAGGCTCATTTCCACGCCAAATTTTGAAACATTTCTAAAGCGCAAGCCACCGCCACACTGCACCAACCCAACTCCCCTGACACTTTCGATCCTGCAACAAAATTAACGGAATGGGAGAGGTAAAAATTCTTGAAAAGGAAATATTCATTCCAATATTCGTCTAAGCAATCAGGAGAAGCCACTGGGGAAATAAAACTGAATAAGGATGGCCGATTTGAACCCCGGAACTTCCAAATGCGAGTTCCATGCGTTACAGCCTGAGATACCCCGCATAGTCACATGCAATTCCAGCAACTAAACGCCTCCTGCATCACTTTTACAAAACACCGTATAGTCAATGGTTCGAGCTGTGTTCGTCAAGGGCGATATGAATGGAAGTTTACAATCTTTACGAATTGTTTAATGTGCACTTAAAGAAGTCAATATTCATAAGGTACTGACGTTTTAAAACTCTAGAGTTTGACTAACCCTCCCTCTAACATAGGAAAATTTGGCCTGGATTAAAATAAGTTCTGCTTGTAATATCTATTCGTAGTTACAATTTTATATACATTTAACAGGGGTAATAAGAATTTTAAAATATATTCCGTGTAATAGATGCGGATTGCTATGATTTTTCCCCCAAGACATTCTTGAAGTTTAAAAGGTGCTCAAAATGAGTTCATACTTTAAATATTAGTAGCTTAATGATGTGGTTTATTGCTTTCACATAACATTTAGTTTACACTCCAACATATTCACTGTTAGGTACTTTGAGAAGAATATTTTTTGGGAAGCAATCACGAGTAAATCTCCGCTAACCTCTTGAGGTACGAAACTTAACCCTCTTATTTGCAAAATTAGATCATTAAGAAAACGGCTTCATAAGTTTCAGGATCCATGAGGAAGCGAAGCAGATTAGTTCATAGTAATTATTTATAGCCACTGGGACGTGGACTTCAAGGATGATTAAATTTCCTTAAGTAATACTGAGCGTCTACCTTTGGGAAGTTAACCAACTAATAAAAACCGCTTAGCAGTGCTGATGATGCTGCACCATGTTCTATAGGCAGACTTGAGTCCCTCTTCAAACTCCAAGTGAAGGTTTCCTTGCAGAGGTAAGAAGAGAGGAGATGTAGTTACGCGTTTTTACTCTGTTCCTAACTTCTTGTGCTTTATGTTTTGAAAAGGAAAAGGAGAATTTGAAACTTACACGTTGAAAGTTGTGTTCAACTCCCAGAAGGGCTACCAAATACCCATATAAAGGTTTCGTCTATAGCGAACCATTGGCTGGATACGAAATCTGTAACTCATTCTAAAAGCAAGATAAGATCACAGCTTTCAGTTGTTTGTGTCAATTATAGTTAGCCAATATGAAAAGTGTCAGTTTAACAGCAATATCCGTGAATGAAAAACCCTCCTTAACGCCTGCCTAAAATGGGTAATTGCTGGTCTATTGATCATATAATACATTAGTATGAGTGGCGTCATGCGTCATAACAGTCAATCCTGTTCCATTTATACGTGTCAGTTAATGCTTTAAAGGAAACTATACACAGATAACGGTATATAGTTCATCAGATAAATGGATTCCCGAAACTATTCCCTGAATTATATTATCGTAAGTGAATATTGTGGCCAGAATATTAAGTGCGGCTTTAAGAAATTCTAAAGGGAAAATAAATATGTTTAAATTAAGCCAGTTTGGACAAAGGTATACCAAATATATTCGAAGTATTTATACTTCAAATATCTCATTTCTTACTGGAAATTTTACTTAATTATTCTTTTCAAAGTGTTTCAATGTATAGTTCTGTACTGATTTTCGGTAACTTAAATCTGGAAAAAACTTATAAAATAAATAAATTGTACAATCAATTGCAACACCTTTGATCCCTCTCTCTTGCCAACTCGGTAGGCAATGCTCGAGCCGCATGTGTCATGAAAAGTTTATTAAAATATGAACATGTGGTGTATCTGACCATTAACACTGGTCACAACATTTATCTTTCAAATGAAATGGCTTAATATGCCGTGCACGCATGCGCCCTGCATGAGCTGGTCATGGTTCGAGCCCTTGTTCTCTTAAACATATACAACTCACGTAGGTACACTATTTACTCACCATTATATACGAATTAACCATTCTAATTTGCCAGAGTTCGTTTATTTCCATCGGGTCTCCTTACAAGAAGGCGAAAAAATTAGCCGAAAACGTTAATATTTACTATTCTGAGTCCTGATTAAATTCTGTGATATAACATTTTTGTACTAATTTATGTGTTGGTAGACATCTTGGAAGTAGTCTTACAAATACTAAAAAGCTGGACTTTATAACGTAAAACATTCTATTTCAAATTCAGA
Source organism: Metallyticus violacea (assembly GCA_030762175.1). Classification (NCBI taxonomy): domain Eukaryota; kingdom Metazoa; phylum Arthropoda; class Insecta; order Mantodea; family Metallyticidae; genus Metallyticus; species Metallyticus violacea. Next base: position 79,906,632 of record CM060846.1, on the reverse strand, counting down.
GCGCTGTGAGTTTTAAGTCAAGCCGGTGTAAATACCTATTCTAAATTTTGCCTGATTATGCACCTGATATCTTTGTTATTTTTAAAATAAGGATGACACAATAAATACTGCTGCCAAGTGCACGAGATGATGAAAGGCCCTGTATGATCGTTAGTGTTAATAAGTCATTGCGTAAGGTCATACGAAGTCATTACAAACCCTTCTTGCAGTGACCAAAAAACCCGTTAAACATAGAAAAGGTTGACCCAAAACAGAACCGTTCCTAGGGCCACAGGTTACAAAATGATGCAGTGGTTTTCATGTGGGCAATCAGTAGTGAGATTAATTATGAATGGCAGTAGAAAGTAATGACAGTCTCTCTCTCTAAATAAGATGGTAAATAAAGTTAATCGAGAAATCGCTCCGCAGTCATTGTGTAGTCCAGATTTCATTAGGGAAGGGAATTCGAGTTGCAGCAGTGACCGCGCGTCATGCGTATAGTTACTACATTCACTTAACCATCAAGGCAAGCACACACTCCAGTCCAAACCTTAGCAATGATGGGCGGATTACCTGCTAAAACCCGGTTTCGAAAGAGAGAAAGAAGAAAGGTAGGAAGGAAGGAATGCCAGAAATGTAAGAATACCAACTTTCTCCTGTGTGGTCCGCATCACCCGAGTGCGGAGAAAATTGTCGATTACCCTTTATTATAACTCAACGCGATTTTAGAAACTACTTCTACAGTCCTTGGCAATAACAGTTGAAGTCAACAAGTGGGAGCAATGCATCGATTTAGAAAATTACTGACATTGACATGCATATAAGACAGTGAGCTATAATGTCGGTCCTGGTGGTGTTGCGGTTACCAAAGTTGCCTCCTAAACCCCAGATCGCGGGTTCGACCCCAGCCAGGACCGATGGATTTTTTCGGGCGTAAAAATCGTAAGTATGGCTTCCTTCGGAAGGGAAATAAAGCCGTAGGTTCCGTGTCGTACATTTACGGCACGATAAAGAACCTCAAGCCTGAAAAAAGAGGCCTCTGAACAAAATTTGTAGGCCGTTTCACGCCCTGATTTGATGGGACGCTGATGACCTGAGATGTTAAAGAGCATCCGTAAATAAACAAAAAAAAAAAAAGCGAATTTCTGAAGGAGCAGGATGAAACTCCGATTTGCAATCATGAAAGGCTGAAAAATGTTTATGGGGATGGAAAAGTGTGAATCAGTACTGCTACATGTACGGAAGCTTAGGGAAAACTACATTGGCTGATGAAATGCGGAGCGACCGCCTGGCACAGGAATGACTTCACGTAGTCTGTGGATAATTTGTACTAACCGCCGAGTGACAGTCGAAGAATTATGTTTCATGCTCAGGACAGTGATTTTTAAATTGAGGGAATATATATATATATATATATATATATATATATATATGATCTTGTTAGACAAAACCATTGAAAATTACGGATATTACATTGTAAATTGAGAAACTAATCATGAAAGTCGTGGTTGCATGCTGCGTTCATTTCACTCAGTTTTTTTTTTTTTTTTTTTTTTTGTGGGGGAAGGAATATTAAATGGAAAAAGAGAAAGAGCATTACTTTTTGAATGACCTTTTTATTTCCAAGAAAATTAATACTAAAATTGTCCCGTATTTTTCTTTTTGAAAGAATTATCCAAACTACAGGCGAAACTCGAACTCTGAATCAGAGGGGGATTATAACAAATACGAGTATAACAACTAAAGTATGGAACTCCGCAACCTTTGCAAACAGCTCTAGACAGTAGTTGATTTTGCAACTTAATTTGTTTCTCTCTCCCTCGATTGTGCACGCTGTCCGCACGTGTTTATTAATACTCTTTTACCTCACGCAACACCAATTTTCATCTTTCTGTTCAAATCCTGTATTTAACAGGTATTAAGTGTATGTCATATATTCGCAGTTAGCGCATAAAATGGAAGGGCGTGATTGGAGACAGCAGCATGTGGTAGAACATAGTTTAAAGTTAGCCAAATAATAATAATTACAACATGCGTTGGTTTTCACAGTGGTAAAATTTGTGATAGACGCGACAGGGGCGTTATATTTCGCCTGCAGTGTGTCAAACAACTGCGAAGGATTTAGGTGCAAAGTTCACTTGATGGAAAGGATAACTGAAAGTCAACGATTTACTGTGATTTCAGGTGATATTAATCGCTGATACGTGGAAGGTATATTTACTAACTCGCCTCCATGCTGAGATTATAGCCGATTAAGGAGGAATAGTATGGGATTTGTAGTAAACAAAACGAATTTTCCATCTTAATTGATAATTCAAAGTTATCTCTTTATGCTTGAATCGTTTCGATATTTTAATGGAAGGATTTTATTTCATATTTTTGTAAACAGCTCATGCTATGATCTAGCTTAACTATGATGCATAACGCTTTTGATTATTCAATTATGAAGTCCATTTTCCATATGTTTATCACAAGGAACATTTTCGCAGCTAATATTTGTCCCAAAAGGCAGTATTTTCAGAAATATACGATTTGAACATTTTTGCACAGGCTGAAACAAGAGTTGTGTAGATGGTGAGCTTATAAGCACTTTATAAACTAATCTGTAATGTAAAATGTAAAAAATTAGAACACATTCTAATATTGAAATATTTTATATTCTATATTGTATATCAATAATAATAATAATAATAATAATAATAATAATAATAATAATAATATTCTACTAAATCAAAACTGATTCATTTAAGAACTGTAGCCATGACCTGTAAAAATTTCATGTTTCCATTAATAAGGCAATCAGTTTCCTTTTCCGAAACCGAAGTACAATGTTTACGTAAACTGTTTGGTAGATTGCATAAGTTCACGGCGAATCACTACAGAATAAAAAACTGCTGCGACAAGGCCAGAGTAACGGAAGCTTCAATTGAAGAATTTGTGAAAACTTAGCTTAGCGTTATTATCGAGTTAAATATGGAAATTGCCTTAAAACATGTAAGTTTTATTTTATTTAATGTGTTTATTTACGGACGCTCTTTAGCATCTCAGATGTTCAGTGTCCCATTCAAATAAAAGCGTTAATTTGATTTACGGACGCTCTTTAACATCTCAGGTCATCAGCGACCCATTCAATTCAGAGCGTGAAACAGCCGATAATTTTGCTAAGAGGCCTCTTTGTCCAGGCTTGAGGTTCTTTAACGTGCCGTAAATCTACAACACAGGACTCACGGCCTTACGTCCCGTTCGAGATTTTTACTCCCGAAAAATATCCATCGACCCTGACCGGGATTGAACCCGCAACCTTGGGTCTACGAGGCAGGAATGGTTACCATTAGACCACCAGAACCGACTTAATCAGAGCCTGAAAAGGAAGATTGATTATCCTCAGAGACACGGGACCCACGGCTTTACTTCCTTTCCGAAGGAATCCATACTTAGTATATTTACGCCCCCAAAAAATCAATCGATCCTGGCAATCAATCGATCGATCCTCGATCTTGGGTATACGAGGCAAAAACATGAAAATGCAGAGCTATATTTAACGTAGTATTTTAATGTCTAGTTCATTATGCACATTAGTAGTTCACTGCAAAAGATTTTTAATAATTCTATAATTGGTCAAAGGTGTTTTCACTGCTTTGTCTCTTCACAACAGAAGCTGTAGATATCTTTTCTTTCTTGTCGTCCTTACAGCAATCCTCTTCACTCACTATGTTCTTTGCGCACACGCTGAAAGTCCTTAAACTATTATTATAATTTTTATTGTTGATGTTGTTGTTGTTGTTGTTGTTGTTGTTGTTGTTGTTGTTGTTTAACCTACACATTTTAGTATGTCGGTGCAAAGCAATATACAGTGTGTCCCATTTATCTTTCTCACTCAAAATAACTTTTTTTCTGATGTGTCAAATGAAAAATTATTTCATGCAAAAGAGTTTTAACATCATGAGGGAGTTCTTGCTGAGGTTATACTTTGTTGCATCTCCATTAATGTAGGAGATACGGGATAGAGCTTTTTGGGGGGAGGGCACGACATACATTTTATTCAAGTACCCTCTTTAAGAGTTATTTAGAAACGTATTGTACTGTGCCATTTTAATATAAAATACAGTAAATACGGAAATGATGAATAACGCCTTTTATTTAATAGCACTATAATGCACTTGTTTTAACTAAATCATTTCATCTCTTCAAGGACCGTTTAAATATTTTATAATGACCAATATACATTGAGGAATGCAACAGAATTGACTGTACAGTCCATGGATCTTGTTATTGTACTGTATTACATATTACAATTCAGAAGTAAAATTTCCGTTTGTAGCACTGTGGTACTACCATTACCTTAACTCTTAAATTTAACTCTTGGAGAGCTTAAGTGCATTCTTGAGTAAAATGTACATGGTGTTGTTTACAAAAAAGCTCTCCCATATTTCCTACATTAATGGAGGAATAAAAAACAACTACCCCAATAATGTTATAACACGTTTGTTTGAAACAATTACTAGCTTGGCGCATCAGAAAAAAAGTTATTTTGGGTGAGGAGGATAAATTGGACATCCTGTATTGAGGTATATGCATTTTAATTTATGCAAAAGCTAGTACCTGTTTTATTCTCAAAATAACGCATTTTTTATTTAAAAATACTTTCTGCTGTATAAAAAATGTACTGTGTAACGTAAACGTATTTATTGCGGTGTTGCCTTTTCCATGCTGTCAGTGGAGGCGTTGGAGCTTTCTGTTTGTTCTGTTGGCTTAGGATTTTATTTCACTTAATTTTGTTCCATTCCTGTGATACTGAAGACCTCTCTCGAAATACTTTGTCCGTGCATTATCTGATAACCTGACTAGTTTGAAACAACTATGGAATTTGTTTCTAACGATAATATTTTTTATTTATTTTTTGTCATTTTTCACGGATAAAAGAAATAAAATTTCTGACTATGGAATCCTAATAGCTTGCTTCCACTTTGTGTTCCATTAGTGTCATTACGCCTTATTTTCCTTGGAATATTCTATATATTATTTCATCTAAATGCTTTATCAATTTTGCTAATTGTAGCTGCCGAAAGCTAATGTATTTGTGTGTTCTATTTTATTTATATATACTTCCTGTTTCTGCTGATGAAAAGTTAAGATTTGGACATCTAGTATTTAACAGCATTACTTCAAACGGTGGAAAATGTCTGGAGTTGGCAGATGGCGTATAGAAGTACATATGCAACATCGTGACGAGCGGACCTCATTTCCAAAGCAAACAATAACTCTCTAATTAACAAACATTAACTCCAGTCCGCCAGGCCACGCCATGGCACGGCTTCAGGATGACTGATGACAAACACAAGTCGCACATGGAACGGAAGAGAATTTCGCCAGGTTCTTCTCACAAAAACCTGCGCCTATATTTAGTATCTACAAAGGAAAGCAATCCATCACTTAGATCCCCTTCACACTTGGCTCACGACCGTTCCAAGTCCCGTATATCACATCCCAACGCTTCTCAGAGCATCCTACTTTGACAGATGTTGGTACTGCTTCACTTTGCTTCGGGGCACCAGCTTCGATTCCTGACCAGTTAGAGCTTTCAAATCTCACCTGTCACTCTCAATATACAATGTCAGAGTTCATTTACAGAGGACAAGGTACACATCATGTGTGTGTATCACATTAGGTAATAAACTGTGAAATATCTCAAAAACTTGGGTTGTATTTTCTTCAAACATGCAGTATGGTATTGCATTTATTATATTATTGAATTCTTAACTGTTTTAAGAAGAACATTTTTAAAGAATACAAACGAAGAACGAGGATTATTCCTGTATTCTTTTTTTCGAAATAGTCCCATACAATAAATAATTTGTATGTGATTGTAACATTCTCATTAAAAGAATAACACTATTATTATGAAGGCAATGTTTAAAATATAACAAGAAAAATATTAATACTGAAAAGAATCAGGTGTTAATTTATGCAGATCGTTGGCTGCAAGAGAGAACTATTGCTACAGAACCAAGTCAATATGCGTCTGGACCAGCTGTGATAGGATGCTGAAATCGTACGGTTGGTTTTTCCGTTCTACTCATCATGTCGCTATTTTGCATATTTTCCAATAAGCTTGGTAGTTTGTCGTGTATAAAAATCACATTTAAAGTTTAAAACATCTGCCACCAAAGCATGCAGAAAAGAATCTTTGTTGAACAATTTTAGTAAAAAAATACTAAATATTTAAGCAAAGCAGAATAACAAACAAAATTCTTTACTACTTTCCAAAACAAACCACAACCCTGTAAGACTGTGTCGCTTCATATGAGCTGGGAATTACTGACAGACTCTCATTTGTTTCTGTTGTCGCAAATATCAAGCATTTGCTTTGGTGCTGATGCTGTTGCTGTTAATTTCTATATTATAACGGTAGCAATAATAAGCTGTGCATTTTATAAAGTCTTAGAATATTTGGAAACAATAATGTGATGCAACTCATTTGCTTCTATGGATCATGCGCTGTTTTGTTGTTGGTGTTGGAGTGTGTAGCAATACGCATTGGCACTAGATTCAAAGGACCATTTATGCACTCCTTCAATCCTAACTATGTAGTTTCAGAATTAGTGCTGTAGTGAGCTCTAGAATCTTTCTTGCAAACTTAGGAATTACTTCTCCTAAAGGAATAGGTTCTTTTTTCTTCCCTTTACACTCTTAGTAAAATATGTTTTGCAATCACTTCAGACTGATCACAAAGACGGCATATGGGATTCTCACCGTCTGAACATATTTCCGGAATGACCAACGTCCAGTCATCTTCCAATAACTTTCCTGATTTGCTTTCTTCAGTAAGTCTTTAGTCAGTGTGCTATTGGTATTTTAATAAGAATCTTACTCAGTTCTTGACCGCGAAATTTCTTCCATCTTATCTGTTGTTCTTTCATAGCCCCTTCATATACTGCTGTTCTTGCAGTTTTCATGCTAATGCCGCATAGACGTTTTTGTCCTGTGAAATAGATCTAGATCTTTCTTTTGCCAGTTCTATAAAACCGCTACTCACAAAGAAAGTTTAAATGTTCAGCACCGAATTTAGTCGGGTTATTTAATAATCAAAAAGTTTTGGTGTATCTAAAAAAGGAAACAATTAAAACTTATATAAATGCAATGTTTGGTTAACTAAAAGATACTTACACAGTAAACATTTTACTGCGTGTTTCAAAGCTAATATGAATGTTATAAAGCAATGGCGTCGACCGACGAACTTGTCGGTCGACGCCAATGAACAGATGCTAAAATACGCGAACTGACAACTTAATCCTTTTATCAAGATTGCGCTAATAAAAAGAAGATAAAAGTTAAATGAGCTAATCAATGATTCAGACATTCAAGCAACATAGTATATGATCAACACTTCAACATGTAGTGATTCAGCATCTAAATGTTCACGTGTCATAGTCGTCATAGTAGATTCACATACTCCCGAGACAGAACAACAAACTGCGAAAATTTCAACATTATTCCGACAATTATTCCAAGAATATTGAAGTTTTTAAAGGACCCGTGATTTTATCAGCTACTGTAAACATAATGATTTATAATTACTGGGCTATGTAAACAAACAATAGCTGGAAAACTGGTTTAAGCAACTTTAAATAAAAATATTAACAAATGTCATATACAGAACCTATGAGCACTTCTAACATTACTCATATAGACATGGAGTGACCTGCTTAAAAGCCTAAGTTTTCACAATTTTCTAGAACATTGTCAAGTCTTCACAGTGTTTCCCGAAAACATTCAAAACTATATTTCTATTCTAAGCTCTCTGCTGAAACACTCTTTTCCATCAAAGAGCACGTAGAAAACAGGAATAAATGTATTGCGTTGAAGGATATTATGGAGAAATTATGAATTATGTATTATAGAGAAATACTAAGTAGTAAAAGTATTTTCATCAATCATAGAATATCAATTTAGTTCGATTAGGGCAAACTATAATGGTGATCAAATGTGACTGCTGAAAGTTCATTGTGGCCTCAGTAGTGTATATCCGTTTTACAACAATCTTTATCGCAGGTTACTGCATTACCTATATTCAGGGGCAGGTAGTCCCGCAACATGAGTCTGCATTACCGACATGGGTAGCTGCATTACCGATATGTTGTAGGTTTACCGACCTTCAGCATTCCTGCGACAAAGACAGTCGGAGAAGGGGCACGGGTTAATGGATTTTTTGTGATTTTAGCGAAAGTTTTTGACCGTCGAGGATTTTTATTTTACCGACATAGATAACTGTATTATCGACATGTTTTTACCGACGTTCATGCGACAAAGTCGGAGAAGGGGACATGGATTTCACGTGTTTAAGGAATTCCAGTTTTTGACCTTCGGGGTTTAATGTCAAGCGAAGTGTGTGTTTTGTTTTACCGTGTCGAAGTTTTATTATCCTTGGTGACGGAAATTTGATCATCGTTGGTGGTGGCCATTATTATTTTGGAAAAAATGTCGCACCAGACTTTTAATATGGGGGAAAATGTAATTATAAAAATAGTAATTCTTAATTTTTTTAATTTTGCAAATTATCTTCCTTAAATCCGAAAAATACGCAACAATATTGTAACTATTCGAAAAATGTTGTAATTATGCAAAATATTGCCATTATGCAAAAAGTTTTGTTAAAACGCGAATTAAACCATTGACATAGATAAAATGAAAGTTACAATTGTAAAATGTGAATTACGTGATTAAAATAGAGTTGAAGTCGTTATTATACAATAAAATTTACTGTTTTACTTATTTACTAAAAATAAAGCGAATTTCACATCCCTATTCCCTATAGTACACGGTTTCCGGAATTTTTAAGTCGTACGTGACAAGGGAGTAGTGTGCTTAAAACCTAAACTTTAACCTTTCGCAAAAAATGTCTATTAAAATAAACAAAAAGGTTAAGCACAAGAGATGCATGATTTTTTATGTAGATTATCGTTGATGAATGTGCGTGAGGTATACATTTGTGAATTCGTAAACTACGATTTCAGTTTAAATTACTAAATCATGGAGGCTGCTCAAGCACGTACTGTAGGAAACCTAATTTCTTGGTGTACACAACTAGATATAATGCTCAGTATAGCGGCCATCGAGATGGTACAACGGCGATTATTCGGTGCAAGGGTGGTTGCAGCTGGTTTAATATGTTGCTTGGAGCGAAGATTGACTCCGGACGTGTCAGTGAAGAAAATATTTACATATTTTATACCTAATTATGGCCCATTTCTATCAGAAATTGTGGTGAGAAAATTAAAATGAATAAAAGAACAAATATATTTAAATATGTTTAAATAGTGAGTGAAACAATACAGTGTGCTTTTGTTATAGAATTTGGCAATGGATTGATGTCTTGAAGAATAAAAAGTAAAATTAAAATGAGACAATAATTGAGGCTGATAAACAAACTTAAAAGAATAAAAGAACAATTTGCTTTATTATCAATAATTGTGTATGAAACTACAGTGCATTTTTTCCTATTATGGAATTTCTCTGATGCTATGAAGATGAAGAGCCGCAAAAACAGACATATAGCTGTGATATGCATTTCGTGTACCAGTTACAACAATTAAAATGCTTTTAATATTGCGTTTGTGATTTTACGTATTACAGTGCGTGAAAGCAGTGGGTATATATTTTATTCAACTGAATGATTATATAGAATAAATATTTAATTTATCACTGCTTTCACACGCCTTGATACAGAAAAATGCCCTACCATTAAACTCCTTTACCTCTGCAAAGATAGATAACTACAACCGCAATATTTTACCCAAGTGTTAAACACTTAATTTCTATTCCAACGTGTATCTTAAAATGTTTTTCCTTTTCTTATTTGAAGAAAAAGAGAAACTTCCATCTAATATTTCGATATGACTGTGTAGTAAAAGACAAAGTGCAAGCATTTTCCTACCCCTTGGGACACACCGTCCCTCTACCACAGCTCTCATAAGCTTACCCTGAATTTCTTTCGGCACACACAGACAGGTAAATATTGCAGATTAGTTGTCAGAATGTATAGGGCGAGCAGTGAGGAAGGATGGTATGCGTTTGGCCGTTTTTCGATACTTAGAGAAAAATCAATACTTGCATACATATATATAAAATCAATACTTGCATACATATATATATATATATATATATATATACACACTTTTCAATATATTATTTCAGAACAGATACAACTAATCGTTTACAATATGTGCGACACATTAAACTTTAAAATGATGCGGTAGGTGAAATCACATTTTTAAACAGATATAAATCAATAATATAGTTTTATACATTTTGTGTTGCCTGGCGTAGTGATAAAGTATTTTAGTTTTTTATAATCTTTAACTGGTTTTTAAATGTTGCTTTTCTTTTCAGTCCACAATTATTAAACACGCCGCACTCGTCGAAATGTTAAAGAGCAGCCAGCTAGCCATATCCCGAGTTCGAGCCATGGCCGGCCGCAGCAACATCTACTTCCTCTGCCTCCGTCTTATGACTTCATTAACGTAAATGAGTAATTTATTGTGATAAATTCGCATGTAAAATTGCTAGCAAAAGTTATACACCCCATTTAGCTATCCTCCCCACCATTACCTGCACTAAGAAACACGTGACCATTTCCTTCCCGCTGCCACTTGTATTTCTACCATTGCAGAAGAGCCAGTAAGAAGTCATCAGGGGGACTGCCATGGAAGTTGTTTCGCGTTAGAAGAATTCAGTACTTAGAGAAAAATCAATACTGCATTTTTTACTTTTCAATACATTATTTCATTTCACGAAATTCCTATTTGTTTATAATATGTGCGACACATTAAGTTCAAAATGCTTTGATAGGTAAACCCCATTTTTAAACAGGTATAAATTAAATCATAGTGTTGTGCATTTTGTATTGCCCTGGAGTAATGAGAAAGTATTTTAGTATTTTTAACCTTTAAATTGTTTTTAAATGTTGGTTTCGTTTTCAGTAACAATTATTAAACACACCACACTGGTCGAAAAGTTAACGTAACAAAATTTTACTGAATTACCCTGCTAAATCACATGTAATGTTTTCCCCGTATATAGATCATACAAAAAAATTAGAAACATTGATTGTGAATAGAGGATGGGGAAAATAAAGCATCAAATTTATTTGTAAATATGTGTATTTTATTATAAGATGTAAAACTAAACATGCTATTACACATTTTGTCAAAAATCTGAAACAATCATTAAAATCGGAGGGGTAAACATACAAAGTTAATTTTAAGCAGATATAATTTAAAAGAAAATGATATATATTTTGCTAAAAACCTAAATTTTGTGGAAATAGGCTTTAAAATCGAAAACATTAGTGAAAACACATTCTTAAATATGTAGAAAATCAAAACATACAATGGTATTGTAGCCAAAAGTAGTAAGTGGGTCCCGGGTTAGACTACAATTCATACACAACATATACAAAATTAAAACATACATTTTTGCTAAAAAAAAAACTAATTTTTGTGGAACATATGCATTAAAACGGAAAAACATTGGTTAAACCCTCCCTAAAATAGAGGCCAATAATTATTACGTTAAAAAACTAAACCTGCTGTGTTATTGTATACATTTTGTTATAAATCTTATTTTGTGAAAAGTATATAACACAGAAAATTAAAACAAGAAATTACGATGGACACACTTGCAGACATGGTTATGCATATGTAGAAATGGCGATATAATATTATACGGTATAGTTTTGTTTTGGATAAAACAAACTGGTTTCTAGTAGAACAACTGTACATGGTCATTTTGCTCCAACATAATGTTTCTACATTCCATATCTTTAAGTAAAAAGTTGACAAATTTAACGTTGGTGAAAAAGATTCCACAATCAACTGTAAAAATGGGAATATCACTAAAATGATTTTTACACAGATTACATTGAAGTGTATTTGACATTTTTTAAAATTAAAAATTCCGCAACCAGTAAGTTAGTCTGCATGGACTTGGGTAGTTTACAAGCACGTGGAGTCTGGCACAAGAGTATATCTATTAGACTTTTGCTATGGTTTCCAAATACAGCTCACCCTGTGGAATTCAGTATACCGCTGTCACAACACTTATATCACATATTTACGTATCTCTTCACTGAGTTGACAATACTATAACTCTACTTCGCTAAAAAGAAAGATGTAATACGTATTTCAACTATCAGATACACACTTGATAAATTCTGGTTTACTTTTTATACCTACACTTGACAATACCTACAATTCAGCCACATACGCAGTCCATCAGCCAATGCATATTCACTTTCTACTATGCATAGCCCGCCCCACTTGATTTTCATTCAATGAGATTTAATTTTCACGCCTCCTTGCCCAAGAAATACAGAAATCCTGAAAAACATGGAAGAAAAAAAACATCTGTCTACCCCTACAGTAAGATATACTCGACCATTAACGTACAAAAGAGTTAAGACAGGAATTCGTAAATGCTTTTAAGAGAAGAAACAATAAAATATACCTGAGATCTAAAAACGAACAACAGAAAAACCTGTTAAGACCGAAATTCGCAAATAAAGGGAATGCTTTTAACAGGGGAAACAATGCTTTACCCTAAACGTACAGCCTGTTAAGACCGGAATTCGCAAAAAAAGTGAATGCTTTTAACAGAGGAAATAATATTGGTCCCCTAAACGTCGACTCTTTTAAGACAGCAATTCACAAAGGGAATGCTTTTAATAGGAGAAGCAATAAAAATACCTTGAGTGAAAGCTTTCAGACAGGTTGAAACATGATTGCGGAGAAAAGCATATACCACCATAAATTTTCACTAAAGATCAGTAAGCCGACGGAATCGGAGGCGCAATCACGCTGTTGGCATAGGCTATGCTATTTTTTTCATATCACACGAAACCTATTTTTCGCGTGGTGGCGATATTTTATCATTGTCGTTCGCATTTAAACCATGACGTTTGCCCTTAAAGGCATAATTATCATATCAATTATATTTTAATAATGTAAATCACATTTTATCCATATAATTTGTATTTTATCAATGTCAACTGTATTTTAATAATTTAATTCGAATTTTATCAAGAGTTTTTGCACAATTACAATGTCGCTTGCATTTAAAGATATTTTATTGCATAATTACGATGTCAATTGTACTTTAATAATGTAATTCACATTTTATCAATGTCAATTTTGCATTTCGTGTTTTACCAAATCTTTTGGCACAATTACAATAATTTTTATAATTACAATATATTTGTATAATTTAATTTTTTGTATAATTTCATTTTTTGAACAATTACAATATATTTTGCACAATTTTTGTATTTAAGGATTTTTTGCAGAATTACAACGTTTAAGGATTCTTTTTAGCATAATTACATTTTTTCCCATATTAAAAGTCAAGCGCGTGTTTTTCTCCAGAAAAATAATGATGCCCACCACCAACGATCAACAAATTTCCATCACCAAGGGTAAAAAAATTTCCGACACGGTAAAAAAAACTACGATCTTCGCTTGACATTTAACCCCGAAGGTCAAAAACTGGAAAAACACGTAAAATCTGTGTTCCCTTGTCCGACTGTCTTTGTCGCAGGAAACTCGGTAAAAACATGTCGGTAATACAGCTACCTATGTCAGTAAAATAAAAATCCCCGAAGATAAAAAAACTTTCGCCAAAAACACTAAAAGTTCATTAATCCGTGTCCCTTCTCCGACTGTCTATCACAGGAATGCTGAAGGTCGGTAAACCTAAAACATGACGGTAATGCAGACTCATGTTGCGGGACTACCTGCCCCTGAATGTAGGTAATGCAGCAACATGCAATAAAGATTGTCAGAAAAGGGATATACACTACTGGCCTCATATTTTAGAATAGGTCGCATCGTGAAATGCTCTAACGATTTCATTTGCATATAGAAAGCAATGTGGATCTTAAGCGCCTTGGGATTTAGTGATCTTCCGCATATTTACATACCGCTGGCATTTCTTGATGTGGACCACTCACTGAAGAAACAGGAATAAAGTACATGATGTTGAGAGGAGGAATACTTAAACAAACTGGACGAACCAATTAGGTGGAGACACACATGGCTGCTAGAAAAGAGGAGAAAATGTTGAATTTGTGGCTACTTCCGAATCTACTAGACGAAAGGAATATCAAGTATTTTTGCGGGGGAACAGCAGCAGCAGCAGTAGCACACCTTGATGCCACATGATAGGACGCGCGAAGTACCTATCCTCTGTGCATATTTCTTGCTATTATTTACTAACTACACACACAGAAGTTTGCGTGCTAACCACATTTTCCAGGTTAAAAATTGGGACAATATAGTTCATAATGGACTTCATTACTTGCTGATCATTAGCTCACCTAGATAGGATGATAATAATGATAATATTGATGATGATAATAATAATAATAATTATTATTATTATTATTATATAATAACAACGCTGGAAGTCCACTCCAAGCACTTATTTGTGTTTTATACTGTACAGGAAAATCTACACAAAAAATTAAAAAAGTAGATCAGAAATTATGTAATCAATTTATGATTAGTCATGGTCAACTGGTATAGGTCACAGTTCTAAGCACCAGTTGGAATTATCAAACAATAAAATTATATAAAATTTAGATCATATAAAAAGTTCACAGTACACAAGAGACTCAGCATTATCAATATTTAAGAGTTCGTTATTGATTTCGATGTTTGTATTTACACAATTGACTTTTTTAAGTGTTCATACTTTATACCCATTCGTATATTTAAAGGGATAATAAATTAAGTTTCTTGGAAAATATTTTTAGTTCAATGCACTCCCATTAGGGGAAATAAAAAGTGAGGTCCGATTGTATTGTAAAATCACATATTTTTATGTTCCTCAATTCTTTCAATACCCGTACATTATTCTTCCGTTCTGTCTTCAAATGACTTCAGTTTTTCCTATTTTAAAACCATCAGCACTACTTACTTCAGTTTCTAGTGAGATATTCACAGAAAGAAAAAAGGAAGGAAGAAAGAAAGAAAGAAAGAAAGATGACACAAAAAAGGAAAGAAAGAAAAATATTATTTGACACAGTAATTAATTAAAGCACTAACGATGATGTACCACATCTAGCAAAATTACTTTAGTTGAAAGAATTGTAAACATAAACCTTCCTTCTTCATACTCTTCAGAAGCCTAATTGTATTTATCTACTGGCAACAATGTGGAGTTTCAATAACTGGCTTATTTCTCATCTTACCCTTCCTATATACGTTTATTGTGTATTGTTTGTATTCAAAATGGATCTGGAGTCCAACTGTTAGCATTCCGTTTAAACACTGTATGCCAGAATGTTGACAACTATTAGAGATAAAGATATGGAATTTACACTGGTAGGCTCTGTTCGTCAGAGCTATTTATAGATTTACGTAGTAAATATTTCTTTTGCGGGGAAGTGTTATAGGACATGAGTCCTCCACAGATGGAACTTTGAGACAGTGTAAAGTGGTGTAGCGATTACATTGGCTTCCGATTCAAGGCAGTACATTTCTGCTATGACCTTGAATATTCCTTAAAATGTGATGCGTACTCTTGGGTCCCATTTCTGCTCTACCTCCGGCAATTTAATTTTAGGGACTGATTTCGCTATTGATGTCCTAGAAAGACGCAGTGTAACAATACAAAGTTTCAATAGATGCTTTTCCTGCACTCACAGTCCGTTGACCTATGTACATCAACCCCTAGTTTACAAAACAATCTCGGAAAGAGATAACCCCTGGAGTTGACACCTTAATGCAATTTGGGTGACTCGCTATCAGCTCTTCGTCTGCCTTTACAGCGTTGCAACTGGTAAGTTGGTTCTGTACTTAAAAATGGAATCATAAAAAGTACAAAGGAATCCATTCGGAGCTTTGCGTGATTGTCTTGACAAAAAGACGCCCCGGTACACGTATTAATCTGTTCTCAGGGAATTTCGATTTCACATACTAATAATACATGTACACGCGGTCAAAACTCACGGCACACACCCACAGAACAGTCCTCTGTATGGTCACGCGCCTTTGAACGTGTGTCAACATATCGCAGGGAACTGTAATTTCAAAAGATAAAAATATCTGAGGGTGACCTGCATTGTAGAAATAGAATTGCTCCATGCACAGTGATAAAATGAAAAATTCCAGGTACAAATTTGTCGACCTACATGTAATAAGTTCTCGTGAACACAAAATATCAAACAATTATATTTTAAGTTAATTACAACATATTTTGTCTTTATCTAATGATTCGTTGCAAAAACCAAAGAATATGTTTCATTTTCTGAATACTATATAAGGTATTGTATTGTTAGTAATACTGCAAAAAATAAACCAATTTGTTATTAATATTCTTTAAATGACCCCTTTTCAGGACTACCTGGAACACACGATCAGCCACGCTCTCTCCAAGCTTTTGTAACACAGAAAGTTCAGTGATCACGTGCAGATATAACAGGGGTTATATCTGACTATCTTACTTACTACCATACCACTTCCCATCTCCATACTCTGACCTGCATAAGATTCCCCATGAGTTCTGCATTAAAATTCAGGAACAAGACAAAACAAACCAACCCATTGTGGACCTGACAATTTGGATAGTTGAGCTGTCCTGTTGAAATTCTAAATATACTTCTCAAGTGTGTATGAGATCTGTAACTTTTATACGCCCTGTGAGGAAAGAAAGATCCGCTTTTCCTCGTACTCAAATGCACCCCATATCACCAGAGACTTCCCTGCTTGCTACTCTTAGAAAACAGTTCATCTGCTTTTCTAAGATCATGTCACAAGTACCGTGCGATCAGTTTTGTTTTTCCCGAAAGTGTTTTGCATATTGATGAGCGCGTCGCTCGTTAGCCGGTCAGCGGTGTTTCAGTGATTAGCGGTAGGGTAAAACAATAAAAAAAACCAACCATTCAATACACAAACTAATTTAAGAAGCGCATTACTTACCAAATTATCAAATGAAGTACCGAATTGTCCTCCTTCACTCTGCACGCTTTTTAGCATCGCTTTAGGAGATATTCATACTCGCTGTAGTTCATTTTGAGAAATCCGGACAATTTCCTGACGAATATTATATTTGAGTTCTTATATGGTGTGTGGATTTGCCTTGTACACGGAATTTTTTAATTTACCCCATAGATAATAATTGCAGGCTGTTAAGTTTAAGGTACCCCCCCCCCCCGGTATTTTCCATTTATTAGGACTGAGGAAAACCAGGAAAAAAGGCTCAGTAAGGAAGATCCTGGCGGGAATGGAACCCAGGCCTTCCGCTCACGAGTCCACACCTTAACGTGTGATGGTACAACGAACAGCGAATTCAATTATTATTTTCACCTTGCTATTCTCCAGGAATACACTTCAAATTAATAACCTACAAAATTAATAAATTTCTCCCTGTCGCTTTCATAAACCGGCAACAGACCAAGGAATTGATATTGATTTTCCTTTGTGGAGCGTCGTTTTCTCTCCTTCCTTTTCACGTGAGCTGCATTAACTATTTGATTATTAAATCTGACATCCAATACCGGATTCTCTGTTCTTTATTTCATCATTTTAGCAGTTTTTCAACAGACACAAATATCGGCTCTTGAATGCTTTCATGATTAAGAAGAAACCGATGTATGAATGTAATGAGTACAATAACCATACAGTAAATTAACCCCTGATGTTAACATAGTCTAAAGTCGAACTGATGAACTGCATCAAAACAAACAAAACGGATACTTCCTTCATTACCATTTGTAGCTAAAGAAAATAGTTCAGTCAACGCGGGACGAAAGTTTTTTGATAATATGCATAAACGTTGCAATTGCTGTTTTCTCTATACGGGGCGCACACAAGAGAAGCGGAATTTATAAACGCACTGAAAGCAGTCTCTGGGAACAACTTCAGTAACATTGGCCTTGCGGTCACATTTCTTTGCTTTGCCTACTGAAGGTAACGTGACACTACCGTATCGCTCCAACCCTTTCTAAGGGTTTCTCAGCACAGCATAAATTTGCATTTTTTATTTGCTGAACCATTTCTCAAGTAGCAATACCGTACAATTTTATTGGGGCCTGCGGTATGTTTTTCCCAGCACGTGGACCGGGGTCCAAAGCTATGTCGCAGCTGTACACACCGACAGTTAAGAACGCGTATTGGCCTGATTAAGGCAGGTTTGCTAGTGTTCAGGTTCAGAATGGTGAAGAGTTTATGTGGTTCATTTCTCTCATTAGCATATTTTAAAGATAGGATACAGAAAAACGCATATTCATTTCCTGTATTTTTTTTCTTTTAAGAAATGTATCAGCTGTTCAGCGTTGTGCAGAATTTCTCAAGAACGTTATCTGCGGATCACCTGACAGATCTACAGTTCGTAAAGTGCTTATATACAAAACAGGTAGACAAAATAAAACGTAGGTGTCATGTGGGAAAGCTGGATGATTTTTTGATATTGCAAAGTTAGCACATGTTTAGCGGCAGCCAGCCGTACATCAGCACATTTTGCTACAAATTTGCTTAATTTCATTCCCGCAAAGTTGTGCCTTACAGTTCACTAGGCGGTCAAACGCCGAGTAAATTCTCTCGTGTTCGTAAGGCAGAGTGGTTGTGCGAAAATGAACACCTCATACATCGGGAGTGGTCTTTCGTAGCCAAATTATAATAGTCTTGCACTATACATAATGTCATACAGGAATGAAACTCACATATAGTGACGAAAGAGTATGAACACGAAAACATCTTTTCTCGATCAACATAAGCACTCCGTTTATTCGTGTTCGGAATTTGCTGCTTACGAAAATTAAACGCGCTCTCGTAAACTACCATTGGCGACCCTTCGAAGTCAGACTGCCGAGATACGAGCAAGGCTGAAATCTTATTTGACCGACTCTACAGTCCACCGACTCGAGAAAGAGACTTTCATCTTCTTTGAAAAAGTAAGCACATTTTCGATCTCGAGGCGGGCTGGGTGTGAGCAGTTGTGCTGTGTGCTCCAGGCTGCCAAACCGGTCCGCGTGCGGAGAAAAACAAAGCTAAGACCCGATAGAACTCAACCTGAAACAATTAGCCCAGTTATGCTGCCGTGGTTCTTAACTTCGATTAATTATACCTACAGCCGCATCCTGCATAGCAAACTTTGGACTACAAAGAAGTCACTAGGCTCGTTATTAGTTTAAACCGAGTTTCACGGGAATGGTGTTAATTTATTCCTTAACACTAACAAAATTTTCTTCGGTTATTAGTTGCACAAGTTAAGCTGATGATAATGAGCTAATGTGCATTTCTTATTAGGAAAGTGCTCACTTAATACTTGTCCAGGTACAAGATCTTTCCTCAAGTCTGTATTCTTTTGAATGACATTTTCATGACCTCAGGTGTCGGCACTAATACCGTCATTCATTGCTTCCACACCATTGATATAACAGAACAGAACTTCACGAGATACTACAAGCAACACGTCCTTGAAACACTTTCGTGATCGCATTAATCGATTTACAGAACCTCATGCATATGCAATGTGAGGAAGAAAGGAGGATTTTCAAGAACTGACCTGAAATCAAAATACGGCAACAGCAGAACCGTAAACTTTCGCCGCGAAGGCAAGTGGCATACTACCGTATTTCCGCACCTCTAACAAAGGCACCGGCGGAAGTTTGGAATGGGTGTTGCTTTGTAGCGGGGTTGTTATTTAATTATAAACGAGAAATTAGGAACGAGTATCTTTGTTTACGTAAGTGCTCGTATGCCGTCAGCTTAAGTAAACATTCTAGTGTCGATATTTGAATATTTTTGACTCTGATCTTTGGAGCACTTGGAAATGCCGCCTATCTGGAAATTGAAATAATTCCGTTTTGGTACTGTAGGATTTGATTGAATGTCCCTTTAAATAAACGTCATAAACATTTTGATTACAGGCTATTTTTCTTTTAATGCCTCAAACGGGAGACACCAAATGTGTCTTTTGCTTGCCATTAGTCACGCAATTTTGCAGGGGGAGCGGTGGCTCAAGTGGTAACGTTTCCCTTTCATGTTTGGGAGACATCTTGAACTTTTTCTTTCTTTTCCTCTGGTCACCTAGGCGAATGTTATGGATATTTCTTTTCCACTGATTTTCCGCTCTTCCGTTTCACACCATTTCGTTGGAGTGGAAAATGCCAGACGATGCGGACTGTTTCTGTGCGGCGTTGCGGCGGATTTGCGCCTAGGATAAGGTTTCTGTCTCCAGACGTGGCATAGGGGCCTCTCGGGACCCAACACTAGGATTATTCTCAGGTTTGCTGATATCTGGGAAAACATGTAGGACTCCGTTTAGTGAATTGCCGCTCCTGACGATGTCTCCCTCATCTCATCCCTACCTCCCGGACGGGCCTCCCTGGGGTAGCACAAACAAAAGGCCAATCTGTGTGACTTAGATACCGAATGTCCTCTGTCCCTTGGATATCCTATTCTATATTTCATAATGTTGAACTTCACATAAATCTTTTCCCTGTACTAAAAAATGTGAACTTTAGGTCAGATTTAAATATCAACATTTGGAGTTTACGACTAAATGGTTAAGTTAGCCTTAGGGAACGAGCGTTAGCTTTAGTTCTAGATATAGGAAATGACAAACCTTTAGTACATTTCTTCCACATTTCCTACATTATAGTCTTATCATGATAGTGGCGTTACAAGCAGGTGGTATGAAATAATCAGTTACTTAATTCTGTACATAAGAATGTGTTTATTATTAAATCAGGCTTAGTTCTAATTGCCAGGGTTTTTGTAAATGTATGGCGTATGTATGGCAAACGTATAACTGATTGGAAGACCATGCTATGGTTCTCAATTTCAGTTCTCAAATACATTGGCAGAATTGTGGGTAATTCGTGAATAAAGCAGTATGGATAGTGTTCTGAACTGGATTCAGTGAAAGTTTAACGTTTTATGAGTGAGAATATATGGTTGGGTTAACCTTAGGAAGCGACCAAGCGTTAGCGTGTTGTAAATATTGAGATTTTGAGTATACACGATATTTAATATGTTCTGCTCTGTTAGAAACTACTTTATACCAGTCGCTCTCTAGTGACGTCACAAGCAATGTTGAGGTTTTGTACGTACGTCTTCCGTTCGGCGCGTTAACAGATATGAATATACTTTAAATTCGTTCCAGTAGATCCACTTTCTAAATATGAATTTAATGTACCTAGAATGCACGGCAGGAAATTTACCTCTCCTCTACATATTTTGTAACACATACAAACAGCTCTAACGCTTTATGTGGCGGCGGAGATTCTGTGCTACGCAACCCAACCGCAGAAGAAAAAAGATGAATCACTGTAGTGGCTAACAAAATCGCAGCTATGAATATTTAATTGTTGAGTTTTTTGTTAAGTTTTGAATCTGTAAAGATGTCCCATGAAACAATTTTTCACGATATGCAGTTACTAAAGCACTGCAATGAACTCCCCTTGCTAGCCAAAGAGACGCCTGAACGAGAAGTCACGTGTATTTTAAAATTACACAGCCAAGTACAAATATCTCACCTCCAAAAAAATTATCGTCCTGGTGCTAATGAAAACGGATACTTTCGCTTTACTTCAGCTTGTTGCTACGAAACAGATACACAATCTTCTTCCGTGTTTTTGCTTTCGGGGAGATCTTAAAACAAATGGTTGTCCTTTCGCCTCGATAAAATACCCCACGTACGCCGCTGCAATAAACCATAAAAGGCAATAGCATGGAATCGAAGTCATTTGTTGTGTGGGAAGTAGAAAAAGGATAACACCATGAAAAATGCAACTACTGTAGAATGCTGCTCTCGGCGTGTTTTCTGGATCACTCAGTGCTTTTATTTATCATTCTCAATGGCACAGTTGTTGTCAGCTAAACACTTGAAAGGTTCGCATTTAATTTGTCTCCAACTCTGTGGGTTGTTTGCGTTAAATTTGCTTCACTCTTGAAAACTTTGGACAATTCTATGCTTCAAGTTCATTGCAAAACATCTTCGTTCTCCATCCTCAAGAATCAAAGGCTCTGAAGAGCTGCTACGACACTACGATTCAACCAAGTTATTTTGAGGTTTTCTTTTGTTTGGCTAGAATTTTATTGAAGATCTGCGTAGACACCGCAACACTGGTTGGCCATTTAAAATGCAATCATCCCAGAAAGAGGGAACAATAGTTTATATATTTGAAATATTTTTCTTTTAAAAGTAAACTGCTTTAATTTAATTACAGTTAAAGTGTTAGAAAAAAGTTTCGATAACAATCTGCAATGGTAACGTGGTTACAGAACGCAAACTAGTCTGATATCTTCATAAGAATGGACTTAGACGCGATGCCTAGATTCGAAGTAGTAAAATAATTAAGAACTATGCGTAGTATCAATGTTGTAGTCAGAATGTCGCTCCCACATCCATTCCCGTTGGTGCTCTATTGAAAATAGTAATTTGTTTAGTTTATCCGCAATGAGTAGTCTGTGTCATTCTCGACTGAGAGGATATTAATAACCCAAAAGTATAGTATGGGTTTCGCTGAGAAATAGCTGGACATGTCTGACTGTGAAACAGATTCTACTAGATGATTGTAAATAAATATGTTACGTTGCGTTGTGTTAGGTGACTAAAACGAAACAAATAATAATTTTTATTGCATATTTTATAAGTCATCTGGTGGTTGTCAAGAGCTATATTGTTACAATTAATGTTTACCAAAAACCAGACAAACGTCTATCCAAAGCATGGTGTTGGTGGCTGAAACACAAACGGAGAGGCGAGGTGTCTCGCACAATTGCACGCCGCTAGGGAAATCGTACAGAGTTGCTTCAGTCAGAAGCTCGGCGATTCCCGGGACCATGCTGTGATTGGAAGAGTTTGGACAGTTGAATTACAACCAGTCCGCTGGGACTTAAATTCGTGACTTTAAGTTCCATAAACAATCTTCCAAAATCATGGGAAGCTGTGGTGATGTAGTTTCTTTGAAACACGAAAGCTAACCTGACATCATCGAGAAAATTTATTAACCAAGGAACTGTGGACTATGTTTCCTAACATTATCTTAGGAGTTATGAAGTACTTGTGTTTTCTTTAAGTAGTACATACACTTGCTAGAGATTTTGGGTCAAAAATAGATTTTTGGTTTTAAGCATAATTTTTGTTAATGTTTGGGGCATTTAAATATGAACGCCACGCTGTTACGCTGCACACTATAATCTTCTTTTGTCGTTTACCGTCCTGCATGTTCTTAACTTTAGATGCATATTTCTCAAAAAAAAAAAAAATGTATAGAGCTATGAAATTTTCAAAATGTGCAAAACATATTGCTCTATAGAAATAATGAAAGCTTTTGACTTATGTATGCACGAGAGTTCTGGAAAAAAATGTTTGAAATTTGCATAAAAAGTGGACACTTTATGTAAATGGTTTTAAAACTTGTACTATTACTTCAAATTACATATTTCACCAACAATTGTTTGCAAACTGATTTCAAAAGTTGAGGAAACTGGGTTAAATAGTTTGGGAAAAACCTAAAGCAGTAAAAACGTTAAATAATATTTTCCTTGCTTTTAAAATAAATATAAAATAATAACAATTAACTTTAGTAAAAATTAAAAAGTTTCAAGTACTGGTATAAATATTTAATAAAGTATTTTAATTAGTCAATATAGTTTTGGATAAATTCCAGCTTGTATTCTGTTGAGATTCAGTACGAAATTTGCAATTGTGTCTCTATCAAGTGTCCTTAATTCAACGAAACCCAAATGTCCAAATTAAGTAAAACATAGCAGTATATCGTACGCTCCAAACTTTTGTCTCACAGTTAAAACTTTCATTTCTACTAATCCATATACACTAAAACCATGTGGTGTGCATATCTTAAGTTCTAGCATAGGAATATATTTCATTCATTCCTAGCTGAAACTGGGTAGTTAAAAATAAAGTCATAAAATTGTAGCACTCAGCCGGGATTAAATCTCGGCAATTTCAAACATTAATGGCAGATAAATATGTTCAAACATTCTTAAAATTCTAAATTTAATTTTTATGGCAAAAACTCCACAGGGTTAAAGAATATGCATTGCTTATCTATTGCCAAACTTTAAGAAAAACATTAAAGATAATGAATTGTATTTAAAGAGCGTCCGTAAATAAAAGAATCAAACAAAAATGAAATGTAATACGAAGAATTATTTACGAGGTGCTAACCAAAAGATCCCGAAATTTGTAGTTTGTGTGGAAACGACCAAACGCCGCTTGGTATCCTTTCGTACATCCTTAGTAAACCAGTCTACAAAGCGATTTCCACTGCAGTGTATCTGTTAGGTTACGATTTCGCAATGCCCAATGTGAAAGAGCAGAAAGTATGTGTTAAAGTTCCCAGTTTTAAAAATTGGAAATCCGCTGCAGAAACGCACAAATATTAAAGGAAGCATTTGGCCAGATGGCAAACTTTCATTGAAAATGATCGTTCCAAGACATCGAGAAAATATAGTACAAAATGTGATTCTTGGTGGTCATAGGTGAATATCTCAGAGGTCCTAAAGTGGATGAAGAAAAACTTGCAGAAATGGCGCATAAACCGCTGGATCTTCCATTATGACAATGCGTGACAGCGTTGAAGGGGCGAAGATCTGGCGAATTGAGGACATTCAAGAGACTCGCAGACACTGATAGAGGAATTCCAAGATGTTTTCGGTTTGAGGCAGAAGAAGAGCTGGAATTGGCGTCTGTAGTGTGGGGCTGCTTTGAAAGTGAGACAATTCAAGTCATTTTACTTTTGGATACACACCGTGTATTTAAATATAAATCCTATGAAAATGAGGCATCGCAGAAATTATAAGAACTGCTGGAGTTTCAGATAAATTTCATTTCGGAATATTATTGTTTCTGAAAAATATATAAAACCTACAAAATGCTGACATTTACTAACGCTGTGAGCGAGGACTGTAAAGGAATATTAAAATTTGGTCTTTCTATTATAAAATTCGGGAAACGTATGGCTATCCAAATAAAAGTAACTGTGAAGTAAACTAACAATACAACTGAAAATATATTGTTCTAATCATCATTACGGTGCACGCTCGTCATGCACATTTCATACCGGCCCAAAACGCTGTGCATTCTTACTTTTGTACGAAGGCTCGTCAGGAACAGAAGACTGCCAGAGCGTTGCAGATCTTGTAATGGTAGCATAATTAAATGAAGTTCCATATTATTGTGCTTCCCTCTCATTAACGTTCGTCAAAAGACAAGGCGCATATATGAATAACGTTGCACTTTTGTTTTCGTGGTTTCTATCCAGAAAGCCAGGAAATTTTCTAGTTCCAAAGCAACATGAACAATGTAGCATTTTCAATACATACATAAAGTTAATATAGGTAAAATACAAGTGTTATGTGAATACGATGTCTGGGACACGAGGCACAGTTTTCTTTTTAATAATTATATATCCAATATATTCTAGTCATTTCGAAACGTCATTATTTCAAAGAAATAGATGGCGTATTTCTCACTAAGTGGAGGACAGAAGAAATTTTACCGAAATCTCTGGACACCACTACCAATATCGCTGGAGTGTTATAAAATGTTGTTAACTAGTTTCAGTGTCTTGTGTTAAAAAACTACTTTTAATATGAACTGTCTAACAATGGTATACTCCGCATGGTATTTAATAAAGAAGCTGCATGCTATGTTATTGCACCTAAGGTTAATTCCTACAGATTTGCATGCTAAAAATGTATTACTTTGTTCAACAAAGCTGCGGTATATTTACACCCGTTCGGGTTTATTACAATATTAACCTCCGTATTTAAGAGCTAAATTTTATGAGCGATTTACGCATGCAAAAGTTTGCTCTTTTGTTTCCGGTTGTTCGTGAAAATATTCAATGATGTGCAGGCTTTTTGGCGGGCATCCTGTTTTGTTCTGCATTGTATGCACTGCGCCGGCAGCTTTGTAAAGCTTCAGTCCAATGAAAACACAATGCCCAGCAAGTTTTAAACAATGACCTACATAATGCCGCAAGGTCTTCTGAAGAATTATACAAAAGCTGATTCTGGAATCTGTACTTAAATACAGTAACTATCGGCAATATAGCTGAAAAGCTACAAAATTGGTCGGAATATTTAAAAAAAAAAAAAAAAAAAAAAAAAAAAAAGTACGTATCATGTTCATCTTTCCAACCGAGTACGGTGGCTCAGGCGTTAACGCTTCGGACTTGCATTCGGGCGGTCCAGGGTTCAAATCCCTTGGGATCGGTCAATCTGCCCTTGGGTTTTATTCTGCATTACCCTGTTTGATCTCCACGCATGTTTCGCTCTACCATTTCATCTGTCATTCTGTTGGTTTTGTTACAGGTTCGAAAGGGCCAGTCGAGGTGGGCTAAGGGGCTCTAAACTCCTTGAAAAGGAGTGGGGTGCTGCGCCGGTGTCTGGGTGTTCGATCTGCTAGAGACCTCGTCTATAAACGTGATTCTGGCCGCTCGCTGTTCCCCCCCCCCCCCAATTCCTTCCTCCCGCAGGTACCCCATTTAGGGATCTGCCTTTGAGCAGGTTGAAGTATCGAAATTTCCTCCTCCACACTACTAATCACATACAAGTAATACAATTAATTAAAACAGTTAACAATTAAAATCTTCCGGTCTGTTTTGCCATGGTCCATGGTTTAATATAACCATGGTCCATGGTTTACCATAGCTTTCACCAACTTCTGCGGTTGGCATCATCAGTGAAAGATGAACAACACCTGGCTGCTAAACGAAGAACAGTATTGATCCATTTCTGTCTGGTTTTACAAGGTGGATCAATATTTCGTGTGTACTGGAAGGAGCGAGGAAAGAGGAGAACGGGGGTAGTTGTTTGTTTTTAAGAATTGGTTTTTATGTGCTAGTTGTATGATATCCGCCGTCTCGGTTAAAGTCATTGGGTGTTGTTGCATTTCCAATGCCTCCCTCCTGGCTAGTTTGAAAAAGGAAACGATTGTAATAACACAAGGCTTTTTCAATCTATCCAGGAGAGAGGCATTAGAAATATACAACATCCAAAAATTTTAACACAGAAGTCGGATACCACATATGTAGCACATGGAAACCAGTTCTTAAAAACAAACAACTACTCTCCTCTCCCTCGCTCCTCTCCCACTAAACACGTAATATTGATCGATCTTGTAAAACCAGACAGAGATGGATTAATAGTGTCATCTTTTAGCAGTCAGGTGTTGTTCATAGTCCACTGATGATACCAACCGCAATAGTTGGTGAAAGCTATGGTAGCATATTAAATCATGGACTGCGGCAAAACAGCCCAGATTATTTTAACTGTTGCATTCATTAGAACGCGCTGATGACTGCACCAGTTTGCTGTTTCGACAGCAAGCATTGTTTCTGTCTTAGTTTGCATTTAGAGATCTGTATAATTAGAGTATTGGTGCGCCAGTGTTATTAACTACACTATGTTAGTGAAGTAAGTATTAATGTAATGTATTGTATTGAAATGTTTTCATTAGAATAGAGAAAATATAACGTCTACAAGAATAATCCATATGCTGCGGAGGAATTAAAAATATCAGAGCAGAAATTGCAAGAATTATGGAAGCAGAATTGTTGGAATGAATGCAAACATTATTAATAGATGTCAGAAATGTGTTACTTCTGACGTATTTCACATCCCAAAGAAATATGAATATGAAATAAACGCATGAAATATAAATATCGTTATAAAATGAACGTATTATTATGTTACATTGATCATAGTTGTGCGAATAGAAATGCCAGTAGAACTTATCCGTTGATGGAGCCAGCGACTGGCGCAGTGTGCATTCAGCTGTGGATGCAGGGAATAATAATTTTCTATATTCCAATAAAGGGAGCAGCATTTTTCTTGAGCTAAGGACAACGTCTATCCTCCGCTCGCTCTTATATTACTAAAACTGTTGTTGGTTTCATTTAATTTGTCTTTGTTTAAAGATTTTACACATTTTTTTTCGTGCAAGAGCCCTACGCTGAAAGTTGGACTATTCAAATTATAAGATGTGAGATGGTTACTTTTCAAAGAAAAGGGGGGGGGGAGGAACTGCCTTAAATCGAAATTTATGTCATCTTACATCTTTATTGTGCAGTGCACAATTTCCTTGTTTTTCTGTACCGGTAGAAACGCACCTCAATGACACAAAATTCCAAAGCTGTTCCCCCACATTTATTTCTCCCACAGCGCTTGATTTCCGGATTGTCGCATGTCAGTTCTATGTTATCGCGTGAGCTGCATGACATGCTCGAGACATTTCCAATCTATACCACATCACTTTTCACGGGCCTTTAGTTCTAAGAGCATGACAGATGAGACAGGTTCATATTCTGCCAGTGTTTAGAAAACAAGACGCTTTCTAAGAAAACTCACGCACTCAGCTGTAAGTAATTAGAAGCAACAAGTATAATAGTACACTACGTTACTTTATAATCTTATACTTTACTCCAAGAGTAAACGTTTAAGAAACGAGCGGAGCGAGTCATAAACGTTTATAGGGTTATAAAAAAAAAAGATTAACGAAGCAAAATTAATATTAATGTCGATGTTCTAAATAATTAATCTGAAATTAATCCTGCTATTATTATTATTATTATTATGACGTTTGTCTATTATTGTTGCTAGCGAAGATCGATCAACCGAAAGTAATTTGGATTTAATTGCCAAAAAATCTTATAATATTTAATCACAAGAAATACAACTAATTCATTAATTGAATGAACAGCAATATTATTCAGTATATTTCGTAAACTTTAGTGTTGGCATTTATTTCACAATACGTTTGTATTATCAAAGTCTACTAATTTATTTGGTAGGTAATATTAACTTAATATTGTGTAATAGTGCACTTTATACTTTAAAATCCATAAGCAGTCTACGAGAATTTTTTATTAATTCTATAATTATGTATTTTCAATGAAAACAAATTATTGATTCTGTTCTTAGTAATAAATTTTTTTCTTAATTTTATTGTACCGTAATGTTCAGTCGATGACAACATTTTAGCAATAAAAGCAATTTAATGACGTAATTGTTATTGTGCCAATTTTATGTCACTAGTGTCTTAATGTAGCATTTTATTAACGATTCTGACCGACGATAAATACTGAATTTAGTTTTGGTACACACACACATACAAAAGATAATGAGCTAAGTTACTAAAAGTTTTTTTTTTTTGTCCCCAAAGTCCCTTGGTTGAAGAAGTGGTACAAGGGAATAGCTTATTTACTGAATATGGTGATAAATTGTAATATAAAACGTCCAAATATTCCGTTTACGATATTCCATTCAGACTTGTATTTTTGAAACGCACCGGGCTCAAA
The DNA here is from genome assembly GCA_030762175.1 of Metallyticus violacea. Classification (NCBI taxonomy): domain Eukaryota; kingdom Metazoa; phylum Arthropoda; class Insecta; order Mantodea; family Metallyticidae; genus Metallyticus; species Metallyticus violacea. The sequence goes on along the minus strand of CM060846.1, from coordinate 79,877,321 downwards.
GCGTAAGCTTATGCAAATATCGGGAAATAATTGAAACTGCTGTAAATGTTTTAATGATTAAACTCGCGAATGTATATAGGAATAAAACAATTTTAAAGTTTATTGCTATATGTGAAAATAGCAATCCTTCAGTTCTACAGTGTTATACAACTTCCACGAAGCAAAATTGTTTCTTTAGATATCCCGATAGCAAGAAACCTATATGACTTAACATCTCGTAAATGTTCCGAAATACCGACTATCAATTAGGTTGTTCACTGAAGGTAAGACATTCAGATTAACGGTTTTCTAGCTGCGATAAAATTTAAACTTCTGTTTAAGATGCTCCTTTGACACTAACTAACCTTTATTCTCTGCTAGGGGATATCTAATTCCAAAATGTCTTTTCGTATATCACTTTTTGTTTCCGACGCTTACTGTCGTCATGGGAACATTTATTTTGGTTGACGCTCTTTCATTTTTTTTTTTTTTGAGTAGTGTTTAACACCCGTTTTCACTACTGAGGCACAACAGGCAGTGGACACAGATGATACATGAAATGAAATGATAAATTGGGAAAGGATATTTTTTAAGGAAGGAAGCGTTCCAAGCCTAAGTTTTAGGTACCTCCCCGGCATTTGCCAGTTATGAAGACTGAGGAAAACCTGGAAAAAACTCCAGTCAGGGAGGACGGTCCTGGCGGGATTCGAACCCCAGACCTCCCACTCACGAGTGCCTTAACGACTTCGGCACCAGTGGCGGTTGACGCTCTTTCAAGATAATCTATGCATACTGCAGTTGCTTATGAATAACGCTGAGATGCTGTCAAGTATATAAGTGGCTTCCAGGAAAAGCTGCAAACCTGTGACTGGATTGTACGCAAATGAAGGCTGTTTAAAAAATAAATAAATACTTTTCTTGTCTTAGCAGTCCCTCATTTTCTCGGTATACATAGAAAATAAACTCTTTTAAAGCTCAGATAAACATGGACGTTATTTTTATTTTTATTTTGCACATTTTCCCGCTTTTCTGTAGTACACCACGGAGAAAAGCAATTAGAAAAGCTAATATTACAAATGCAGATTATGCCCTCCCAACAGCTAGAATGAGAAACCTTTGCACCTTTAGGCAAAATGACATTGAAAACCAATGCTTTTTTTGTAGTAGCTTTCTAAAAGATCCTCAGATTCTAGATATGCCCATGCGAAGAAAAGCATTCTGCCATTCCGATATCGGAAAGCCGGCATTTCCTTTTTATCCTTCTCAATTTAGTTTACTAGCTCACTTTACTCCACTATACAAGCGTTCGTACGTACACGCAAGCAGGGGAAGCAGGAAAGCACTACTGCATTTCCGTCGTCCATGAGAAGTCTACCAGATGAACAGGAAATGAAATATATGCAGTACAAAAAAGAGGAAATAAATAGAAATGAGAAATAACGAAAAAGGAAAATCTCAATAAATAAGGAAACAAACGAATATCGTTATCAGCAAGATCCAGATATTAATGACGTAACTATTTGTTCCTAATTCAGAGTCAGTGTTCATAGTTTCCAGAATAAAGTTAATGCTAAATTTATTCTGAAAACAATATGTCCCAATCAAAAACGTTTAAATAAGAAAACAACGGCACCCAAAACATTCAATACGCCCATTTTTCCTTTTTAATACAAGTAATTGAAATGCAGTACGGTTATTTGAGTTAAGGGCCACCGTGTGGCTGGTTATTAGTATTTATATTTTTATTGAAAGCATAAAACAATGTTTTTATTAATAATCACTAACCTGTGCTATAAGATATGTTGAAAATGATTCCCCTCGGTGGCAATACATTGCTGGCATCTGCATAGGAAATTCCTATATTTCATCTAACTTTTCTTCCGTAAGAAAATGGTGGCTCGTAACACGTTTTTTGTCATTGAGAGATCCTGTCTCTCGTAGCTTTTTAATAATTTGGGGAACAGTTTCTCTATCTGGAACACAATTGCCAGGATGTGTTCTTGCGAATCACCTTACAACTTCTCTGCAAGTATCTGTTTTGACATGTGTGTCGCACATAAATAACCCGTTCTTTAACATTTTTATAGTTGCATAACTAACGAAGTGCAATTAGCACACAGTTCACATCCAATGAAAGCGTCGGGTAACACAAGAACGTACGACCATTCGCTGACAAAAGTATTCCTCAAACTAAAAACTGCTACCTTCGCGTGCATTATACGGCCTTGCCCACTGCCTTCTCCCAGCATGCAGCCACGCCCTGCTGGTCCGTAACTCAAATAACCTCACTGTAATTTGTATGCAAGTTACGTGAGCTAAGTAAACTAATAATAACTTACTATATTACAACACCAAGGTTTATAACACATCAGAAAAGATGGAAGATAAAATACATATTAGTTAATGATTTAAAAAAATTGGCTAATTATCATAAAAACTTTTGGTTAAAGTAGATCTACCCAGAGCGTACATAAATAATATTTTAGTTCTCAAGCATTTCATGGGCATAAAAACAAAAACATACACGTATAACATTACTTTTTTAAAAGTGTTTAACGCTCGTTTTTACTACTGAGGCACCACAGGCGGTGAACACTGATTATACATGAGATGAAATGATATATTGGGAAATGATATTTTGTAAGGAAGGAAACGTTCCAGGCCTAAGTTTAGAGTACCTTCCCGACATTTGCCATTTATGAGAACTGAGGAAAACCTGGGAGGGGGAAACTCATGCCAGGGAGGACGGTCCTGGTGGGAATCGAACCGCAAGCCTCCCGCTCACGAGTCCGCGCCTTAACGACATCGGCCACCCGTGGCGGTATATAATATTACTGCAGCTAGATCCTTTGGGCGATAAAATATTTTATCCTTTAACGACATCATTTTATTTCGTTCTCTCTATATTGTTAAACTTCCCTTCTTGAACATTTTAAGGTCATTGTGATTCTGCCATTGGGAATTCTGAACGCATTCACTTAGCAGTTTCTTTGAAACTTGCTTCGTTTATTATACGAGGATCAGAAAGTTCAGTTCTCTTAACAATTTCAACCCTAAATAAGTGTTTCCATAGTATTTGAACATCTAACAAGAGCGCATACGTACTCTCAGAGCATTAGAGAAAATTCTAGAGTGCCTGACGAGAAGTATGTATCGTGTTACGACACCCGTAGATGTGACGTGACGGAAATTGAAACAGCTGGTTGCCGCCACGTTCAGGTCAATGACAAGGCAAAAAGACTAGTTAATAGAATTAATATAAACTAGTTAATAGAAAATAAACTATTTTACAGCTCAGAAAAACATGAACGTTATATTTATTATTACTTAGCACAATTTCCCGCTTTTCTGTAGTACAACACGTAGCAAAGCAATTAGAAAAGCTAATATTACAAATGCAGATCATACCCTCCCAACAGTTAGAATAAGAAACCTTTGCACCTTTAGGCAAAATGACATTGAAAACATACCAGACGAATAAACATAAAAAATAGTATAAATGCGTTTAAAATAGCTTGGATAAAATATATTAACAAAAATAAATTCACCTGCATTCTCCAAAAATCTTTAATGATGAACTAGCGCTTGGTAATTCGTATTTGCTTTCGTTTTATTTATATAAAAATTCCTTGAATCCATCCGGTTCCATAAAGCAATATTCAATGAACTTCCTGAATACTAAAATAAATTAGGAGCTACAGCACAAAGTAATTTGCTCTTTGCTGTGATCTGATTGGTGTCATGCAGTGCAACAGTTATTTCTTGTACTGGTTTCATTCCAATGACCCTAAGCGGTTGTCATCTAATAATGTTTTTAGATATAATTTGAAAGCAGAATTTTAATATATATATATATATATATATACATATTAATAAAAAAATAAAATGAAATTTCTGACTATTTGTGAAGGTGAAGCAAGGTCTGTGTTATAAATAATTTCAGCACTTCATAATATGGATAAAAAGGCAAAAAGAGCTTCATCTATTACTCTTAGAAATAAGATTCTGTAAAATGAACTGAGTTTTGTCCGTTGTTACACTGGTACTTGGAAAGCTAAAGTTATCGATTATTACTATTAAAAATTCCGATATTATTGGATTCCAAGCAGAATGTGCATTACTGACACAGTATTTTTAAACCGGTTATCTGCTGTAAGGTAATGATTTCGTTACTTCCTAATATAGAGCTAAGTTGAGTGATAGATTACATTAAGTTTAGTTCTCCGTTTAAATATATGTATTTTTATTTCAATAAAAGTTTAAAAATAATTTAATTGCCTACAGTGTATTCTTACCCTTTTTATACTGCGTTTATTAGTATTAAATATCTCTAGAATTCAATCTACGGTTATTCTGAACTTGATAATCGTACTCACATAACCCTAATCTTATTCGTTAATGACATTAGTTCTTAGCTCTCGTGCCTACCTATAACTGATAAGCCGGATACTCTAGCTGTTGCTGCTGCCCTAGTTCAAAGTCATTACATTAGTTTACGAGGTCATTTGAGTAAATGTCAATGAGAATGTTGAGAAGAAAGTAATTACCTGTGTGATTTACAACACAGAACAAATGTAACGGTGGCAGCACTGCTGAAGTACGATCTTTCAGTGTTTAACGCCCGTTTTTACTGCTGAGGCATCACAGGCGGTGGACGCTGATAATACATGGCATGGCATTTGTCATTTATGAGGACTAAGGAGAATCTGGAAAAAAAAAACCTCAGTCAGGAAGGACGGCCCTGGTGGGAATATAACTCCAGACCTCCCGCTCAGGAGACGGCGTCTTAACGACCCCCACCACCCGTAGTGGTAATAACGTTTCGAATACAGATGGATGATCCATGGTCGCTGACGTTACTGAAGACATTGCAAATGAACTTTTTAAACTTTTATTTTAAAAATGTACACTACGTAATCACACACACAAAGAAAGTGACAAACTTTACCATCAAGGCACAGGTGCATGCACACAAGACTGTGGATAAATGCAATAGAAATGCGTTAGGTTTCGGAGAGAAGAGAAATGGCCCTGTCATGGCACTTGTCTTCCAAAATGAATGCAGGCCTGCCCACTTTCTTTCAGCGCAATCAGGCCAGATAAGAATTGTCACCTGTCATTGGATGCACAAGACCTTCGGAAATCAACTTTTAATAGACGAATAATTTCGTAAAGTTTACAAAAACAGCTTTATACTGCAGAACCCTTTAAGTCTCAAATATGTTTTCTTTCTTATGCCATTATTTATGTTTTTTTTTTCTTCTTCTCCTTCCTTTGGTGGCGATTTTCAGCCATTTTACCAACTAGAAGATGCTCAAGAATTAGTTCATTAGTCCTTTGCATATCAGGCTAATTTCTGTAGGCACTAACAAGCTGTCACAACTCTACTGCGACGTGACCACTACCTAATAACAAGTACACATACTAATACAGACTAGGGAACTACAGTTCGAGTCCAAGGGCGTCGAAGAAAGGGCTATGAGCTCTCACTAAATCGGTATTTTCAATACTATTTCTTGTTTTGTCTGGCTAAAGCACTCCATGCTTCATCAACATTTTATAAAGAAAAATACATTTAACACATAGATATTTACCCATAGAGCCGCAAGCATCCCGAACTTTATGAAATATGCTGAATGCAATTACGAGCAATAAATGAATTATAGATAAATTGCTGATTGCGACATAGAAAACACGCTGAGCTACAACACACCGTGCAATTGATTGACTAATGTATTAAAAGCTTCGAACCTGCTTGCTCAGCGAACTCAACTCTGTCGTCGAGCCCCATGGTGTCTTAAAGCAGGTGTACAGACTTCGCAGATGAACTACTATAAAATTGACTTATATTGTGCATACAATCTAAGGCACCTAGTTCTGAATATCTATAATAGTTATAAACATTGAAACATGACGAACATTCACTTGACCCACAAGAGTTGGAGAGCGAAGGTTGGTAGACACTAGAAGATCGATGTTCCTTCTATTCCCAGAAGATAATTTCACACCCGCCTGGAATGAGGACAAGGGAAGGAGGGGTGAAAGGTGAGTCTACAAACAACGTAAGCTCCACCCTCGTGGATCGTCGTCAATGCTCTAAGCACCATCTTTCCCTTCCCACCAGCACTAACGGTACCACTCGCTTCGATGAGTGCTCATTTATATGGATTCCACTTCATCGGGGTTTTCTCGAAAATAAAAAAGACAAATGTTTCCTCATTCCGTTGCATTAGGTTTGCCCAGACCTCTACGAAATCTACACCATCTCAATTTCTAAGCTGCTTCAGACGGATTTTCAACACAACTGCTGGAGAGTGCCAACAACTTAAGCGTTTCTGTCTCGTTGGAACTGTGTTAAGAAGCTTGCTGACGTCTTTCAGAACATATTCGAATTGCAAAGACTGCACAAATATATTAGAAAAAAATTTCATCCTCAAAAAATATTTTCGCTCAAGACAGGAAAGATTTTGGCGTGCTGAATTCAAATATACTGTAGATTTTATGTAAATCTCATACAAAATACATGCATTTCTTTTCTGAAAGCGCTAAGGAAAATAATGCATGTTCACATTTTCATCACAATAAAATGATTTGTACTTGCTGAATGAACTGTTTAAATACTAGAATATATTTTCAACTCATTCTTTGTTTCTGCTACTTAAACGTCTGTTGTTTGCTGCATATTTTGTTATATTCTGGTTTTTCAGTTGTAATCTGCGAGCATATTGGGTTTCCGTGTCCCCTTATTGCATTCCTTCATTTAAAAAATGAAGGAATGCATTTCTGTTTAAAAAAAAAAAGTGTCCCTGCAGTAATTTTCCATGTTCATTATTAATATGTCCAAAGATTTGGGCAAGTATGAAAACAGAAAATGCAAAAGGGGCATGTTATAATAAGCATTTTAAACCTTCTCCACTTCCCTCTGGTCCTTTGACAAAATGCATTAATAACAAGTCTATGTAAAGCGGTAAGAAATTTATTTTACATCAAAATAGCATGCTTTTACAGAGTCACAACATTTTTCAGGTGGTGCCAAGCGATTGGTTTTAGCATGACTTATTCAACAAGAACCAGCAATATTTTCTGTGCCTCTTTCTGGCCTCAAACACATTCCAACAATTTTCAAATCTCCATAGATTGGTCATTTACTTGGAAAACTGCATGTTTAATAAAAAAAAAATGCATATTTTCAGATTCTTTCCCTTAGGCTTCATGGTTCATGCATATAGATTTCTACATATTTCCATTATTTAGCATCACAACAGTAACAAAGAATCTTCTATCTTCTATTTCAAAGACTAATCAACTGTTCCTCTTTCCGAAATACGCTTATATTATATTCTTATGTAAGAAACGTCAATCCTCTAATCTCGATAATAAAAGCTCTGAATTTGACAGATTTAAATTTCGGAACATATCATATAATTAAGCCTGATGTACCAGACGATGTGTATTCGGATCCACACCTTCAAATTCTGAATCGACCGCCACGGTTGGCCGAAGTCGTTAAGACGCGGACTCGTGAGCGGGAAGTCTGCGGTTCGAATTTCGTCAGGACCGTCCTCCCTGACTGAGATTTTTTTCAGGTTTTCCTCAGTCTTCATAAATGGCAAATGTCGGGGAGGTACTCTAAACTTAGGCATGGAACGTTTCCTTCCTTAAAAAAATCCTTTCCCAATATATCATTTCATTTCATGTCATCAGTACCCACCTCAGTAGTAAAAACGGACGTTAAACACTATTAAAAGTGCTAAATCAAAGCTTGATGAACACACTTTTCAATCTAGTTTTCTGTATTCCGTGATTCAAGAGGAAGAGGAATCGGAACTAATTACCGTGAATAACAGATATAATGGCTGATGAGCATTTGAGTATTCAGTTTTCTCCATCTTCCCTCGAGTCGTCCTATTTCAGTGGTGGTATAAAAACACTACTTGTCAATATGGTTAGCCAGATGTCTCCATTCCGTCGGACTTTCCAAAGGAACTGAAACGCTCCGTTTGTGTTTTAACAACCCGTTAGACCATGACTGTCCAACGTTCGTTTGCACTCATGCTTTTTGCATGATAACTAGGGGTGCGCGGGCGCCAGATTACGATTCCACTACTTCCACCCTACTGCTATCGATACGACTAATAACAACTACCACAGTAAAATAATAATAATAATAATAATAATAATAATAATAATAATAATAATAATAATATCATAAATATTAAACAAACTTAAAAATAACTATAGTCTTTGAACGAAACCAAACAACTTAATTTCAAGCAAGTGCTTATTATTATTATTATTATTATTATTATTATTATTATTATTATTATTACAATTTTGATGATTATATTGATAATAACGATCATAAATCTAGAATTAAAAATATGTGAAATTATATTTCTCGTTCAAAATATGTCGCTCTACATTGCTTCATTTAGGAACAGAAACTATGGCATTACACAATAAACACACGGGTTTTCCTTTGTTTCCAATAAAGCAATGCTGGTCCTCCCATTCACTGTTAAAGCTATCGTTTCTTTGCAATTTTAAAAAGAGTTGTGCTTAAAATATAACCGATTGATAACTGAATAATTTAAAGTTTAAAAAGTAATTATGAAACCACTTAAAACATTTGAATGTATAATTTATCACAACACAGGCGAATTTCACAAGTAATACTCAATGTTCGCCTGAAAGCAAAGAACTTGGAACATCCCTTTCGCAAGACTGATATAAATCATTTGTTGGCACAGCTTTGTTGGGAATGAAGTTATTTTGAGAGCAGAATTGGGTGTCTCAATGTTGTCTTGGTGAAACTCTGTCATGGTAGATAGTTTATGGCACCGCGATAAAGTGAATCATAAGGAGGCGGCCTGTTTTGGTTTTGTAGAATATATACCCCTTGAAAAATGTCATAAGCTTGAGAACGATGCTTTTAAAACGAAAAGTAATCATTTTTATTCAAACGCAGCAAATAATAATAATAATAATAATAAAAATACAAAAAATACAAAAAATTTTAAATATTAATTAAAATTTAATTTGGAAATCAGTTGCGAATAGCGTTTTTTATCAGACCTTATCAGGTTTATTTACATATTTAATTGAACATTTTAACACTGGCAAATAAAGTGCAGAAACACTAGGGGAGATGTTTAGCATTATAATGGAAATATGGTGAAATGGAAAACAGAGTAGATTAATGATTTTTTAAAGTGATTTCTAAGAATCGTTAGGAAATAAAACTAAATCGAACATTTGTATTTACTTTAAAAAAATGCTAAATTTTTTATTGAATTCAAGCTATTAAAATCACAACTTCAATATGAAATGATAATCTTTTTCTATTCTTCAAATATTTTATACACCTTAATTCCCGTGGTACAGTCTTTTTTTCCCTTCTGCCCTTATTTTTCTTACATTCATCTCCATCTCGCTTCTCCTTGTCACGAAGTAAATGGAAACATGCATGTTGCTTGAAAGTTAATATTTTTTTCTACTTTTAATTTAAAAATAATCGTACTTACACTCAAGCTCGCAAAGACTTGGGCGTTTATGGCAAAAACCGTAAGTATGTAATGACAGCTTAACTTTAGGTACACGTAGTGGTGCTCCATTTACGGCTTGGCTCTAAGGACCAGGTTCCTTTCTGCATCCAACTTACCTGCAAAAATTAAAGAAAAGAATACTTTATTCATTTAAACCACAAAATACATGGAATTCTCCTTTCACTCGATAAGCTTAAGGTTCCCAGGCCATGGCGTTCGAGACTGGGGAAACAAATACAGAGCATATAATCAAGATTACACCTCAGTTTTGACTTACAATCTGTCTTGGTTTGTATAGTACGATTCAAAAGAGACGGGACATTTTAAAAAGTGTAGCATTGAATAACATAAAATCATCCTAACAAAATTTTGCTACTTTGTTTCATGGTTTGGTTTAGTTTAGTTTCGGAGCATTCCGTAAGATCGTGCAACAGTCATTAAGAGAGAATTTATTCATTACAACAGCTATTTACATTTTATACATATATACAAACAACATTTGTCTATACATGTGATTACATACAGATTAATATCAATTATATACTAAAGTTATACATCAAAATAGTGTTATAGGCATTTATTTAATCATCTGCGGAATAGTAAGTCTTTTTGCAGAGATATTTTAGAAGGATTTACCATTGTTAGTTAAGGCCTTTCGGAGAAAGAGCGTTATATATTAAAATTCATTCATAATAAATTCCTTTTGGTAACAGGATAATGTTGATTTCTTTTTGGTTAGTATTTTTGTCTTGAATATTCTTGGTTTAATATTATTTTTTATTTTTATTTTCATATAAAATGTCAATAGGGATAGTATATATCCACATAGTAGAGTCAGTATTGCTAGGTGGTTAATAATTTCTACAATGTATACCTGATATTATTCGTATTTCTTTTTTCTGTGATAGAAATACGTGTTTACTTTCAATTAAGTTTTCCGAAAAAATGAGGCCATATTTCATTACTAAATTAAAATAGGTGTAACAAATTAACTTTAAAGTTTTCAGCGGTTTCAATATTAATGACGCACAAATTGCATAACATGCAGAGTTAAGTTTAGGCACGATAAGATCAATATGATCTTTCAGTTCAGATAGTTATCTATTTGTAGGCCAAGAATTCAATCTCATGCATTTGCTGTAGTACACATTAGCGTACCTATATGTAACTGGGGATTTGGATCAGTGAAGTAAGTAATATTGTGCGTTTGCGGTCAAGACATATTACAAGAACAATGAGAGTCGCAGATAATTTCGACGCCACTTTTATTTAGGACCGTATAGTCATGTTTCACCAGCATATGTAAATAATACATGGGTAAATCATTTTTTTAAAAATTGGTTCGGCTATGTCAAAGAAATCTGTAGGAAGACGAGAACCTCTTCTAAACCAGGCGATATCGAGACTCTTTTAAAAAGCAGGTTTAATGTTCGACTGTTCAAGGAATTCTACATTTATATTTCCATTCGTACTAAGAGACAGATCGTTTAGCAACTCGGATCCACCCGTCAGATCCACTGTCACCCAATAAGTAAACGAAAGATGGGGGTCAACAATTTCATTAACAAACTGCGAATGACATATTTGAATGAACTCGTCAATAAACAGAATTTTTGCTATTGGGCTCAGCGAAACCCTTATCAGGTAAATGAGGGTACACTTTATAGTATGGTGTGCTGTCATCATGTGGCGTCATTTTAAAGATAATGATGAGTCCACAACCACTGTAAATTCTGTTCGGTAATTTGCCAAGCTGAAAATTTTTGTTGGGTATGAACTGCAGAGCTTGCCACACATCATTGGTAACACATGGCTTCAGCAAGAAGGTGCAAAACAAATATCGATTATATCTATACAACAATTGTTTAGCAACCGTGGAATTTGGAAAAACTGTAATATTTCATGGCCTGATAGTGTGCGATTTCTTGTGGGGTCAACTTAAGAACAATTTTTGCCATAGTCGGTCTGTGACTGAAGAATTGAAAACGAGGATTCGCGATAAAATCGCCAACATTTCTGTTGAAATGTTACGCCGAGTCATGCAAAATGTCCTTAAGAGACTGCACGAATGTCTACGCACTGATGTTGCTTACCTTTCGGATATCTTCTTCGAAATTCACAAATGTATTTAAAATGTTTTTCTTACGTAAATTTCCAGTCTATTTTTTAATCACACTGTATATTACAGAGCGAATGATCTTAGCTTTCCATAAGTCAGGCGTAATGGGTACTCTGACTGTCAGAAAGAGTAAATATTGCCCATATCGTAAGCACAATAGTATCCATTTGATAACCTGGATATTTGATAAATAACAACTTACATTTAGCTGTAATATCAAACGAAAGAACACAATGCTTCAATTTTATTCACCTCAAACTGTAACAAATGTACAATTAATGGTATGATGTGTCCAAACAGAACGTGGTCCGCATCAAATATAAACTTTGAATTCAAAGTAGGGTTCTTTATGTTTACAGTATAAATGTCATGCTTGCCACATATTTCTTAGTCCTTATCATAATATGAAAATGCCACCAAAACATACCATCTTCGTCCACGACTAGCTGAATCAGGTATTGTATTACACGTAGACAAAAAATTAAAATCTACCAAGAGCTTTTTTTTTTTTTTGAGTAGTGTTTAACGCCCGTTTTTACTACTGAGGCATCACAGGCGGTGGACACTGGTGATACATAGATGAAATGATTAATTGGGAAAGGATATATATTTTTTTTTTAAGGAAGGAAGCATTCCAGGCCTAAGTTTAGGTACCTCCCCGGCATTTGCCAGTTATGAAGACTGAGGAAAACCTGGAAAAAACCCCAGTCAGGGAGGACGGTCCTGGCGGGATTCGAACCGCAGACCTCCCGCTCACGAGTCCGTGCCTTAACGACCTCGGCCACCCGTGGCGGTACTACCAAGAGCTGTAATTATAATTCAATATAGAAGGATTTCACCTAATCGTAAAAATGAAGAAATTAAAATAAGCAAAAGAACCCGGCATGGATCGAACCTAAGACCTCTTGTACCGCTGGTCCGTACGATACCGCTCAGATAATTTCATGTATGAACCCGTAAAATGCTGTATGATGAAATCATTTACGCAACTCTAGCTTATTGAGCATAAATTGGGTTGTATTTCTGGTATGTGAACAAAGTGCACTTAGATATTCAGGCGTTGGACCAATGTGTTATCTGTGTTAAGAGCTTACTTTCAAATAAAACCCAAAAGTAATTCAAGCAAAGCGTACTGAATACAGTTTGCTTGGTTTAATGTTCTATTATAATAGAAAAATTTGACTTTAACTTTGATCTACTTTAGTGCTGTCACAGCTGGGCGCTGACAAATCGGTTTTTTTTTTTTTTTTTTTTGGTATACTGCATTGAAAATGTTTAATACATAATATCGCAGAATATATCCTAGAACTTTTTGTAATCTTTTTCAATCAATTCTACATGCTTTATATCACACAGGCTAGGACTGTGTCATGGTCAAGAAACGTTTTGTGAGTTTCTCATAAACCCATGATTTCATTGTTCCTAAAGAACTATCACCAATAACTGATATCCGTGACTCATTCTTAAATTGTTAAAACAGCTTATGAGCAACAAAACTCCCATTTCAAATTATCATTTTGCTCTGTGATATAATACAGACTCTTTTGAAAAATGGAATAAATTTTGGACGGCTGACGGAATGTAAAACTGCTATATCCATTTGCAGCATTCGCTGAATAACGTAATACATGTCATTGCTAAGGTAAGAAATGAAAATTTAGAGCAAATATCTTCTGCAAAATCAACTTAAGTTTCTCTACAATTAATAAGAACGTTATCAATATCCTCCTTCGCATCTGGTCCGTACAAGTTAAATTTGGATGAGAATAAAGACAAAAAGAAAAATAATTTTCCCTGTATACGCAAAAGTTTTCTTTTCTGCGGTGTGCCTGTTCTGTATTGAAGTTTATAAACGAAACAAATCAGTTTCTTAGGTTCAAAAGCTTTAAACCTCTATCTTAAGCTGCTGTAGATGCACATTTCCCTCCACTTCATGACAAACAACTTAGATCATGATCGGCACACTGAAGATTGATCACAATACAAGTGAGGTGCAGTTAGACATGGAGAAAAGGGTGTGAGGCACTTGCCCATAGTGAAACATTTCCTAAACCACCCTTATACCTGCGCTCAAACTGGTTTCTCACAAATTACCTTGCTACCTGACCAGGGACGAAGATAAATTTTTTATCCTTTTGCAAAGAAAATAATGTATACTAGCTATTATTATTATTATTATTATTATTATTATTATTATTATTATTATTATTATTATTATTATTATTATTATTACGACTACTACTTAGCCGGCAGGATGTCGTTCCCAGGGATCATCGCGTGAAGGTGGTTTCTTTGTGTTCCATTTCCTGTAGAACCGTCAGTTTTTTATTTACAATGATTACATAGTTTTTCTCTTCAAGAGGGAATTTATATTTGTTGAATTTTTGTATGCAAGCCATTACCTTGCGGTAACGCATAATATGTGCATTTTCCTGAAGTTTTTGAATGCTTCGATTAGGGATTGAGCAGATTTTATTGCTGATTTTTTTCCTTTTCTTGCCCTCAATATTCAATTATTTTCTATTGTATGTGTTAGTATGATATTCAGCATCTTCTCGGAGGGTGTTTACTAAGGAGGACACATTTGGATGTGTTCTTGAAGCCAGACTGCTCAGTCTTCGATTCCAACCTTCAGCGACGTGGTCGGTCCTGTGTCTTTTGCATGAGCAGTTCCGCATATCTTTCGGAAGAATTTCATTCTATTGACGAAGTAATCATAGAAACTTCGGAGTTTCTATCACTAAGCCAAGATTCAGCACTTTTCTAAGGCAATGATTAAAATGTTAATTACACTCAGATATTTTCCCTGATAAAAACAAAATCTTGAGTCAATGCTAGCCATCTCGAAGTCAACAATTTGTCTTTGTATTCAACCCGGCAAGTAATTGTTTGTAGCTGCGAAAGATCGTAGGTGTTCGCTTTGGCAGAAGTGTGTACAGCACATGTATGATATAGTTTCTACCCAGATCAGCGTGGGAAGTGAAGACATGATTAATTGCTTAGCGGAATTCTTGAATGTTCCATATAAAAAGAAGAAGCCGTTACCAAAACTTACTTCCTTTTAGGAAACACTAATATCCTATTCTGAGGTCTCCCATTGTCATAAGCAAAATTTCTCCGTCGTTCATTGTTAATAACTGTGCAAACAGGTTGACATCCGCTGCATGATATGGATGTTTTATTGAACTCAGATGTTACTTCCGAACGGGATGGAATCATATTTACTGCTTGACTGCTTTAGCAAAGCAGTCAAAACATTATGGCTTTCCAACTTCTTCGGCACAGATTTTTTACACTATTTCATATGCTTCCCTCGCTCGCTTTCTGGCATTAGCTAATTGTTTTTTACTTCTTTTGCTGCAACATCCGAAACACACACAATGACCTACAGCTGCTCTCCTAAAATGCGTTGTTTTTCGTTGAATCGCGCTCTTTACAGTTTTCCTTCTTGTAATTCGTACAGACCAACAAGTGACTTTTTCCTTGTTTGTATATTCTGCTGTATATTCGCTCTACATCAACAATGGCTTATACTTGCTATTTTTGATGATATCCACTGTGAACACAACTTAGTGTAACAAATTAACTTCAGGTAATTACGAATGACATACTTAGCTTAACTAACAAGATGCAGTACCATCTCCTACTTGACGCTCGTGCTTCAGCACCATTCAAAAGTAGTTTCCCTAAGTCACCTATTTAGTCGTTTCCCAGAACTCAGATCCTCCGAGCAAATGTCTATAAATTCTATCTGCGGGCAAGTGTCACAAACTCGAAGCTGTGAACTTTTTACTGCTGTTCTGGCTAGGAATATACTCGGGCGAAGATTCATTACTGGTATGTAATTATTATTTACAGGCGAAACAACATATTTGCTAATGGCTGTGCATTCCAAGAGATTGTCAATAATCATAATGTTTAACACAAAACGAGTCTTACGGAGCAGAAAAGTATTTAGCAATAAATTCATATAATTTTTGTTTATTATTTTAATTACTGGTACTGACCTTAGTCTTCAAACTTCACTGCGATTTGAGCTAAGGTGTCAATAGGTATCTCACGTTCTTATTTACTGATGCCTAATGATATAACAAGTACTTTTCAATGGTTTTGCAACCATTGTTGTGCCCTTCTATATTTTTTGCAGCTTATTGGCTATAGATAGTAAAGAGTGCAGGTTGCAGCGGTTTTAAATAAAGAAAGGGATTTAATTAAATATTCAGAGTGAAGAGAAAGCTTTTGGAAGGATTAGATTAATTGTTTATGTTATATGGAATCTCAGGTGTAAATGATAATTTCTTCCTCTCCGACGATTGGTTTCCGCTGACTTATATTTTGTAACGGCTGTTGAGACTGTGCTGCTGGATACTTTTATGGTCCTGTGACCATACGGGAAGGAGTATATGGAGAGTGATAAGATTTCTCGTTATGGGAGATAAAACACAATTTATTGTTCATAAACTTTTTCACATAAAATGTACTGCCGTTAATTCCTGGAGAATACGTGCCACTTTCGCACTGACTGATCACTCTGACGTTAACGCACTTTAATACCTCTAAAACTCTGTTCTTGAACTCCACTAAATTCAACTAATTCTGAGACACAACTGTCTTCACTGATAGTTTTCCATAATAGATGCTCTTCTACTGAACTACACTAAAACAGATAATTGGACCATTAGTGCCTACTCTTCCACACTGACTTAGAATCGAACGGAGAATGCCTTTTCCTACATCCAACTGAACTGAGCGGAGAATTGAACGGAGAGTGCCCCTCGGTTGCAAAATGGCAAGACTAAATAAATATGTCAGTCTGCCGGTCAAACGAAGCTATCTTTATTCTTTCAAATATGTTTTTAGAAAAATGTAGAATATTTTCTCCCATCCTCGCATCTCTATCGGGTAACCTGTTCCATTATTTGTCAGACGGCTTACGTGACTTCTTACATGTAACCCACATACGTATTACATGAACCCGTTAGGATCTCCCTTTCAGAGGTTATCAGCCTATCTTTTCACCCCCGTATGACTATTGCTTTCGCCCCTAGCTGACAAAAGCACAGCTCCGTAACTGTAAACGAAATAAACAAGGATCATGCTTTAGAATTCTCTCCAGAAAATATCCGTTCTGCTCGGATCCTCTTTTACAAAATATTATTACAATAAAACAGAAATTTCCAGGTCATATTTTATGGTTGAGGTAGCTTTCTGCACTCTTGCGAGAAAATAACATTTTACACACAATAATTCAACACTTGTATAGGAAATAAAATGACATTACACTCGTGACTATAATAAGGAAGTTACATAAAATTACTTGTTACAATCATTCTAATTAAATATGGGGGTGACAGTTCATAAATGCTGTCTCAAGGTTATTAAGAAATATAGGCACTTATAGATTTATATATTTTCTCTACATAAATTGAACCCGGCCAGGACCGATGGATTTTTTCGGGCGTAAAAATCCTAAGTATGGCTTCCTTCGGAAGGGAAGTAAAGCCGTGGGTCCCGTGTCGTACATTTGCGGCACGAAAAAGAACCTCAAGCCTGAAAGAGAGGCCTCTGAGCAAAATTTGTCGGCCGTTTCACGCCCTGAGTTGAATGGGACGCTGATGACCTGAGATGTTAAAGAGCGTCCTTAAATAAATCAATCAAAAAAAAAAAAAAATCTACATAAATTGCGCTACGCACGCAGTGCTGAAATTAAAAGGCCGGTAAAGTAGAAAGAAACAAGGATGTAGGAAGAAAGACCGGAGTAGAGGGGGCATTCTAAATTAGCGCCTCCTGCGTTGTAAGCGCTATAGAATTAATAGCAAGTTATACATTTAGCAGATTGATTGATTCTGGGCTCATAAAATGAATGTTTATTAACGTAAACGTGTGACACCTTTAATAGATTGAAAAAAGTGTTAAGCTCAACTTAAGGGATGACTATGTAAATTTTCCAAGTATCATAGATAATGCTATTTTATTTCCTTTCCTACAACAAAAACACGTATATTTACATGGGAAGCAACTAAGTTTTCGAATTCTCAGCTTCAAGCAGCCGGAAGGCAATTGCGCGAGTTTCAGTATATCATGTGGTAGTTTTGTTTTCCAAAATACATGACTGAAATAAAGACTGGAAAGAAATATGGGAAATGGGAAATATGGGAAAAAAATATTTCGAAAAATATTTCGAAACTAGTTTGACACAATATATTGCAAAGGTTTATTAAATGGGGGGGGGGAGATATGCGAACCTGCGCTCCTAATCACGGCATCACTGCACACTCTGCCACAGAGCTAACGGAACACACACACTAGTCAGCGTCTTTAGCGCATTTCATAAAACACAACTGCTGCAGTGGCTACATAGCTTTGCTGGATACCTTGTTTACTTAATTCCTTTTCTTGTTTGCACGTTATATGCAACAACAATTTTTTTTCTATGTAACCTTATGATACACTTTCGAAAAGCTCTGTGAGAGCAAAAATGTTATTTTCACAGACGCGTGCTTCTACCATGCACATACATAACACTTTATCAAGTATGTAGTTCAGAATGCTCCCCTATTAGAAATTTCGGTTGGGGCAAATTGCCATAATGATGACCTTTATCCCCGATATGAATAGAAGTTCATTCCAGGCACCAACGGATTTCCGATTTATTTGTGTCGTTATTAGTTATTATCATTTGTTCTCTCGCAGATCTTTGATTACTTGTGAAAGCTGAAAATAGATCTACTCTGTTGTATTGAAGTGAAATCAAACGCCTGAATTAATCAATACAGTTTCGTCATTTTTCTTTATTGTGTTAAGCAAATCTTTTTGTGCACGATGCTAAATTTGCAGTAAGCACATCTGTAAAAGTTTATAGCTTACATAAAGTATCACAAATATATTTGTTTAAAACATCTACATATTTTGTTTTGCATAAAATACATGAAAGCTCACTTCTAAATAAAATGCATTTCATATTAAAATGTAAGTAGTGTAAGATATTTAGAAATATTTGTTATGCGTAAACGGAATCATAAATGATCGATGATATCTATTCCATAAAACAATTACCGCAACACATCATAAATATGCTAAATATTACAATATACATAAAGCATAATTATTAAGCATAGAACTTTGTGATTGGTCTCAGAAGGTCAGTACCTACACCTTTGTTTGGTTCCTTTTTTAAATTAGCCTAATGTTCATTTTGATATCAAAACTACCCTTTGTTGATAAGTAATGGAATCCCAGGAACCTAAGGAACATATGTCACGGTGTAAATAGCACTAAGGCATTAACTTCTAGTTTTTATCGGCATTGTAAGTACAGATGCACCTTATGCAGATCTCTTCTAAGGTTAAACATGAAATTTACGTCTGTTGCCACCAAAGATTTCATTTGGCACTCAGAGCAGGGAATATGCAGCAGCAAGTACTTGAAAACACGACATAAACAACTCCTGATGAATGATGCTCTTAAGCAGTTTAAGAGATGAAAAGGGCATAAAAACGTCTGCTTCGAAATCTAACTCAACCTGCTACTAAGAATAGCAGTACAGTTTAACCCGTAACTATGCATCTATTCCTTTCACCCCGCGAAAGCATCAAAAGTTGACGACAGAAATGCTGTCCCGTGTGTATAACATAAGCCCTCACCAAACGCATTCAACGGCGAATATCCTGAAACGTTTCCGCCGTGCTCTCTTAAACAGCACTAACGAAAAGACTACATGGAGTCATTTCCCCTCGGATCAAGAGATTCGACTTGAGGTGGAAGTGTTTAAAATATTAAAAACGACTTTCTTTAAGGAGAATATAGAGAAATATGCCAAGTGTTGAAGTTTCTGACTAAACTGGGACGATAACTAATTTTAAGCTCAATATAATTTACACTAGTGTGTCCAGCTGCTATCTTAGCCACGGAACGAGCTGAAAGATTATTTTAGTGAACATACGTTTGAACTTTTTAATTGGAAGAGGCAGTACCGACTCTATTTTCACTTAATTACTTTTTCAAACATAAACTCAAAATAGTGTAACTATAATACGTAAAGTTGTCGAAAAAATGCCTAAAATTATAACTTTACCAGAAAAAGTTTAAATTTTAAGCAATAAAACAATTTATAATTTACAGACAGATAAAATAAAACTAAATTTTCATACATAAGATAAAAGCTCTCTATTTCAACGCCAAGTTCTTCGTTAGAAAATTACAAAACTAAGAATAAGAGCATAACGACGAAAACATCTTGGTAGTCGTACTTTGTCCCAAACAGAGGACGAAGCATTTGTGTGCTAACAGGATAGTGCACGGGAAGAAAACCATATTCCCATTTTATTCTTAAAATTATTCCGTCTCACTCCTTGCCTCTGCTTTTTCCAAATTCTAGGAATAAATGGCGTTACTTATTTCCAAGTGACAAGGCAAAAGTACCTCTCAGCTATGTGTATGTTCACATCTGGAGATTTGCTCAAGGTTGTCTATAGCATGACTGAGCAATAACACGCACAATGTTTACCGTGTCAGCGCCTTGAGACGTGAATATACTCTCTGAGCTGGCATACTCATGTAATCGATGGGAACCATATTCTTAACAAGCAGCCTAGCTAAAACTACAGCTAGCCAACCTTGCATATTAACGATGCAATCATCGCATATGTAAGAAGCTGCGAATGGCGATCTATTTTCATATTATTCGAAATTATTAAACTACTTTAACTATGTAAGAACGTTAACGCCATATGCCTACTGTCACGAATCTTTGGGATGCGAATAAAAAGAGGATGCAAATGAGACCGTTGATGGTCAGTGCCTAAAATTATCCGAAATTCAACTTTTCAGAATAAATTGAAACCTTGAAAACCGCTCAGTTTATTTCAACCAGAAATGGAATTCGAGCTCCCTAACAGCACTGAGAGACGCATACAATAACTAACTGGAGACAACTGGGTCTCGACTGTTGTGCCTCCATATATATCGAGTTCGTTGTACCAGGTGGTACCCACAATATTCGGGACTGGTGCTGCCATCTCGACAGTAGTTGCAGTAGAGTTTTGCATCGCTAGGTGGCAACACTAGCATATTTGATGCGTGAGTGTTTAAAGTTTCATGCAGCTGGGAAGATAGGTTGGGATTCTGTCGTATTTTTCATGATACTCTGTGTGTAGTGTGTGGCGATTTTACGATGGATCCACCGCCATGGGTGGCCGAGATCGTTAGGGGCGGACTCGTGAGTGGGAGGTCTGGGGTTCGAATCCCGCCAGGACCGTCCTCCCTGAATGAGGTTTTTTCCAGGCTTTCCTCAGTCGCCATAAATGGCAAATGCCGGGGAAGTACCTTAAACTTAGGCCTGGAACGATTCCTTCTTTAGAAATAAATCCTTTCCCAATTTATCATTTCATTTCATGTATCTTCAGTGTCCATCGCCTGTGGTGCCTCTATAGCAAAATCGGGCATTAAACACCATTCATTCTTTCATTCATTTACGACGGATCCAAGATTAGAACAGAGAGTGTGCATCAAATTCTGTGCAAATCTCGGGAAAAATGCTACGGAGACCCTCGCAATGATTCAACAAGTATTTGGAGGACAAAGCATAGTCTTACACGTGTGTTTGAGTGGCATGCTCGTTTCAGGGCCGGCCGTGCAGCTATTGAAGACGATGCTCACACCGGTAGGTCCATCAGCTGCACAACACCTGACATTGTTGCCGAAGTTCAACAAAGTTCGTGAGGATAGACGTCGAACCACTGAAGGTCTTGTTCAAGAAGTGGCAATTAGTTATGGGACATGCCAACGAATTTTAACTAATGAATTGAGCATGCATCGTGTCGCCGCAAAATTTGTGCCAAGGATCCTGACTGCTGATCAGAAGGCGCAGCGTGTTGAAGTTTGCACCGAGCTTCGTCAGGCCGTACCTGATGACCCAACCTTCTTGTCCAGGGTCAGAGAACTGGAAGTACGCTTATGACCCTGAGACAAAACAACAATCCTCCCAGTGGAAGAGCCCGAATTCACCAAGACAAAAAAAGCGAGACAAGTGAAGAGCCAAGTCAAGAACATGCTCTTCGTTTTCTTTGATACCAGGTGGATTGTACACAAAGAATTCGTCCCACCAAATCAAACAGTGAATTCCACGTACTACTCTGATGTTTTGCGACGGCTCCGTGAAAATGTGCGGAGACGACGGCCCGAACTTAGGCTGTTGTATCACGATAATGCGCCCTGTCTCAATTCCTTGATCACCAGGAGCTTTTTGACGAAAAACAACATGACGGTTATTCCCCACCCATCGCACTCGTCTGATTTGGCACCCCGTGACTTCGCTCTATTCCCCAAACTGAAAATCAAGTTGAAAGGAAGTCGGTTCGACACAATTGAAAATTTCATTTTTGTATTAATTTTGATTTCATTTCATTATACTAATGGATTTATATACTCTTGGTTGCTTTCACACTCGTCTTTAACATAATTGCCCTGGCAATTCAGAGCGTTGCAAAAGCTAATTTTTAATACTAAAACGCAATTGTATTATTTTACCAACCAGCTAGATGTTTGTTGGCGCCGAAGTTATCTGGCATTCGGCTTCTAGAGTGAGTGGAAACTGCATGGAGGAAAAACAGACGACTAGTCTGAACCGGAGCAGACAGTAATAAGCGGAGCAAACAGTTAATAAGTAAAGTGGTGATAGAAAAAAATTTATATTAAAAAAATGTTAACTCAGGTTCCACGTTAGCTATTGCTTCCTTTATTGCTCACCGCTGCAAATTTGGATTCCAAGAAGAAATATACCTGGCCGTAGAAATTGTGTTTCTCAGAAAAACAATTTACTAGTTACTCATGAGCAGACGACATAATTCGGTCCTATGTAACAGGTGAATGAAGATGGAACTAATAGTAGAGTACCGGCAGGGGAGCGATGTAAAACATGAACAATCTAAAACGATGATTTACGACACAAAATATTTATTGCTTGGCATTAAGGATCTATCCAATTAACATTGAATTTAAGATCCTAAGATGATGTTTACTAAAACGTTAAAACAGTCATCATGCATGAACAACTTCATCTATTAGGATAACATCTAGTTATAAAAAGTCCTACTCTCCTGCTTTTGAGAAAGAGTGAACTTATATTAAACAATTGGAACAGTTAAACCGTGCTAGAATTAAGCAAGAAAGTTTATGAACGCTTTCACTTTGTATTTTTGCTTCAAATGTTCGAATGTTTGTTGCTTTGCTGGCGTTCATATCAACTGCAGCAATGTTTTTATGTGTGTTGCATCACCCAGTTTGAAAAATGTCCTTATTAAAGAATGTAAGTGAACAGGGCTGCCTCAATTAGAAGCACTTTATTTGTAACATTTTATGCCATGGACAAGAAGTTGCCTTATCATCAAAAATACACAGTGAATGACCTTGAAAGTTGCCTAGCGTTCTGGTGTAAACAACGGCAGGCTTCCGCATAGCAGCTACAAACCCTTCCCTCTAACGTCATGTATTCTTACTTACGTCAGGCTTATACTCATCTTTCCGAATGAAATGTAACCACCAGGATGAAGAAAGGCGCCTAGCATTTTGCAAGTTTGCGAATTAGTCAAAGTTTCATGGGATGCTGCGAAAACAGAGTCAGTGTTTATATAATTTAAGTAATCTGGCATTAGTAGAGAAAATGGTTTGTAGTGTGAGAACTCAAGACTGTGATATACAGCATGGACAATCCTTCACGCAACCGGTTTCGCAGCCGGGTGGCGAGTCTGGCTGTTGTGTCGGCGGCGTGCTACTTGCGCAAGATTTCAACTCGCACTGAAGCCTCGCGCAGGGGAGGGGAAATATACTTCCCCCTTTGCCGACATAGCCCTGCCGGCTGGCCTCGGTTGCGTCTAACATTGTTCACCTTCTATAAGAGATTTTCATTATCTCTGGTCATGAAAGCCTGGATTTTGACGAATACAATCCCTTGTTAAATTAGATAGGCGTTTATAGAAAGTAAATCTATATCTAAAGTGTTGCATATTCATTAAAATATTTAATGATACAGTTTTTTCCTCAGAAAAGCGTACAAAAATTCGCCGTTTTTCTGCAAAGAATGTTGACCACAAATGCATGCGCACCTTGACCTGAATAAAAAGCTTAAACCAATTGAATTGTAATTCTCCAAAAATTATGGACCTGGTTAAACTCTATAAACGTGATGGCTATAAACCCAACGCGCATCATTCTTCCTCGTTGTTTTCTATTTAAAAGCTTAGAAATTCCTGTGGCGCTTAACAAAATTATATTTTCCCTTCCGCTTTTATAATGAAGATAGTTTAGCTATTCTTCCAAGCACCACCTTCCTCCTTCTTTCTCCGGTTTAATGCTTTCTTCTTCGTTTTCTGCACACGTTTCTCTTCGTTATATTTGCACTACAGCGAGTTCTGGCGTTTTTTGTCTTCAAGTGCGGATCAGAGAAAGGTTAATTTTGTCTGTAATGCTGCACGAAGCTATTGTTCTTATGGTTAACATTTCATCGGAGTCTCCAGAACCACAGGTTCTGATCACAGTTGCATCATTAGCCTGTGTGTCCTCAAAGGATATATGTGGAAATATCCTGTCATAATTGCATTGGAATTTCGACAAAATCTGCTATAGTATCCTCTGATACTGTATTATTTTTTATAAAAACAAATGTACCTCCACTCCACAGTTCAGATATACACATCTACCGCAACGCAGAAGTCTGTAGCCTGCGCCACACTGGGTCGGGATTTATCAAAGTATTTACTTACTGAAGGGTGATGCCAATTCATGTAAATTAACAATGGAATGCTTTATTTTATTTTCCTTTCCATGTCGACTTGGCAACCTCCTCTCAGTGACAAGTTTGGTGATTCAAGTGTTCGAGCAAGTGTTCCACTATATTCCTCAGGAAAATGTTCCCCTAATTACAGTAATCCATAATAATTTATTTTAACCCTTCCCTTTCTCGCTCTGTGTTCCCCATTCTATTTTTTAAGGTGGAGCGAATAGCAAACGAATGCCAACTCTTCAACAAGAAAATGGAGTTATTTTGGAGTGGTCGCCTATGCAAGCAAACGAAAACCATTCATTTTCACAACCGTCTACAGATCATAATTAACTTAAAACCGGCTATACAAAACGGCAGATAATAAGTATTATTGCAAGCAAAACTTTATAGCCCTATGCAAGTTTAGAACAGTTAACCAGTGGAGGCCGTAGGCTCAAATCTTACTTGCTTCACATAACCTGATTGAGAATTTTCAGCTATCCTTAGCCAAGCAACTTAAGCAGTCAGTGCACTTGGAAATCATTAGCGTCGTCATTCATTTCTTTATTCCATTCATGTCTCAAATACTTTCGAGCTAACCTAGCCTAAATCGATATTCTCAGCATATTTCCTTTTCTTACATACAAAAAAGATATCTGGGTTTCGAACGAACAAAATTACACCAATATTCAGTAATAGACAATTCATTTGCCTTTGAATTTAACGATGATACTCGACTTTATATAAACTCGCAGTAGACCAGGTCTCTGAAGACAAGTGCATCTTCCAAGCATACTCGACTGCAGTAGCTGAGCGGAGACCTCTAGTGAGCACCTGCGGCGTCTTACAGAAAAACGAATATCAACGTTGAATTCAAAGGAAAGTAAATGAATTTTGTGGCGAAAACCTAGGAGTTTCCATATACACCAACCACCATCAATATCATTTGCAAATGTGTAAAATTTACAGTTAACGGGGTTTTGATTTTGCATCGCACTCAAATGTAATTAAAAGCATGACCTACGTATGAAGTAACAAAATTGAAATATACAGGCCTTTTATGTGCTACTAAAAATAAACGGGTTTTCAAAAACTATCCTTGTATTTATTTGATTTTATTAAAGCACTGCTCGCTGTCACATTATATCCTAGGTCTTTCCTTTTTGTAACCCTCATATGCGAAATATCTTTTTCCTTATGATTAAGCGTGAGGCCGAACTTAAAGATTACTCTATATCTACTAATATTATTTTCAGAAAATAAAGTCAGAAGACATGGTATTGTTTAAAGCTAGGCGAGTCGTCATAGGCTTTCAGAAACTAGCAGCCCAAGCCGGCAGTTAGTTACTGGAATTTTGCTCTATGTCAACGAAATCGGTATGCAAATTTCAAAGCAACAGATTTTAATGAGAGTTTGGATGCTATATATATAGCTAGGTGCTGTTGCAGTGATGCAAACAGGTTCCTCATTTACAGTGTCATGCAGGATGGAATTTTCCACTATCAAAGCCCTCCGCAGACATACTTCCCAGTTCCAAATTAGCAGAAGTCCTTAGAGTTCAACGGACTATAGAGTATTTCAAAGAACAGTTGCACATAATCTTTGCTTTGGAGAAGCATCCCTAGAGATTACTTTCTTTAAACTCCCGCTTGACAAATTAAATTGACATACGAGGCACAACACGAGCTAGAAGGCAATCTGCGGCTTGTTTTATCATTAACTGCACAAAGCGTGGCTTCGGGAATCTACATATTATTTGCACCAGAGGCAGAAGATAGTCTGATATTGAATTCTGCGAGGAATAAAACTCTCCCTGAGGCTATGCGATGTGGGGAAAGGGGGGGGGGGCATGGAACAGAGCGCTTCATATATAAAGGCAGTTATTGGCCATATATCGTCAGGACAAGATGTTGCGCAACTGTGAATTTTCCTTTTTCGGACATATGCAATGAATGCTCAATATAGTTGGGCTTTTATAAGGCAACTTATTTTGTTAATTCGTTTGCTATTTTAACATCAATAAATGCTGCAAATGCTTTTAGTAAGCGCTTGGGCATCACAATCAATCCACAAAGCTTTCTCATTTATTTACAGATACAAAGGTTGGGAAGCCATTAAGTTCTTTTACCATGCTCGAACAGTTAACGTTAACTATATAAGCACAATCTATTTAGACAGGGCATTAGAAAATATACAATTAAATTACTTTAAAGATCCCCAATACGTAGATCAGGAGGTAGGCGGTTAGATCCCGCGTTGTCGCCGGGATTTTCTTGCGTAGACTAGCTGCACTAAAGCAATGATTATTTTTAAACTTGAATACAACATATTAAATGACAAAATTTGGTACTTACCCTCCTTAAAGTAGGTGTTGAAAATGTTGCCCGTTTTTCATGACGCGCAATCTACACATTCTCAGGAAAATATATCACTGGCACGCACCATCAATAACAAACCTAACTTGGTTTCCAGCGTTTGTTTTAGGTTTCTCCAGTATGAATGGACAGTTGAATATACTCTGTTCTGGGGAACGAGGATGGCTTTACTGAAAGCTCTTATTTCATGAACTTTTTCTTCTGGCAACTTCGCCCCCCCCCCTTTCAGTCCAAAATTTTATTCAATTTCTGTACTAACTTCAATGTTTTATGTGTAAGAACCAGACTGCCGGGAAATTAACGCCTAAATGTCTGTCTTGATCTGCCATGCAACTGGTGTATGCCTTGGAGATAATTACACGACGCACCATTTCACAACATTACCGCACTATTTATTGAAATCTCTTGACTGTACAGAACAACTGCTCGACTCTGTCGAAATCCCACTCATAAGTGACTGGAGGAGAGAGCGACGCCGCATGTGTCGCGTGGGGAATCTGTGATTGAAGAGGGTTTGGTTGGTCGGCCTATCTACGTTGCGGAACTTTAAATTGCTCTCGTTGTATTGCATACACTTGCAAAGAACCGTCTTGGTCTTTATATTTTTCATGATGGCGTTTATTAATTGTACTATTTTCTTGTTTATCAAATTCGATTCAGTTTTTTTTTCCTCATATATAAGTTAATGCCTGTGCAATAATAATAATTAAAAAACTAAACAAGATACGGTTATAAAAGATATTTATTTTATTAATAATTTATTGAACAAATGAAAGAAATTTCTAAGTAATGATTTTATTG
Organism: Metallyticus violacea; assembly: GCA_030762175.1. NCBI lineage: Eukaryota > Metazoa > Arthropoda > Insecta > Mantodea > Metallyticidae > Metallyticus > Metallyticus violacea. The sequence goes on along the minus strand of CM060846.1, from coordinate 79,849,745 downwards.
CTCATTTTATAGTGATGTTATGATAGTGCCTTCTAATGAGATTTCACATAACTTACTAAATAATACGGTGAAAGGTACCATCATGCATTAAACTAACCGCCTCAATTTTGTGTTTTGACTCCGGAAAAGCATATAGTTACTTAACAATAACCAATATAAGAAAAAGAAAAAGGAAGAAGAGAAAAAGAAGGAAAAAACCAACATCTAGAAACACGTGCTATTTAGGAAAACTACCTATCCTTTTGGAGGTGGGCTGATCTTCCATGATTTTCAATTCACGTGTCTACCAGAAGATCCGAAATAAACAGCTTTTCTTTTTTGTTCGTTTGCTAGAAAGTATTAACCGTGTCGTTTTTTTACTCCCAAGAAGAGCAAGGGAATTTCGTACCATTTGCGAACAGCTTGTGACCACCCTGATGGCCTGGTAAGGGGAATGGAGTTAGGCAAGCCGGACGGATGCAATAGTTAATTGTCCTCGGCCACTTAGTTTAATCACATCTTCGCGATCGACATTGTAATTGGCTTACTGGCAGTTCTAACCCGCTCTTGCTTACTCGAGACTCGCCAAGACACATAGACAAATAATTAATTAATGACGTTTACATTCAGCATCACATTCGTACAAGTTTAGTGCCATACACAGCAATACAAAACAGTGCATTTAATAGTCATTTTCCAAAACAATCCACACTGAGTAATTGCCCTGTTTTATAGGTTTACAAAGGGCACAAATTGGTGTATATCTGATCAGATCTAATGTGGGGGAAGGCTTATCTAATGTGGGGGAAGGCTTTTTTTTTTTTTTTTTTTTTTTAATCGTTGAAGTGGCAGGGAAATGTGATCAATATTTCCAAGGATTTCTGAAAAACTAATTTAAAACTGTTAAAATGAATTAGACATATATGAAGTTTGTAATGTAAGTGTTTTAATATACAATTAAGCGTTGTAAAGAATTCCATATATTTTCGGGTTCATTTTAACTGGGGAAATTATAAATGAAAACCAGAACAATACACTTCGCAAAATGAACAACACACAAGGATGCACAGACAACTCCTAAAAAACAAGGCATTTCCGAAGTTTTGCTCAGTGCTTGCTCTACAACATCGACAGAGCTGATCAACGTTTCGAATAGTCAGTTTTTTTCCTTCTATTCTTTAAATTTGATTGTCGTACCATGGGGGCCTTTATCAAATGGATGCAATGGTTTGATCTGTTCAGCCGTTTGTTCGTGTTTGCTGCGTTGTAAGCATTTAACTTTTACTGGTTATAAGTACAGTAAGGTTATTTGAGTAAGAAGCCGGCAAAGCGGGGCTGCATTCTTGACCGTCAAGACCGTATAATGCATGTGCAAGTTCTCGTACACCCAAGGTCGTGGGTTCGTTCCCGGCCAGGATCGATGGATTTTATTCGGGGGTAAAAATCATAAATATGACTCTTCGGAAAGGAAGTAAAGCTGTGGGTCCCATGGCGTAGATTTATGGAATGTAAAAGAACCTCAAACCTGAAAAAAGAGGCCTCTGAGCAAAATTTATCGGCCTTTTCACGCCTTGAATAAAATGGGACATTGATAAAATGAGATGTTAAAGAGGGTCCATAAATAAAACAAATCAACACATCATGTGCAGGTACCAGCTTGTAGTTAAGTTTGAGGGACGTTTTGTCAGCGAGTGGCTATGCGTTCCTTCATACGTTACTCTGTGCATTCATTGTTGTTGGAAGTTATGTCACTACATAATTATAGTCATGAAAAACTGCTTCTATGTACAAAACATATCTGTTAACAGATTCTAGCAGAGAAGTGTAAGACGATTTGCAAGAGAATTTACGAGAGACAGGATTTCTGAATGACAAGAAACATTTTCTGAATTACAGTTTTCTTATGGAAGAAAAGTTACATGAAAAACACGAATTTACCACGCAAATACCGGTAATGCTCTGAGGAGCACACTTTTCAACATTTAACGACACGGTTAGTGCTTAATATTATTATAAATTTTAAATGCATATGATTTTATGCTTTCAGTTTAAAAAAAAAAATACCAATTTAACGCGAGGTGACTACCCCACTTTTTCCGATTGCGGGGGCTACACTTCCCCAGCAAGCAGCCGGGCTCAGGCGGCCCGTAACTCAATAACTTCATTGCATACAATATATACACCATCCATAATGAATAATAACTGACAAAAAGTAAAATAAATGTGGTATTACAGAACCACACACTCTAGCTACAACCGCCGACTGCAACAAGGTCTCTCAGAAGCAAAGCATTTATTTGGTTTATTTACATACGCTTTTTAACATCTTAGTCATCAGCATGTCATTCAATTCAGGACGTGAAATGGCTGATAATTTTTGCTCAGAGGTCTCTTCATTCAGGCCTAAGGTTCTTTTACGTACAGTAAATTTACGACACCGATCCAGGGCTTCACTTCCCTTCCGAAGGAAAGTCAGACTTAGGATTTTACACCGAAAAAATCCATTGACAATGGCCGGGAGTGAACCCGCGATCTTGAGTCGTCAGAAGTATTTACATCATGAGTTGAGTGACGATAAACTATGAGCACGTATTTCTCTACGTCGATTTTTAAATGTTAGAGAGATATGCGGATGCTCTGTTGTGTGTCATACTTAAATTATTTACACACATGCATACGAAATAAGGATTTAATATGTATATCTATTATATTAAAGTAATTGAATGCTGTAAAGCTGTACTATTTGTATACATTTTGCCTTTAAATTTCAAAATTGCGATGCTTCTATTACAGGGTTTCTTAATGTTGGTAATATGGAACACCGGGTTTTAAAATGGACAAATTATAATCCAATAAAATACTTCTTGGTTTTTACCTCTCAAGTTCTTTTTATTCTTTTTTTAAAATTAAAAAAGAGATTTTCTTACCCCAAGAACAATGCATACTGCACAATAAACTTTATAAAGAACAAATGGCATTAGAGAAAGCATATAATTAAGCAAACTCAATTTTGTCCAAAATTCGTACAACAATTAAGTGAATGTAAGGAATCTGAACCTATAAACTATGCAAGAAATGTCTCAAATTTTGTCTTGGCCTTGTTCGTCTTGTCTTATTGGATACCCTTTCACGTTCGCTGATGTACTGATTGGAAAGAGCTTAGAGGTTAACACTTTACAACCAAACGTCTACACGTGCACGTGCCTTGCTCCTGGTAAGGATAGGAAACAGTTCATCTTCTTCACAAAAGGTTACAAACTTATGCTCTCCGCTAAGCTACCAATGGTTGAAGAAGAGAAAACGGAAAATTCAATAGCAGCAGTATCCTTAAATGCACCTCAAAAGAAAAAATTCACAATTTCTAATTTTACAAGTGGATTATTTCGATGAAGGTACAGAAATAATAGGGTAAAAAGGGTCATGTGCTGTTATGCAATTTCCAGTTTGTGGCAGCGCATGCCTAGTAGCATTGTAAAATAGAGAACTTTGCTGAGAAGGTTTATTATTAAAACATGTACAATTTTTTTCACTGAAGTGCGTAGCGGTGCGCGTTGCAAAGTGTTACAATTTCAAGATTAAGAAATTTCAAAATGTTAAAACTTTATTTTAATATAAACCTCACAAACTATGTTTATTTTTCAATCGCTTACTTTTTTAATTTTCATTCCTATATTAACATTTCTTTCATTTTAAATATTTATTAATGCAACCATAACTTCAAAAAATATATAATTTTAACCTTAAAGCGTTGTATGGAAGCTTCGTTTTATTTATCCCCACACTGAGACCGGACTGGCTGCCGGGAGCACACAGCGCAGCTATCACATTCTGCCCGCTGTGTTATCGGCGAAAGATTGAAAAGGTATATTTCTTTTTCATGGAGTATTAAATTTCTTCTTTCGCGGTCCGCGGGCTGTAAGACATGTACTTCAGCGATAGAATTTTTACAATTTTGTAGCATAATGAGCTTATGTACGGCTGACTCCCGTTCGTTGTGCTAACTTTGCAAGATATTTTTCACAGTGAATATTCTAATCGTGCAGCGATATCATTCAGTTTTATATGTCGCCTCCGTCCTATTTTCTTGTTCAACACTGATCCTTGCTATTTTGAATTTAAGTATTATTTTACGCATTGTAGATCTGTCATGTGGATGAACACCCGGAAAACGCTCTTGAAATTCTGGACGACCCTGAACAGCTGACTCATTTCTTAAAATGCTACAGAAAATTCCCTTTTCTGTATTAAATCTTAGAACAATGAAAATAGAGCAGTGTAACACAGTAACTCCTCAATGTTCCGAACGTAAACACACATTAACCGACGCTATCAGAGGCAATACGCGTCCTCAAATGTCAGTGTGTTCAGCTGTATTTTGCCAGCTTGGGTCTCAGTCCGCGAGCGGAGAAAAACAAAACAAAGACCCATTATAATTGTACAGTTATCTTGAAGAAAAATTCCAGCATTAAAAATTTCACACCACATTAGCATTTAAAAAAAAAAAAAAAAAAAAAAGGAAGACGACCTTCAAACCCATACATGAAATACACAAATACAATAATACAGCACTTAAATGAATTAAAGAAATGTGTTGGAACTTAACATAGATTTCAAATTTCTACTGAGAGTTATTCTCGTTGTGATAGCGTTATAGCCTAGTATTCGTATACTAAATAAAAGCTCAATAAAAGTTTTTAAATATTTTGTCCTACCCTTCCCCCTTTAGAGTTATGGATTCAATGAACATACACATTCATCAAAACAGTGGTTCGGATACGGACCATACATTTTAAAGAAGAATAAATGTACGGTTTCTTTTTCAGAAACATTGAAAGAGCGATTGCTGAATCAAAGATACAAGGTAATTAAATTTACGTCGTTAATAGCTATAGGAAATTCCGAAACCCCTTAGATAAAACGGCGTTATTTAATCCTCTTGCTGAACTCCAGCTTCATATTCAGTTACCTTAATTCTGCTCACCCCGTACATGGATGGGGCAAATTTTTAAACCATGGCTGCTGTACGCTACCTGGCTGCAAACTGCATAAAAAGTTACTCTTATCCCAAGTGAGGAAATTACTTGATCACTTCTTGTGTTTATGTTATTTTTGTTTAACTTCTCTTATTGTTCCCCATGGGTTTATATAGTAACGCCAAGCTATTCATGTTCCACAACTTCCTACTTTTATTATTTGTGCGTCTTTTTCTAATTTGCATCTCACAGGTTCAGCTGAGATTGCAATATAATTTCTTTCATTTATGAAATTAAAACACTAAATTGTTTGATCGTTTTGTTGACCTGATGGAGAAACCTTCATCTTCAGTTTGCGCTATAAAAAGGACACCATCTTCCACACATATTATTATTTATAATTATTTATTAACTTGTTTGCATTATCTTCTTGTATTTACTTTCATAATTATGTATTATAAGATTAAGCAACAAGTGGATTAAGGAATCACCATCTCCGGATTGCTATATAAACTAAAACTAAACATAATTGCGGTAGGAATGCACAACCGAAATCCTTTTCCAATAGTATCTCATTTTAACAGTTCATGACCTAGCAGAGATGAAATATGTTGGACAGAAACAGAACACATGTCTAACTTTCGCTTGTTTATTGAACTTGAGACATACCGTGGGCTGAATTCCAAAGTCATCGCACCTGGCAGATATTTTCACGCCACCTCAGGACAGCTACGTCTGCTATATTCTCTGGCTTATAAGAGACTTTCGATGTTCCCTTAATTCATTTAACACTAATGTAGCCCCCATTATCGTCGCTTCCTCCATACTTTCTACATGCATCGCAGTTTAACAGCTTTATGCTTTACGCCAAAAAACACGTCTATCTGTTTTCTTTATAGAAAAGCATCAGAGTCAGAAGGTCAAAGTAATGCTTTTCTTTAACGTCTTTCGTTATACCTCAATAAAGGAAACTTCTTAAAACATTCAAATAACTCAAGCAGAAAACCTAAATTTTGAACATAGTCATGAGTTTTACGATTTTTAAATATTGAACATCTCTGAATTGTCCATTTGTCCTTCCATTTTTGAATTATACTTAGTGCAAGATTTCCATATTATTTCTAGAATTTTAAAAATGTCTAGGCATTAATTTTTTTTCTTTCCGCAGTTTCGGAAGAACATTCTTAATGCCTAGATATTTTTAAAATTCTAGAAATAATATGGAAATCTTGCACTAAGTATAATTCAAAAATGAAAGGACAAATGGACAATTCAGAGATGTTCAATATTTTGCCTTTTGGGAAGATGTTCATGAAAATACAGTAGACCTATTACATCTAGGACTTTGAAGATAAGCTTAAGAACCCCTTCACTGACTGCTATGCAAGTAGTTACAATACCTAAATACTGAAATCATTCAACATTTTGGCCACTGCTGCATATATGGGTTTTCAATACGTAAAGTAGTTTTAAAGAAACAATGCATTTTAACCATAAAGTGAACTACAAATAGATATGGAAGTACTCTTAAAGCAAGTCAGTCCTCGTTTGAGAGAATAAATTAGCCAGACGGCGTCACAAGTCCCATCTGCCTGCTGACCGCAGACACCCCACTTGGCACATCTATCGTTTGGAAAACGAGGAGCAACTGGCTACGAGACTTGGGTGTAGAAGCCGTGAAGTTCATGGGGGGGGGGGTTAAAGTTTTCATAGTATAGTACTAGCAAAGAATGATGTCACCGATGCAAATAAATCAGAAAGGCTGTCCACTAATTGTAGCTTTTCACAGTAGCAAACATGCTGATTAGTTTAAGAAATATGTCATTAAAGTGTAGAGATCAAAGAATTTAATCAAAACTTCGAAGCATGTAACTACAATAGTGTCTGACAAACCAGTTTGAAAATAAAAATATTTTAGTAAATTAACAATAGACAGTGACTTATCACTTATCATTCTGTAGATTCAATGAGGTATATGATGCACCTATGAAGATCCAGCAAACAGCATTTGTCGGTCATATCTTATCTTGAAATGGCTTGTTTGCGAATGCGAAAACTCAATCTAGAATCAATAACCGAATTATGTATACTAAAATTCTTTTATTAATCAAGTAATACATCATAGTATTCTAGTAGCTAGATTACAACCTACTAGTTGTCTATGCTAAAACTAAAAAGTGATAAGCCTGTAACTATTATTTTGTAAATCAAAATTGTGTTAATTCCTTTGAAGTTTCTTAAAAGCGCTTTTTTTTTAATTCAATACAAAGTAGGTTTCAATCAAAAGGTATGAGTTGCAAATTAATACCTGAAGCAACATTTTATCTATCGCTAAGCTTGGAAAAATTCAAAGTACGCAGTTGACATATTTATAAAATATTCGAAAGTAAGCACCAGAACTTGGTCATTTCATAAGCAACTAGGAAACCTGGTAGCTTTTACGTGCTTTAAAATTATTAGCACATGTTCGCATTATATGCACACACTGTACGTAAGAATTAATGGGAGCATTGTGTTTTAAAATTAAAAGACACAAAATATTATACCTCACCCTACTAGCGCTCATTAGTTCCAAGCGTTTTCATTTTATTAAAATGTACAGAAAATTATTTACTATAATGTCTGCAAAAATCGCAGCGCTGTTATATTAAAGCATACATACACCTAATGTTTCATTCTCCGTCATGTGCACATAAAGAGGAAATTTAAGAGCAACGAAGCAACTGGTGAAAAACAAAAAGGACGAACATCCGCGCGCCAATAAATCACGATGCATCCAGTCACAGATGCGTAAATTCGAGCTCAAAAACACATTTAATTTAATTTATAGGAATGCTTGATTCTTTCGCTGTTAGTAACTACACGTAGACATGTGAAAGAATTGCGCCCCCCATAAAACGGATGATGGATCTTTCGGTTGGCTCTGAACGATCTCTGAATTGCGCAATTTTCTTTGAGCAGTGAGAGGCGGTGAGTAAAGCTGAAGTAAAGGTTACTCCGACCTGACACGTCCTTACGTCTGCAGTTCCTTGTGATGAAGGGTTACGTGCTCGTTAAACAAATAGAGGAAGTCAGAATATGCAGAGGAAGGTCTTTCGTTCATAAAAACAAAGCACTCTGGTTACTCAAATTATTCCAAAATATCGCGACAAATTTATTAGAACATTTGCTGCTACCACGTAGCCTGCAATCTTGACCTCCCTTACTAATGCTTAAAGCTTGGGGTTGTGTCTTTAAACGTTTATGCCAAATGGACTGAAAAGCACTGGTGCTACAAAAACGAAAAGAAGAAGAAAAAGATTATTTGGCACTATAACCATTACTTTGGTGTCAATGCGTCATATGTACAAATACGACTAGTTGCCTCGTAACCATTGGTTTGAAATATAAAATCAACATTTGCAATAGTTTATATAACACAGCTTTCTAAAGCAAACGTGTTAGGGTATTTAATAAAATTTATAAAACTGAGTATCGTACAGTGATAAAGCAGTTTGTAAAAGATGATTGTATGCCAAAGAAAAGTTTAAATTAACGGGAATTCTTCTTCATTATTAACAAATCCAAAAATTGCCTGCTAAACACAGCCATACCAACGTTAAAAATGATTCGCGTGAAGGAAGTCCAAAATGTTCAACAACTCAATTCACAAAACAAATACTTGGATACCGGCGTAAAATTGCTGAGGCTATACAATTTCAAGAGAAGTACATTTTACATTATGATAAAGCTTTGGGCAAGTTGGTAGCCGCGCTTGCTAAAAACGCATTTGTATAAAAATATCCAACAGTTTTATATAAATGTGCGTTGACTTACAACTATGGATGGAACATGGACAGCAGAATCGAAACAGCAGCCGGTTGTCAGCGCCAGAGAAGAAAAAACCGCTTTCGTTTGCAGAAATGTTATGACATAAGCATTTTCAAAAGAATCATACTATTTGATTTTTTTCAGAAGAGTAAAAACAGCCGGAGGGCGTTATTTCACTGTTTTAAAAGAACTACTCAAATTCACGAGAAAAGACCTGTTTACAGAAGAAAAACAATTTTTCATCAAAAAAATACAACCTATGCAAAAAGTGATTTAGCGATGGAAAAATTGCGAGAATTGGAGTATGAACACTTGGATCAACAGATTTGGCTTCCTCTGACTTCCATCTGTTCTCAAAGCTTAAACTCTTACAGACGATTACAGCGTAGACGAGTATTTTGCAGACCTTCTGGAATAAAGCACTTTCGAGAGAGAATAATGACATTGAAGAATCTGTTCACTCTCATATATCAAGTTACTTATGACACGACATGCGGGCTAGTTGCTTACAGGTGACTGCATCAGTGACGCCTCTATTCAGGCACGCATTGCAAGCAACGGCAGATTTGTTCCCGCTAGAGTTTTGTGTTTGTGCACTAAGTGTTCAGATCCTGCAAGTATCTGGTTTTCTAAGCATGAAATTGATGTCATTATATTACCTAATGTAAATTAATGGGGAAATGGGTAATATTTTATGTTACAATGGAACATAAAAAACACTGCACTTAGTTTTTAGGAAATGGTTTAGTTTTATCTTCACTACAGATTGCTGGACATTCAATGATAATAGAACGCAAATAACAGAATGATATATTTGTAGTAATCTGTTCTCAATCGTTCATTTCGGGATGAAGTGTAGTAAAACGAAAGGAAAAAAAAGAAAGTCATAAAACATGACAGAGTATTGCGTTTCTGTAGTGCCTTCTCGCGTTTCGTGCTACAGTCCCCTAATACGTGGCAAGCGGAAATTTTAAATGTTGCCCGCAGGACAAGAATGGCCTCCCCTTTATTGATGACAGAAACCCTCCAAATTTCATCGGCAGCTTTGGCACAGTTCGAATGTTTTTCATGGAAGTTTCAGCTTAAAGAAACAAACATACATGCTGATTTTCACGTCCTATGATAATGGTGTATTCAGAATCTCTCTTACGGTCTACAGAATCTCTCTTACGGTCTACGATTCTATGAATATGTGTGACGCTTAGTTTAACATAAATACGGTCTATGAACAAAGCTCCATTCTTTCAAATGACGTATATAAATGCATATAAACATACATAAGCATTCTTTATGGTCGAAGTAAGCATAAGTTTTATTGAGCGTATTTTGCCACGATACTTTATCTTCTTAAGGAAAATACGTATTTAGAATTTGTATAGCATTTAGCATGGAAATCAATACTAGTTCATGTTTTGAGTTTTTGGAATGTACACAATATGTAAAGAGAGAGAGAGAGAGAATTTTACTCAATATTTTTAAAATATAAATTTTTTGCAAATTTTAAGTTTTCTTAAAGTACTGTAAAATGCACTTAGGCAAAATACTTCGTTGCGTAAATTTAAAAATTAAAAAAAAAAAAAAATATGATCACAGTCACTTTTGCATTGGACGTAAATGCTGGGATTTTGAGCAAGTGTGTGTGTTTTTTAAAATGCCAACTTTCTTGTTTTTCCTATTTTCACTGTTAGGTAATTAGATCCACAGATCATATAAAAATAATGCAATTCAATAGAAAACCGATGTGTTGAACTAATCAGCAACTTGTGTTAAATTCTTGTAATGACACCAAGCCACTACAAGATCTGATTGTTTGTGTCAGTGCTGAGCTTGTTTTCTATGAAGCAAATTAAATATTCTAACACGCGTTGGTAAACCGAGGACAGTAGGCAATTATTTGTTTTATAAAATAATAGCGGAATGTGCGGTTTGATATTTTGTTCCCACTTATATTTTCCTTGCGATTTAGCGCTTGTTACTTCTACTCAGTTACACGTAAATGTGAAATAAAGAGGAAAATGAAAATGAGAATTGATATTCAAAGAGTTGTATTCTGAGAGAGACGAACAAAGGATTAACTAGCAGGAAACCTGTTGACTACTAAGTGGCAATTACAGATGAGTTTCCGAAAGGAATACTAAAAAAGGAAATGGAAATCACATAGTGAAAAATAATAAAACAAATGTCCCTTGCGTTCTGAGAAGGAATAAACAGATACATACAGCAAAACAATTCAAACAAATTAAATGAGATTAGAAGCAGCAGCTTATTGCTGATGGAGCGGTTATTTAAAATAAAGAAAGCACATATTAGCCTCACTCCTAAAATATATAAATCTAATTAGTTAAATATCCTCCTTCCTTTTCTCTGCAGTAAATCTGCTTTTCCTTCTTATGAATACAGCAATATGATTTTACTTTCGAAATTAAGGACATAATATAAGGCAAAGCCGGGAGAAAAAAAAAGTGCGAAAAAAAAAGTGCTACTACTCTTTCGAAATGAAGCAGAACTGGTGTTTTACATGAGTCAGATCTACGCACATGGTCAGTTTTTGGGATTAAGATTTGGCGATTTTGTGAAAGAATGGTCGCTTTATTTTTGTGCTGATCTTATTTTTAAACACAATTGTGGATAGATTTCTGGCAAGTGTACGTCGACACTAAGAATACAGAAACAATATACAGACAATTATCTTACCATAAGCCAGTATTGCTGAAAAATATTGTGTTCGTCATTGTTGTCAACTTGAGAAATTACTAATCGTGACACGGGTGGGGGGAACGAATTAATGTGTACAGTTTGTAAAAATTAGTTCTTTATTACTTGCATGCGGGAAAGCATATAAAAAAACTGCCTCGATTCCCGCGGGATTTACCCATTCAATTAAAATGTTGTGTAGGATCAGTCCTAATTGAGAATCCTGCGACTGCTTCTTGCCGATGTCACTGAGGGTCTGTCAACATTTTTCTATGAGACACCTCCTACGCTGTCGAAAGTGAAGGTCTCAAACAAAGGAAGAGCAAAACAAAGAGCACCAAAGAGCACACCTTTTGACTTCACCCAAAAATATTTTGGCAATGAAATGAAGGAGGAAACAAAGTTAATAGAGAGAGAAAGAAATGCGTTATTTCCAGGGAGAAGTGCAAGAAAGAAAACGGTTTATTCTTCAAATGAGAGTGCATATGACCTGTGGAAGGAAGAACAGCTGGAAAATCAAGAAGATGAAGATAAATCAATTCTAAATCAATTGATAAGAGGCAGTAATTCCAGTCCTAAAGCAATGGTACCATGAAGTTTGCATAGGAATAAGGTTTTTTATTTGGTTTACTTACGGACGCTCTTTAACATCTCAGGTCATCAGCGTCGCATTCAAATCAGGGCGTGAAAAGGCCGAAAATTTTACTCAGGGGCCTCTTTTTAAGGCTTGAGGTTCTTTTTCGTGCGGTAAATGTACGACACGGGACCCACGGCTTTATTTCTCTTTCGAAGGATTTTTACGCCCGAAAAACTCATTGGCCTTGGCCGGAATCGAACCCGCGATATTGGGTTTAGGAGGCAGGTGTGGTTACCACTACACCACCAAGACCGACAGGAATAAATGTGAAAAGATAATGCATATGTGGAAAACGTTTTTAAAATGAAGGAATGTCACATTAACAGTTATTAAAATAATAAAATATAGTTATCATTTTACTGCTTGTCAACACAAATCACTCGCACAGCCAATCCGAATCACTCGTCACTAACAGGTGAATCGGATTACTTTCCGCTAATGTAATTTATGTATTTGGTTTATTTACTGACGCTCTTTAATATCTCAAGTCATCAGCGCCCCATTCAATTCAAAGCGTGAAACGGCCGATAAATTTTTCTCAGAGGCCTCTTCCTTAGGCTTGAGGTTCTTTTACGTGCCGTAAATGTACAAGGGAACTTCGCGCTAAGAATATAAGTAAATTATTTTAGTTGGTCTGAACTGTCACCATCATTGTTTAGCGCAATAAATAAGCTATAACTCTGCATAGAAGAATATATTTACTAAAGACAGGAATTTTCAAATTTTAATTCGATTCTCCTGCCTTTTCCTTACTATTTAAAAACAAATTGTACAAAATACAAGAAACAGAATATATTGAAGTATTTGCAGTACTGAAGTTAATGAGGAATTAACCAAGAAACGGTTTTATTCTCGATTTATTAAACGAATCAATGATGTTTTATTGTTATTTAGTAGAACTTCATAGCTCACATACAGACAATGTATTTTCTAAAAATGCACATTCCTTTCTCATAGGAACCTCTTTAAAATTTGCTTTTAATTTGGTGCACAGTCAACGCTATGCTGTGAATTAAATTTCGAAGTTTTAATTTAATTATATTTTTGAAAGCAACGCCCGTATTTTAATTACATATCACTGACATTAACGGATTTGAATGTGTGTATAAAATACGCTTTTTATATTTAATATCCAGTTGTTTTTATTCGGAGGTCAATAATACAGCGTCTTTGTAACAATATCACTATACATAAAAATATATTAAAATACCGAGCGGGGTCCCTTAGGCGGTAAATTCGCATATGGGAGTTGCTGAATTCAAATTCCATGACCACGACCATCCTAATCTTTTGTTTTTCGTAATTTTCCCTTTCCACGAATTCTGCGATTTCTCATTTCACCTCATTTCATTCGTTGGTTCAGTTGAACAGTCGAAAGACCGGCGACGGGGCTGGTTCTGTGCACGGTGTGGTGCTGGCTTGCGCTTAGAAGAGTTTTCTGTGTGGAAGCAACCCTTCTGACGAATTGAATTTTCTGGATGGGGGCTCTATCTGAAAGCAATGATAGAGGTTCTGAGTCCCTGGATCTCCCTCGCTACACCCGTTCCTCACAGAAGTGTCACCATTGAAGGAGTAAGCACAAAGCGCAGTCTTTGAGCAACTCCTCTGTCTCTACTTTTCCAATCTAATATTCAAAGTTGTTTTCATTTCATTGCTCTTATGCTCCTGGCGGCCATCAGACAATTTTGTAAAACAGCGGCGGTAACCTAACCCTTTTACTCTTTCTGTTACTGATTACTTGGGTTGGAATCTACTTTTCCGACTCTGTGCAATGCCCGTAGCACCTGGGAGTAAGACAAATTTCGTCATTACACATTTTATCCCAGATATATTAGAAATTCTGTGATCATTTATTAAAAACAATTTATTAGGAAGAACTGTTAGTACGTAACAGAAAAAGGAGCCATAAATCCTGAGAGATTTTATTTGTATTAAATCTGTAAATGCAGCTGTTATATCAGTTCATATACATAAGTGTAAAAAATAATATTTGGCATCACTATAGTGTCAAATTATAAGTTGTAACTAGGAAAATGAAATAATAGAAAGAGCAGCGATAAACTAATTTTGAGCAATAAATTGTTGGAGTGCAATACAACATTAAACCCATCAAAGGCCTTTCTGTGCTCTGTCCTGTCCTTTCAAATGTTTGAATTTTTTTAATGACGAACAGTTTTCAGGGGAATTATAGTATTGGCTGAATGGGAGAATTGAATTGTTTACTGAGCAGCCTGTATTTTTTTTTTTTTTTTTTTTTTTGGCTAATTGTATGTTCTCAGTTGTACGACATCATTAACATTTAAAGTAGTACATTTCAATATTTCATATATAAAGAAAACAACATGTAATTGTGAAACATTTTTTTCGCTACCACCTTATCAAAATTCTGATAGCTTAACATGACAAGAGATACGCAAATCTAAGCACATCAAAACAATGCAAAACCATCTAGCCGTTGTAAAAACTATTCCTTCTTTGTGTTACTTCATCCTACCCCAAAACAAGCACGCAATGAACTTAGGCATAAGATACACAATTAAGAAATTTAGCGCCGTGTGACCTGCTATGTGACAAAAAGCTCTCACCACTCCGAAATGAGTTGCCAACAGGTGGCCGGCGTCATATAGCGTGCCGAATTTTGTGATAACTTATTCAACGCACACATCAACAAAACCAGTGATCCTAATAATGAATAAAAACATGGTTGACGCAAGTATTTCTTTAGTCGTACAAGCACGCACCTCAAAATGTTTTCCATTCACCAATTGCGTTCTTTTGTTGTTGTACCGGAGACAGAAATTCTCCACAAACGAATGTCCCCCATTTTGATAAGGTTAATTGGCCCAAATATCACCGAAAGTACAATTCTAAATTTTATTATATGAAATAAAATAACACCCTCTTAAATGTAAACAAAAATGTTACTATGCTTTCTATATAAAATATATTCTTTGATTAGTTAAACGTCGTTAATTGTCGAAAACTAGAAGGAAAAAATATAATATCAACTATAAATGTTGGTTGAGCATTACAAGCGGGGCATTTACTTTCACTGTCGACAAAGACATGCTCGCAGAGTGCTTAGGAAACAATGTCACGTCAGTTATGGGTCAGATAAAAGGAGACTCCTTAAAAATTGCATTGTATTTTATTGCAATAAGTCATACGTACTAACAGAATCGCCTCATCAAGTTCGGAAAGGGTCTAAACAAGTAATTCCCAGCACTAAAGTGAAGGAATGAAAGTACCCGTAATATAAATCGCATTTTGTGAAAGGATAAGAAGTAAAGAAAACAGTCAAGGGTTCTGATAAAGAAGCATTGCATGACAAGGATCGTTGCTTGTAAGTTTTCTCATACAAAATTTCCATCACCGATTCGGGAAACATTGGAAGCACTGGGTTCGTAATACCCATTTACCGCCTCCTTCAGTTCATGTTCAAGTTATACCATAATCGGGAAATGCGTTTGCGCTTGGGCTCCAATGGCCGCGCGGACAAAAGCTAGTTTTTGCAAGTAAAATTAATGTTTAATACACGGCAATAACATATATGTATATAATTCTAAGGCATTTACGCCCAAATACAAAAGCGTAAATTAATCATCTTTCTTTTCAAATAAATACCAGATTAATAAATACTCCAAAGTGAAGAACTAAAATTAAGATATGCATTCCTTTATTTAATTTAAAAATAATTATTAACGTTATATTTATTTTGGAAACAAATATTACTTCATTTTTTTTCTTGTGCGTGAGCACAAAGGCTATAAATCTTAAACAAGTTTTGCTGTTTGAAGCTGCACTATCATGTGCATAAGAAACATTATTTTTACTTGCAAAAATTAATAATTAAAATAATTAACGCATGGGTAGGATTCGAATTTTGGTAGTTTGGATTGCCAGATATTTGATTTTATCCTTTCGACCATTAGCATACAACTTTCGAGGTGACTGGTGACGACGGAATGGTGCTAAAGGTTGTAAGCCATGCGCAGAGAACAAAACGTAAGAAAAATTAATGCTTCAAGAGTCTGCTCTTTTCTTGTCCTAGGGTGTACACTGAAACTATTGGTCAATACAAACAAAGTAACAAACTTAGATTATCTCTCTCAAATAGTTTAAGACTACTCGACCAACTCTGAAATTATTGCGGTGTCATCATTAATACACAGTATATATATCTTTACAAATGTAAAAATAACTGTAACAAAGCGACGTATACAAATGGAAGTGTGTGTATGTACTTACCTAATTAGACTGAAACACACACTGCTGTCCATTTTCGCATAATCCTACAAGAGATTGCTTCTAATATCATGTTTACTATTCCAATTCTGTCATATTTTACAGCCTTAATACTCAAGTTTAATGCTTTTGGATGAACCGCTCCTGAATACACTTTACGTTTTGCTTCAAGATAAACTGTAAGACTTTCTTCATTTCCAGGGCGGAAAGAAGTGATCAATAAACAAGTGAGAACTTTTGTTTTCCGTAATGTTTACGCTGTACCGAAATACTGCAGTTGTGGCAGCGTCCACTCGGACGGAAGCTGTTAAACGTAAATTTCCGCTCGTTAATCCTAATGGCATCAACAGCTCCCAATAATAGGGGAGGATAGTAAAAAATTATACCGATTAGAAAGCGCTTTAGCAAGATTTGAAAACACCTGAATCTGTAACAAATGATTATGGTGGTCTAGTACACTACTGGCCACTCAAACTCTATTTTCTAAACCCCCTGCAACGTTTTCAAGGATAGCGCTGCAATACGTGCGTATTTGTTTTACTTCTGCCACTTGTTGCCTCTAAAAGAGTCGCGTGTATTGCCATTATGTAAATAAGACAAGTTACGCTTAATCTTTTAGAAGAAAAGGAAAAGAAAGATTGCATTAAAACAGGAAATGTACTTACATAACTCAAGAAACACAAGTGTAGCTAAGAGTTTAAATTTGGGGCAGGATTATTTAATAAGTAGCTAAAAAGGAATTATGTTGTGTTAATGGAAGTAAGAGTGAAATTCGCCAAATTCACTATTTAAACCCAGTAGCGGCTAGTATATTTATTAAATATGGTGGTTGGAAAAACTATTTTTATTTTATTGGATTACTTTAAATTTTGATTTGCTGCATTCGCCGTTTTTGTAGGTTGCAGTGTCAAACTGCTAAAGTTTACATATTTTAATAACTGCACCAAAGAGTAAATATATATATATATATATATATATATATATATATATATATATACAATGTACTGGTTAAAACACTATAAACAATGGATTAAATAATACATTACTTTACTGTTTAGAATTCTCTTTTCTCAAACATTTTTCTAAATACTCTATAAAGAGTGCCATTACCTTTTTTTCTAGAAGTTAGTATTATTGTATAGGCACCATTTCTGCATCTCAAGCCTAGCACCTTACATGCGTGAATTATCCCTCCCCCCCAATGATGAGTTATATTTTCACGCATTTCACGCAAGGTGATGCTGGAAATAATTTTCTTACACATTTCTGGCTTCAAAAATCACCAGTTATCCTGTTAATTCTCTTCGAGGAATTGAATTGAAATTTTGACGGATGTCTTATAGTTCGTCTAAAGCGTGTGAACAATACTAATTTTTGATTTGGTACTCAACCATCTGGGAATTTCTGTTCAAATTATCTCCTGGCAACTCAAGCTTACTCGGTGCAGAAATGCAAATAAAAATCTTTTTGAGGAATAGAATAGAACAGGTTTGCCTTTTAATGTAGTTCGGCAAACCCCGCCAACCCCGGCTTGAGGAAGAAATCAAGTGTTGCACTCAGTTTGTTGCATGTAATGCAGCCCAATCCGCTAGCTGCCCTCGATCGAGGCGTTTATAGTATTTCAGTATAAAGAAAAGTTCTATTTTGCCTTTGTTAATCTCTGTTTCTTTATATTCAGGCTGTTGGACAAAAACAGTGACATTTGATTCACCGGAATTTGTTTTTAGCGCATAATTTTAACCTAATACTAACACGTATAATACACAGGCATTGCGTCTGTTGGGTTGGTAGCCACACTGCAACAAAATTCGCTACCACAAATTATAGTAATACAAGTTGGAAGGAAATCTGCACCATGTATTGCGCAAGCTGATAAGGGCGGGGATTATTTGTAAGACATGTCGTCTTTCAAAGTACGCTTCAACTTGTGTTCTAATTTCCGTTTTTCGACATCTCCCAGGTATAAACATGTTCTCCATCAATTTCTTCATTTATTAAACATTTCCTATAAAAAGTTAGGGGGATGAATCAGAAGGTTCTGCTACTGACAGCTACTGAATTGCATTCACAGATTGAGAGTGGCTCGGCTTAGGGAACTGCTTGGATCCTCCCTTTATGGTTACATATACGAGCAGTGGAAACATTCAGGGTTTTCTGTAGAATTGAGATGTTTTTAGTATTCGTATAAAATAACAAAAGATACTATCACACTACCATCAAGAACGGCACTTCTTAATGCCACTTTGGAGACATAAAGACATATTCCGTTAAAGATTTTTCCATTTTCTAGATTTATTGTTATCCAGATGGCTCCCAGATTTACCTGAAAAGAAACGGCTAGAAATACCTAAATAAATAAACTTAGGAACCAATTCTCTTCAATTAAATCATGGAATTTCCTCAAGGACTATTTAGTTTTTATATTTGCAGTCTCAAAGCATTTTAACTGTTGTTCAATTAAACGTTTTTAAAATTGAGCATTCCTCAAATAGATTTATCAATGGTGTTCGGGGAAATGAACATACATTCGATAGTACTACAGTAACATTTTTGTCACACAATACGCAGCCAACCAAGTACTTATTTATTATCATGCTTCGTGCATTCGCTGACCTTGAAGTATCTGCAAAGCAATGTTACGGTCAGTGTTGCATGGCTGGAATGCAAGCTAAAACACAAGAATGCTGAATGACGCCTATGAGTAAGTTTTGTAATACAGTAAGGTTATTTCTGTTACTGGTGAGCAGAGCTCGGTAAGGCCATATAATGCATGCGCAAATAGCACTTGTAGTTAGTTTGAGGGAAGCTTTTATCAGTGAGTGGTCGTATGTTCATGTTACTCGATGCCTATATTGTATGTAAATGTTTTGTTCTTTGTTAGTTATGCCATTACATAGTCTTTAAGAACGAGTTTTACGTACGATACATAGGTGAAAACTGCTTTTTACAGAGAAGTGGTAGGAAAATAGCAAGAAAGTATCCTGGCAACCGTGTTTCAGGTAGAGAAACTATTCGCCAAATTGTGAAATGTTACAAGAGACAGGATTTCTCAATAAACGTATTCTGAGCCGCCATGTTCTTGCTCAAGAAAGTTAAGATTAAATAACAGGACATTTCTACGCAGACGCCGACAGTGCATTTGAGGGGCATCAGTTTTAACATATTTTACAACACAGATTCCACAAATTTAAAAAGAACGTTATTTTAAGCGTTTAGCAAAAATGCAAACACTAAAAGAGGAATACTAACTTTACACAAGGCGACTCTTATCTCTCTCTTTCCATTTTTGCGGTTACACTTCCCCATTAAGCAATCGCGCTCAAGTCACCCGTAACTGAAATAACCTCACTGTATACTAAGTTAAGTGGAAATAAAACAGTTTCCGAGAAATAGCAATATTATCAACAATCAGCAAACTGTGTGCGTATGTGTCTAAAAGGTTGATATTACTGATGATCAAAGATCAAAGCGTTGTAAATTAACACCCCTAGAATTGAGCAAGTGGGTAAACGTAAATAGAATAGGTCATTATCTCGGATCGTAGGGTCGTAAAATAAAATCGTTTAAATGATACTGTGTGACAGTTTATTGTGCTTTGACACTACGAATGTATTCCTGATAGAAATCGTGTATTTTCTCCGTTTCTGTGTGATGAAGTACAGCAAGAGTTGTATTTTTGCGTAAGAAATATATTTTATCAATTAAATTGGTATTTAAAAATAATGTAATTCAAACACTAATAACCATTAAAACCATTACATAAATATAATTTTGATTACATGGGTATGGAATAGGGGTACCTAATGCTGTTCACTTTTGGTATAGCTTTTATTAAACTACCATTGATTTGGTTAAACGTGACGAAAGGGAAAGAGTTCAGTCATTAGCTCAAAGAAGCTCACATTGAATTTGTTTTAAAGGGTTAGGTACTTATGAAAGATTTGAGCAAATTTTATTCAGTTGAATTTAAATAGTCACTCAATTTAAATTACAATGATACATGTCAAAATATTCCAAATACCCAAGGAAAAAATGCTAAACCAAAGAGATGAACACATCATCGCAAAGCAAATTAAGGTGTATTCCTAAATAAGTTCTCGTGAATTTATGCATTAGTTGGAAAGTGCATCAAGGAAAATATATGACAATTCAAAAACTGTTCATTGAGTGTAATGGCAATATGGATATCACGATAGAATGCCAAGGAAAAGCTAATACTGGAAAGCAGGATTAATTTTTATTAAATAGTACAAATTGATTTTTTAATGCGGTTTAATGCCCGTCCAGCTAGGGAGGAATGTCCTTGTGGGCATCGAACCCAACCAATCTCGCTCACTAGTCCGCGCTTTAACGACCTCATCGACCTCATGTTAAGTTCATGAAGAGAAGGTGCAAAGCTGTGAGCGAAAGGATATGCTGGAAAATACTGAGAACTATCATTTTGTCATCCAATCATATGATTCTGAAAAAAGAAAAAAAAACTGGCATTTTTTTATTTAATAATTTTCATTATGACCAACTCCATGGCGACGTTCATAGCCAGTACTCCTGGGGTTTCGCATTCGATTCCCTGATATGCATGGGGATTTTTCCTTTGCTATGAAGTTTCTCACGGCGACCATGGTCTGGTTGTAAAAAAACAGGTACACCTTAATCATATTCATTATTATGTTCACTGTGTAGAAAAAATAATTAAAGTACGAATTTTCATTAATTTATTTATTTATTTGTTACATTTCAAACTTACCATCTTTTGATAAAGTTAATAATTTATTATGACAGAAAAAAAAGGATATTTCCCCCAAATTAATTGTTCTTTTTATATATTCCATCTAGATAATTTTAAAGTATAGCTTTTGCTCCTTTTTTCATTTTATATTTTAGAAGTTAGAGAAGACACTCGATCTTTTGAGCGAGATCACAAATCTGAAACAAAATAAAAAGAATGCCACCAACTCACGTGAATTACAAATTATATAAACTAATGTTTCTAAAATTTCCTTTAACCACACACCTTCTTTAAGGCTTTCTGGCTGTATGGAACGTTAAGTGTAACTCTTCAAAGTGTAAAACCCTAAATTTGCATCGTACATATTTCTTAAATGTTGCTAATCACTGGTTTACACAATTTAGATGCAAGTTTTTTAAACATTTGAATTTTCATTGTTGTATACCATTAAACAATAGTAATAATCATAATAACACTACATTAAAAAGGTATATAAATGGCACAATAGAGTATTAATAATAATAATTAACAATATATGATGGCACATTACTCAACAGGACGAAAGGAATATTGAAGTATTTCACATATAAGGCGTAATATATCAGACTTAATAAGAAAATTCTGTATTCCAAGTTCTGATACAATTATGTCTTCGAAATGAATTCTGATAAATGATTGCATTGATAAATGTTTATACAAGTGAGATGTTACGAAAAACAGAAATGCTTTTATGATCTTTTTTGACATGCTGGAGAGACAGAGGCAGGTGAAAGTGTATATTGCCAACTAAACTATGCTCTCTACCTGGTCCAGTTTTTTGGTTTCATATTTGAAAGAGCTTCCTCAGAAACAACAGTCGCCTTCAATTCGATTCTAACTTACTTAGACTCAACAAATACAGTTGTACATTTGTACCATCTTTCGTTTTCACGTAATACATTGATTGCACCTTCACGTTCAAGAGTAAATTTATTTACAGTATTATGTATCGTGGACCCTGCCGTTTTAGAACAGAAAGCACAAAGATTACTCTCAGAGAATTGGCTAACTTCTCTGGCATTTAATCGGGCGTTAAAACTTGCAGCAGGCTACACAAAAAGTATAAGCTGAATATGAACACGAAGCTCACAAGGGATATGAGAATTTCACATGCCGAAAATATCTCTTGTGTCCTTGAACAATAATTGTCATCTGCGGAAAAAACGCGGGGGATATACCTTGGCAGTGTTTCAAAGTAGAGCCTCAACAAAATTTTGGGTTTATTGGCACGAAATCTTGCCACCTGCTACACCCAATTATCCAATTCCATTAACATTGTCACCAGGTATAACTAGTTAAAGCATCAAAGTGTGTTCAAGAAGGCATTCTTAAGCTGTACTACACGAAACTTGGTCTTTTGGATTTACATACATTTTCCAAAAGCCTTGTGGTGTTTGTAATCTGGCAGTTCTGGTGAATAGTATAAATGTGTTAAAGATGAGTATATCGGTAGCCCTCAAAAATTGTCAGATTTGGTATTTAGGAACTATCCCTTGTTCTATTCATCGATCAGATGACATACTTGCTCATTCAGGGACGCAACTTTCAACTGGTTCAAAGATTTCTGGCTTTATTTTCTTGGTAAGTTCGGAATTTCAAATTACTTTGCGATAAATTGCTTTCCGGACTTCTTTTAATTCTGCTTGCATTTTTAAAAATCCCTAGAGGTTGATTGCAAACGCATGGATTCTGTTCTATGAGCCTATATGCGATAGATAAAAACGTACCCAACAAAATTCGTATGTGTGTCTGCGTAGCACGCCAGGTTGACAAACAACAATTTAAAATACTATAAATGTGTCGTCAGAAACATTATTCAAATCAGTTTAGTCCGAATTCTGCTTTCGTGAAAAGAAACTTCTGATTTTATGTGAGCAATTTCTTCTGGGGGAGATGAAGAAGAAGAAAAACGTTAGTGTAATACTTAGCATCACAGGCAATTTGTCCTTTTGGTAATTTTGAAGCATCATGCATTAGACACATGGCGTTGACGCAGGTCTAAAAAACAGTATAGGAAATATGTATCTGAAGAATATGCAGGTATTGAAATGAGTTCACTGCCGCGAGTGGCCGAGGTGTTAAGGCAAGGACTCGTGAGCGGGAGGTCTGGGGTTCCAATACCGCCAGGACCGTCCTCCCTGACTGAGGTATGTTTCCAGGTTTTCCTCAGTCCTCATAAATGGCAAATGCCGGGGAGGTACCTAAACTTAGGCCTGGAACGATTCCTTCCTTAAAAAATAAATCCTTTCCCAATATATCATTTCTCTCATGTATCATCAGTGTCCATCGCCTGTGGTGCCTCTGTAGCAAAAACGGGCGTTAAACACCATTCATTCTTTTGAAATGAGTACCT
This sequence comes from Metallyticus violacea, assembly GCA_030762175.1. NCBI lineage: Eukaryota > Metazoa > Arthropoda > Insecta > Mantodea > Metallyticidae > Metallyticus > Metallyticus violacea. Next base: position 79,826,286 of record CM060846.1, on the reverse strand, counting down.
TACAAGGAGCAAACAAAGATGACGCCTCTTCACTTTAATACCGTAAGTGCCTCTTTGGCTTTGAAGTATTTTACATTCTCGAAGTGTTGCGAAAATAAAAACGATATCGTTCGAACAATGACAAAATGCAATTGATATTTGGTAAACAATGAAATTAGATTTAAGGGATGTTCAAAGTTAGCATTGTCGCAATGTACATGTTAGAAATAAACAGCTGGCGATATAATATCTTCTTCTGAATGCTAAGCGACGTATATTGTGCACACTTTTCAGAAAGGGCAAGAGAATTCAAGTTCTTGAAAATAGAGACATAATCCCTCTCACAGTACAGAAGCTGTTTATACTTTCACTCCAATTCAATCCTAAACCCAAGATCGCGGGTTCGAACCCGACCAGGATCGATGGATTTTTACGGGCGTAAAAATCCTAAGTATGGCTTCCTTCGCAAGGGAAGTAAAGCCGTGGGTCCCGTGTCGTACATTTACGGCACGAAAAAGAACCTCAAGCCTGAAAGAGAGGCCTTTGAGCAAAATTTTCCGGCCGTTTCACGCCCTGAGCTGAATGGAACGGTGATGACCTGAGGTGTTAAAGAGCGTCCATAAATAAATCAATCAAAAAAAAACTCTAATTCAATTTAATTTTTGCTCGATACTCCAGGCTCTTAATGTAAATGTCGGTTATTTTTATGCAATAGTATAGTCATGGCGCATTTATGAAAGGATTGTGATTTTGTTCTGAGTTACGCTCTATTCCATGTTTGAGGAGAATATGTGGTTTTAAGGACATCAGAATGCTCTCGCTTCATTGGCTGCCAGCCAGGTAACCGCCAGCAAGCCTGACACTAAGACATATCTTTTTAAGAAGAGAAATAGGATACCTCAGATATTGTAGTTTCTTATTAATGTGTTATTACGAATAAAACTTCAGTAAATTGCGCTGCGCTTTGAACGGCAGTTATTGGTAAAGAATGTCTTTGTGATTTCATCATCTTGTGATTATGTTGAACCAGGTTTTTTGTACCTGAGAACTGATTTTACTCCCACTATGCATATGAAATAAACAGTAAATCCACAGAAGGATAATAGTAACAATCCATGCAAACGCCTTTTATCATGAACGTGCTCACTGATAATCGAATGATCAATGAGAATCGAATTACATCGATATAAATGCTTTGCTCAAAAGCTAATAATGCACAGTGTTTCCCCTTCATTCATTTGATTATTCCCAAATTGTTATTATAATCTCAAATGCTTAATAAGTTCTCAAGATATTGTTATGTAAAATGTTTAGTTGTTTTAATTCCATGGAATCTTTCATTCCTGTCACCTCTGATTCATTTCCATTATTTTTCTCGAACTTATCATTACAGTCGCAAAATGTCCAATTGCTTTACCTAAAATTATTATAACAACCTCAAACGTTTATTCTCTTGAAATTATCTTGCTGCATGTAACTCGCAAAAGGTCACGGTTTTCCTGGGGTAATTTAATTTCTCTTTTACCGCAAAACTTGTATTATAAAAGTTTTAATATTCACGATGACCCTACAAAGAAAATGTTATGAATACCCACATACAAGTGAAAAAAACACTCATAAACAGTTCAGGTGGATCAAGAATTGTTTTAGTTCGGGGCTAAAAGAACTCTTGACAATATTTAAACATTTAACTGACAATTTATTAGCATAAACCTATGTTATGGATACCCACATACAAGTGAAAAAAAAAAACACTCATAAACAGTTCAGGTGGATCAAGCATTGTTTTAGTTCGGGGCTAAAAGAACTCTTGACAATATTTAAATATTTAACTGACAATTTATTAGCATAAACGAATGTAAATAACTGTGAAAAAATAATTTAAATCGATGTTTGGTTAAACGGTAGTAAAATAATTATTGTAAATGATGGCCTCAAAGAGATAACCCAACCAAGAAGAGGTTGAAATATTACAATATATTTCTATATTATTATATCAACTTCATAGGGACAGTTATTCTTCTTTCTTGAAGATAAATCCTAGAATAGTCAGATACAGTTTTTCATGGAAAGGGTTTGAGGCTGGAAACCGTCGGTGGCTAATGTTACCCTAATGTTTATTGTAAAAAAGAGGAAGAAAAATGAAGATCTTTAGGGAGAAAACCTGTTACTGAATTTACAAATCATGCCAAGGTTAGTCCCGTACTATTATGACGAAAATAATAAATGTGCACTTATTAGCTGTGCGTTTTACTCATTGCCTGTTGCATGTTTTTGGTGGTTGGGGTTGAAATGCTTGCTCAGGAAAACAATATTTGTCACGTCCCTGCAATCTCTTTAAATACAGGTTTAGTGCTAACGTGATGGATATCGAATGAAAGTATATAATTCATTTATTAATTAAGACACTCTTAGATATTCTTTATTATAAAACAATCAAGAAAATATCTATAATTTTTGCTAAATCTTTGATCTACAAAAGAAATTATGAAAACGCTTCAGAATTTTCAGATATCTTGTGGTAGGGTGTTACTGTTTAGACGAAAGCGATTACACTACACACTCGGAACTCTTTACGATGGATGGAGATTATTAACTTTTGTCCCTAATTTATTATTATTATTATTATTATTATTATTATTATTATTATTATTATTATTATTATTATTATTATTATTATTATTATTATCGTCGTCGTCGTCGTCGTCATTATTATTGGCTGCGAATTTAAAGCTGCTCTCATTCAAAATTCAATTAACAATGCATTTTAAAATCTTAAATATAAACAAGAATGAACAGTGTTAGTTTTTTTTCTGTCAAGTAATTACATTCTCTGGAAGACCAGAGATGCCAAGCTGACACTCGTCTTCCAACACTCAAGAATGCATTGCCAACAGGGACCTTGTGGAGTCGTAACAGGACTGGAAAGAGTAGATGATGAAATCAACGAAAGGTCCATGCGTATGTCACACATGCTTGCGTCGTAACTTGAGTTTTATAGCCGGAAAAGCACGTACATTATGCACTACATAATGCAGACTCGAGCTGGCATTTTTCAGATGCTAGGGTAGTTGCCCATATAATAAAAAACTCACTATAACGGTAATTCTTACACCGCACAATGTAGTTAATTCCTAAACACCGTGCGAAATACGAATCAATATCACTTGAAAATATACGCCCTCTGTTATAAAAACTGCAGTCATAATTCCATAATCAGTATTTTCTTTCTACGGGTTGTTTCGGAAATAGTTTTACAAACTTTGGTGGCGGATTCCTTACACCGAAACAAGAAAAAATCCATATAAACATATGTCCAGAAAATATCAGTTACACGAGTTATTAATGACTTTTTACCAAAACAAGAAAATGAAAGTCCACATAAACGTATGTCCAGAAATCATTAGTTCTTGAGTTATTAATGAAATTTTACGCCAGAGATAAAATTACTATTTCTATCACATCTTTAATAGAGTTATTGTCAAATCATATAAATGGCTAATCTTCAACAATGCTATTGCTGCATTTTGCAAATAATATTTTGTCATATAAGTATGCAATGCTGATGTGTAAAGTGGATCAGCAGACTTGTATCCATAACATCATTCAATTATTTAACAACATTAATTTAATTGCGGTTATGATTGCACCTTGAAACGCGTTGACGCAAACTTTCAATAATAACTCAAAAATTAAGGATTTCCAGACATGTTTATATGCGTTTTTAATTTTTTTGATAAGTTTTCATTAATAACTAAAAAATTAAGAATTTCCAGACATGTTTATATGAATTTTTAATTTTTTTGATAAGCTTTCATTAATAACTCAAAAATTAAGGATTTCTGGACATATGTTAATATGCACTTTTTTTCTTGTTTTGGTGTGAGGAACACGACACCAAAGTTTGTAAAAGTATTTCCGAAACACTCTGCATACAGCTATTCATAGCGAACCACTCATGAGGACGATAAAAGACTTTTTTCACTTCCTTCCGGAATTTAAGTTTTCTACAGTAAGCTTTCAACTTTTTAAAAGCAAGCAATTATTAATGACATATAACGTGAAAGATCTATTACCAGTGTTGATTAACCAGACTAGTAGTTTTATTTATTTATTTTTTCCTGGTTTTAATTCATCACAAAGAAAAATGCCGGATTGAATACTATCACAAACTTCAAAATAACGTTTTCTTTTTTTGTTTAAATAAATGTTACAGCATGTGACTTAACCACTAAAGACGCGTAATCTATAGAAAGTGAACTGAACACTACCATGCCATCCAATTGCTTAGGCCTCGCTTTAAGTCACCCCGGTTCAATTAGGTCGATAAGTTACGTTACTGATTGAGAAGGCTCACGCGGTAATGCTTGAAACTCGCATTCGGGAGGGTCTGGGTTCAGTTCCTGTTGGCCGGTAACCTAATTTTGGGTATTTTTGATGATTTCTCCTCGTCACTTGGGCGAATGTAGGGATAGATATTTACATTCCACGAATTTTCTGCTTTCCCATTTCCGTTCCGTAAGTTTTGTTACGGGGCAAGGTAAGCTGGTGCGGTGTGACGGTGGCTTGCGCCTGGTAAAGGGTTCTGCTCCGGCGTCTGGTATGGAAGCGACCCTTCTGAGGGACTCGAACTATTTGGGGGATGGGGCTCCGCTGGCGTCAGGATGCTCTATCTAGAAACATGTTAGGGACCCCGTTTACGTTAGAGAGTTACAACTCGTGGATCTAACAGTATAGTGCCTCCACCACCTTGATCCCCATTGGGAGCGCAGGAACAAACGGCCAGCCATGAGCAAAGTTCAATCACCGAACTATCCTCCTTTGCCCCAAACAATCCCACAATCCAATACAATACGGTACTAAAGGCAGATGTACTTACAGGGCTAAATTACTGTAATAATTTTGTATTTTAAAAATGCTGAATCTTTATAAATCTTATCTTTATAAACAGAATGTTATTAATGTTAAATAATAAATAGTTATTGTACAACTGATTTAATTGCTTTTTAAAATTACATTTGTATTATTGTAAACTACCTATGTATCTATGTATTTTCGTTGCTTTTATTTGGTATTTATGCAAAGTTTTACTGTAATACACTGGCGTTAACTAATAATAGCAAACCGCGTAACTATCAAAGCAGGAATAATCAGGAGCGAGAGCGTAGATAGTAAATTAAGGAAACCCCGATGTTTCCTCGCAAAAAGGTTGCAGCAGCGGAAATTGAGTCACAGCTCCCTTGCCCCTCTTCTCAATTTGTGAACCAGATCTAATTACGAGCGTGGTGTCGTATCTTCACACAGCCTTGACCATTTCGCGTGTTGTTCCGAGCACTAAACGCTGCAATGATGAGTCGTCTTTCGTTCCCAAAAGAATGGCGCCGTAAAGACCGAAACATTATTCATATATTACTATTTTATGACCAAAGAAAAGCAGTAAGCTTCTCTGTCGTAATGTTGAGGTTTAAAAAACGGAATTCTTACGTGAAATATGCAGTCAAGGGATGCCTTTATTAGTTTTATGTAGGCATTATGGGGTCTAAAGGTAGGTGTTATGCATTGCATATAATATATTATAAAATGTTTACGTAAACAACAAAAGTTCCCTACAGCATACGATGAATGAAATAATGAATGAAGCTACTTTTACAACAAACTTTGCATATTCTTATGGTGTATTTATTTTTTTATCTGGCCATTTGTTGTCGATTTGATTGGCCGTATCTTAGTACGCCATATGTTGATTATTTGAAATATGCCATCCGTTTGTTTGGACTTAGTTTGCGGTAGCAGAATGCTCTCGACAATCAGTAATTGCTTATTAATATAGAAGTAAAACTTAAAGTTTGTCTATGAAGAGGGAAGCTAAGTTACCCCGAATACTCGCTGGTTTTGTATACTGTTTCAACATTATAAAAGAGCAAACAGTGGGTCGCATGACTTTTGTTGGGTGAGCCATACATATCAGACACTCGCAAGGCAAGTGTTCCTACTGTCTACAGATCAAGCCGGTAACAAGAGGTATCAGAGCAAAATCTGTCGACCGTTTCACGCCCTGAACTGAATGATAGTCCGCAGATATTACAGAGCGTCCGAAAATTAAAAACCAAATAATACGATTTACAGAGGCAAGCAAAGTTTATGGATTAGCAAACCAGGCGATATCTCTTATATCCGCAAATGTGGTGGCGCCATGGCTGAAAGGCTAGTAGCGGCTGCAATTGGGAGAGAAAACAGCGTCTGGGCATTCCCCATCATTCAGCATAATACAGTACGCCGATTCTGGAATCCCCCCTCCCCGTGTGTAGAATTCCATTTCTTTAAACGGTGTTTAACGTCCATTTTTACTGCTGAGGCACCACAGGTGGGGGACACTGATGATACATGAGATGAAATAATAAACTAGAAAAAGATTCTTTAAAGGATGGAAGCGCCCAGACTGAATTTTAAGGTAGCTCCCGGGGAGAGAGAAAAACCTGGAAAAAAAACTGTCAGGGAGGACGGTCCTAATGGAAATCAAAACCCAGTCTCCCGCTCAAGAGTCCGCGCCTTAACGACCGCGATCACCCACGGCGGCAGCAAGTAAATTACAGCTCACTCACTCATATATCACAAATATTTTTCCACGATTTGTAAATGAATGATAAAAGTTGGCTTATCAAGTTTGATCATTATTCGTACACACCTTATAACGAGTTCTATCTCTTGAATGAAATACTAAAAATCGTACAATTAAACGTTAATATAGGAGATCGCCTCCATTTCTCAAACGGGAACTACGAACGGTTCCTTCCCACACACAAGAGCTAACATTTGAGCACAAATATGGTGAACAAAACCATTAAACTTTTTTTTTTCAAAATGGATGTTTTATTATATACTTAAACGATTTTATTTCATAACTGTTAAGGAAACATACACTTTCGCTCACATTATCGACTCTAAAGTGGGGCTATTCGAGTTTCGGAGCACAGCCCCCGCAACTGGAAAAAGGGAGATAACGCATAAAGTTAGCGTTTATATTTTAATATTTATAATTTTACTGAAAGAAAAATATGATATTGTTTTTATAACTGAAAAATCTGTGTTTAAAAAGCTTTTCAAAATGATGCTCATCAGCAACAATACATTGTCGAAGTCTGGATAGGAAATTCTTGTATTTCATCTAACTTTTCTTTCGTAATAACACAAAACGTTCAGAATACGTTTCCTTTCGCTGAAAGTTCTTACCTAGTAACTTTTGAACAATTTCTCTCACGTTTTCTCTACCTGAAACACGATTGACAGAATATTTTCTTGCGAATCTCCTGCAACAATCCGTTTTCATATATGTATCGTACATAAAACACATTACCTAGTGCCATTACTAACGAAGAACAATTAACACACAATTTACACATAATGAAAGCACAGAGTAACACACGAACGCACACATGACAAAGCAAAAATGCAAGCTGCTACCTGCACATGCACTATACAGCAGTACACAGCTGAGTTTTGCCGGCCCATAACCAATCTGTCCTCGCTGTAGTTAAATGACAGACCTATACAAATGGTTGGGCGAGTAACCAATATTTGTGTGGGTCTACCTCCATGGTATGTTTTCCATAAGGCGGGATATCCCATTTTGTTGTTAACAGTTGATATAAAATATATTTCACATTTTTAAAACTGACCACCAGCTTTCGTAATTTGTTGAAAGATGACCGTATTTGTGTCGTAGCCTTCCTGCATCATTTATTTCGTTTTCATTTTTATTTTCAGTGATAAGGATACTTTTGGATAAGTGGTAAGAAAAGGGAGCTGCATTAAAACTTTTGATTGCAACTCTTAATTTCTGTGCATGCTGCGAATTATTACTTTTTCATTTGAAAGGTATAATTCCCGTTTAACATGAATTGCATTCTTTCGCAGTCTACTAGAGTTTGCATGTAATCATTCGATGGAATCGGCCGTTATCTTTCATTTAATAAATTGGGAATGGATTATTTTAAAGGAAGGAAGCGTTCCAGACCTAAGTTTAGGGTATCTCCCCGGCATTTACCATTTATGAGAACTGAGGAAAACCTGGAAAAAAACTTCAATTTGGGAGGACGGTCCTGGCGAGATTTCAACCACAGACCTTCCGCTTACGAATCCGCGCCTTAACGACCTCGGCCATCCGTGGCGGGATACCCTAAAAATATAACATTACATATTAAGACTGACACAATAGTTCCCGGAAGACACAATATTGAACTGTTACCACCCCCGATATATATATATATAGTAAAACACTTGGAAACAAAATACATACATAATCGTATTTGAAATTAAATTAAAAAGAATACCTATTGTGTTCCATTAAGGACAAAAACTTCCTATAAGAGGAGAGCTCATTTGAATATCGCGCGATTAACTAACTGGCATAATTGTAGTGTTAAGAGTAATAATATATCACTTGTTCGCACACTCTGGGGATCTTTAATTCATTGTCTATTTCCATCTACTTATCAAAGTTTATTGTTGCGTTACCAGTCGTAGTTCTGTAGGTTTGCATTGACACCTGGCTACTCTGGACGCAAGATCGCGGGTTGAATCCCGCCCAGGGTCGATGGATTTTTTCGGGTGTGAAAATCTTAAGTATGGCTTCCTTCTGAAGGAAAGTAAAGTCGTGGGTCCCATATCGTAGACTTACGGCACGTAAAAGAACCTCAAACCTGAAAGAACAGCCTTCTAAACAAAATTTATCGGTCGTTTGATGCCCGCTGAAGAGTTGAGATGTTAAGTGGCGTCCGTAAATAAATGAAATCAATGATCAATTATGCAGCCGGAACTCAATGCTACCTTTATTATGTTAATAAGTTAATAATAGTAATAATTACATGGGCTAAAAATTGAGTATGCAGAGTTATATTTATTAAAGTAATGAGTTGATATTTTTACTATGTATGTATGTAACTTGATTCAGAAATACGTTTATTATGAATTGATAGATTATTTCTTGTATGTGTATATGCATTTTTGGTAGGTAACTGTAACTTACAAGAGGCACTGTGTTTATTTAGGTGTTTTGTTACCACTTGTTGACCTAAGCCATCGACAAAAAACCCGACAGAGAAGGAATTAATATATAGAGAGACTGCTCGCCGGCATGCTAACAAAATTGCGAGGGGGATAATAGGCAAAAGAGGTTTCCTTTGTTAATGGTCACGCGCCAGCATTTTGTGGAAATATTTCGACGAGCTAGAAGCCGAGAAAAAGCCTAAGTGCGTAACACCCTTTTAAGATGGGTCAAGTTTAGCTAATTGCTATAACGGGTTGTTGGAACCGAACTGAGCACACTCTGGAAGAAATCGGATTCAAAATGAAACAGAAATGTAAAAATCGAGACGAAGTGTTTTATAGCTGTCAGACAGGGAAAGATACAAACCAAAGACGTATGCCGCGCCGGTCATAAAAATAGTGGCTGATGGTAATAGGAATTATGTGTGTTATCTCGATATCTTAGTTTCTAGATTGAAGGGAAAAATGGAATGGGAAATTTTCCCAGAAAATCCCAGACTGTGGAAAAAATGAATGTCAGACAGGGTAAAGTAATTTTAACTAATTGCCATTGCATAGAAATTAGTGAGTGAGAATAACTTAGCAATAGAATAAATATTTTAAAACAGCCAATAGTGAATTTATAAGTCGGGAATAAAATAGTAAAGTATTGTGTAATTTTCGCCTAGGTGGGGCCTAGGAGACAGAAAACGGAATGTCAAAGGGTGGAGAAGGCAGTGGATTACAAAGTTGGTAGTTGAGTGTTGAGCACAATGATTTGTTAATTCAGAGAGGTATAGGTGAATCGATGAAGAGAGGTTAATAATTCAGGAGAGTTAAAATTGGAGAAAGCAGTCGATAACAGAGTGACTAGTAGAAGACAGATATCGTAAATAGGGGAAAGATAGACTGTTATTGTGATTAGAACTGAGAATGGCGAGTGACGATAGCTGCAAAAGTAACAAAGAATAGGACAAGTGTGAAAATAGCCGGAGCAGCGTTAGATTGTCAATGATTTGTTATAGTATAGAGAGTAGAAAAGACAAAGACCGAATTGTAAGACAGAAATTAGAAGTGCGGAAAATAATACCAAGTTCAGTATAGCAATAAGAATTGGTCAGGCAACGGCGAGTAGTCAGCTAGAGATAAACTGCTATCGTAAACTTCAATACACTTTTAGTGAAGACATAAACTTCGTGTATCTTTCGTGTGATACAATTCCTGTTCCCATGGATCAAAATGTTCCACAAAACACTCCAGAGAATCCTGAAAACTCATCATAATAGAATTGGAGCAGCCGACTGAGCTAAGAGCCGAGAGGATGACAATCCAACCATCAGCAGTCATCGGCGGAACCTCTGCATTCCCCGTACACACCAAGTTTCCGTCCCTGCCTTATTAAAACCGCTCAACATGCAGATACAATGTGGGGCATTGAGATAAAAAACATCATCAATCATCTAACCAATCAAATCTCCTACAAACCAAAACGCCATATTTCTAAAACCGTTCCAACTATCTCCTGAAAAGGTCTGTCTGTCTGCCCCACGTTCATTTTGTCCTCTTGACTTATTGAGGGCATCCGTCATGGATGACAACTTTCGCAGTAATTCGTTTCAGATTCTGACTCTCAGTGATGTACCCAGAATCTTCCTTTCCATGCATCGTTGGCACATTTTAGATGATGTTCTTTCGTTTGGTAGTTATAGCTGCCATTGTATATATATATATTGCACAGGCACGGGTGGCCGGAGTCGTTAAGGCACCAACTCGTGAGCGGGAGGTCTAGGGCTCCCAGGAATGCCCTTCCTGTCTGACGTTTTTTTCAGAATGAATGAATGAATGAATGAAGAGTGTTTAACGCCCGTTTTTGCTACAGAGGCACTACAGGCGATGGACACTGGTGATACATGAAATGAAATTATATATTGGGAAATTATTTATTTTTAGGGAAGGAAACGTTCCAGGCCTAAGTTTAGGGTACCTTCCCGGCATTTGCCATTTATGAGGACTGAGGAAAACCTGAAAAAAACCTCAGCCAGGAAGGACGGTCCTGGCGGGATTCGAACCCCAGATCTCCCGCTCACGAGTCCGCGATTTATCGACCTCAGCCACCCGTGGCGGTCGGTTTTTTCAGGTTTTAATCAGTTCTCGCAAATGATAAATGCCGCGGAGTTACCCTACTTAGGTTTAGAACAACTTCCTCCCCTAGAAAAATATCCTTTTCCAATTTATAATTTCGTCTCGTGCATGTGGCTCAGTGGTAAAAATCGGACGTTAAACACTACAGGGTGATTAAAAAGAATAGATCCATTCTTGTGAAAAACAAATATATTCAAACGAATACAGTGAATGCAAACCCTAATACACATTAACACCTAATCCATCTAAGTTTGTTCCACATAACCACCCTGCACTTCCACACGCAGCTCTCAGCGACATACCACTTCACGAAACATCTTTTCTAGCATTGCAGGAGTGATGTTGAACACTGCGTGTCTGATACGCACCTTTAAATGGAGTTAATTGTGACTTTGTACACGTGTGACTTTACGTATCTCCTTGCAAAAAAGTCAAGAGGTGTGGTGCCAGGAGTATTTGGAGCCCAAATGCAATGTAAAACCCTAACGATCCACCTAGGTGGAAATATGACTTCCACATACTCACGTACAATCCGAATGAAATGAGGGAGTGCTCCATCTTGTTTGAAAAACCGCCGTATCCAAGGTGGCACCCTGCAGCAATTGTCACTACGGCTAGGAAGCGTTCACAAGGAAGCCTCTTAGCTTCTGTACCTGAGTTTTATTGTCTTACTTTTAAGTAGGCATGTTATCTGCTCGCAAAAATGTATTATAATTTTGCCTAGGCACTAAACCCACTACATATCAGTAGAGACTGCAATTGCCGCGTAAAATGTGATAAAGGATTTTAAAGGTTGGTACTCAGAACCCGCATGCACTACTGCTCCGTTGCAGAAAAATTGTTTTTTCACTTAATATTTGTAAAACTGGAAAAAAAAAAAAAAATAAATAAATAAAAACCTTTAGAAATTTGAAAAAGAAATTTCAAAAAAGAATCACTGACACCGTAGGCACTAATGCATACTGTCACGTTTACAAGTTAGCTGAAAAATGTACATTCATGAATTGATACTCGCAAAAACATGGATGAGCTTTTTTCATTCCACCACTATACAAACAAGAGTCGGCACTAAGGTTTCCCGGTGTTTCATTTTCGAAGTGATCAAATATCGGGAAATGCAAAGTGCTCGGAATAAGAATATTTAGCATTGAGAAAACATTTTACTTTGCTCATCATACGGAAAATTCTCCTACAAAATTCAAAGTCATTAACAACGAACAGGCTTCTTTCATGATAATTATATATTTAATTGATTTTATTAATATTTTATAAAGAAAAAAATATATTTGATGATTGCATATTTGTCGCATGTGAAAAGGTTGAGCAAGCAATCAATACATTTTTGGCTCTGCTAGCAAATACTTTCTAATTATCCTACACCATGAATATCTAATTCATTCATTACCTTAAAATTATGAAATTAGCACATGCCAGCACATGTTGTATCCACACCGGATATTTCTCATTAACCCGAAGGATATTCCTCGTATGCAAGTACAAAGTGACTTTTATGTCTCAATAAAAAGCTGCGTGATTCGTAACTTCAGTTGCAGTTGATCGCCAGACATTTGGCCAAGATTCAGAAGCACTAACATAATTCACAGTGGTGCACTTGGCACGTCTCTTATTCTTGCGATGCTATGATGAGAGAGAACGTTCTTTCCATTGAATTTATTCTCCTGCTTTGCAAGCCAATTTGAATTTCGCAATGTGACACGCTGCTGCAATCATGACGTTGTTATACCGCCACGGGTGGCCGAGATCGTTAAGACGCGGACTCGTGAGCGGGAGGTCTGGAGTTCGAGTCTCGCCAGGACCGTCCTCCCTGACTGGGGGTTTTTCCAAGTTTTCCTCAGTCATCATAACTGGCAATGAGGATGCGATGGCGATGGCGATGTCTGACTTGGAAACTTTAAGCACTGATATGTACTTCCACCTATTTCATTCAGTGTCTAAGGATCGTGGTACTTAAAATCTTGTGAATGTCAACAACAGCGCGTCAAGTTCTAAACAGAGTAGCCAATCGTGGGCCGAAGACAAATCTCGGCAACTGATTGGCGACTCGGAAGTCCAAGGACTACTCAATTTTCATGTGTGCTGCTACACCTTATTTCACTTTATTCATTACGTGAAGCAACTTCTGAATACCAGAAAGTGTCTGGTCACTATTGCAAACTTTTTCCCCTCCCATTTTTGTAGATATTTCGACTCAAGTATTCGCGCACGAAACCTAAGAGGCACTGTGACTCATTCAAATTACTCACCATTCACTTTGGCGATCGGGGTTAGATTCTGGTGATCAAACGTGAATGAATGTTATCACCCGTCTATAAATTCTGACGACTATATTATACAAGCTGTCCGATATGTCACTTCCTATTTTTAAAGAGATCGAGAAGACAGCCAACATTTTTGCAGGCAGCAATTGCGAACATACCAATATGTATAAGGAAATATTTCAACAATGCTGAGATTTGTGTAGAGATTTACGTGATGTCAAATAAAAGTCCACGAATTAGAGTATAAATTTCAACAGAACCAATTTACAAATAAAGAAATTGTATCGTTTAAACACTGGAAGTGACTTAGCAGACACCCTGTATATAATATGTTAATTACGGAGTCATTTTTACCTTTATTCGTTATATACTACATAATGTCTATAATTTTCTGTATTATACAAGTTTTTAATAGTATTTTGAAAACAGGATATAAAAAGTGCATAAAATTGTCCATAAATATGCTGAAATATATCACAATACGTTAGAGACAAATGAATACTGAGACTATGTCAGCATAATGTGGCTTCTTTTATTATCATCCTATAAATGCTTATTGCCGTTACATAATAGTGCGAAAATGAATAAAATATGAACATATCACTTAATAATATGCGAGAAAAATATAAACATGTGAATATTAGTATGGCAGCATGCAGAAAGGAAGAATGCTCCAATTATATTTCATTACGTTTAAATCTTCTTCAAAATTGTGTTTTATTAAAATAAAATGTGTGCTGTTTAAATATTCTTAAAAACTATTTTACTTATATAATTATAATAATAAAAATTTACCAAACAAGTAAGTAAACCGCAAACAAATTACGTCATCATTCTATTCGTAGGCATTTCGTGTGACCTACAAATGAGCTATACAATTGCCATCTATCTGTCTAGCAAAAACTCGTACGTGGCACATGTTTTATTTCTCAAAATGCCGCAACACCTGCATGCTGTGTACATAAAGTTCACCTGTAATGGGAACCATTATTGGCAAAATTCAACTGAGCTTGAAACTTACGTATTTGAAACAAAGCTACGTGCATGCAGAAACAGCATGTGAAAAATGCATAAGCATGTACTTCGCAAGCGTTTATTTGTACTTTCACAGCGCAAAACGAAATAAATGCATGGAATTTATAGCGCACGCTATTGATTTGAGGGGCGTTCGTGTAAAAATGTCATTGCTAAGCAACACCGTCTGACGAAGAGAAATGACGGTCGCTTCTAAGCCCACGACCAAATGTTTGAGGTTGTAATTAGTGAGCTATGGGGAGAACGGAACAGGACTTGACAAATTAAATGCTCCCCACTGACGTTTACAGACGACTCCACTTAAGGGATGACAGTCGTGGGAAGCTCGGTTCACTTAAGACATAGATTTTGGGACCTATGAACGAGCTGGAAGCCTCTCACATCTCTTCCGTGGCAGGAAATGCATCGACAGTGCTTTGGGGAGAGAGTTTTGTTTGAGTGGATGTGTTTCCATTCAGTCGCTAAAATATACAAGAGTAGGAGTCAGCCGTCTAGTACTAGATAATGTGCTCTTACTTGCAGCCATGAGGGTTTAAATAATAAAACGTGTGTAATAAATCCGTGGTAGATACGTAAGCTACCAGTGGCGTTAACTATCGACACAATTTGTTTCACAGCAGAATGGCAACAAATGCATCATAAGAGGACGCAAGGATTGAGCAGACAGTGAAGGTCAGATAACTTGTGTTACGGCTTAACCAAGAGGATGATGCGAAGGTGACAAGCAGTGGGAGAAAAGTAATACATTATTGCCAATACAAATTCAGTAGTTCATCAGGTGTTGCTATTGTCATCGTACGTTTCGCTGTGTCATATGTGCTTCGTGCAATGTCTGCTTGACAAATAGTAGGTTCGATTCCTAACTGTGCAAATTGCTTGGTTGAGTCTTTTGCAGGAAAACGCGAAAGACACATCTTTAAAACTGAAAAGGACTAAAAGTTGATTTGCCTCATAATTCATTTATCAAATTCGTCGTTCCGAAAATCTGCAGTAACAGATATGGAACGTTAAACTTTTAAAAATGCGAACTTTGTTCAAAGTGTCAAGTACTATACTTTTGTACCAATTCCAAAAAATAAATGACAAACGTAGCTGTGACATTCATGTTACCGTTTCATTTGAAAAGGAAATAAAACTTCATGGATAAGACATCTAGGAGAGATTACATCAGTTTAAGAAAATACATTATTGATTAATGTTTCTGTGTTGGAACACAATAACTCCAGCAACTCTTTAGGACTGATAACCATTCCCAGCAGTAAGACCACCTCTGTAACATTTAAAAAACTGGTAGAAAATGTTAACAGTTTCTTCTTCTTCTTCTTCTTCTTCTTCTTCTTCTTCTTTTCCCTTCCTTTCTCAGCTAATAGAGATGACTTATAGCTTCACTAGAGCACATTCCGTAAGAAGAAAAATAACAAATAACGACCTTGCAATATGAGTATGGTAGATATCTGGCGGCAGTACTCATACTAACACAAGGAATCTGCCCTGTTCACACAAAAATGTCCAGTATTTCTGAGAAAAAAAAAACTAAATTAAAATCTGTTTAGTTGCTAGAACTAAGCATACTAAATAAATAAAAACGGATCGTTGATAACAC
Organism: Metallyticus violacea; assembly: GCA_030762175.1. Lineage (NCBI taxonomy): Eukaryota > Metazoa > Arthropoda > Insecta > Mantodea > Metallyticidae > Metallyticus > Metallyticus violacea. Next base: position 79,810,224 of record CM060846.1, on the reverse strand, counting down.
AATATACAGTGAGGTGTAGCTGCTTGCTAGGGAAGTGAGCAGCCGCAACATTAAAAAGGGAGAGTGTCGCTGCGTTTAAAATTAGTGTTTTTATTTTGCTAACAGCAAAAAATGATGAAAGTTATTTAAAACTGATTATGATAATGATGATGATAATAATAATAATAAGAAGAAGAAGAAGAAGAAGAAGAAGAAAAAGAACAAAAAGAAGAAGAAGAACAACAACAACAATAACAATAATCACTAGCCTGTGTTATAAGAAATGCTGAAAATAATGCTTCCAGTGGTGATGCACTACCGGCATCTGCGTATTTCATCAAACATTTTTTCCGTAAGAACAAGGCGTTCGGAACACGTATCTTTTCATTGAGAGATCCTGTCTCTCGTAAGTCTTTAATTAGATGACGAACAGCGTTTCTTCGTAGAACACGATTGCCAGCCTCGTGTTCTATGCAGGCTACATTTGTGTAGTGGCATATAACTTAACGAACAATTGGCACACAATTCACAACACAAAATGAAAGAACCGAGTAACACATGAACGCATTTCCACTCGCTCACAAAGCCCCCCCCCCCCTCAAACTAAAAACTGCTACCTGCACATATATTATAGGCTTATCCCAGTACGTATCCGGCCCTTAACTCAAATAACCTCACTGTACATAGCGCAAAAAGTAGTTATTTGTACATCTTGGGATATTTTAGATTTACACTTAAAATAACTTTCCATAGTTCTACTCGACTACTGATTACCAATTATTTTATTTATTACATAATATTAAAATATTACCAGAACGATATATTTAATTTATAACCTATGTTATATGCCTACATTTTCTCATAACGCTTATGCTAAACTATCTAGCTTGCATTCACCATAAGGTGTACAGTTCAACTAATGACACATTTTCCTCTTTATGCTTAGATGTACATTTTTGGTACTGCTATTTTAAACTATAGGATCAATAGTCTACAATTTTTACATTCAGAATGTTCAGAACATTTTTATTACAGGATTATTAATTCACTGTATAAATGCCCTTCAGTACTTATTTATTTCAGATATGCTAAAATTTAACTACAGCAGAGTTATATATAAGCTGAATGTAATGTAGGAAATTGAAGGAATTTATGTGTCACTGAATGTATTTTTGGGTTAAAGAATAAAAGTATTAAGACATGTAACTGTTATACAAGCAGGTTGATTTACATAGAACACACTACACACGCACTTATCAAATAACGCGAATCGAATTGCAACTTCCGTCGCGTGCAAAGCAGCGAGTTATCAAAACCGTTGAACTTTATTCATGGGAAATGATTACGAATTCATTATGACATAAAATGAAGCTCATTGCTATGGTGCTGTTTCCAAATTCTCCATTAATTGTCTATCGCTTGCTGCCGCAAAAATTAATTTTTCTGATTTTAATGGAAAGAGCGTAGTTCAGTACAAAACCGACGTTTCAACCGTTTATTTATTTTTATTTTTTAAAATGTTATTACAATAACTGCCACAACTGAGCCACGTCCTAGAGATTCCTTTAATATAAGAGAAAATGAATTGTCGTTCCCCTCTCAGGTAAGAAAAGAAAGGAAGCCAGATTACGCAAATGATTTTTGTTCAGCTATATTGTAATTTAAGTCTGGCGAACTCATGAGGCATAAAGCAGCAGAAATTGTCTCTTAATTCACGTTTTCTTCATATATGAAGCTACGTCCATTTCAATTCATTTACCCACTATAGGCTAGTTTAGCATGTAACAATAATTAACATGTAAATGATTTGTTTTTTCGAGAAATAGTAAGGGGTTAGGTTCCCATTGTCAATACTGAGTATCAACGGACTTCCGTTCTTCAATATGTACGCTTAAAGCTGTAATAAACATAAACACTGACAACTGGTGCGCTAAGAAACTACGCCAACAAAGATATGGTAACGCGTTTTATACACTTTTTATTTTTATTACGTTTTAACTTCTTATTCGTGTTAACTAGTAACACGGCTTTTGTTATAACCTTGTCCGCTCAAGTGGCGTTTCACGATTCGGCTACTAGAGTGCCGCAGACGGCGCCGCCCTTCTTCGACTTCAGTTATATGCAATAAACAGGCAACAAATTCTGACTGACACAATTAAATTCGGCCACAGTAATGTTTTCCCTTACATTCCAAAACTCATACTTGTGACGCTAATTTTGGGAGTTCTTGACTTTATTTGGGTAATTTTCGTCCTCCCCCCATCCTGATATAACTAAGTTTGCGTTCGTTTGTTCGTTCGTTTTTCTTCTTCTTTTTTTTTTTTTCCCTCCCTTCTCCCCAGAACAGTAGATTTAATTTGTGCATAATATTGGGAATTCATTTCTAGTTGGAGGCATTTGTTCATGAAATTTCTGAATAAATTTTGCACAAACAAGACGAGCTGATTCATATTTAAGGAACGTTTTCACATAAAATGCCTTCTGTTCTAGAGTCAGCTTTTCATCCATTTTTGCAAACGAATGTACGCTGGGGTGAGAACGGAAGGGAACAAGTTCGGAAAGCAATGTTAAAAGACATGACAAAGGAAAGGAAATAAAAGCCGTGCGCACGCCTAGTAGCCAAGTCGCAACGTGCATGATGCATGAGGAGGCACGTTTTATAGCCAAAGCAATTATAATGGTAATATAAGTTTAGCGGTAGTTATAGAAGAAAACGAGAAAGAGTTACTAATCATCAAGTAGCAATGAAACATACTGCAGATTCTTCATACGCGAGCTGATAATAGTGGAACTGCTATCTGGAGGTAAGGCACACGCATAGGAAATAAATAACTATGCTAATTTACTAACATGAACAGAGGACAGAAAGGGAATTGCCTTACGTTACGGAGCATTGATTTTTTTTTTTTTTTTTGAGTAGTGTTTAACGCCCGTTTTTACTGCTGAGGCACCACAGACGGTGGGCACTAATGATACATGAAATGATATATCTAAGGAAGGAAGTGTTCCAGGCCTAAGTTTAGGGTACCTCCCCGGCATTTGCCATTTATGAGGACTGAGGAAAATCTGAATAAAAAAAAAAGAGTCAGGGAGGACGGTCCCGGCGGGATTCGAACACCTGACCTTCCACTCACGAGTCCGCACCTTAACGACCTCGGCCACCCGTAGCGGTGGAGGTTTGATGAAGAAGGTTTTACAGTGCCTATAAAAGGCCGCTATTGTCTTATTCCGCTACGTGCTTACTTCGGAGAACGTTCCTATTAATTTTTACAGAGATAAGAGAACTTCTTGCGGAAAAGGAAACAGGTATTTCCCTTTTATTGAGTTCATGAGAGTTGACCGTCTGTTGCATGCCCTTGGAAATGTATCCAGATTAAAGCATGGGTAAATAAACCTATAGAACAGAGGTATAAAGCAATTTACTACCTCTAACCTTAACGAAGAGGTTTTATCTATTCTAAACGGTGCTTTATGCCTTTGTTTTGTGGAGTATGAAGTAACAATACTGAGTTCAAGGGCTGATGGAAGGAATTACCTCTTCCCATCAGACTGCTCTATGAGAAAAGTCTGGGTTCAAAACATTTTAATGGTGAAGGAACTCATTCAGAGATAATGTCACAGCTCACATTCGAAGTTGCAGCTTTGCCGGCAAACATTAAAGAGTAAGTTTTATGCTTTTAATCAATCGTGAATGCCCAGAAAATTCCGAATCACAGAGCACCTAGGAATCTAATCTTAGAATGTAATAAAACTGTACAAAAATTGTGCAATTAAACACATCAAAATATCGATTTATTATTCAAAATTCGAACAAATAAATATTTTACATCTCTCTCCCCCTCTCCTTTAAGGAGAACTTGGTATTGTTACTGACAGGTTTCGTGCAGTTCTACATATGCTCACATGCCGGACTCTTGCTTGAGTCACCCAACCCGGATGAAGCTTTTATTTTACCAGTTCCTCAAAGCAAAGAGCTTTTTCAGCTTTTATACTTTAAAGTATTTAACAAAAAATTCGTACGTCTTTGAGCATTTAGTTACAATCTAGTAAAACTAAACAATCGTCTTAAGGTTTTTATTCTTATAGCCAGAAGAAAAAATATGTGAGAAACAATTAAAAAGATTTGCTTTGTTTCAAAGAATCAAGTAGTCAATGATGGCTGGCACACCTGTAAATAACAAAGTTTTATATAAGGTTTAAAAAAACGCTTAATTTAAATTAAAATAGCATTTTGAGATTTTTCATGACTACAGAACACTTTTATGTACGTTATTGAACAAGTTATAATGAAGTAAAGTTTTAAGTGGCATGCTACATACAGGTGTGGAAAAAATATGTACACAGTTTTAGTAGAAAGAGAGATTGACGCGAAGTATTTTGGGAGTGGGAATGAATGATCTCAGACGCTCCAATATAGAGATGCTGGTATTGATTTCGATCAACGCCATTGTTACACGTGTGCTCATAGCCACTCATATGTAAAGCTGTCAGAACTGTACTCGGCGTGGAATTGGTAACGCGTTTTGAGAACTACGATAAGTATGTTTTATTTACTTCAACTTCAAATTACGTATTAGCATTTGCCGTATGAACTGTGCTGTTGTTTGAAAGGAGTAACATGGATGAAAGGCTGACTGACATTCCCCCGCATTAAGATAAGACTGTCGGCTTATTTCAATCATTTACGTACTAGGGCATGTGACCCACTGAAATAGTGCTCTGTATTTTACAGAATACATTGTTTGTTTAAGGAAAGGTACTCACTGTGTTTTCAGTTCTCTTGATCATTCTGAAATACATTTGTAGCTTTGGAGTTGACGCATGCAGCAATGTAACGAAGCGTTCGAGACTATTTGTTCCTATTCTTTAGGTTGAATATTTTTCGATTTCCTTTCTACTTGTCATTTATTTGCGCATTTTGTATATTGTATTGGAAGAGAATATTCTTCCCTGTTCTGCTATGCAACTTTTAACTTGTTTTACAAAACCGCCTGCTACTATGACGAGAAAATAATAACTATAATAACGGATGATGAAAGCATGCAAGGACAAAAAACATAGTACACAAAAGGGGCTAACGCAAATACCACCACATTACTTGAAATAGTAAATGTATTAAATCTTAAACTTTGTCAGGCTGTAAATGGGCTAAACGAACATCTAATTACCTACACATTTAATGTTTAAACTAAGCAAAATTAGTTTATTTACTGATTTAGTTGTATTTGTAACCAACCTAGCGAAAATATCAGAGGAATTATGAAATCTGAGATGTTCCGGTTATACAATTTTTAGTCATCGTGTGCATGTTTAGGACTCAACATCAGAGAAATCCCAATTCGTTTAAAGCTGTACATTTTCCAAATACATGCATTTAAGTATATCATCCATGACGTCACAACTTTTAACAATAATATTCCTAACAGTGTTCTGTTTTCACGTTGTAAAAATCCTTTCAGCAAAATATGTCCAAGTGGTTTCTTAAAGCGTGTCTAACTGAAAGCATAAACCCTGTAGAACATTCACCACTACTTACCATTCCGTTCACGGTAAACGCATGCAAGATCCTGTACGTCAAATTGCTTCACGTTCCTTTACGTCACGACACGCTGCGCTGCAAAGTTCATCGTCATGCCGGTACGGCACACGAATATGTTTGCTTCTGTAAAAACACTCGAGCACTTCTGTATATCCTGAAATAAAAGTCTCTCACATGGTTCCTACAAAACTCAGCAGCGTCTTGAAACCATTTTTAAGATACAGATTTTATCGGAACACATTTTTTCTTCCCTTATTGGATGCCTATTTCATCTCATATATGATAACTTCACACAACTGTTCCAACAACTTCTTCAGAAACGTTAGTTTTTTTAATAGTTCCAGTGTTTTACACATTTCCTTTAATAAACTCTTAGCTTTATATAAATAAGTTTACTTTTATTTTATTTATTTATTTTTTATATTCTAGACAGATATCAGCTATATATCTGAAGTATGCCTTGCTTCGCGAGTTAAATCTTTGAAGCGATCATTTATTTACCTTAAATTTTCCAGAACCAGTTACGTCATGGATCATCTTATAAAAATGTTACATGGTGCTGAAACTTGCTTCTGCTTATGCGTAAAGTCCCAGCTGTTCTCCTGTTTCCTTTTGTTTTAATTAAAAACGTGGAAGGCGATTAAAAGAAATCTTCATGCAAACCAGCATAGATAGATAAAAGGTACTCTTTTCTATTATACAAAATAGATTGACATTAATAGAGAGTAGAGCTCAAGTAAGCAGAAGGAAGAAGCACGGAAGAAAAGCTCTTCTCTAGGATGTTATGGCCAAATAAATTACAAGATTAATAAATAAATTATTATGTTCACTATGTTGCAATACATAAATAATATGTTATATGTCTACGATGACTTAAAATATTTAATATTTCTTCAAAATGTTAACATATTTTCCATCTCACATATAAAAGAAATGTTAATAAATAACGAGCACTGCAACTATATTTCTTCTGGCATCTGTTTTCATGCGTCTTTATGTAGCTAAATGCCAGTGAAAATTCGATATAAGGCTACATAATGAGAATAATCGAACGAACCTACCTACTGCTCAGAATTTGGTTAGAGGTATACATTTCTTCGTTATTTAAAGGAAATTATGTATTCATGTATGTCAGCTGGTGCGTAGAGTTTTGCCCGTGGCTGTTGCAACAGAAATATGGTTTCGGGCACAATGCGCCCTCGAAACTTCAATGTTGATCTAGCACGCTACATAATTAAATTAAGTTTTTAAGCCATCAATGCACAGAACATGCGAACATAATGTGAAAATAATTGCCTAAGGGAATTGTGGGAGAAGTGGATTACAAGTACTAGAGGGTTTTATGATACATTTGTTATTATGCGGCTTACTGATGTGTATGTTATGTAGGTCGGTAGTAATACCATGACATAAATCTCGAACATAACCAATAGTTATTGTATTGTATTATTAGAGATAGTGCATCTCAATCGAAATTGGCAAGCCGCGATCATATAGGCCAGAACAAAAAAGCTCTATTCCCCTTCCGGCATTCTCTTTAATAAATCTATCTATTTATTCCTAAAAGGTGCACTGTAGGTAAAAAATATTTCGACTATATTTTATTATATTTGTTGACACACAGTACATGTGGCAAGAGGGAAAAACCAAGCACCATTGTATCAAGTGTAGCCTAATTAAACACTAATCTCATGTACATAAGCAATGAACTGGAGTTCCATGTGTTTATGGAATTATATTTTTGATAAGGTAAGCAAGATGGTGAAATGACTAGTTGATTGCTATTCACGATGCTTTTGCAGTGCGGATTTTTAAGAAGATTAGTACAATGCTAGCAAAATCCTTGGCATACCATTTACGAATGATAAGAATATTTTATGACTATTTTTAATAATTTTATTAATATACATGATTATTTGTTCATTTGTTTTCTAAATGTGTATTGAATTTGCACCTTTTATCGTTTTAATGCTGTTTTTGTAAATTATTATAGGTAATGGCTTGCATCACCTCTGAGCCTAGAACAACGTACAGCAATTGACACGCTGCGTGCAGAAAGCTAGAGCATTCGTGAGGGGGGAGGGGGAAAAATGAAATTTCACGGCCTTCTGTTAGTTACACATTCAAAGATTCCTGATTCTGAATGAAATCTTAATAAAAAAACACGAAGTGGAAGACCACGAAGCACGTCTAGAGCAGAAGACCTAGTTAAAGAACCACGGAGCTTACAGCCCTATCCAGCGTCGCCGTAGAGCAGCAGATCTCTGAGGCAGAGCTGCAGCGAAGAAGCCATTACTCAGACCAGCCAATAAGCAAAAGAGGTTAAAATGGGCAAAAGACCACAAGCAATGGTTCATTGAACACTGGAAGCGCATCCTATGGACCGATAGCTCTAAATTCTTGGTATCTGCTCAGCGGCGACGTGTTTATGTTAGTTGATCCCCCCAAAAATTATGCTACCAGACTATATCACAGAGAAACATGGATGGTAGGCGATGTGTGGGGTTGTTTCTCATACAGTAGTACTGATAGAGTTCACAGAATTCAGGGAATATTGAACAAAAACGGCTACTGTTCCATTTTGAGTAGATGTGCTATTCCATTGGGGCTGCATTTAATTGGCATGGATTTGTGTTTCAACAGGACAATGATCCCAGGTACATCTCTGATGCATGTAAGCAGGTCTGTTCATAAAGAAAGTCCAGCTTCAGAAGAAAGACTCTGGGAAATTCTTCAGGTTTCCTGTTATGACATTGAGATGTGAAAAAAACTTGTTCTTAGAATGTCAAAGATATAGCAAAAGAAGAGTTCTATAAAGGTTGGATTTTTTTATGAGAAGAAATTTTAAGACATTTATATTTAAAACATGCTAGTTTCAATCTGATTACATGTAATTGCATAGTTTACATGTTTAGTGTAGCAATTTCATACCTAAAAACAAATAATTATTAAAATATAGTATTCTACGTACAAAAGTAACATAAGAGAGTCAACCAGAAAGTAAGTTTCCCTAGGGCTGTAAACGGAATGAAAACATATTTACATGAAGCTATTTACTGGAACAGATACAGCACTCCATGAGCTAGTTTTTAATATATTCACCACAGGAACTGAGACACTTGTCATGCCGTGGGATCAAATGTTGTATTCCTGTGTCGTAAAAGTGTGCCGCCTGAAATAGGAACCGTGCATGGCTGCTGAGATCCGTAATCATGAAGTGACAAGTCTCCACATTCTGCTGACGCACCAGCTCCAAAAGGTCATTAATGAGCGGATTCGCTCCCAGCCAGGACCGATGGATTTTTTCGGGCGTTTTACAAAGTGGCAAATCGTAGGCATCAACGACGCACCATTTGTTTGTTCATGACGTCCCATAAACACGACAAAGCTGACATGGAATTTCTATCGGCGCTATGTTCTGTGCGTTCAAAAACTTAACCACAGGCGGCGGGCGCAGAAATACAACCGGCATTTTCTGCCACTATTATGAGATTTTGCGTGCGAACGGGAAGAGTACGATTGGCATTGCCTGCTTTCTGTTAGCAGTGTGGGAAACTTACTTTCTGGATGATGCTCGTATATATCTTCACAGCCATCCATTTTCCACAGATGTCCGCCTTTAATCTAATCTTCCCAGTTAGACTAAAAATCAAGCCAGACCACGGTGTTAAACTTCTACGGGAAGTTATTAGAAGGTGTATATTAGAAACGTCTATTAATAAGGCCGTGAATATTTATAATTTTACATAATATTACTATTTGTGACGTAACAAATTTACCGCTAGTACTCTTTTTTTTTTGGAGGGGGGGGGGTTAACTTACTCTGTAACATGAGGAAAAGAGAAAATATTCTGCCACATTTTACCAGAAAAATACTAATATTAACGTTGAAAAAGTTATTAAAGATATTTTGCCAAAGCAAGGAAGATACAGTATCATTTACACTGTAAAATTTGCACTGCTGTGGTTACTGCATAAATTTTAGACCTAAAACTCGTATGGATTTTTTTTATATCCCAGACGACTTGTACATATTTTACACGCTTTTAAAATGCGTACGTACTAAATATAAATAATGAAATTGAATACCCTATGCCCAATTTCATTAGCATTTTGCATTCAAAATTTAACTCATGTTCAATGAATAATTCAAAGAAATTGCCACATTAATGGCATATTTAATATCTTATTCTTAGCATTCTGAGTGATTAATCAAAGATTCCATAATAAATTAAACATTTTTCTATGCTCACTTTTATAAAATTTTAATTATTCAAAAACAATTTTCATACCCATAAACGTTCAATAGGCACATACATATATATTTATTTAATAAATGTATTTTAGGAGCTTGCCTATAAAATTATGATAGAAACACGTAGTAGTTAGATATACTTTTCGAAATGATTTAGAAGGACCCTGCAGCAGTGATTTCGAACTTTGTTTGAAGGTCTAGTTTCACATGTTAAAGCCACATCTCGTGGGAGATTATTGTTTATATATTTCAGTATATAGACAAATCTAGCAATAACGAAACATCCCTTTCCAATAGTAAAGTATTAGCATTACAAATGCATTTATTTTATACAACAACAATTAATTTTTTCGTACGATAGGTACTAGGGTTGTTTACCAAGCGTGGTAAAGGTATACGGAAAACTGTTAAAATGTCCTCCTCGTTTATCTTTGTCAAATGCCGTTCTGCGTCGTTTCCCTTTAGTATCGACACGCACATTTCTGTATTCAGTGCACGCAAAATACACATGTTTTGTCCCATACAAATGCAAACCAAATAGTTGTATTTCAGAAATTAACCACATTTCATTCTGCATACCTAACTCATAAATATGAAATGAAACGCAATTAACAAGCTTCACAAGTGTGGATCGTGGTACTAGGGTGTTTTATTCGAAATTTATTCAATCTTTTCACGAACAAATGAGCTATGACTTCCGAGAATTAATATACACTATTGTAATAAGAAAGAATTATGCGCATGCGCGGATTTCCAAGCCTTGTGAAATAAAATTTGAGCGTGATGCCAACACTTCAGCGGATTTCCGGAATGTTATTTCTCTTTACCGCGCTCTGACCGGTCAATTTCCTTATAACGAGCATCTTTGATGTCAGTTATTTTGTTATTTCTGCTTGTTCATTTGATGTGCCTAACAAAAGTTGACACCCTCGTGCATCTCCCGACACTTCTTCATGGAATTTACAGCCCCATTTGGAACTTAGCCTTCCGCTTCGATCCCTGCGTCCTCTACGTACATCACATATCATTGATAGAATGCAGTATTGCAGGGGGGCATGCTTTTTATTTGGTTTATTTACGGACTTTAACATCTCAGGTCATCAGCGTCCTATTCAAACCAGGGCGTGAAAGGGCCGACAAATTTTGTTCAGAGTCCTCTTCTTTCAGGCTTGAGGTGCTTTTTCGTGCCGTAAATGTACGACACGGGACCCAGGGCTTTACTTCCCTTCCAAAGGAAGCCATACTTAGGATTTTTACGCCCGAAAAAATCCATCGGTCCTGGCCGGGATCGAACCCGCGATCTTGGGTTTAGGAGGCAAATAAGGTTACCACTACACAACCAGGACCGACTACAGCAGGGGGGCATGTGATCAGCACACCGCATTCTGCCGATCGCGGCTTGCGAGATCGGAGATCGCCACCTCTCCATCAGGCAGCTTCCCAATTGTCCTCACGAGGCTGGGTGGACCCCGTTCCAAACCTCCCTAATTTAGAAAAATTCCTAAGTAGGTAGCGGAAATTGAACCCGGGCCTCCCGGCCAGCAGTCAGCAACACTAATCACTAGAGCTCTTGACACTAGCATAGAAATAGATTTTACTACATAAATTCTCAGGTACTTTTGATGTTTACTTGGTGAAACCCTTTTAACTTCTTGTTTCAAAGAGGGTTATTTACATACAAAGCGGGAATTTTGAGAGATTTAGTTTATGAACTAAGTTTTATGCGGTGTCCGAGTTTACTCATTCAATTTTCTTAATAATGACGCGGCCAATAAGCCATCGCTCAAGGTCAGTCGGGCTGCACAAGTCGAAGCGAACTGCTATGTTGACCTCGAGTCTTACGCCACTCATTGCCGTTTGAACAGTGGACAGAGAGAGAAACACGTGCCTAATTCTTGAGTTAGCTGTGTTAAAAATACTAAATGGCAAATACTAGATGTAATTATTATATTCCATTCCATTCCACAAAAATTGTATTTTTTATTTAATTTTATATATATTTGCACATGCCTGTTCCGAGTCGGCTTGTACTGTCAGAGATAATTTAAGCAAAAATTCCCAGGTGATCGAGTTCCAAGTCGTAATATGATTCATAAATTAGTATTATCCACACACTTTAAACGAAGTAAAGGATAAGACTCGCTATGAGAGCAATTTAATTTCTCAAACAAAATAATGGAGGGCAATGGACACTTTTATAAGCAAATGCTAGTAACGTGTTGGAGTCAGTTCCAGCACCTTTTGTGACGGGTGAGTACCCAACATTTTAAGTCTCTTCTAATTTATTTGACTGTCAATCTTGTAATGCCCAGCACACCAATCCCGGCTCCAGTGTAATCCTGCTAGCTGTTAGCTATGGCTTATCAGCCGATGCAATCCTCACCGCAGCGTCGGTCACCAGATAGCTGGAAGAAGCGGCATTCCTTTGGGAAACACTCAAACTAGGCTACTCTTTTCTAATATACATAATCACATGGAGAAATCCATTAATCTGCATTGAAAATACTTTCAGAGGTGTAATTCTACTCTTCTAAATATAATTGATTCGAGTGTTTAAGATATCAAACTGCAGAAATTGACCCTTTGTGATACTCCTGGGCTACTGTTGTACTTGCGTTTATACCAGCTGTATCAACTGACAGAGGTGACCAACTGATCAAAAAATTAACGTAAAAGCATCGCGGTGAGTCATACATTTCAAAGAGTTTGAAAATATCATGTTCAATTTTAGCAGATTAACCACATTTTGATTTCAGACCTTTACTTCATTTTATTGTTTTCATGTCATCATATCTGTAACAGTTCCGCTTGCTGTTCAAGTTGAGGAAATTAATCTCGTTTCGTGGCATCCAACTGTCACAAATATAATGAGAACTTTAGGTAAACAGTTTGACATGGCATGCACCGTTTAGCAAAACACGATATGACGATTGTGGTCTATTGGGACGATCTATTCTGACGGAGCTGTCTACACTTCAGCTCAACCCGTCAGCAAATCATCAACAGTGTCACATTAGTATGGAGGCTGCGTTTGTTCATGTGCAGCTTTAGATAATTCGCTTTGCTGTCACAGGACAGCATATAATGTCATTCATTCTCTGCCATTTTGGTTTCTCTTATTTTCGTTATCCGTTCGTCCACCATCTTCTTGAAGAGCATGGACTTTCAGAAAGTCTTAGCTGGTGGGCAAATCTGGTGGAAAATCAGCTTTTAGACCTGCAGCCAAATATACAGGGGCTCTTGCTGGCGGGATGCCTTTAAATTTTAGAGCGACAATTCATATACAGTGTATTATTCTTCGTTCCGAATACATAGAGATTAAGATCAACTACGCCAGTAATCTAAATAATGGCCTTGCGTTTCTTTTGATGTGTGAGATGGGATCTTCTCTTTTTACCTCTGGCTCTTTCCAATTATTTTCCTAGTCGTTTATCTCAGGGTTTTCTTGGTATATCCAACGTATATACGCATTTTAAACAGTAGCGGGCTTTGTTGCGTTCCGTATGTCAACTTGCCAGCTAGCAGAAACAATGTGACTTCATGCGAGCTAAACCTGTCAAGTGACAGTAGAATTTCGTCTACTTGGTTCCTTTTCAATCAAGGGGAATGGATTTTACGTGTTGTAGGGAATGTAAGTATATATATTAGCAAATTTAAGTCGTTAGTATTATCTCGAAAGCTGTTCAAAGACTGTTAAAGACTATATTAGCTATATCTTTACATGTATGTTTTACATAAACATAAAACTGCACAGGTACATAGACAAAAGGATATCTTTAAGTCAAATGCAAGTTCAGAAAGTAGTAGAAGAAAAATGTGTATTGTTAGGAAAAGGTTGAAAAAAGGAGTGAGAGAGAGATGTGGCATATTTGACTTATTTTTAATAGCAATTTCGGAATCTTAGCCTTGAACATTTACAGGAATTTAAACATTTATCCTTCTTTCTGTTCATAAGGATTTCAAATGTTGTAATTTATTCTATACTCTCTTTCTTTGACCGCAATATTTTTCGATCACCTATTAACATGTGATTGTATATAACGTTCAATTATATAATTTCTATTTATAAGCTGGGCTCTACTGATTAAAATTTGATGATGTTTACAAATTTCATAGTTTCCATTTAAACAATTTCTGTTCGTCGGCGGCACATGTCTTACACTTACTAGAATCGACACAAAATGTGTCATTAAAATGTACAAACATATAAACAATTTAGACACTATTTGCAGTAGTTTCTAGCCGTACTTAGGACATTCGGCCTTCCGTGCCAAAGCTCTAGCCAAGTGAGGTACTGTCCTTCTATAAGCACGGAACGACCAACCTCTATCATCTCTCATCTGATTCTACTGGAGACCCTCTACTGCGAGAGATTATTTCTTAAGTGACGACTCGAAATGCTTCTAGTCCCAGGCTTTCAGTTTAACCACCAACTTTAATTTATATATTTATAAATTATAAATTATTATGATTTTTCCTTACTAACTTAAAAGCGAATACTGAAAACTTTCAGTTATACATCCTCCTTTGCTTTTAAACTCATTTTTGTTGCAATATGTACTCGATTTTTATACTACATGTTATATGTTTTATGTCTTCTCAGAATATTCTCATAATTCCGTTATTTTGTCATGTATTATCAAGATGATCTATTTTTTTATTTGGTTTATTTACGGACGCTCTTTAACATCTCAGGTCATTAGCGCCCCACTCTAATCAGGACTTGATACGGCCGATAAATTTTGCTCAGAGGCCTCTTCTTTCAGGCTTGAAGTTCTTTTACACACAGTAAATCTACGACACGGAACCCACGGCTTTACTTCCCTTTCGAAGGAAGCAATACTTACGATTTATACGCCCAAAAAATCCATCGGTCCTGGCCGGGTTTGAACCCGCGATCTTGGGTTTAGGAGGCAAGTATGGTTACCACTACACCAGGACCGACGATTATCTGTTCCATCTAGGTTAGATTTTTTCATTACTTTTCGCAACTCTCCAGTAGCAATCTTACTAACTTCATGGAACAAAAATTACACTTTTGGATTTATGCAATCGCAAATGACAGGATGAGAAAAAATTGTGAGTTACTTACTATAATAGGCAGCACTGTTGTTATATCTGCCTAGAGATGTACATCTCTGAAGTAAATTTCACAGTCTAGTGAAGCAGTGTTAAGTTTCTGCAATTTTACACACATTTTAAACAAAAACAAATTGGTTACAAAATAGATAAATGCTGGACAACAAAGATGTTTTGTTTCTTTTATACTTAAGTAAGGAATGTGTGCATGCAGAGAAGTTAATGAAACGAGCTTCATTTTGAGAGAGGTCGTATCATCCGCAGTGCTTGAAAAGGCTCAACGTTTATGGCACTAAATGTTAAACGAAAGCAGACACACGAACACGCAGAAGGACAAGGAGAGTAAAGTTCAACGCGTTCATCGAACGACGCCAGAGCAATTGTGATATCTCACATTACATTACAAACTGTTGCCAATGGCAAACGCTTGTGTGAAGTTGTGCTAAAGTCTCGAGTCCTTCAGAGTATGTTTTATTGAGCCCTTACCACAAAGACACAATGAATTTCAACATCTTGGACAAAACGACCAAGGCAATGGTGTACGAAAGCATATTGGAAAAAAGGTATGGCAGACATTGTTGAGTGGCGCATGTGTGTTGTGGTCTGGAATACAATTGGCTCTAATGTGATATTGGTCACATGGAATTCCATAAATCTCCCCCCCCCCCACACGCAACTCGCAATTCCGCTGCAAATGTGTGAGATGGAATGTATGAGCTGCCATCCCCAATTAAACTTATTTTATGTAACTTCCTTATTATAGCCATGGGTGTAATATCATTTCTATCTTCTGTACATGTATTGAAATGTTGTGTATGATGTGATTTTCTTACCAGGGTGGGAACACTGACTATTTTCTGTTCTTGACCTGAAAACGGGAACAGAGAAACTTATCATCTGCTCATCATAAACAATATTTGTATAGATGACCGGAGTAAAACCCTATCAATATTTCCTGGAGAAATTCTAAAGCATGGTCCGTGGGAAATGTTTCTTTGCATATTGTCTGTAAGCTTTGCTGTTATTATATTAGGCAAGGATAGGCGTAATAAGACATGACAACTATGGGGGTGAAAGACAAGGTAATAATCTTTGGAAGGGAGATCCTAACGGTTTAATACGTGAGAGATGTGGGTGACATGTAAAAAGTCACGTAGTACATAAAACCAATAACCATAGCAGAAAAGGATCAGAGGGAACATATTACCCAATAGAGACGCGAAGATGGAAGAAAATATTCTGGAGTTTTCTAAAATCATATTTTAAAAGAGTAATGATCGCTTCGGAAGACCGATAGACTGCTATGCTTATTTAGGCTTGCAATTTTGCGGCCCCACAGTCAGTGGAAAGGCATTGTCAGTTGCACCTCTGAGCTAGTTGAGTTCATTGGCGTCTCAGAGTTGGTTGAGTTCACTGGCGTCTCAGGATTAGATGAAAGTAGCTGCGTCTTAGGATTATGAGTTCAGGATCAGTCTTTAGAAAGTTAAGCATTATAGTTGTATCAAGTTAGTTATCAGCTTAACCTGTTTTATTTAGTGAACAATACGAAGTTTTAGAGCTATAAAAGTGCGTCAGGGCGACACTATATAATCGTCATAGCTAGTGCAAAAATGGCACACGTAACAAGAAATTTTGTAAGTAGCGACGGTGTCTCATTAAGTGGAATAAACTTTAATAATAAATCGTGCTACGTATCTTGTTAACCACCTGGTTCATTTCCTCACTTCTTTCCTTATGGGATCAAGAAGACAATAATAATATCCAACAGAAGAGTCTCAGCCGAGACAAAATTATAAGTCAGCGGTAATAATATCATCAGGAAAGGAACAACATTACCCCTGAAAACCAATCAGTTTAATTAATCCCCTTTAAGTAAATCATTCCCATCACATCACGTTAATTCTGCTGCATACACACTCAATACCACCCTTCATCTTGTATGTCGCATTTCACCAATTATCCCAAACAGTGGTGATGTTCCACTGTTGGCACCAGAGTTAATACACTCTCAATATGGGATGCCATCATCAAAAGCGCTCATGTCATTGATTTCCTTTACCTTTGAGTTGCCATGCGCGATTTAAAATAAATAATTTCACCCCTTCCCCAAAACAGAGGAAAATATATCAAGATCATAGTAGAGTGAACACGTTTAGTTCAAGTTATTTCACATTTGAGGGTCCTGAGCTTTATAAATGATATTCTTTACCAACACAGTAGAAGAATAAATCGCAATCCTACTTGCAGAATAATGCTGCACTATAACAACTGCACCCTAGGCTCTCTTGCTTCATATTTCAATGACATCCTCGAGCTCTATATCGCATTTCTCTTCCTTACACTCCCCCCAATTCGTTCTGCACCGTACACACATCTTACGGTACCACAGCTTCTTCCCGCATGTATACAGTCTTTCATTCAAAAATATTTCGCTCTAAAATACGTAAATCTTCTAGCTGAAAGCGCCTTTGAGTACAATGCCTATTACATTTTCGCATCTGCAGGGCAAAATGGAATAAGGGGAGGAAAAAAAACTCTATTTACGTCACTCCTCTCCTTCGGAATGAGGATGACGAGAAAATAACAGATTTGTTCCAGAGAGGGAGAAGCAGATATTTTTAGCTTTTTCAAAGCAACGCTCCATCCATCCACATCAGAATCGTGAATATCTAAAACGAATAGCTGGTGAGGAAAACTGTGTGGCAAATGCTTATAGCATGCGCAACCATGACAGGCTAATACTCGTGACAGACATTGAGCCACGCTTGAGTTCCACGCATAGAATAATAGTCATTTCACTATATGGCCGTTGTCCCAAAATAAGTGTTAACTAGGTAATACTGTGTGACACAGAATACAACGATTCATGAGTACTTAGATATAGCTGGTGCTTGCACAGAATAGCAATAGCTGTTTTACCATCCGTCTCTATTTCGTAATATCATTATTAACAACAATATGACAGTAATTCAGAACACAATTTCTATAAAGTTACAGATATTCAATGCTATATTTCCCGATTATGCCTCATAAAATTTTGTTTCACCAGTAATAAAAGTAGACGAGAAGGGTTTGTTATAATTGTAACAGGTCAAAGTTCAGATTAGAAAATTGTGAATTTGTGATGTTGCAGGACAGTATTTAAATGACAATATTGCAATTCATTCTCTGAGAAAGGAAAAATATAATAAAGATAAAATAGTACAATTAATACAAAACGCATTATGTTAACGCAATTCCTTATTAAAACAAATACAAACAAGATAAAAACTTGTATTAATGCATGCCAATGGGATAGAACATGCTGTTCCATGGTGTACTGTGATAAGTCCAGCTAGGTGGTCAAAGCGGTAATGACTGGAATTTGAATTCGAAGATTCCGGGTTCAAAACTATTGGTACCGGCAATCCGGGCCTTGGGATTTTTGTTGTTTCCCCTGGACACTTAGGCGAATGCTGTGATGGATATATTTTTAAACAAATTTTCCGCCCTCCAATTTCATATCATTTAATTCCATTGGTTCAGTTACAGGTTGAACGTGCCAGGTCGAGGTGGACTGGTGCGGTGTGACGGTGAGTTGCTCTGGTTTCTGGCCCGGCGTTTGGTGTGGAAGCAAACCTTCTTAATTACTCAGTCGCCTTGGAGGAGGATGTTCTATCTGGAAACAAAGTTAGCGATCCATTCTATGTTTGTGCCTCAACGCCTGGTTTCATTTCCCTCGTCCCTTTCTCTCGGATATGGAGGATATGAACAAATTGTTGAAGCACCGAAATATCCTCCTCCGTTGCTAACAATGGAATCTCATGCACTTATAAATCAGTGTGCAAAATCTTACTTAATGACTTATCACCAGTGGGTTTCGCTCCATTTTCATCCGAACTTTACCAAAAATTCCTCAACCGCCCCTGCGCTGAAATCTTAATCTCTTGTGAAGCAACTTCCCTGATTCACTAGTTACATCATCAAACCGGTGTGTCTATTCATGATAACGCTGATACATTCTACGAAATATTGTCATTTTATGCCGAAACTCATAAAGGCCTTATCTACGGTTCCCCTTCCACTTCTTTCTTCCCCTTTTGCGCTTATCGCTTTAGGCAGACATATACATTCATTTTTGCACCAGTAGATGCATAGTTTTCCATAGCAACTGAAAAATTTCTTATAGCTTTTAGAAGTCAAGTGACTAGCCCCATTCATATTTCTTATTTATATTTTCTTTGCATTGCTTCTTTTTATTTATCATGACATAGTATTCACAACAATGTGTGTGGACTAGATGCAATTTTCAACAATATTCATGTTTGTTTCGCGGGTTGGCTGAATGTTTTGTTTCATTTGTAAATATTACATCTGAACAGAGTACTACAAAATGAGTGACAGTGAGAAAGTGAGGATAGATAATGGAATGAGGAATGAGGGATGAGGATAATGGTCCACACTTCATTACACACACACGTAAAGAGAAGCTATACTTTTTATCACACAATACCAGTTTATCTGAGAGCTCAATTTCCTCCAGTTCAGCTTCTAAGAAGCGACGTAGGGTCAATTCAGTAAGCAAGTGATCAAGTGAAAGTACTTTATTCAGTCTCTCAGGGGGAAAAAAAAAAAATTGTTGTTCCCAGTGCATCAGTAGAGAAAGAGCTTTCAGTTTCAGTTAGAGGACACAAACGTTCCCGTAAATCAGAAAGAAGGTTAGAAAAACTACAAAACACTGTCAGGCAAAGAGTATACCAACAAAAGTGGGAAAGTAGTCGAAGAAAAATATTTTGCAACAAAGATTGCGGCTATCTCGTGAAAAAAAAAATCTCATGAACAAAGGCAGCTTCTTATTAAATCTTTCAATGACCAATATGATCAGATTAAGCAGAATTTATTAATAAGAGGCTGTGGACAGCCTGCTAATATCCAGAGACGTCGACGCAATGACAACACCAAATCACGTAGGACTCCTTGTTTTTATTATTCCCTGACACTTGATAAAGAAAATGTTCAAAGATTTTGCAAGAAATATTCCAGAGATACATTCCAAGTCAGCGACGGAAGAATACACAACGTTTGTGCAAAGGTCGAAGTTGGTGCTGTGTTATAAAGGCGGGATCATGTGCCAGCAAGGAATAAAATAGAAAGTTTATATGTTGAAAAAGGCATAACTTCGTTTCCTGCTCACACCAGAAGTCATAATACCAATCGTAATAACACCAGGGCCTTGATTTAACCACTAAGAAAATGTATGACGCACGTGGAACGGTGTAAGGTTGAAAATAAAGCATCAGTTAAGGAGATTTTCTAGTAAATTTAACTAATATTTTAAACCTCCATCCAAAGACACATGCAAACTTGTCTCGACCTGTAAATGAAAAATTTAAATGCCTTAACTACTAAAGAAAGGAAAGAAAATGAACAAAGAAGAGAATTAGTTTGAGAAAATCCCAAAAGTGCAAGAAATGCCTTAAAATTTGATAGTGAAAAATCAAATAAAGAAAAATGCATGTTCACCTTTGACCTACAAAAGGCTTTACTTATTCTTAAGCTAACAACATCCATTGCCTATTACAAACGTAACTTGTGAGTATACAACGTTGGTTGTCGTGATTTTAATAACAAAGGGTTTATGTATGTGTGCCGGAAACAGAAGGTTCTCGGGGGTCACAAGAAGGAGCTACCTTCCTGAAAGAGCAAAAGACCACAACCATATTGTTACTTACTCAGATTCATGCAGAAACGAAACATAAATGTGTAATTGAATGCAAGGCGAGAAAGACACAAAACATTTTCTCACCAGAAGACCAATTTTCGTCACTGCAAAATAAAGAACTTCTTTATGGTGGTCGAAATGAACCATAATGATTTGTCTATAAATACTCTTGAAAACGGAATAATAAACTGCAAGAAGACGTCGATAGCTTACCAGTAAATTGGCTTGACATGCGAAGTTACTGCCTTACACTCAACAGTACAAGATCACTTCTTCCGAAGATTTTCCATTCCTGAGGGTGAAGCTGAGGAAGTGGCCAATGCAAACCAAGGTGCCCTGTATGCACGCGTCATTATGAAGAAGAGAGCATGTCTCTCCTAAAGTGTATTCTTACTGGGAATCATAACCACTACAGGAAGCTAAGGAACACAATGTTCATGTGTCAGAGAATTGTGATGGTTAGCCTCACTGGGAGTTCCGGCGAAATTAAAACTTAACCTTTTCAGTTGACAATGTGAACTAACTCCTGAAAAAAATACAAATGGGATAGTGTTATCAATTTCAGTGATTATCTTGTTGTGTTTTCTTCAAATATGAACATCACACAATATTATAATTACCATAGTACTGTTTTCATGAATAGAAATTTTAGTTATGATTAAAGTTGAATTTTTAATATGCACTTAACTTTAAACTCAATTTCTCAATTTCTATTCCACTGGTATTATTCGGTTTAGCTTCTGAGTGGGAAATATGTCCCTGTATCATCGTTGCAATATGAACAGCCTTTGACAAATAATGAACAAATAAATAAATAAAAAAAAAACTCTCTAACGCTAAATTATTCAAGTCCTACTCGTTGCATGGCGCGGTTCAATAGGTAAACAAGCAAAACTGAGTAGCCACTGCAGCAGTTGTGTTATATGCCATGCACTAAAGACGATAAATAGTGTGTGTGTGTGTTCCATTAGCTCTATGGCAGAGTGCGCAGTGCTGCAGTTTCGCCTGAAGCACCTTTTTAATAAACCTATTATGACAAACTAGTTTCGTAATATTGTTTCCCCATACACAGCAAACTTTAATGTTAACACATTTTATATAAACTTAATATTATAATATTTCCTTCAGTATTTGTTCTGTATAAATGCAATATGCTGCACACGCATTCAATACACCGGGGAAGAACCTTAAACCTAGGCCCTGTGGTGCCTCAGCAGTAAAAACATTCAACTAACGTAATGCTGCAATCAGGAGCATGGTGGAAAAGCTAGAAAAGCTGCGTAGAGCTTGGTTAGCGTGCTTACATATGCCCTGCTGCTGCAGTCACTACTCAGTTTTGTTTCCTGGAAAATAATCACTAATCCCCAGGCTTGTAACTCCAATGTGTGAATGTAGCTATTAGAGGATACAATGTCTACGTAATGGTTAACCGGACATGTCTCTGATGAAATATTTTGACCAGTCGTGCACGTCGTTAATTTTATCGAGCATTTAGAACTAATATAACGCTTGAATGAGGGGGAAGAGGTTGTGACCCAAATAAAAATAGCTGTTATGGAGTTGTCACGGACATTTAAAATGTTTCCAAGCCTGATTTATAACTTCGTCAGCTCTTGCTAGCTCTCTCTCTCACTGTTCTGACACACATGACAACACAGCTTCCGATAAGACGAACTAACAGCTCAGTATGCAGCGATACCATATCGAAGTTTCCGCTTCGAGTTGAAACAAACGGAAGCTTAGCAGAAAACAGACTAAAATACGATTCCTGTCTTAAATGCACGGTGTTTACTAGAAATCAACGTAGCTTCCAAATTTCAGCAACCAATTTGAAACGTTCTTACTAATGATTTGGAATTGTCAGTAATAACTGGAAGTTTCGTCGCTACAATGCAACCTTTATTTTCGGTGAACAAATATAAAGTACAAAAAATATACACTTCTTATAAACATCTCACTTGTAATTACGAAAAGAGCTCATTATTGCAGATTACGGTGTTAGTATTCATTTTGTGTACTAATCTATCGTGTTTCCTGTTCTGTCGGTCCTGGTGGTGTAGTGGTAACCATACTTGCCTTCGAAATCTAAGATCGCGGGTTCGAACCCGGCCAGTAGCGATGGATTTTTCGGGCGTTAAAATCCTAAGTATGGCTTCCTGGCTTCCTTCGGAAGGGAAGTAAAGCCGTGGGTCCCGTGTCGTACATTTAATGCACGAAAAAGAACCTCAAGCCTGAAAGAAGAGGCCTCTGAGCAAAATTTGTCGGCCGTTTCACGCCCTGAACAGAATGGGACGCTAGTGACCTGAGAGTTAAATGGCGTCCGTAAATAATTAAAAAAAAAAAAAAAAGTTTTGATTTGAACCCTATTAGAGGAGCATTCCTTCTCTCAGAAATTCATATCAGAGACATTGTGAGAGCGCAAAATGTCCTCTTGGATCAAGTATTGGAAGAAAGGGAACGCTTGAGACTCATATTCGAGAGTCTCGGGTTCGAATTCTTTGGGGCCGGTCTTACGGCCATTCGGATCTTTGGTCCTCGGTCGCTTAGGATCTTCCTTTCTCGCAACTCATTCCTTTTTTTTCTGTTACAAAGTCGACATGCAGGATGAGGTGGACTGGCGCGGTGTAGAAGGCTTGCACTTTGGAAAGATTTGCCCCAGCCTCTAACGTGGAAGAAATGGACTTTCTTGTGCGGCTCGCGCTCTTTTGGGGGGGGGGGGGTATTTTATTGTACTATCGTCCTCGCATCACCGTTCGTAATACAAGTATTAGACAAGTAGTGTATAAACAATATTACAGCAGCATTGCTGAAAAAGACAATTCTACACATTAAGCAGAACCTCATATTGCTAGAGCCTTTTCTCCTTCACAATATGACGTGCCCTGATATTTGGAAAAATAATAATACTCCTCATTTCTTCATCTCAAGTACACCCGTTGGGAACTGAATTATTTGCACCCACTGGTCTGGAAACACAAGGAAGCGAAGAGCTGTGGCGAATGAGAGAACACTTCAGTGCCTATGCATTTGCCTGATCCCCTGTGAAAGGGTTATTGCTAGTATCGTTCATGTTCCACATTTATTCTGCTCTTAAACGGGTCGAGTAAGATCAAGATGTTCGAGTTTCCGAGTTTCAATCCCTAATGGAAATATTTTATCTAGAGCATTTTTCTACGTTCTTATTGTCATCTTGTCATTCTAAGAATGCATACTGTAAGAAAGCAAGCGGTAAAGTCTGATTTACATTCTCTATAATAAGACAAGCAAGATTAACTCAATATATCTGGTTATTGGGGGGGGGGGGGAGTGAAATGCATTCACAGCATAAAATGGTTTACTTTTCCGGTCTAGAAACTGAGATGACCACCTCCTTGGTCTAGTGGTTAGTTTTGTTGACCGCTGGCTGGGAGGTTCGATTCCCGGTACCTACTTAGGAATTTTTCTAAGATAGGGCGGTCTGGATCGGGGTCCACCCAGCCTCGTGAGGACAATTGGGAAGCTGCCTGAAGGAGAGGTGGCTTCTCCGATCACGAAAGCCGCGTGATAGGCTATCTGTGCTGTGCCGACAGTGATCACATGCTCCCTACAATACTGCCTTCTATCAATGAAGTCGTAAGACGGAGTTAAAGGAAGCAGAGGTCGCCGTGGCACGCCAAGGCTCACCTCGGACTGTAGCGCCAAATGAGCAGAAGAGAATCTGAGATCTAAATACTGACACACAATCTTAGATCAACGAAAAACGCTATTTAGGCTATGCTACTAAAACAGTTTATCTCAGTTGTGGATGCAGTGCAAAAAGCACTGATTCAGATTCAAGAGGGCCTTCTGAATTTTTCTGTTCTATCATGTGTTCGGACATTATAGCATTCTTCTTCTAAAGAACTAAATGTCCTTCTTCAATTAATGGAATAAACCAACAATCTAATAAGGCTTCAGCATCTTTTCACCAATGTTTGGAAATTTGGAAATTGGCACCTTCTTACTAGTGAACTTTGAAGCGTGTAGCGGGGTTTGTATGATTAGAGGGCGCTTGTGAAAGAAATCAATTTTTTTTTTATTTCATTCGTCTTGTTTAGATGTGAACAAAACATCTGGGTTACAAAAATATTCTAATTTTTTAGTATATTTTTTAATTTCTATAGAGCTGTTTATTAACTTAAGGTTTCTAAAGTCTCATAAATTTGCTAATTAAATGTATTAATAATACACGAGTAGAAAGTCGTAAGTTAATATATGCTTTTACACTCTCAGGGAAAATACACATAATACCATATTTAGTAATTTGTCTTGGCCGAGAACTAAAGCCAGGCTAATTGGAAAACAGAGGAATAGCGGCTGAGCTACATCGGCAGATTATCAAGAAATAAATGTGTTTAGAAATGCAAGAAAATAATTTGCCATTTGTGAATTGAATTACATGCGGTTACCACTATATAATTTTCTATTCAAACAGTTCACATTAAAAATGTCTTGGAATGCTCGATCTGTGTAATATATGTACAGAGATGTACGAAGGACAATTTGGAAAGGGGCACGTTACCCAGTACATTTATTTCATAAAGTTATGTATTAACTAACAGACTGATAAACTCTATTAGGCAATAAATAGCATTAAACATTTCATTGTGGCCAGTTCTGAAATGAGTTCTTGCGTCTTAATTTAGAAATACATAAATATACTGCAAGTGTTACTTCCCCTATGGCCTATTACCTGCAAAATAGACACAATATTTTATTATGAGCATGCTTATTTATATAAATACAACATTTATAGCTAGAAATGCAGTGAAATTGAGGTTCGATTTAACCACTGAAATATACATTGTTCTTATTGTCGTTTGGAGGAAATTTTCGTAAACACCTCAATTGAGGCCCAAGAGAGCGGTTTCTAACTATTAAACGTCATATTCGTATTCAAGATGCAACAAAGTTTTTAATGTAGTGGAATTTCGCTTGTGTTAGATTAGGGGGTACTGTTGGGCTCCTGCATAATTTGAGTTTAGGAAACCGTTGCTTTGTCATTACGCACCACGCAATGTAATAATAGAAAATGCTTATAAACGTTAATTAATAAGTCAAATATTTCTGAAAAATCTTAGGAACGGAACTGCAAATAAAATAAGGTCAAAGAAATTGCAACATTTAATTGTACAACTACTCTTCTGAGATTTTATTAAATAAAAATATATTTCAAATTTCTCCACTCAGCGAATTCGAACTTACTTGGAACAAGTTACCGAGAATTAATGTTCTACTCTTCTGATGTGTTGTCTTGCATTGGGTGCCATTGCCAATGAAATGCGTCATCATTTCCGTTCTCTTTAGCTTCATTCAATACCCAAAGGAGATAAAAAAATGAAAAAAAAAATGAAAAACGAAACCCCTGAAGTAAGTGGATACACCTGCCACTGTTCTATGGTGCACCCGACATCGAACGCTTTTTTTTGTTTATTTATAGACGCTCTTTCACATCTCAGGTTATCAGCGTCCCACTCAATTTAGGGAGTGAAACGGCCGACAAATTTTGCTCAGAGGCCTCTCACATGGACCACGTTCTCAGTTGTTCTGGTAACCTATGGAGCGAAGGTATGCCTGTCTGAAAAGTGGGTTCGCTACGTAAAACTGTCCCATTTGCATCCCGAGTTTCAACATTTAGACATGAAAGTTTACGTCTGAGATCCGATACAATAACAACGCGACTCACTAGGCTAACGTAAGTAGCCCCTAGCCAACCTAACGCAATTTAACAGCTAAAATAAAAGTAACTCTTTAAATTAAACACGTTACATACCGTGTGTTAATGAACTACAGAGATTGTAGAAAAGTGTTAGACAAGCAATTTGATATAAA
Source organism: Metallyticus violacea (assembly GCA_030762175.1). Classification (NCBI taxonomy): domain Eukaryota; kingdom Metazoa; phylum Arthropoda; class Insecta; order Mantodea; family Metallyticidae; genus Metallyticus; species Metallyticus violacea. The sequence continues at coordinate 79,783,821 of CM060846.1, read as the reverse complement.
AAGCTGTGGTATACGAAGAAATGACGACAAAGAAATTGATATTAGAAGCTGATTTGTCAGAATTAAACGATAAAGATGTACATTTTCTATTAGAATGTCTTTATTAGCATTTTCATTAACATAACCTATTTGAACGTCAGTGGTATAAAAATCTCCAGTCATATGACGCAACAGTTTATTGATGTATCGTTTTATGTGGCTTAATCTACAGAGAGCTATGCAACGTGGCACACTGTGGTTTCGAACATCGTAGGATCGGATTCTGCGCAGCGATTTTATTTCTTTTATTTTTATTTTTTAATCAACTATGCTCCTTCGCAAGATGCAAAAATAAGCAAGACACTGTTCCGATGTCAATGATCTACTTTTATTTAACGCTGGTATCATATACCCATTGCACCAAAGATACATGCTACAAATTTCTGTCCGTTAAAGTGTGGTAACATTTCCAAAGCAAGCTTCTTCAGCCAGTGGCGTACAGGTCCATAAGAAGCTCACTATCATAGCTTTGCAATTTTAACAGGCAGTCGATAGATTCCCAATCTGAAATTGCTTCTCTAAGATCCCAACTTGATTATTGTGTAGCTCAATAACACCTATATAGCTACTGCTACAGTAACGTCGCGCTTTCTCCAGGCACTATGAAGTGTTTTGTTTATAAATCAACATAATAAATTTTATACACAATCCTCTTTACTTATAGTGAAAAACATTTAATAATTTTAAAACAAAGATCTTAACGTTTTTGTAAACCGCACTTAATTGACTCCCTATGGACCACCAACAAATGATGTCAGTGAAAACATTCCCGTTGACTTTGCGTTGCTCTTGAGCTTGAGTTTAATTAGTATCTTAAAAGGCGTGGCCAGAAAATTTAACTAATTTGTGAGTTCATTAAGATTTCCTTTCATATAATGTTCTGCCGAGATTTTAATTGCAAGAGTTGAAATGAGGGGATCGATGATAAAGATTGAGTTAATTGAGGAATTATGGTTAGGCCACGAAGTGGTTCACAATGTGAGCCGATCTATTTTAATTGGTACATAGCATGGAAAATCTCATTACAAATTATTTAAATAAATAGGAAAGAGCACAATTATTAATTACTGTGTTTATTCTTATTCAAATATAATAGTAGTATATATTATTCTATTACTATGAGGAACATATATTTAAAGAGTTAAGGTGTTTCTAATAACTTTACAGAATAAATTCATATTATATAAGAGAACAAATTAATAAGCTTTATAATAAACATTGAAATTATTGTTTCTCATTGTTTGCACTTTGGGCACTAGTATGTGACAACTTTTACAGTTTCCATATAACAAGTTAGTTTTGTTGACACTGGTTGATAGGCAGAATTTACAGCGTACATATTGTCCATAAACTCGCTCTCTCTCTAAGTGTGTCAACTCAATTATTATAAAAGTTCTGATGACATTCAATGCAAAAAGGCGGTCATGTTGTAGCGATATAAGCAATAGACATTTTATAACTTGTTATTTGAAAAAATTGTCTATTCATTATTGACACAAATCTAAGAACTACGCACTTCAGAAGCAGTACTTTGATAAAAAATGAGCAGCCTCTCAAAGCGTTAAGTTCTGCTCTGCTCCACGCTCGATTCACACTGGCATGCTCTGCGCGCCTTACAGCCTTAGCCTCATTGTTATCATTAGTCATACATTCTCTATGGCACGCGTGCGCTAATGGTCAAGCGGTTAAACGCAGATTTATAATAACGAGAACTATCTAAGTTCGAAGCCTACCCATGTGTGAATTGTTGTTCTTTTCCTTTTTCTTTTTCCAAGTAAACGTAACCTATTTGGTATACACATGATAATATAACTTCTAGTTGCAAAGGCTTATTTGAATTTTAAGGCATTTATGCTTACACAGAAAAGGAACTTTTTTTTTTCAAAACGAATTATAAATTAATAAAGGTAATTCATATTTTCTTCTTATATTTCTTTTTAGAATATTATTAATGATACATATATTTTGAAAACTAAAATCATTAATTCAAGTTTTTGTGTTGGAGCATATATTACCTTAAAAGTCAAATACATTTTTCCATTAAAAAGATACATTATTGCCGTACATTAAACATCAGTTTTATTTGCAAAAAGTAACAAATAAATTCAAGTATAACTAATATTCAAACCTTCATAATTCTTATTACTAGAATAGCACCGGAACAAACGCATTTCGTATTTATGGCAAAACTTGAACACGCGGACTGAAGGCGGCGCGTATTAATAATTCTGCCTTAGAGAATGCCTCCGCTGTTGCTGTTTTCAAAACCGGTCGTGGATTCTGGCTTTTGTCTTGTGGTGTACCTGTACACTAACCTCGCAATAGACAATAGACAAAGTATATTTAAAATGAAATTATAAATCAATGCTTATACCGGGGACATTTATACCTGAACAGAACAACAGGATTAAAAACACTACACTTTCTTTAGGCCGCCTATGTTGTTCACAGTATCTTAATCACTGGTAGCATTATCAATGTGTGTTTTGGGTATTACTCACCTCAGTGCACTATTTCATAAAGTATATCGAAAATGTGCTATACTTTATTGGTACTGGGTGACCAGTGGATAAAAACAACACACACATCTGGAAACTTCCGCTTTCACGGAGGTAAACAAGTGCCGTGCCGTGCCTTGCCATGTGCCGTGCCGTGCCGTGTCTCTTTGTGACGACAAAATCTTCACATTGGGAGTGATCCTCTAGCAAGCTAAGACATAAAAATGGCACCGACAGTGCATTAACTGAAACAGAAGGTCGCTTCTGGCTTTTAAACCCCTTGTTGATATTTTGAAAGTCAGTACAAGTTATTCTTTAATGGTCTGAGACGCACAAAGGATGACATAAACGCTACCTTCCTCTCGCGGTAGATTTAATTCTGTGTGCTTCATAACAAGAGACCGTTGGTTCAACTGGCGGTAGTGTGGGGATATCTGCTACTAGTTCTTCTCTAACCTTTATTTCCGTGAAAGAGCGACTAAGGAGCCCTTTCCAGCGAAATGTCAACCATGTTTCTGAAGGTCTCGCACGTGGGTCGTTTTATTGTTACGGCTGTTTTTAAGCTTTTAAAATCGCGTGCTGACTGCCAGGTCTTCTGGCCGATGAATGAAATAAAATGGATTAACGATGACGTAAATGCAACCGGAGCATGTTGGTACCTAAAGTTTCTTGACATTCGCGTTGGCAGGGAGAAGAAAAACTTGCAAAAATTTACGTCTATTCAACAAGTCAAGTTATTTTTTAAGTACACATTTGACGTTTAGAGTGCCTCTTTCCGAAAGGCCATATTCGCTCTCAATCACGGCCAATGGAACTTTGAATTTGAAAAAAAGGTGAGATCTGCATTACTCCGTATATTTTTCTGCGCAAATCAGTTCGGGTACCACCCGATATTCATATTTATGATTGAAGGGGGCGTGATCTAGAAAAGAATATATCTGTCTTTCACATTTTTAACTCTGGCACTAAAGCGAAACAATCATTGTGCCGCATACATATGTCTTAAAGAACCCTCAAAACACAAACACCTTTCAGGTTACATGGCGCTCAATCTAGCAGTTCCTTCCTCTCGGTCCTGTAGCCAATAAGAGTAACACCGAGTAATGATTCACCCAGTGCACAGTAGCTCGAGACTATCTCATTACTTTCGGAGATATGAAAATTTATTTTGAAGCGGTATTTGTCACAATTTTTTATCCAAGCCTTCCATGCTAAATGTTTTTCAATATATAGTTTTAAATTACATCTCTTGAACCATGCATACATGCTAAAATAATGTTTCTATTGTTATCATGGAAAGTTTGCATTTTAGAGTTCCTCCCGCAGATTGAACGTTTATTTACGATCAGTAGTTTAAAAAAATAATTATTTAAATTATAATATAGATTTAACAATCCGTACACGTACGACTGATATAAATACAACACGAATCTAAAAAGACTGACTGTCGAGACTTTAATGTCGAGAGTCATTGAACACAATGTTGCTTTAGGTGCAACTGAATGTGTTTGTATTATGACTCACCATAACTCGACAACCATTTGACATGTACACACGCGACTTGGGTAGAGGCCAGGTTTATTACTTAGATATTTGCTGCCAATCGCAAGATCTTTTGAGAGCAAATGTAAAAATAAGTTTGTCAGTTCGCATAGCGGCGCTACAATCTCACCAGTTCGTAATGCTGTATGGAGAAACAAGTAGACGAATGCTTTTATATTAATGTTGCATTCTGTACATTTGTAAACTGTACAATGTTATTATTATTATTATTATTATTATTATTATTATTATATTTTAATATATTATATTACCACCACGAGTGGCCGAGGTCGCTAAGGCGCGGACTCGTGAGGGGGAGGTCTGGGCTTCGAATCCCACCTGGACCGTCCTTCCTGACTGAGGTTTTTTCCAGGTTTTCCTCAGTCCTCATAAATTGCAAACGCCGGGGAGGTACCCTAAACTTAGGCATGGAAGGTTCCTTCCTTAAAAAAGTCGTTTCCCAGTTTATCATTTCATGTCATGTATCATCAATGTGACCGCCTCTGGTGCCTCAATAGTAAAAACGGGTGTTAAACGCTATCCATAATAATAATAATAATAATAATAATAATAATTGTTATTATTATTATTATCATCATATTCTTCATAATCATCATCATTGTTACAGGATATATTCAATAAGCAACTAAATGCAATCGTCTTTACAACTCTGCATGAATATTTCCAATCAGTGTTTAACACTTATAAGTTTATAAACACATTTCAACCTCCCTGCAGCTGTTTCATGTATATTTAACACACTTTTCTTCATCATATGCTGATAAATCTAAGTTACAGTACGTTTTATAAAATGATTATGCTTACAAATTCGCTTAAAAGCTCAATCGACCAAGACTATGAAGAGATGTAAGAAAAAAACATTAGAATGAGAATATAAAATTAAAAATACAGCTTGAAGAAATACTAACAAAAATATACACAGTGCGGGGAGGGGGAAGAACACGCGACTAGAAAGAGAACTTAACTCATGTATTTTGAGAGTGAAACCAATGGTCTAAGACGCATCAATATGGAGCTACAGGCATCGATACAGATCAGGGTCAAAGAGACATTGCGATTTGACATGTTTTAGGTTTTACTTTCTCCAGGATGATTTATGGTATATGTAAATGTTAAATTACACACAAGTAAAAAAAAATTATGCGTTAACTTCAAAAGAGTTAATAATAGCAACTTTTTAGGAGCATCATCATTGAAAAATGATGAATATTAAAATATTAAATTCTTATTATTATCATCGCGTTGTTAGAGTGTACGCAATTTTATTATAAATACTTTCCAAAAGTTATTAACTGGTTTAAAACATTATAAAAAAAAAGAACTACAAATTCATAAGTAATTTTTGCTATCAAAATAGACACATAATTTTTTTTTTAATTTTGAAAAAAAAAATTCTTTTCATCCAAAATATTATGTATATATCATAAGAATAGACTGTGTTCCATGTTTTGCCACCTTTATAAAAAACTATAAGGTCTTTCGTATATAAAACTTAGCTCAGGAGAATAAGCTTAAATACTAAATTTCCTCATTCCCCGATATTTATCAATAGGGCTAGAATTCCTTTCGCTATAAAATTGCCAAAACATTCAAAATATATGGGCTTATGGTCTACATTTTCCAGACATTTATAAGCATACTTATTAACATATTTAATTGTTTTAATTTTTAATTTTACTTTGGAGATGCACATTAATAGGTTTTTCTACTGAGGTATCACAGGCGGTGGCACTGAGTATACATGAGATGAAATTATAAATTGGGAGAAAGACTTTTTTAATGGAAGGAAACGTCCCAGACCTAAGTTTAGGTACCACTCCGTTATTTACCGTTTATCGCTGAGGAAAACCCGGAAATAACCTCAGTCAGGAAAGACTGTCCTACTAGGAATCAAACCCGAGACATCCCGCTAACGAGTCCATGCCTTAACGACCTACGCCACCCGTATCGGTAAACTAATAGTTTGACAACCAGAAGAGGAAAATGTAAACTTACAATAAAAACTTGTGCTAATTTTGAAATAAAAATTGTCTTGTCAGCTTACAAAGCTTTGAATATAGAAAACCTCCTTTTAACAATGGGAGCAAAGTGATAATGAATATCACATGATTTTAATTTTGAATTATCAATAAGAAAAATTTCTCCTAATAAAACCTTTGCAAGGTACACATTGTTATATACCCTTTATTTTTGTCCAAACCACCTGCAGTTTCTTTCACTTCATTTTTACTTTTCTTTCCATCTCTCTCTCTCTCACATACACCTTTTTAAGGGTTTAACGCCCGTTTTTACTGCTGGGCATTACAGGCGGTGGACACTAATGATGCATGAGATAAAATGATAAATTGGGAAAGGAATTTTATTTGGAAAGAAAGCGTTCCAGTTGCTTCTAAGAAATAAGAAATCAAGTTCAAATATAGAACACTATTTTAAAAGTTTTAAATGGCAAAAATATGCTGACTATGGCCTAAAATGATTAAAACACCATTCAAATATGTACAGATATATTCTAAGAAATACCGTAATTTAATTCGCTTTTTCATATGATAAATGTATTATATTTTAGACACTCATCATTCCCAAGATCGCGGGTTCGAACCCGGCCAGGACCGATGGATTTTTTTCGGGGCGTAAAAATCGTAAGTACGGCTTCCTTCGGAAGGGAAGTAAGGCCATGGGTCCCGTGTCGTACATTTACGGCACGATAAAGAACCTCAAGCCTGAAAGAAAGGACTCTGAGCAAAATTATTCGGCCGTTTCACGCCCTGAGTTGAATGGGACGCTGATGACCTGAGATGTTAAAGAGCGTCCATAAATAAATCAATCAAAAAAAAAAAAAAAAGATACTCATTGCTGTTATAGGTTATGTGTGGATGCTCACAAATTTCTAAATATTGCACACAGATTCGCTTTGACCCTTTCAGATCTTATAAAACATTTTAATTTTCAAAACAAGTTTTACATAAACGCACATGATAAATGTTATATGTTATATTTTTCTACCCCCTCCTTTATCCTCCTTTACTTCATGCTTTAGTGCTTTGAGTCTTTTGTAAACAGTGCTACACAAATTCTAAGGAAAAACCTGCTTGTGAGTAAAATCTCTAAGCTTCCCCCTTCCCCAAAACCATAAGCAAATTTTAGAACATCTGGGTAATGGTGGAATTTAGTACTATACTCAAATGTAATGCATGTTAATGAAAACCGTTTCGCTATGCATGGAGATTGTCAGGTTGCAGTTTTAATGCAGATGTCTGCCTCCAGCAACGAACCAATCCCAAACATCATATTTCACGGTTCTTCTTGTTTATTTCACTTAATTTTAATTTTAACAGCTTAGGCCACGGCCAGAACGGAACTTCGGCTTACCGTACTTACAAGTAGTAGAAGATTTCGAGACGCTTCTTAGGGGCAATATCTCTGCAACGAGGAAACCTTAAGAGCTATCCAGGATATATATTATATATAATATAAAAGAAAAATAAAGTAACACTATTAACAATGTAACAAATTAACAGTAATTATAGAAGCTTTAAAATGATAAAACACTAAGATGAAGTCACACTTGAAATCGCTATAAAGCTTTAAAGCTTCTATAATTATTGATAATTTATATATACATATATATTCAGATGGGGAGTTCGAGGCAATGGTTGGAAAGGGTGATAGCTCAGGTAGTAAGAGCATCGGCATGGTAAATCGAATTTTCCGCTCACTATGTTGTAAATCCCAGACAAGTTATATTGTTGTTTTACTTTATTTAGGATTCTTTAACATCTCAGGTCATCACCATCCCATTCAATTCCGGGTGTGAAACGGCTGATAAATTTTGTTCAGGGGCATTTTTTCCAAACTTGAGGATTTTACGTGCCGTAAATATACAACACAGGACCCAAGACTTTAATTCCCTCCCAAAGGAAGCCATGCTTTGGATTTTTACGCTAACAAAAAATTCATTGACTCTGGCCTATATTGAACCCACGATCTTGGGTCTACGAGTCAAGTATGCTTACCACTAGACAACAAGGACCGACAGGCATGTTATAGGAAAAGATTGTTCTTAAAAGTATGCATTGTTAATAACTGGGTCAAATACATTTGTTTATAGATATAGAAACCAAAAGTAATCTGCTTCTTTATTCGCAAGGTTTGGGTCTACTGGGCCGTTCTGTTTTCAAAGATCATATTCTCTAGTCTTCGTGTTGTTGAATCCTTTGGTATTTCTCTTCCCCTACTGTCTTCCAACTGTCTTAGATGATTCTGTTGTATTAGTTCGGCGAGGCAGAAGACAATAGACGTTCATTTCTACATCCATTTCTTTGCACGCTTCTTAGGAACGTCATTACACTTTTGCATGTTCTATTAAAGAGCACTTTCTGACGCTGTAAGTTACTGGCGGCACTCGTTCTGTATTTCTTTAAATAAATAAGAATTTAATATCCATATTGCTTTTCTTTCGAATATAAGACACTGAAGCTTCATGGAGATAAAAACGTACTACTGGAATTCCAGAGCACCATGTATTCATTTCAATACATGTGGAGGGGGGTATATAAGTGGCCAATGAATGCTCCTCTGTTACAGGTGTTCGTCAAGAACATAGCATTAGAAAAGCACTATATATCATAGAGAGCAGTTTGCTGTTTGATATCCTCTATGGAAACAAGCATCAGCCTTAGTAATATCAGTTTGTTTTATTTATCCATTCTCCTATATCTTCATGTGTTTCTTTGTCCCCTCCCACAAGTAACTGAACTTTTTCCAAAATATTTAGTATTTAAATGAATCTTTGGCTACCGGAAAAAGAGAATTTGCAATGTGCAGGAGACATTTAATTTTTGTGCACTTATGATATAAAACATACCACAAAACATATTACAACAAATGCTTGTTATAAAATAATTTTCATTAGGTGTAGTTATTATTCCAAAGGAATCAGATCCCTTCGTTTATTTGTTCCGTTCATTATCAACCTCTGAGAGTCGGTTTCAGCTACATCTTATTTGCTGCTTCAGAAGGTTTGGGTTGGATTCGTTTAGCAGCTCCCGGCCTCTAAAGTAAGTGAGGCACATGAAAATTTAACATTTAGTGGCACCATGCAGGAACCTCACAAACCTATAATTATAAACTTTTGAGGTAAAGGCGCCATCAGTTTGCTTTATCTCTAATCTTTCAACTCAGAAACACAAACCACAGTTCCTGGAATCGGCAAAGATCTGCCATAACAGAAGGATAAAGTGTACAGCTTTCCATAAGAGGTCATGTAATTCTGTTAACTTTAAATGCCCTATTCTCAAAATCATGTTTGTGTGGGTTATAGCATCCATCAATCTTCCTGTTTTTCATTTGAGCAAATTCTACAGTGTTTATTCACGTATTTTTTATTGTTTCACGCGACAATTTAAACACTACAGGTCATTGTATGGGAGCACGCGTTTATTACTCAGATAATTATTGTTAGATCAAAATTTCACTTCACGAGATAAGTTATTACAACTAACTACATTTTCCTCACCAGCCGCTTCACAGAGAATTCACTGGAAAGCGCACTGGCAACGGAAAATTGGCAATGACCTCCACTTAACGGCACATCTTTATTACCAACTCTTAACACCTCAGCTGGTTAGGGTGGATAAGTCATTGCTGTCGGTGTGACAGCTAATAGTAAGGTAGCGACATCTGATTTCTAAAGTGTGTACTTTTTGGAGATGTAGCAAAGTCACAAATTTATGGTGACCATTGAACCCATAAGGGATTGGGCTCTGAAGGCAAGTATAGAAAAAGAGGATTGTTCATGAAAGACTTGAGACCATGCCAATGTCAGTTCTCGTCAGACATTCCAGTAACAATACATAAACATACTTAAAGAAACGGAAGTGCTTTTCAAAACAGAGGAAAGAAAATATTAAGTAATGCTGGGAGGGAACGTGACATTGTGATCATATGGCAGGACTACCTCTGGGTACACCGACTTCTTAGGGTGAATTCCAAAAATTTAGTTCGTAAAATTTAAACCAAGCCTGCAGTTGGAAGATATTAATAGCTTCCAAATAACAGCTTAATTCTTTCCCTCTATAACTTATTATAAAACAATACGATATTATGGATAGTTGCTTATTGTTCTTTGGAGACGGTCTGAGTATGAATGAGTACTATTTTTAAATGTAATTTAATTCATTGTTCATAATTTTACATTGTTTCAACATACGAGGAAAAGTCATTAAATAACATGACTATTTTTTTAGATGTGTGCACAATGACACACCCTTTCGAACACAAAATGGATCCAACACGTCACATAGGGGAAGTGATGAGAACAGTATGCGCCTGCGCAATAGCTCGTAGGGGTGATGTAAAAGCAATGAAGCGTTACTGAAAACTTTTGACAATTATAAGAGAACGAAGGTTCGGCAACTGAGACAGGGAAAAACAGATCAAGCATGAACCCATGGCTAGAGATGAAATTGCCATAGAATTCAGGATGAATCAAGTCTGTACGTACAACACTATTCGTCTAGTATAGGAAAGTGTGCAGTAGTTGGGTTCAGGCAGCCGTCCAGTGCTCACAAGAGTACGCAATAGGAGCATAAGAACTGCCATGTTCGTTAAATAGATGCATTTCTCCTCAGGAAGCGAGTGCTGTGTGCATCATTATGAATCAGAGAGTAAGAGAAAATATATTTAGAAGAAGCACGCCATTGTAAAATTCAAGGTACAGACTTAAGCTGGGAAAGACTTGACAGTCTTTATGTCATACAGTGACTAGTGCTGATACGGTGACATGATGGTGAACGGACTGAAACCCGTAATATGCTCCATATGGTTGCGCATAGAGTGGATTTACTAAATTACCTTAAATTAGAGGCGTTGAAATCTACTATGCAGGTAGATGGATAGGTGAGTCAAGTGCGTTGCGAAGCACAATGAGTATATCTAAAATAAGGCTACAATGGTTTTTGTATACTTGTAAGTCATTATAAAAATCCGGTTATTTAATAACTTTCCTTCGTATATTTTATCAAATACCAAGGTCACTGGGGATCAGAGAGTGCGGAAAGTGTCGAACATTTGAACGCGTATATCTCAGAAAACAGCAAACAAAGTTTATGCCAACACTACCAACTAACACGCTGCCGACAGTACAGTGTCAGTTTCCTTTTTTTACGATATATGCAGCAACGAACACTTTAGTCTATGAAGTGCTCATAGTTCGCTTTTACCCTTCTGAAATACTCGACTTTAAAGAACAATAACTCATTTAGGCGTTCAACCGACAACTTTAATCTTCATCGCCTTGGTTTAATTAATTCCAGCTCACATCACTGTACTTCCTACACAAACACCTCTCCGCCGGAGTGAAGGAATACAAACACAGCTTTGCGGACAGGTAAGGGTTATAGGGCTTGATAAAGATTTAATGAAATGCGAAACGGAACATCTCAACACCGACCTGGAGATGTTTTTAAACACAAAACAAACATCTTGCTCGCGGCTGCCGGACGACCAGCAATAGAAACGGATGATTTTTTTAATAGCCTTCATGATGTGGAATGGGAAATGTCAAAACTGTAATCGTGTTACCACAGAGGGAAGGCAAAGATTAGACTTGCCTCTGAACTAGAACATAATTTCATTTCGGTAACGTAAAATCATTATAATAAAAGTGCCACTTTGCGCACTTTCCATTTGTTGGGCACTTGGGAGTGGTCTAGGATGGAAATCGCATTAAGGGTCCGGGAACTTAGTCAACTTTGGCCTAATTGAATGCGTCGTTAACACAGAATAGGTCATTCCAATCCAGCAATACTGGTGCTTTCAGGGTCTGTTCTCAAGTTCATTTTCTCTTCTATTTTTGTGATAGAAAAAAAACTGCCACTTTATCCACTTTGCATTAATCGTTTTGAATTTGCAAACAAATACAAAGAATTCTTTCTGTGCTTATCTAAATTTAAAATAAAATATAGCTTTAGAGAAGTAAAGTATTTCAAAACCAAGTTCCTCTCCAATGTTCTGTTTTACTTCTGTGTTTATATTTCTACACGATGACTCCCAATGAGGACCAGAGTGTTTCAATGAATAAAATTGTATAATGCACACATAAGAAATGTGGGATTGTCTTGGAAGATTAAAAAAAGACATAAAGCGGAAGAAGATGGCGATTAACGGAAGTTATAAAAGCTCAATCACATTGAAAGTACACCTTTCCAATAGCTAAATATTCAAATTCCAGGCATATACACATAGATGCATGCTTAACACATTCTCTCAGCAAATACGGCGTTCCCAGAGAAGGCAAGTAACATATCATGTCCACTAATCTACCCCTAGCCTATTAATAGTCATAATACTGTTTCAAGATTATCTCTCCCATAAATCTTATATGAAATTATTACCAATTTGAACCAATATAGTCAAAGGACACTTTATGTATTTAAAACATAGATCCTGTGTTATACTGTCTCAAGCCATCTTAATGCTATTCAAAACAAGAGGGAAGAGTGCGGCGTCGCATGATTACTCAATACGAAAATGCACATGTTTAATGGAAATGATAAGAACATAAACCAATAACTGTCAACGCTTTACACTTGTGTCATTCGTTATTTGGGATCTCGAAGCGTTCTGTTATCTGAAAGAGTCTGAACAAACAGGACATTTATATCACACAGGCATCAGCTGGCGTACAGGAACCGCAGCGTGTGCAAACTAATCTCTATCGCCACGGGGGACTGAGGTCGTTAAATCGCGGACTCGTGAGCGGGAGGTCTGGGGTTCGAATACCACCAGGACCGTCCTGAGGTTTTTCCAGGTTTTCCTCAGCCCTCATAAATGGCAAATGCCGGGGAGGTACCCTAAGCTTAGGCCTGGAACGTTTCCTTCCTTAAAAATAAATCTTTTCCCAATATATCATTTCATTTCATGTATCATTAGTGTCCATCGCCTGTGGTGCGTCTGTAGCAAAAAACGGGCGTTAAACACCATTCACTCATTCAAACTAATCTCTAAATAGGATTTACTTTCAGTGGAATTGATATAATTTATGATTAAAGATGAATGTATGATAAGTGTAATAATCCCGTGTCTATTTAAATTTAAGTATTTAATTACACAGAATTTAAAAGAGTGGCACTATTTATCCTGGATGGATGGATGGATGGATGGATGGATGGATGTGCGCACAGATAAAACGGTCGATGTTCAGTCTTAAAGTGCAGAGTTGCCTGCTCTCTTTCTTTACTTTATGCTCAAAGAATCCTGAGATATTGTATAGCAGAAACTTTACACTTTCACTACACTCTTCTTTGAAAAGGCAGGAAACAATGAATCTGCATCTTAATAAAGAGAAAACATACATGCAAATGCACCTGAAAGATTATGCATATAGAACCATATTTATCGAAATTCCTTCATATAAATTTGAAATTGTATATTGCTTATACTCATTGCAAATAGGTGCCTTTTATGACTTCAGAAACCACCTAAATTCTTGATTCCTGTTCGGGAAAATTAATAATTAATTGTATACAAGGTTTTGGTGAGGTCAATATTAACACATGCCTTTGAACATGGCAGTTGTCCAATTCTGATGAAAGACAACTTGGCATATTTGACAAAAGAATCTTGACATATATTTGTGTTTGGTTTTAGCAGCTTTAACTGCTAGATCTCGTCGCGAGTGGAATGCTAAAACTCATTGGTCCAAAAAGAAAATCACAGTAGGCAACAACACCTACTGCTGTAAGAATGCAGGGAACAAATTGGAATTGTTCACGCGCCAAGTTGTCTTGGTGGGATTTTCGGGAGTATTCCTTCACTCTGAACAGGTTTACGTAAGGTAACTTTAGCTGCCAACTAACCAATAGCTTCACAATCATAGGGCATTGGCAAATGGCACACATCGTTAAAGGATTAAAAACAACTCTAACACAAGTGTCATTAAGAATAATCTAACGTGTCTGATACACAGCGATTCTTGGCAAAATTGCACTGTCCTGTACTAAGCAGTCATTTGCTACTATAATCCTCTCAGGACTCACAGCCGATGCGTTATTATTCCCAACCAGCATCGCCTATCCTGCTCCCTTCCTCGTATTACTTCCTTTAATCTGCATCGCAAATTTAACCGACTGCTAGCAATTAATCACAGAGCAGAACTGTTGCAAAAAGTGTACTAAAGTGTATCATTGTCTAATTAGGACCATAAATAAAGGTGTACCCATTAAACATACTTAAGGGACGAGCTTACCTATGTCGCACGCCATTGCAGCCCCTTTTCAACTCCCATCTCCGTGCTCCATACCTAGAGGTACTGTTTTACTTCCCTAATATGGTTCACATCCAAATTAACTGAGTCGACCTATCTGGTCACCCATTGCATTGCATTGTGTTACATTTCTTTGAATGTTCTATGTTACACAGGGTGTTTGGAAAATTCTGTCACAAACTTCTAGGGCTTGTAGAAGTGATTGAGTAGATAACAAATGTCGTATTTGGTAGGCAACTAAGGATTACGCTTTACGTCATACGATGAACGATAACCTAATGTCATGTAACTTCTATCCTGTCTGTCTAGTACTGCTACTTCGAACTGTAAATCACTAGCCAGTACGTCCCCGATAAATGAGCGAATACACGTTTGCCAAGCATATCGACATGTGCAGGTAAGGCGATGTCCACATCACATGACTTCATCACAGTTAAATCAACGGCTGCAGGAAATAAGTACCATCACTGTCAAGGGCAACTGTGGTGCTCCAAAATGACGCCGCGCCTCCGATTTTGGAGAGGACATCATTCTTCAAGCTGAAGAGAATCGGTCGATGAGTACCCGAACCATAGTGCATGCAATTTGTGTGGCTTAGAGCATCGTGTGGAATGTTCTACATAATCGGCAACAAAGTAACGATCTTTAAGCCAGCAGAAGTGGCACATTTAAATATCTGATTTTAACTTGTTTTAACTGTAGCACAGAAATGGTTAATTTTCGGACATCGGTTTCCATTCAAAATGTTGTCTAACCATTCCCATTTATAAGCCCTATAAGTTTGTAATAGGAATTTAGAAACATCGTATATTATGATATGAGGATATCTTGAGGTATAATGCAGTCTGGAGATAGAAACCGCAACATAGGGGAAAATAAAATGAATTTAAGTAAAATGTACAAAGCAAATAGCTAAAATAACTACACAAACTGAGTAAAAACTCGTCTAAAACACTGTTACAAACAACAGTTTATACTGTACACAGCAGAAAAAACAGACTGGAAGTTACATATACAACAAAAGGCTGATTACTAAGTTTATTTCATGCAAGGTAAACTGGGAACGAACCCCAAGGAACGTGTGTTAAATAAATGCTAAGAATGGTCATTAATCTAATCTGCAGATATCCGAAAAGGATTTATATTTTATTTTTCATGACTGACCCAAAACCACTTGGAACTTTGAGAGTCATTTAAATAGTGATTCACGATCGTTACGCAGGTATTTATTTTTAGTATTAATACAGTTTTTGCTAATAAATAAAGTAAATACAAAATTAATTTTTGTCCTTTTTTGAAATTGACAGGGAAAAGCGATTAGAAAGAACGACTGAATAATTCATTCATGTATCAGCAGAGCAGAAGCAGAAATTTCTTCAGCATGTGTAGACCAAACTTTTGTTTATAAACTTGCACACCTAAAACAAAATACTTCCTTAAAATATGAAAGTTGGGTACGAATAAATACCCAGAATGAGCGTGAACATACACTAGTATATACCACTGCTTTTAGGTATGTATAAGCTCTAGCTAATATGGACAAATAACACGATACCATCACAAAATTTATTTCATATGTTTAAATGTATGAATCAAATTTCTACCATTTATACCTTGACTATCGCTTCTGCCATGAATATATGAACCTGACTAATGCAGTCGTTTTAACAAACAACTACAGAAAGAAACTCAGAATATATCGTATCTGGTTCAAAAGAAGCAAACAGAGATTCAGCTGTCAATGCACTAAGACTGCATTACAATGAAACAAAATGAGTACAGCGAAACAACATTTCACCATTTTCAGTTGAGCTTTATTACAGCTAAAGTTTCGGTGGCTTATTTCAAAATATTGAGTGAACCACACAAGTATCGACCGCTCGTGCGTCATTTTCTATTCTAGTTTATTCCTCAGCACGTCTCATATTGCTTTGGGAGCATTTATCTATTTTTGGTCAAGAACGTCATCTCTAGGAAGTTACTGCTTTGCGCTGTCCCCAATGTAATATATCTATTGCTTAGTGCCCGAAATAAAAATCAATGCTCTATCTTACGTCTGAGGTAGAAGGTGCCTCTTGCCTAAAAGAGCTTTTACTTGCAAAAACATCACCTTTCGCTACTTGCGTTTCAAGGAAAGCCTTCGGTTTTATATGACTGGTTGTTATATTACAGAGTTCAATTAAATATTTTAAAGCACTATTATATAACTATAGTGAAAGTAACATATACAGGATGTTCCATTTATCTTGCTCACCCAAAATAACCATTTTGATGCGTCAAATAAAACACTGTTTCAACAAAAGGTTTTGCGGGTATACTTTTTTGTATCACCATTAATGTAGATGCGGGATAGAACTTGAATTTTTTGAATAGCACTTGTACATTTTATTCAATAACACTTTTACACTCCCCAAATGCTATCATAAATGTATCGCACTGTACCGTTTTTGTCAAAAAAAAAAAAAATACAGATGTGCAAACTACAAGTAGTTCACAGTTATTGAAGAAAACAAACTGTTTAATGCCTTGGTTGTACAATTACTTACCGAATGCAGTACTGTAGTAGAGTTCCGCGATTTGTTTATGATTTCTGGTTCATGTAAACAAGAAAATGTACACACATGAGGAGAAAGTAGAAATGCGGCCGATCTACGGATAATGTAAGTGGCAGATAATGATTTATTCCATTACATTATTGAAGAAAAGCCATGCATTGATTTTTAAACAATTTTTCATTAGATGCATCAGAAAAAAAAATATTTTTTGGGTGTGCCAGATAAATAGGACATCCGGTATACATGGGAAAACTTGAAGCATTTAAGTATCAAACATTTGAAACAACAATACTCTCGTGGAAACACTCCAGCAGCGCTAATCAGCTGGTTTGTCATAGTATGAGAGGAACCTCCTCTAGTGCGGGTTTATTAGTAACAAGCTGTTGATGAATGCAGGTTGGTGAAGTTTTGTGTGAATTCGTGGAGTAATTGCTTTATTTTGGTTTGAGTTAACTGAATGTAAAGAAAATGAACACCTTACAAAGCTTACATTCTAAGCCTTTTTCTTTGCGACCATTGGAAGAGAAAATAGAATGAAAAGAACTGCTGGGGAGACCAATAACTAATATTAATTTGAGACATACTGTGGTTTCAAAACATAGGAAATATATAAAGCTTTCTGTAGAGACTTCGTCCTGCTTTAATGATAAGTTCTCGGTAAGTTTGTTGTATGAAACCAGGAAGAATTATCAAAGTGCGTTATTAGAATGTCTTTCTCTCCCTCTCTCTGTTGTGTATGCTTAGTCACGCACGTAGGAGTGTTAATGCTAGTGCTTTAACACTGTAGAAGCGTGCAATATACATTCAACAGTAGTAGTAGTAAAATTGTGAGCGAGCCGCCGTTTCTATTGAAACCTACCTCACAGTCGGCACTTTCAAATACGATTTGATAGCGTTTGCATAAAATACATGCACTACTGCATCAATACTTATCGGCAAGAGTCTTACGAGGAAACGCCGAATTATTTTAACACGTGCTCATCACAGCAAAATGGTTAGGCTAATCATATACATTTACATTCAACAAGGTCCACAGCAATAAAAATAGTGTAAATAAAAAAAATAGCTAATTTTTAGAATACATATCGGAAAATAAATTTTTATTTGGAATGTTGTGGATTTTAAAGCATGCCCCCCCTTTTTTTAATTTACGGACGCTCTTAAACATCACGGGTCATCAGCGTCCCATTCAATTCAGGGCGTTAAACGGTCGACAAATTTTGTTCAGAGGCCTCTTCTTTCAGGCTTGAGGTTACTTTTCGTGCCGTAAATGTACGACACGGGACCCACGGCTTTACTTCCCTTCTGAAGGAAGCCATACTTAGGAATTTTACGCCCGAAAAAATCCATTGATCCTGGCCGGGTTTGAACCCGCGACCTTGGGTTTAGGAGGCAAGTATGGTTACCACTACACCACCAGGACCGACAAAGCATCGCTGGAATTATCCTTATGTTAGGACATAGCCGAGTGCTAACAGCGTTTTTATTTTAAGCATGCTAACGCCGTAACAACATGTCGGTATAAATATTTCAACACCTCTGAAGCATTCCTTTCAAATTGGAATACATTCATATTTATGGACGCAATACTTCCTTGTGCTCAATAGGCAGAAAAGCGATTAGTTACGTCTTTGTCGCAAAGTATGTCGATACTTTGTTCTCGTCCTGCACACACTTTGTCCGCACACAATTCTTTTCGAAGACGATTTATTCTTCAATACTCAGACAATTAACATCGTCATTTCTTTATTGCATAGCTCTCAATTGTTTCAATAATTGCAGCCTTCTTTTTTTCTGCTTTCACCCAATGGAAATTCGGTTGTAGGTAAAAAAACTGAATATCGAATGTTTTCTTTTTCAAAGCAATAGAAAAGTTTTGAAAAAATAGATCATTAATACCCAATTCTCTTACAACATGTTTCTACACTCCAAAAGGGCGGTGGGAAGCAATGTTTGTTTATAGCTAAGTTATTCAACCCTAGAATCTATTATAAAAATGAGGAAGGTTCTAATGTGTTCTAGTGTGACAAAACTGAGTTTTAACTGTTGTTTTTACCGTTAAATATTCTTGAACCGTGTCCGCAGCGAACGCAAGTCGCGCAAAGTCAATGTAACCGGTTGCGTCAAGGGACAAATTCCCCTCGTATTTCTACTCGCACAACTTTGATCAATAACAGTACGTACATAATATTAGTTTTATTTAACTACGAGTGCTAATCTGTGTTACAGCAGTTCTTTGAAAGGGTGTCCATCTGCAGTCATACATTCCTTATTTATTTTAATAAATTTGCATTCATCCACAACAGTTCTGCTTCCACTACTTGTCCTGATGTTTTCTTTACGTTCCTCTACACCATGAGAGTTATTCCTGTAGACCTTTTATTTTTCCTCCGTTCTAATGGTAACATTTTAACACAATACATTATAGTAGCCATAGTGGGGGCAAAAATGCTCTATGGTGCAGAAATTTGGGGACTGAAATGATGGGTTAATATAAATACAATAAATAGATCGTTTTGTAGACAATCCTGGGTTTACCTAACTCGTCATCTAATGGAGTAGTATTAGCCGAATCGGGGAAGTTGGATAATAAAGGAAAAGTGATGGAAAGAATACTGAAATTTCGGTTTAGAATGAGATACTTAAACTATGATGAGATTGCAAAAGAAAACTTACTTACCCCTCCAAAAAAAAAAAAAAAATCGGAAAGAAAACTGGGGAAAGAAATTACAATCTATTTTAGAAAATATCAAAATGACGCTGTTTGGAGCTCATGCGAGTATAATATGAAGAATGTTGGAATATATAAGATTGAAGATATTGAAATGCAAGAAAATTTTAGTAGCTTTAAGCACAAAAGTTCTCTGCGCTGGTACATAGATATAAAACAAAACGGGTTAAGGAAAAATATGTACATTGCTGTATTAAATCAAGTAGGGATGGATATGCATAGATTATAACTTGTTCTGAAAGGATTAAAGAAGTACGAAAAATGAACCAGCCTGTCCATTCTGTGCAGAAATGGGAAGTGAACTGCATTATATACTAGAATGTATAGAATCAAACAAGTGGAGAGTAGAAATATGGTGTAAAAGTTGAGTTAATTTACCAAAATAAATTCCATTAAGAATAATGTTAAACAAAAGAGGAGATTTAAGTATTAAAAAATTAGGAAAAAACTCTGGACAAGTCAGAGATAAAGTGTAAGTAGGTACAGTAAAGCTATTTAGGGCTCTAAACTTACTATAATATTCGTTCTGTTCCATTTACTGTTTAACAGGGTTTGCAATTTTCATTGTTACTAACGTTAATTTAACTTAATTTTATTTTTCTCTGTAACCACATCGCCTATTGTACTAAAATTTAATTATTATTATTATTATTATTATTATTATTATTATTATTATTATTATTATTATTATTACTATTATTATTATTATCATCATCATCATTATCATCATCATCATTATTATTATTATTATTATTATTATTATTATTATTATTATTATTATTATTATGAACATTTTCATTCATATAATCCGCTTAAATTAATGACAAATTTTAAAATATCCAATGTAAAAGAATACAGGTTTTACGGCTAATGTTTCTAAATTTAAAAAAGTGTTAAAAATTTCACAGCTAACATCACTGAATTCAGGGAAGGGTCCCTACTACTAAATGTCCAACATGGAAAACAAGAGTCATTCTCTTGGTCCGCCCAGGCTTTCATCATAGATGCTGATAGCAGAATTTCTCCAGGGGACAAATATGTAACACTGAAATCTGTTCATACCTACATGACAATAACTTCCTTATGACTCCAAATGCAAGGAGCCCATTATGCCACACCAAAGCTTAACTAATGTTTTGGAACTTTAGAAACTCTTTTGTTACTTGAATATGTTCATGACGCGAAGTTAGCTCTCCTTCTAACCGTCCTGAACGTGTCTACAGCAAAGCTACACTCGGTTCATTGATTGCCTTATTTTCTTTATCATAAAATACAACTCGTTCGTTTTACGGAAGAACTTCCAATAAGGATCGAGAGAAAATTCCCCTCTCTGATTAATTTAATAAAATGCTTCCTGTTGACCCTTCGGCATGAACACTAAATTATATTTTGGTATTAATAATCTGTTCGTGGATGCAGAAAAGAAATTAATAAATATAAATTAAAAAGAAAGCAAAAATTATTACACTAGAATAGACACGTCTGCAAACAATTTACCTCATGTGAACCGTTGCGTTTATGCTAATAATACGTCGAACAAAATTCCTCCGCCAATATTAATTTTGTTTTTACTGATATTTCAAACTTCGCGATCATCTTTAAGATTGGCAAGCTATATTTCCGAATACATGGCATGCCATACAGGTCGGGGAGAAATGTTTAGTTACGGGTGGGTCACTGCAAAGCAAAAATGGAATAGGGTTGTGAAAACTTATGGGTTCCTTTCACCATAGAAATTTAAAAGGGTCCCTCATTCTCGACCCAAAACAATGTTACACAGAATGGAAATGGCAATGCCTTGGGTTCTCAAAAACAAATAAGTTCAAAAAGGATATCTCAACGTAAACGACGATGGTATTTTGGTTTTGGAATTCTTCTGAACTGTTTCTAAAGAGCATGACAATTAATATATTTAGTTTCTGCTTTATCATTTAAAAAAAAAACCTCAAAATCGCAATGTCCTTCGAACTAACATCTCCCTCCTAAACCCAAGATCGCAGGTTCAAACTCGGCCAGGATCGATGGATTTTTTTCGGGCGTAAAAAGCCTAAGTATGACTTCCTTCGGAAGGGAAGTAAAGCGTGGGTCCCATGTCGTAGATTTACGGCATGTAAAACAACCTCAGGCCTGAAACAGGAGCCTCTGAGCAGAATTTTCGGCTGTTTCATGCCCTGAATTGACTGGGACGCCGATGACCTGAGATGTTAAAGAGCGTTCATAAATAAACCAAATAAAAAAGGACCAACATATCAGCGATCCTGTCGTCATGGTTTATTTCTTAAAGGTTCTACAGATTGACTAGGAAAAGTATTCATTTCGGGAGAAATATTCTGGATAAAAATGTTTCTAAACTGAATACAGGAAATATTTTTACGTTTATTTTACGCTCCCCTTAATAGTTGTAAGTAATATCCTTAAGATTTACTGCAACCCCGTTTTGTAATCTCAAACACTGAACCCTGAACTGTGATATAACACCATCATTGTTAGTCCCTGAAGGAGGATAACCGAAAGGGTTTTACAGCTTTTCTACCATTAAAATTATTACATTCTTCTCTTAAATATATCATGCTGGTGAAGCAAATAAAAAATATCTTACCTACAAAGTTTAGAAAGTTTAGCACCAACGAAGAACTTACCTGAAAAAATAAAGAGACAAACATTTGTATTAGCCTTACAAATAGTTCATGAAACAGAAGAAAATAATGAATTACTAGAGTAACCTGTGCATGATATTTATGAACTTAGCTTGTGCATATCATTCAGAAAGAGTACACATGAGTGAAAATTTTAAACGAATCAACTCAATTGACCCCCCCCCCATAATCTATTAACTGAATCATGAATGACAGGACGAAACTTCAGCTACTGTTTTGGCACTACAACTTCCGTTTGTGAAGTTTAGAAATCTGAACTCTGGATGGAGTGGAATGCACACTTTTAGCTAGACATGCATTCCTTTATAATTGTATAAGGTTTGGAATATTTTTCATTTTCATTATCAGTATCATACATTAATATTTTTAGTTGAACAGAGTCAGAAAACTGGAGAGAGAATATATTTTCCTTAAGACACATAATAGCTTAAAGTCCATTGGTAAACATCCTATCAAGAAAAGGGAGGAGTAATTTTTTGCAGAAAGTTGTTCAGACGATAATTGAACCTGAAGTACTCTGTCAGATATTTCCTCTGGAAAAAATATAAAAATAAATAAATAAACTTATATACATGAGTCATTAAGCATACCTTTTGTCTTTGATTTAGATATTCTTCCTTTGTTCTAATTACACTAGGTTACAAATGAAAACATTTTTTTTTTCTGCGGTACGATTAAAAATAGGTGGCTTACTAATTTCGGTGTGCAGAATTCAAAATTACATTTCGCTTTTCCGTAGCACACCTCGTTTTGGCAATATACAATGTTCAATGAAAATATAATTGTAAAATTTGCAAAAATATTACACACTCACATACAGCTTTTAAAGAAAATAAAGAAAAATAATAATATGAAAACGTACCGGAATTTTATAATGTATGTAAGTTATCTTGTATACCTCTCTTTCTTTTCCCATGGAACTGCAGTGTACGTGATTTTCTCGAGTGTTCTCTGGTAGGTTCGTTGCGTCCAAGAATTCAGCAGTAATCGGCCATCGTGTTTCTTTTTAATTTTAATTCTTTTTTTAATTTACGTTCCAACGTCCCTGATTACGCGGTTTAACATCTTTCAAGTGCTGGTGAAACCTTTCACCTTGCTCTTCACTGACAGCTGCTAAATTCGACGGGAAGTACTCAAGATGTGACTTCAGGAAACGAAGCTTCAAACGCATATTACAGCCGAGCAGTCTGAAATTTTCCAGCATATTTCTGACATTTTCTTTGTATTAAGGGTCTTTCACATTGCCCAGAAATTTCTCAACAACCTCTCCGAATCCATTCCACGCATCCTTTTAATTTCACTCATATAGATGGTAAAATTAACATCTTTCATCAATGTCCTTATCTGTGGTCCATCAAATACTCCCTCTCCGATTTCAGCCTGTGACAATGATGGAAACTTTGTGCATAAGTACTGGAAGCAAGGGCAACTTTTGTCAAGTGCTTTCAGGAATTGTTTCATCATGCCAAGTCTTATGTGTAATGGATGGAGTAGAATTTTTTGACGATCAACAAGAGGCACATTACTAACATTTTTTGATCAGGTTCCAGTTGCTGCCTCTCAGACCAATGGTCAGTTTCCCAATGTTTGTCCCTCGCGCTGCTATCCCATTCGCAAAGAAAACAAGGGAATTTTGTGTATACTCCCCGTTGTTCTAGTAACAGACCAATGACCTTCAAGTCACCAAATATTTGCCACTTGTAGTCGCGGTACTTAATTTTCTGAAGAACGCGCTTCAGAGTTCCATAAGACTCTTAGGTTCGTAGAATGTGCAAGCGATATTGAAGCTAACTTGTTGTCATTATGAAGTTACACTGCCTTAAGACTTCGTTTGGAAGAATAAATAAAAAGACGCAATTACTTGGCTCATATGCTTTCCTGCCCAACTGTTGAATAAGATTACACACATTCACACAAAACACAAGTTGATGTTCTTCTGCGCCGTGCTTGTGAACCGTATTTCGCGATTCCTATACCACGAAAATGTAACGTCAGCTGATAACAAATTCTTCTCCTGTAGTCTTGAGTCTAGTAGTTCACTTTTTTGTTTAGTGAGGCCTAAATCCCTCATTAAATCATTTAACTCAAATTTATTAAACTGTGCGCTGAATTGTCAAATTCTTCTGGATCAGAATCCAACTCACTGTCGGAAGTTACGGAGCTGTTTTCAGATTCACTAAAATCGAGGTCTGCTAGTGGTGTGGGTATGGGTAGTTCGGTTCCACGAGGAATAAGCCGTGTAGCTGAGTTCAGATTTCCATATTTAATTCCTGCCTTATTTTTTTGTTGTAGCCAGCAACTCTGCACACGCAAAAGTAACAATCGCCATGATGATTCTGCTGCTCTCTCCATATCATTGTATTGGCAAACGGCATTGCCTTCCGTTTTCCTTGATGCCAATAACGTAATCCCTCAATACAACTGTTACATGCAATATGAGGGGTGAACGATTTATCCTGATCATCAACTTTCTCTTTGAAATATGAGTAATAGAGTTTCTTTGTTTGTGAGTCTATTTTACGTACCTTCCCGTTAAACACACAACATCCACAAATGTAACAAAACCTCCGAGGACTTTGTAGACACTGTTTCCTGCACAATCCTGATGTAGAAGTCATACTCAAACTTTAATTTTAGCACTACACACATAGAAGACGAACACAAATTTTCAGCGCAACTGCAGTTGAAATCTATGATAGCTGTAAATATAAACATAAATTAGACACAAGAAGTCAGACCTGACCCATAGAACAAAACTGATAAGTGCTGGGAATATAAACATAAACACCTTGTTGATAAGGGAGAACGGAAGTGAGCCGATTAGGAAGAAAATCAAGAACAGATTTAGAATAACATAATGGAAGTAGAAGTAAGCTGTATGGCCTGAATAAATTTAGCAGCATAGACATATATCCACAAATTATAAAAATTAGATGTGATAGCCGAAAACACATTTCGTTTATTAAATCAGGGCACTGATTTCCATTAAAGCCACATGTTTTCCTTTATACCGCAGAATCAACATTGACCAGTGTTATTTAGCTAATATTTAAGTTACTTTTATAATACCAGCATTTTATAATAACCATTTTCTCAGCCTCAATTGGCACCCATAGCATACAGATTCCCGCTATATTTGTGATACGCTCGCTTCGTATTTTCTCGCAAAGATGTGGGTATGACTTGAAGCGCTCAAGGTGATATTTACTGATGTGCAGCCCACTTCAAGCACGTTCTGACCATCAAGTTTAAAGTATGGTGACAACATGTGTCTGAATTTCCCTCATCACGATCTGACAGGCTGTTTCTGGCGAAGTTGCGGCAACAGTCACTGTAGCCAGTGCCAAAACATTCATGGTCCTCCTTGGTGCTAACGCAAGACTGTCTCATAAGCATAGTATACGACGATTCCACAGAAGTGTAAGTCCGTAGGAAAATAAGTAAGTTGGAAAGGTAACAGTATTAATCCGGCTTGCAGTTGAGAGAGAAGTCATGTGGAAGACACTGAGAAACTGAGAAACTGTTAATTGTACAAGAAATTCAGAAATTCAAATAAGAGCTTTGGCCACAACTTTTTATATTTCTCAACCAATACACCGTGACTAAGCTTTATGAACAGTATTCGCATCAATAGGGAAGGGTATTATTGGGTTCAAATAATGATTAATCTCCAGAATACGCTCATAAATGTGAATGGTTAGCATATTTTGAATTAAGTATTTCAGAGCAAAGGAAAGTTCGCTAAGGCATAAGATTATTTGATATCCAAGCCCAGCAGCATAGTAAATGTAAATTACAGGTATATATTTAAAGGTGGTATTGTCTCACAGAAAACAGAAAAACGTGTTAAACCCTATTTTTAAATTAAATTGCAAATATTTGGCGTTCTTTACTAAACATGCTTTTAACTATTATTTCTGTCACATAACAAAACCTTGGATAAAACACGTGTTATAAATAAACCATGTGTACAAATATGAGCTGCTTAGGTGTTTATTTGGTTTGAACGAATTTTCGTTGAAATGTTGGTCATTCAATTATTTCATGACGTACACGGCAGCGGGGATTTCATTAGCCAGTAAACCATTGTTTTATGTTACACGAGTCGAGGCGGCCGGTCCGAATTTACAGAACTATTACAATGGCTTGAGCTTGTGCCACTCAGTGTCGTTTGAAAATTGAAAGAACAACATGTGTCTTATCCTAGAGTAGTTTGTTAAGAGTACTAAATGCCAAATATAAAGCATATTCTATTCCACGAGTATTAATTTACAATTTGTATTTCCGTACCGAGTCTATTCATGCTGTGAGAAAATAGTTTGAAGAGAAATTCCCAGGTGATCGAGTTCTCCAAGTCCTGATGCGATTCATAAACTAGTAATACCCACACACTGACATCTTAATTTCCCAAAGAGAATTAAGAAGAGCAGTGAGTAATTTGTAAGCAGATGCCAGAAATGTGTAAAAATAAAGGCAGAGAATTCCAGCATCTCCTTGCATAACATGGATGAGCACATGACTATTAAGTTAGAATTTATTAAACTGTATTCTAGTGTTTCGGCCATCGACTCTTATAATGCCCCACCAGCCAATAGTTTATCGACCGATGCTGTTACCTGCCGCATCGGTCATCTGATAATTGGATCACCCACCTAGTATATAAGTATCAAGTAGGAATAGAATCTCGGTCCTTTGCATTTACTGAGGGCTAATACTGGAACCCGAGAACGTAAACGATCGTTGTAAATTAAATGCCCAACAAAAGCCACATAAGTATATTAAATGTGACTGTAATCAGATTTTACTAATATCTAAAATGACATTAAGAAAAATTGGTAGGCATGACCTCTAAGGATTGCTTAAGACAGATTCTGCTATTTATAGAAAGACTTACTTGAGGGTCTGTTCTATCGAGGTGGAGTTTTCGATCGCTATGCTTTCGTCACAATTACCGCAGTGTGGAATGGTGCATGTTTGCGTGTTACAAACTCTTCCTTATGGGTTGATGATATTGGAAAGTTAATGCAAGACAATGGCCGTAGGCTCTAGGTTGTTCGCTATGTTTTATTTCTTCTCCCATTAACCTGCGGGGGTGAGAAACTCCGCAAGCGTTAAATTTTTCCTCGTTGATGCTGCACGTACCGTCCAAGTTCAAGTTAGAACGAATTTGAGATAATGTTTAACAAAATATTACAGAAAAGTAATTATTTGTTCTACTTAGGAAATTAAAGGGGTAAACTACATTTGTTTTATGTTATAATATTTTGAACTACTTAAGTAAGGGTTTTAAAACATTGCTGCCAACCATTTTCATATCCAATATTGTGCTCACTTCGTCAGCTGTTAGTTCAACTTGGATTCATTGATCTGCATCCATTGTAAAGTTTCAATGAAAATGCGCGGTCATCTCACATTGAGCCATGCGTTCCCCTCCCCCTTGCCCAGTTATGTGCTACATGGGTTACAAGAAATAACAAATAAAAATTATATTTAATTCTGAACCAAAACATTCTAAGATCACCAACAGCCGTAAGCTACAGTAGTAAAACAAAAACGTTACTTTTTCATAACGCAATGTTTATTTAAAATTTTAGCGTTACGTTCTATGTTCAAAGCGCTTTGCGCATTGTTCAAGCCTGTCTAGAGCACTTATACATACGGATGTATAATGTATAATTTTCACTCAAGTACGCGAATGTCCTTTCTTTTACTGCCTACAGTCTACAATGGTGTAACAGAAAAAATAAATAAATACATTTCAATAAAATAAACCAATGTGTACTTTAGAACCGGTTCATATACCTAATCGTGTTTACTGATATACGCTCTTATTTTGTTTGAGGTAAAATGAAGGAAACGTAGTTGGTCTTGGTGTTCGCTTTATGAAAACGGTTATTCTGAAGTCACTGGCTCGTCTATCCATCCATCACATCATTTTTGTGACTGTAAACTCGACGTGGGACGGCAACAAAATACGCAGCCCATCTGATACACATCCCGGGTGAGAGTTCAACTGGATCTCATAATACGTTGTTTACCAGACCTACACTCATCGTGAATAGGTTCTAGTCACAAACACGAGGCTCGCACAAAAACCTCATGAAAGCCAACCCGCTCTTCCCCTCTACCTTTGTGTCCTGGTTTTTCTTTTAACACAGCGTTACTAAAACCGGGAGTTACCGCAACCCGAGTTCACGCAAGAAGAAAACATAGTTTTTTTAAGTTCATCACGATAACGCTCAGCAGTATCCTGATAGCAGTTACACATTTGAGAGTAAAAAACCAGGAACGGATTGAAAATGTCTGTAATTAATAACTGCAAAAGTTCTAAGTTTTATAAATTCGTATCTCACGGTCTACCAGTGTTAGTTTATCATTTTATGCACAGCCCGCGGTACAAATTATAAAATAAATGTACGATAAATGATTACCTTGAGATACTCCAATCTTTAATATATTTCAGGTTTACAATCTAGAATTGTTTATTTAGTAGCATTTTGCATTAGGTGACCAAACCGTTTGTTCAGTTTTTCTCATAGCAAATTTTACGTCTACTATAATTCATCATGGCCGATTAAACTTCTGACGTGAAACAACAAATGTATATGTTGTGTAGTTATTATATATATATATATATATATATATATATATATATATAATTTCACCACTGTATCACTGTCCATCGCCTGTGGTGCCTCTGTAGCGAAATCAGGCGTTAAGCACTATTTATTCATTCATTCACTTCATGCTGTGATATAACGGGCTTAACAAGACAAATTTGTGCTCTGAATTCTGATTGTACGTTTTTCAAACGGTTTTTGTACTTTTTATTTATTTTATTTTATTATTTGATATGTTAAGTGCACAGAATGCTTTTTCACACAAACAAGTTGCTAGAAAGGTATCAATAGGTAGCTTTCTTTGATAATCTGGGAATATTTGGGGCTGCCTACCTTGCCAAAAGATGATTAATTGATTCCTGTTGCCTGGGAGTTTTAAGTTGTAAACATGCTCGTGTTACGTCCTTAGACTCAACCAGTTTATTGCTCTAAACATAAATAACTACACAACATATACATTTGTTGTTCCACGTCAGAAGTTTAATCGGCCATGACGAATTATAGAAGACGTAAAATTTACTATGAGAAAAATTGAACTAACGGTTTGGTCACCTAATGCAAAGTGTTACTAATAAAAAATTCTAGATTGTATACCTGAAATATATTAAAGATTTGAGTATCTCAAGGTAATCATTTATCGTACATATATATCATGACATTCTTTCAAAATAGGTTAAAATTATATATACACTTTGTTACTGTTTGGGCGTACACTGTAAAGTTATTATAAATTAAGTACAATATCAATAATGCGATACTCCGTATAATTCGAGCCATCAATATACCTAGTTCAAGACAGGCTGGCGGAAGTTAAGGATCTGGAAGTCACTCATACAGCTTTAATATGAATGGTCTCTGAAAAGTTGTAGTACAGGGCTATAAAGAGGAACACGAAAGTAAAGTTGAGGCAGCGTGAGAGTTTTGCAGTGCTGTGGTGTGCACAGCCAACAGGAAGTTGTTTAAATTAAACATTTGCGAGACACTGCAGCTAGAAACACATCCATATTCAGAAACAATGCACAGTAATTGACAGTTGTTTTAAGTAATTTTAGTGGTAAATAAGTAGAAAAAGTATGCTGAATCACTTTCCAGTTCGTTATCCTCTGAGTTCTTGTTAATACGACGTAAGCTTTGTACGATTCAGCTTAAACTATAGGAAATTTATAGTATTTATAGTTTACTTATGTGCCAAACATTTTTTATATTTGAGCTATTTTTGTGGCATTATTGTGTTAATTATGAATTATTATTTCTTTAGTTCTACGACACTTCACCAATAACATCGAAGCATTTTATAATCGATGTCTTTCTAACTTTAGATATCGATTGCGCTTTGTTCATAGTTCATATTATTGCTCATAGTGGTGCTGGAAAGCTCAGATAAATTGTCATCTTTTCAAATTTTGGAATGGGTTCAAATTGACTGTTATGAGTGTAACAAATAGGCCGAGAGGGACAGAGGTTCTTATGCTTCACACTTTTCTTTCTACCAGTATTGTCAACATGCTAACTCTTATATTGTGAACGTTAGTACGGTAATCTCAATACATTTAACTTGAGCAGATTTCAGTTTAAGGAATGGTATTCATATGCCATAAATACTGGTATATATATATATATATATATATATATATATATATATATATATATATATATAACGATTCTGAGCAGAGCATTTTAATTTTTATTACTTTAATAAAAAACGAATTGTAATACTAAAAGATTAATTAATCTGCCAATCAACGCAGCTTGAACACATTAAACACGTTTTCATATTTTTTATTAAGGCATTACGTGTTCTGTTAACCACATCAACTTTAGCTACGAATGTTTACGAACTTCATACATTTTCATCATGACTTTTATTATTGTTACATATTGACACATCTTTAAGC
The DNA here is from genome assembly GCA_030762175.1 of Metallyticus violacea. NCBI lineage: Eukaryota > Metazoa > Arthropoda > Insecta > Mantodea > Metallyticidae > Metallyticus > Metallyticus violacea. The sequence continues at coordinate 79,752,999 of CM060846.1, read as the reverse complement.
TTGGAGCCATAATATTTCATTCACCTTTCACTTGAGGAAAAGCCTAGACAAAAATCTATCAAGCAACTAAGCCCAAGCTTGTTTTAAACCTGTGCCACTATTATGGTATCTACATTTAATGCTTCATTTTACGCCACATCTTTATTTACTTGAAGAGATGATTAGCAAAGTTTCATATTTATTAAGCTGCGTTACGAATAGGTTTTGCTACAAAGGAGCATTTCGTACCGCGGCTGTTGCAGGGCTTATTGTGCCTATATCCCCCAAAGGGGCAGCTGTGGGAGGAAGGGATGAGGAAGGGAGGGATACATCGTACTGCCAGGATCCCGAGGAAGTGATGCAGAATTCCTAACGTTTCTAGAAATGGTAAGTCCCAGGGGCCGGCGGTTCTGCGAGAGCCATCCCGGTACTATTAAAGTTTCCCGAGGTCCCTTGAGAAAACCCATCAGATGTTACGATAGGAAGTTTTTCTGAGTACAAGCCACCGTCGCACCAGTAGGCACCCATCCCGCCTTACCCGACGCTTTCGACTCTGTAATTGAAGCTAGGGAATAAAATGCAAGGAAATGAAAGAAAGGAAAATTCGTGGAATGTAAATATCAATCTCAGGATTTGCCTAAGTGATATAGATTGTTGATTTGGTTTATTTACGAACACTCTTTAACATCTCAGGTCATCAGCGTCCTATTCATTCAGGACGTGAAACGTGGGATAAATTTTGATCAGAGGCTTCTTCTTTCAGGTTTGAGGTTCTTTTACATGCCGTAAATCTACGACATGGGACCAACGACTTTACTTCTCTTCCGAAGGAAGCCATACTTAGGATTTTTACGCCCGAAAAAATGCATCGATCCTGACCGGGACCCGCAATCTTGTGTTTAGGAGGCAAGTATGATTACAACTACACTACCAGGACCGACAAATGACTTGGGGAAACCATGAACAACCTAACCTCAGAATGAGCAGCCCCAAGGAATTTGAACCCGGGACTCCCAAATGCGCATTTCAAGCGTTATGTTTTGAGCCACAACAATCGGTTGTTTATTTATTTATTTTTTGAGAAACGTTTAACGCCCGTTTTGCTACTAAGGCACCACAGGCTGTGTTGTTTATTAAGTTCATCTACAGTAAGATTGCTGGCTATTATATAGTTCTATGATATTATGTTTCAAAATAAATGTTTTGACCATTACGTATATTTGCTTTTAATTCAAACATTTGGTTTTAATATACCCACTAGTCTTCAAATTTTCCTATATTCATAAGTTTTGCAATGACTATTTTACTTATGTGACGCTATCATAAAATAGACCAATGAAATTAAACATTTTTAATTTTCACCAATCACAGTCCAATATCGAAATGAAAGTATCCTAAAGTTTTATCAAATCCCTTTTACTATGCGTAGTGCACTTGTCTTGTGGTCAGTGTAGCCAACTCTATACCCCCATTATATAATTCCTGAGCTTGCATTGCTAACCACTATTCTATGCTTTCAGTAATTGTACATTTACCTAACTAAACGTGTATTCATTCAAGTAATTGTTTTTGAATATTCAGTCAAATAGTCTGAAATTATTTTGTAAATTGTGTAACAATATCTGCCTAAGCAACCACTTTAATAAACATCTGTTCAGAATGATAAAATGTTACCTATGTTTCGTTTTTCTCAATTGGTATTAGTCGACCGAACGGTAGCGATTGTAATAACCGGTTTTCATCTATTTCAGTCTTACGGTTTCCGAATAATTAGCTATTCATAAGTAAGTATAACATTTTATACAATTGTTAATATTTTGTATGCAAATTTGAAATAAATGTTACTTTTATTCTTATTCTAGTCATGAAATAGTCCTAAACCCGTATTTGGCTTTTCTGTATTGGTATTACTGACAATGGTCATTAGTTTGTTACAAGATGGCCTGAAACGGTTAAGTATTCATAATACAAATACATGTACAATTATTACAATATTCTAAGTCAAGTTTAGGGGAATTATATTTAAAGTGTTTTGTTCGTGAAATAGTCCTGTTAGCGGTTAACATAACCGATCTGCACTTATGGTGGAAGGTATAGAAATTCTTCTGAAGTGCAAAGGTAATTGAAACAAGCACAGCACGTCATTGCGGCTCCTCGGAGACTAGCAGTAGTAATAAGAACCAACGTTAAACTCATGCACAATGCATGCTTATCTCAGCAAGAAGGAAGCTTGCCTTGGGCACCTTCAATACATAATATCATGTTCAACCAGAGCGAACAGATTGTGTGGCTAAATTTTCAACATCTTCTGCATCAGCTCTTCTTTCCACAACCCTCCATATGGGAAATGGAACTTTTGATGAAGAGGATGTTTTACATATACATTTTGTTCAATTATCTTGTTCTAGACTATCAGACAATACTGAACGAGTCACATTAATTAACTGCTGTTAGCTTTTGAAGTTCAGCGGGTAATCCAGAGATGTGAAAATGACCAAGAAAGTTTGATCCGTTGACATCTCTGTAATTCCTTGGAATTAGGATTAAAATAAAATCTAGCCCACTTTGAATTGAACCTAAACGAGATAAGTAAAAAGAAGTACTAGGCCAAATCTTGGCAGCACATTCATCTGTCCTCATTTATACTTAGCCATTAATTAACCTCTAAAAGATTTATTTAGTTTTCATCCTATACGTTAAAGTGCCTTTGGCAATGATAATAACGCAGGAGTTACCATACGGAATAAAAATGGGAGTTTATGTGAGACAGTGGACAGTTTCCATGGGAACGTCTTTCTACTTGTTGCTTCTACACTTCCTGAGGAAGTGGGTTACAGATCGCCTTTAATAGCAACAGGAAATTAACGGTAGCTAACACACTCCACAACATTCCACATAAGAGACGTTCAATGTAAAACTAGTTCAGTTGTTTGTTTTAACTTACACTTCCAGAAAAAACTCTAATCACCTCTATTAATAATCTAACTACGGTCTAGAACCTGTAAACATTAAATTAAAATAGATTCAGCTTTATAAAAACCTCTCATAAACAATGCTGTTACATACATTAAACTTTTAAAATACTCTTTTGCTATTAGTTGGCAAACACATCAAGAAAAGATATTCTTTTTTTCATACCTGGTAGACTTCACAACAATGTGCATAATGATCGGCTCGATAGGCTAATGACGCATGTCACTGTCGTTCTCAGTGGGGGCGCCAGCAGTTGCCGGCGAAGAAGAACTTGTAAAACAGCAACCTACTCCATTATAGAGTATTAAATGTGCGAGTGTATGTTTATTCAAATACGGAAATTGCTGAATATTTCTATGCGTTTTTAAAACTGCATTTTTGGCGACATGTAAATCATGGAAATTCCCTTTGAATAATTAAGCCTATTTTTCATTTCCTGTTCCTCAAATGTGAATGTATACAATGAATTAATTTCTCTCTATCTTTCCGAATTTTATAGTTAATGCTGCGGATGCCGTCTATTTCCGTTCAAGTGCATCTGACATCACTATACGAAGTTTTAGCGTGCACTGCACGCCGTTTTCTTCTATTTCACTTTTTTGATTGTAAGCCGTTGAAATGGCTTACAGGGTTTTCATTTCAACACGAACTCGCATATCTTCAAGTGTCTCTTCTTTTAAAGACTTGTCTTTTTTAACGAATCTCCGACAAACGGCTTTGATGGTAGTATAGACTTTGGAAAACTTTTACCAAAATTGCGCACACACTTATCACAAAACCTTTTCTTTAAAAGGTAGGTCTCAACAATAAATACTCTTTTTTCATGGTTTATTTAATCATAATTATGACATACAATTTCCATTGACTTCATTCGATAATAATGGATTTCAAACTATCCTAAGATCACATCAGTACCATGCTATTGTAAGCAGTGCTACCCAATATCTGCTGACATTCTCAAGAGGGTGCGTCAGGGTGTATATTTACACTAACGTGCTTCACCCGTTCCTGTGAAATATGCATAAGCTCTTAGCAGGTCCGCACTGTATATACCTTTATTTTATCTTTTGCACGTATCGTTATGCAACTTAGTAGACAATACCACATACCAAAGCGAATGTTCATGAGATTTTCTACCAGAACTACTTCGCAATCTTTCGGTAGTTCTTGCATAACTCAAATTTTCTCTCTTTCGGTTGAGCTACATGTCAAAATAGAAAGTCTAATTTTTGTGTGATAAGAAGCAGAGGTTTGAAGATCACTTTATACATTAGTGTGTTGTGGACAAAGAGAGATGGCTCAGCTTCAGTACTTTATTCCACAGAGAATTTTAGTGTACAACTAAAAGGCTCGTAAAAGTACCTCAAGGCTAAAGGAAGATGCACCTGAGCAAAATTTATCGGCCATTTCACGCCCTGGATTGAATGGGAGGCTAATGAACTAAGATGTTAAAAAGCTCGTAAATATAACAAATAAATAAATAAATGCTCAAAAATTCCGTAAATATACCAAATAAATTAATAAATCCTTAAAATTCTAACTGATTTTGAATAACGTGTACCATTAGTCAAAACATTGCTATAACCATCTTGTTGAGAATATTTTTCATTTAGCGTAAAGACCTGCATGACTTCATTTGTGTGTTACATTCCTTTGATGTTCAGGAATTAGGCATTATTATTTTATTTTCTTATATAAAAGAATAGAGTAAAAGTAGATGGTTAGTTAAATTAACACTGCAACAATGTTAAAAAAACTACTTATATAGCATGCTCATAAAAAGTGATAAAATGCCTTATGGAGATGTCTATATAAATTAAGATTTTATTTTGTAAAAATTAAAACAGCACCCAGAAAAATAATGAAAACTCTACCGTGAGCAAAATGCTTATGCGCAACTACTCGCGGATTAAGCAATTCATTTTGCTTTGAGGTCACTGTACGATCAAAACAACAAATTGTTTAATTGCCTCTTTCAAAAGTATGGCGAAAATAAATTTGTACACCATTCTATTTAAAACCAAAATAAGGGATAGTTGAACGACTTAAGTAATTTAGAAAATAATGGTTTAGTGGGATAGAAAAAATCATAAAGATTATAGGAATGGTGTTGGTATAAAATTTTAACATATAAAAATACACAAATTGTTCAGTAAATTAGCAGAGAAGAGGCCATTACCAATGAAAAACAAATGTATATGTACATACTGGATGATCAAATTTATTCGGACTTGACTGTGAGTGTGTTTGAATGGATTATGTAATTTCTAATAGCGCACTTTGCCTTGAAGCCACCTTGTATCCATAATCAAGGTGGCTTGTATGGATACTGAATGGTTAAAGAACTAACACGACCGAAGTGCACTCCCGCCCTCCGCAGAGAATTCTCAGAACTAGACCAACTGGATCAATTGATTATACTGATAGAAACTCGCCACGTAATAGCGACCTTATTCATTTTAAATGACTCGCGGTAAAGTACAAATAAATTTGATTGCCTATTATACATACATAATGCGAAGAAAGAAGACAGGGGATTGCATTGTTAAGAACAAGTATCTGGAGGTTAAGACGACAAATGAAATGGCTTTTTTGCAAGGAGAATATGCATTGTGTGGGGAGAAAGATGATTTGAACACATGCTGTTTGAATGTAGGAAACTGAGAAATGAACAAGCTAAAGTGTTAAGTGAGTATTGCTTATAAATTATAACAGACAGGAGAACTGCTTTAAACCAAATATTTAATAAAAAAATTTGTGAATATGGAAAAGTATACATTAAAATTTGAAAATGAATGAAAACGGAAAGAAAAACGAGGGAATAAGAAATAACATAATGAATAATAGGTATTTGTTAGAAAGTTCAATGTATTTTCTAGGTAGATCAAAGAAATTATTGACAGTAAAATAAAATGAATGTATACATTCATTTCAGAGGGAAAAATGTGTGTGGTTTAAGTATTATAAGCTAATAGTAGGTATGAATGGGAACAAATCAGAGTGAGAGAGAAGAAATGGAGGATAGGATTTAATAACAAATTATGTAGAGGAAGAACCCTCTGGTGATTTGTTTGAATAAGTTGTGGTCAATACTGGATATTCCAGTGAGATTACTGATAAGCCGGAGCAGGAGATTTAGATTGAGACAGTTACAGCATTTTTTTAATTTTTTTCTTGGTAGTGTAACAAGCAATCAATTATCAGTAAATTGTATTTATTATGTAATACATTAATTAAAGTTTTGGTGGCCACACCACAAAATGATCTAGGCCAAAACTGGGTTATTTCACTTTGTATATTTCTTATCATTTAAAAGGAATATTTAATTTTATTGCATTTAAAACTATCAGTTCAAAATCCCAAATATGGTTAAATGAAGTTAAATACGATAAAGGAATCCGTAATTTGCTACAGATGTGCATTAAGTGGTGTGTTTTCACACTCAATAATAATTCCCGAAACAAATAAAAATTTCTCCGGAACGAAACATTAAACAAGTGCGCCCGTTATCCGTCCATATTCATTCGTCTTTTGGGGAAAAAAGAAATTGAGAACCATCCTACTCAAGTGAACTGCACTAACGACAAATGATTCCGCTGATAAACACGCATACTGTTATTCAGGACTCCAGTATACACCGCAATAATCAACATATTCACCCTGCCGTATTGAGCATGCATCTGTTCATACTATGAACAAACAAAAAGTTACATCATACCCTTAGGCGAAGCAAGTTTCCGCTATAGCTCTGCTTTTCTTCGCCCTTGTGATGGAAACACGCGAGCTGGTTCCTAAAGAAACTATGATATCCAGGAAAGTTTTCCGCAGAACGTGTTTCTCAAGGCAGTTGATGTCATAGCAGCCTACAGGTCTCCAATATACTCTTCCTGCTCGGGCTGGTCTATCACCTTTGGGAAGCACTGCGGTAAATTCCAAGCGTCATGGTACCAGCTTGACTGTTTAGTGTGACGTGTCACTATCGTTTCATCTAAAGAGAAAACGACTCTTTTTTCCATAATACGGCTGAATACGACTTTGTGGTACTTTGCTGTTTGCTCTTAGCACCTTTTGCCCGCTACTGTGATATTAATACTTTTATGTTTCAGATATAAGAATTGCAGAAAATGCCTAAATTAATGCGTCACTTGCCCTTTGCTCTCAGTATTTTCCACTGTCAAAATCTTAAGGCCCATCACGGGACGCAACATGGAATGCTTTTCATGAAAGCACCAAACCAGCTGTGAAAATGCTGCATGGTTCCTTAGTTTATTCTTACACAAAAAAGACTGCTTCTAAAGACATTTCGGGAGTCATCCTGAAGCTTTAACCACATTATTCACTAAATGAGAGTGAGAGAGAGAGAGAGAGGGGGGGGCGATGCCGCTGCGCTTCGATTTGCAGTAATAAAATCCTCAACTTACCCATCAAGTGCTACAAAAAATATGACTATAAATTTCCTGTAAAATTCTTACTGTTAACGACAAGCAACCTTTCAATTCCGCTAGGCAATCGCAGTTTGCCTGCACTAATGGAAAACGTTGACCTTCAGTGGCTGGCGATTCCTGGTGATTGGAGTTAAATTTAACTGACGCGGCAATTGAGTGCGCTGTAGTGTTTAGCTCGCCAACTGTATGCGGTTACATTTCTGAAGAACGTGCGTGTTAGAATTCTACTGTGTGTCTGTGTTGTGGGTATACCGAGAATAAGATATATTTAGGATTATGTGCCAAAAAAAAAAAAAAAAATCGTACAAGCACTGCAAGAGAGAATTTCGTGCTAAAAGCTTTTCAAAAGGATTCAGGCATGTCTCACAGAGGAGGCTAGGCTCTTTGAGCATCTACTAAGATAAGTGCAATGTGAACTACTATTTATTTCTATTAATAAATAACGGAAGAAGAAAAAAATGCACGCTCTAAGTTTCGACCGCGCGAAATGATTTCACTCGGTAAGTGGCGACACCGTTACGCAGTTACTTCCCTTCGATAAAATCAATTTCCGACTGCGTAACAAAATGAGGGTACTGTAGATACTCGAGTCTCTAGGTCAAGAATATGAAAGAACTTTTCCAAGAATTTATGCCCGATTATCGATTAAAATGTAAAAGAGAAGAAGAAGAAGAGTTCGTTATAATAACCGACTTTATAATGTATAATCTTGTGTTCTGCTAGCTAAACTTGAATCAATAGTATAAGTACATTGTTTCAAAACCCAACAACTTCGGCATGAGATCTTGACATATTTTAAAAATGGATAAAAATATTTCTCTTCGTGATTGCAACATTTACTTTCCCTTTCCGTTATAAGTATCAGCTATCCATGGTGGCAGTCCTGGTATGCAGTTGGTCTGGTTTTGATATTTTGGTCAGTCCAACATCAATGCTTTTGCTGGCACAGTTGTAAATAAAGGTGCCAAAGAATTCCATTCTCATTTGCACCATCACTAATTCCCTTTCCGAAGACTTTTAGCAGCAAGTATGCATGACATATGAATACAGCACCACATTATTTTAATATTTAAAATGTAATGAAACAATACTAACCCATGTATATTAAAACCCCATTTTCCATACATCAGTTACTAGCCCCCTGAAATGCTTCAGGGATAAATTCCAATTTTATGTGAACAACAGATGGTACATAATAATTCAATATTAGTATAACCCGTTTTTACACGCATTAGTTGAGGTCTAACACAGTAACATACCCTGCCAAAACAGTATCCATTCATACAAAACTTGGCAAATACACGGGTTATACCCCAACAACATTGAAATAACCTGCCAACTTCTTACACCCCTGTAAGAATAATTTAAGTTTTGAGATTCTGTTACTAAAGCTACTTAAAACATCAGACGTCAAAGTTTTAGCCTGACTCTACTTTCTAACTTTATTCTCCCCATCAAGAAGAAAGCTTAAGAGAACTGCTCATGGAGTAGGTATATGTGGAACGTTCTTAAAATCCCGTAAGTTAAAGAACAACGCCATGTAGGACATGGACATGCAAGGAATAAAGTCATGCGCATACTTGATTGAGAAAGAAAGGAAAAGAGCGGTGGCTATTCCGTTACAAATTTGTCGGTAACTTTTAAGCTCTCAATCCTGTGATACGGTTCATATTTCAATTCTCAATCAGTTTGCAATTAATATAACAAATGCTTATGTAATGTACACAGAACTTTACTTAAATAAGATATATCTTAGGCTTTCACGGTCGGTGTTGTATTTGAAACAGTTAAAATATTCCTAGCTGTGGTGCATGGTTTTAATACGCACCCATTGTTTTCACCAACCTCTGGGTTAACATCACCAGAGGATTATGAACAACACATGATGCCAATTGCAGATTTTTTTTTTTTTTTTTTTGAATGTTTAACGCCCGTTTTTACCACTGAGGCACCACAGGCGGTGGACATTGATGACACATGAAATAAAATTATATATTTTTTTTTTAAAGAAGGAAATGTTCCAAGCCTAAGTTTAGGGTACCTCCCCGGCATTTGCTATTTATGAGTACTAAGGAAAACCTGGAAAAAACCTCAAGTGAGGGAGGAGGGTCCTGGCCGGATTCTAACCTCAGACCTCCCGCTCACGAGTTCTCGCCTTAACGACCTCGGCCACCCGTGGCGGTATGCTGTGTATCCGCTGATGATTTCGAAAGGGGAAATGACAACCTACAGAGCGTTCTTTATTGAGCTAACGGAATATCAGACCAGTCTCCGTAAGGGGGGGGGGCGGCTACGGTCGTTGCTTTTCAGATGCTCCTGGTGCGGGCTCTGCGGACACTGAGTACCCGTGGTACTTCTGACGTTACTAGAAGGAGCCGTTCCGGACTTGAAACGAGCCCCTCCCGCAAGGGAGTTGTCGGGATTGGGTTGGACTCGGCCTGGCAGTTGGTCCCGAAACACACGGCAGCGTGTCCCAGGGGAGTGCTTATGGCGTGTACCCTGGGGGCAGGTGCGCCTGAATCGCTGTCGTTTGTGGGGAGGGCAGTGGCTACCTTAATGCTGGGGTGACTCACCTCTATAACACGAGTAGGTCCTGCTAGATGAGATCTCTCCACCAGTAAGAATCTGGTAGCTGGGGCAACTTAGCGTGTCTGGGCGTCGCAAATGTCTACAGCCGAACGGGGGGTCGGAATAGCTTCTAGGTGTCGTCCTAATGTAAAAACCTACGGGATGCGCAGATCTTTGTAAAAAGATTGTATACCACAACATCCCCTGGTAAAGGGAGGGATTCCCTTATTAATATCAGACCAGTATAATCGAAGACTTCTTTAAAAATAAAGACAACGCTATATTTCCAGTACATATGGGGAAGGAACCTCATGTGGAAAAGTTAGGGACTTTCTGCAAATATATATGCAGTGTACGAAAATGCCGTCCAACAACATTCACCCATCTCAAGGCATCGCCACGCTAGTGCACAACAGCCTTGATTGCCCCGCTCAATCTGGTGGTTGGAAAAGGCCGCAAGCAAGCGAGAGAGCAGGTTCCTTTATCCTCCGGCCGGAATGCCATGTACACCATCTCTAGGAGGTAACCCCAAGGGATTTATGTCTAGAAATCACGGGGGCCAAGGTAATGGCCCTCCGGGACCTTTCGTTTTCTTGGTTGTTATTTATTCAACTCCTGGCGGGCCTCGAAATGGTGCACCGTCATGCTGGAAAGGCATGTTTCGTCGCAGTGCATTAGTGAGCGTGGGTAGATTTACCCTAAGAAATAGGGCATGTAGAATGTATCGGTATATGATGTTAGCGTCCAAGAGTACTGCCCACATATTGATTCTTCAGCGAACTAAATGATCCTTTTAAAAAAATTTAAAAAATAAATAAAAAATAAATAAATGAAAATCAGTGGGCGCACCAATGACTGTTGGGGGAGTCAAACACCCGTTCGTTGCAATTGTGGCCTCAATGGGCCACCTTATTCTTATATGGAGGTCCTTTTCTCTGCCTTGCGCCTCTAACAGCCAGTTAGAATATTGTTAAAGTCGCGGACGGTCCATTTCAATAAGATGATAGCAATCTTGTGTCTGTAGGCATACATGTCGTCCTCCCGCAAAATGTCGTGGACGAGAATGTGGTGCACTTGAACTGTTGGCGCAATCTGGCACGTGCTCAAGGTATCGTCCACCGCCATTGACAGAACTCCTTTCTCCAACTGAGGTTTGCAAAACAAAACAAACACGATCTGACGATCGAGAGGAAGGGACAATACCCGTTTTCTTCATGCGTCTCGTTCAAACATATGACGACCCGGAAAACGGCGCACAGGATATTTTTCCTAATAGAATGTTTCGGCCGCTCTTATTCAGGATAAGATTAATGTCCACAGAGATGGCGGAGGGGAGATCGCTTTAAAGTCTTAAGGTCCCGGCCTATGGAAAGCCTACCCAGCCCAGACGCTTATAAAATGAATACTGGTATCAGTTGGATGAGTTGATCCTGCATTTTACTTAGGCCTTTTCCTTGATTAATGGTAGACGTGCTTTGTTTTTGCCAGTTCCTACAAATCAGGGCATGAGCCACCAATGCCCGCTGTCGTTGTGTCAAGTACATAATGATCACTGTTACTAACATAACTATCATCGGCGCGCCTTTCCAGCATTTCAAGGGATATTTTGGCCGCTACCTTGCATAAAACTACATTATATTATCTCCATTTTAAATTGACTGAAAATCGCGAGTTAGAGTTTCGTTTTCCTACTTCCCTTTATCACGGCCTGTGATTTATTGTATGATTTTTATGTACCTCCTGTATATAAAACTTTAATTTTCATGTTCGAATGTGTAAATTCATCGGTGTTCATACATTTGGATAATGGATAGATAAAAAGTAATGCGAGTTTGTTACTTTGGTAATACTTTTAAACAAATCGCAGTGTTTTGAGTTATTTTCATCTTAAAGAACCTCAACCTGATATAATAGGTCTCTGAGCAAAATTTATCAGTCGTTTCACGACCTTAATAGACTGGGACGCTAGTGCTCAAAGATATTAGACAGCGTCCTTAAATAAAAATAAATCTACTATGCACATAGTAAACAATATCTTCTGAAATTTACAATGAAACTGCATATACATAATGAACTTATCACCATCAACTGTGCCAGTATTTTATTTATTTGTTTAAAAAATGTTCAATTTGGAGTTTTTACAGTTATGTTGGTAGCATTGTCGCACACACTCCACATCGACTAAAGGAGGGCACACGGTTGATTTCCTTTTCCACGGGCAGTCAGACCCTTTATATTTCGTCTACTATGACGGATATGATATGTCGGTGGGTTCCTCGCGCATTCTACTCAAAACCGACTGTAAATTATGATTATGAAATTAGTCGCATGAAATTCCAGCACGCGAAACGTTTTCTCCGTTGCTGTGGCCACAATTTTCAATCACCATCTGGTGGTCAACAGATCGAACTACATTTGTTTATACGTTCAAACAGCTTTTTCGTGTTGCTCTTCAAGGTCCACCAAGAACAAGTCAACGTTCAGAAAGTACTGATTTGCTTGCTTAACATGGGAATATTTTCTCCTTAAAATTCTTGCTACCATTGATATAACGAAAGTGCTGCTGAAAGGCACTGATATAAATAAGCATAACCTTGGTGTACACGCCATTTGGTTTACGAAAGTTGCACTCTCAGCAAGGCAAATGTGATGACGAAGTTAAGGGCTCGAGCTGGGAACAGTGGCCTGTTTTACAGAACAAATACTATAGCTACAATTAACGGCGTTGCCAGATGATTTGGTTCTCTAGAAAATACGAAAAAATAATAATAAAATAAAATTGTCAACCCTACTATTGATGCTCTATTGCTAGTGTTATTTATTTTTTTCCTCTCCCCTCTTTTTTAACTGTAGCTTTTCAACCTTCTTAAATTGAATATAAACAGGTAATTGCCAACTTCAAATACAAAATTTGTATAAATCCGCTGCGTAAAAGCATACTCTGTATTTGACTGCTTTCTGCTCGGCACTACGGGCTCAAGAATGTATTAAGTGACTATAGTTCCACTGTAGGTGATGAGAGAGCTGGACTGTATCCCTTTTCCATTAGTAATAAACCAACCAACGTTAGGTTAACAGACAAGCGTGCTAATCGAACCACCAGACTTTAGTGTGAAATCTGAGCCTGTCCTTGAGAGGACGGTTTTTGGCCAAAGCGTGACACTACTGGTGGGAGGTATATTCAGAAAACATGGTGCGTGAGGTATCAGTGGAACCCTGAGGATCCCAAACAAAGGGCTGTCAAACATGCATGGCAAATTTGTACAAGCGCCGTGAAGGGTGACGTGCGTAGCGTAACAACTTAGCCAAGTGCCAACAGAGACAACTGTCGTCAGTTGCAACGCGCACAGGTCGTGTTTGTTAACACATTGAATGGTGTCTGGCACCAACAGGCCTGCTTTGTTCTCAAGATAAGTTTGGCCAATGTGTCTCATAAACAACTATTGTTATGCTTCATTATAATAGATGTACAGTGTAAAACTCAATAAATAATAGGAATTTTAGTCACATTGTTTAACTTTAAATGTTCAGTTCTACACATAATTGCCATACCGGATGTCACCATGGTTAATACTGGCAAGCAGAACTGTGAATCATGTTGAATTCTGCTGTAATTTCACCAATAATAACAATGGTCGATCTGTTGTTTCATTATCTCAGTTACAGGTATCGGCATTTGTAAGCACTAGAACAAGCATACAGCGAAATGAAGTTAAACTGGTATTGGACTGTAGACAACAGGCTTGAAAGATACAAATTATTCTCTTTACTCATCACTTCTTGTTTACCTGCCGGGCGATGGCTTGTAACTTGTGTTTTTGCTTTGATTATATTGACCTAGTAGTTGAGTGTAGCATTTCGATGTCTATCCTTCGTCTTTCAGTCGATTGACTAAAACAACCATCTCCATACTGAAACGTTTGAAGGTTTATTTCCCTCTGACCACAAAATGCTAATAACATTTCGTTGCACTTCCACAACGGTAATGTTTTACGAGCTATAAAGCAGCTTCAATTACGGTTGTCATGATCGTCCATATGGCGAGTTGCTTAAGAGCCATTTCGTATCCCTGAATGACATGTTTGTTCTGCATACAAAATTACTGTTATTTAATTCTTTCCCTGGTATCCATATTTTATTTTACCTATGTAATTGCTTACAGTTTGAAAATTATTGGGATTCATAGATTTCAGCTTCCAAAGTGCAATCCTTTCTCAAAAATATATCAAGAAATATATTTCCGCTGCTTTAAAATTAATAAGTTATATAACGTATGCACTTCGGCAGTAAATGTCTGATTAAAAAATTAAACGTGGAGTAAACACACTGTTCTCTGCGAATAAAAGTTATTATTCCGTTAATATGACCTGACTAACATTGAGTACCTTACACATTTCTCGAATTTGCCCTGCTTCATGCAAAAAATAAAATCGAATATAAATATAGTTGCATATTCTATATAACATTCGTTATTTAATTGTATTATTTGCTGGAACAATTTATTGTTAAGCCTCAAGTAATAAATTTAACGAGCATTAACTGTGAACCCCAGTTCGAACCTCGGTATGAGCAGTGGTGTTTGTATCGGGGGTTTCTCCCATTTTCCCGAATACACTGTACCAACACCTTCCACCTCCCTCTCCATTGTCAATCATACATTTTGTGTAAACGGGTAATTGCGAAAACCACACAAGGCAAGAACCGTGCCATCTCCTCTGAAACTGTAAACTAGTGGTTTTAAAGTATCCGATGGATCATGGGGATATGGTTTCTGAACATGGATATTGGAATCTGAGCTGGTCTTGGCCCCTTCTGAATTGATTTATTACGGACGTTCTTTAACATCTCAGGTCATCAGCGTCCCATTCAATTCAAGGCGTGAAATAGCCGATAAACTTTGCTCAGAGGCCTTTTCTTTCAGGCTTGAGGTTCTTTTACGTGCCATAAATCTACATGTGACCCACGGCTTTACTTCCCTTCCGCAGGAAACCATATTTTACACTCGAAAACATCCACCGTGCCTGGCTAGGATTGAATCCGCCATTTTGGGTCTACACGGCAAGTATGGTTACCACTATATCACCAGGGCCGACAAGACCAGAGAAGAGCTATTAAACGGATGCAGAAAGATAAGTTTCTTAATATTATACTGGGTGGCTCTCGAAATACCGGTCCGAATACAGCGAGGCTGTGTACATATAGCGGTGGGGGGAAAGGAAGGAAAAAGTCTTTTCATAACACATACATGGTGACTATTTGAACGTCTTGTCTTTACGAGTAAGCGGTACATGCACTGAGGAAGTGTTTATAGCCGTGCCTTGCGGTATGTATAAAAAAGTATTGCAATAGTGGTGGGTATGTGCGTACCGGTTCCATTAACAATACGCGGGAGAATTTTGACCCAAATTTGTCATTGTAGGCGTTCCTGCAAAGAGGAGTATACAATACTCAGTAAAAAGGAAGCGTACAATGGAATGCTTCAAACGGAAAAAATAAATAAATAAAAAATAACCATCCGCGAATTTTGAAGCAGTAAAACTCAGAAGTTGTACTAAGGCGACACGGAAAAAAGGCCATGTTTGCTCATGAGGCAGGGGTTTGGTTTTTTTCTTTTTCTTTTTAAAGGGAAATCTCGTACACATTCAATTTTATATAATGAAAAAGTATTTTAAAGAAACAACATTTTTGAACTTATTGTTGTGAAAGTGATATCACACGCCTTTTTAAACATGTATAATTTTTAAGCAATGAAGTGTTTATAATATTCTGATTTGTGCAGAAAATTGTCACACTGCTGCGCAAAACATCAAATGCTGAAATAATAAAAATATACTTCCACAAAAATTGTGACATACATGTGCCTTTTCAGAAATTAAAGAGTCAGATAAATGTCCAATTTATAGGGGCCCTCCCAAAGACGTGTATCCAAAAATAATACCTTAAGTTTTTATTAAAAAGAAATATTTGACGTTTATTCTTCACAATGACTGTAACAACCTCGTTAAAAAAAAAAAAAAAAAAAAAAAAAATTCTACTCTAATCTCTTCACGAGATTAAAGCTCTTGGAAGCTGATCGTTAAACATAATGTGCTGGCAGAAACTTATCTTTACGTAAGCTTCCGCATTACAGGCAGCAACTATAAAACATGCTTTAACTTCAACATAAAAGTTACTGCCCTGAGTTATTCTCCAATGAAATTATTTATGCTCACAGATGCATACGAAGGATATTAATGCAGTTTTCCTGTAAGATAAAGATTTCCTTATCATGAGAAGGGCAAACCGAACGTTACACTGGGAGAGGTATCAGGAAGAAAGGGCCATGACCGCGCTCAGCTGTATCAGGAAGGGGAAAAGCAACAAAGTGGGGGAGGGGACAAGCGACCGGGCAGTGAACCTATACGCTTGGCCTCCGTCTTCAGTTCCACGAGCTCTCAATTTTTTTAGGCTTTACCTGAACTTATGTACCCCAATCCGGATTTCTTGTGGGTGGCACTGAAGACGTTCATGAATGTATTAAAATCCCTTACTAAAATGCGTAATAATCCTTCCAACTAAAAACTAGCCTTGAACTTCTTTAAACTCAGTCACCGCAATTGATTACCAACGTAAATCCCCATGCCAAACATCGACCAATATGACAGTATATTAAAAATATCCGCAATTATGTTAAATTCAAGATAAAATGTAAAACCACAGTTTTTTCACATAAAATTGCGTTTATCATCCATTGACTAGTAACATTTCTACGCTTATTTTCCAAGCTCTATAAATCACATTGTGTCGGGTAATCCTAGAACTGTTAATGAGTACCGTAGAAACCGCGACAGGTAGCCGAGATCGCTAAGGCGCGGACTCGTGAGCGGGAGGTGTGGGGTTCGTATCCCACCAGGACCGTCCTCCCTGACTGAGTTTTTTTTTTTTTTTTTCCAGGTTTTCCTCAGTCCCCATAAATGACAAATCCCAGGTACCCTAAACTTAGGCCTGGAACGTTTCCTTCCATAAAAAATCTTTCCCAATATATCATTTCATCTCATGCATCATCAGTGTCCACCGCCTGTGGTGCCTCAGCAGTAAAGCGGTGTTAAACACAATTTAAAAAAAAATAATTGTAAAAATAACCTGCTGCCTGGGGTTGTAAGAATATATTCTTTCTACTTTCATCTGAACAACAAGAAACAGAGGCACAGATGGTCACCCAGAGCAAAATGCAGTTTATAAGAAAATGAAACCTTAAAGATTTGTTCCTACATATTTAGTTAGCATTACCATCTATCCGTTACAAGAGTATTGTATACGTCTCGAGTACGTTATTTGTATTTATGGTCTCACACATTTAGAATCTTGTGAAGGAAAATTTTTATTAGTATCATTAAGTAACTCATTTAATACACTTTCGAAATATCTTAATTTTTTCAAAGACCACTGCCTCGACATTTCAAAACTTTACTCCTTGGAAATACAGTGGTGAGCCGTCCGCGACATTGTCAGGCTTGTGAAATTTTATGAAATGTTACACAATGTTTAACAGATATGAAGAAATCGTTCATTAACACTAGCCGTGTGTACGACTTTTGTTGGAAAGGAAAAATCAGCGTTGAAAATGTCAGTTCACGGCCGGGATTCAAACAATTGATCTTCAAACTTCCGTGCTGACGCTCTATCAACTAAGTTACCATGTCCTCCGAGCATAAATCACGAACCTATATTTCGAAATTTTTAAGTTTGTAAAACTAGAAACCTGGCTCATAAATACTCGTAGCATTAAAAAAATTAATCCGTCATAATAGAGAAAACTTAGGGAGGTTTCCGGGGTAGATATTTAGAATTACATGAAAGAGATTCGTGGCTCCGTGCTTGGAGTACACGGTAGCTCAAATGGTTAGAACAACGTGGAAAGCTGAAAGTTCTTGTTTGAATCCCATACGTGCCCCGAATTCTGATTCTTTCTTTCCAAACTGGGCTGTCATTAACCTCGCATGAATATTGGTGTGTCCGAAAGTAATAAAAGAAGGCAAGGATGCTACCAAAAGTAGAGAATGTTCAGATTTTTCTACATCTAAATAAAAATCGAGCGAAAAAAGAAGAAGAAAAGAAAAGAATGGAAGTATATGAATTTACAGAGGGCCAAAAGGACGTTCAACTCATAATTTTTATAACGTAAGACTCTAACGACCACAAGGTCAACAATGCAGATAAAAACAGAAAATTTGGAATACTTCAAGACACCACATAATAAAATCAGAAACCCTCTCTAAACTTCCACCAATTTCTGACTAGTTACGGATAATGTTGGTACAACAGCCAGTTTCTCACAGAAAAATCATAGTTTAGTCCACTGCAGATAACAGGTAGTAACAACGTCTAACTGCTAACACTATATTTTTTCAGCTGTAGATATGAAATCCGAGAAATATCTTTTCTACTGCCAGTTTTTGCGTAGTAGGTGTTGAATCCTGCAAGTTTATACTAGGAGACCGCGCATTCCTTTGGAATTTAGTTCTTAATCTGTAATCGGGAATTTTTACCTTACTCTGACGAAACCATAAGTGTCTTACTGTGTCTGATGGCATATAGAGGAGCACTTAGGTTTCGGAAATTACATGAGGGTCATTTGAAATGTTCTTGGAATGACCCACAGATTGCAGCAGCAGTTCCGAAGTAGTTTTGTTATCAAAACCCGCCATCTCACAGAAAAGTCTATGCAACAAACAATTCATGGATTGGGCAAGTATCCTAGTGTAAATATCTGTTTGCTGCAGTGCAGACGTGTGTATACAGGGAAAATGTCAAATATCGAACATCAAGCGGTTATTAATACTTGGTAAAAAATTCTTTATTATGACACTCTAGGGGAGTCTGCACAATAATTTTCACCCGTTTCCAAGCGACCAAGGAGCTTAAATGCGGCCGTTAGAGATTGTACGATGATCCGCGCAGCGGACGACCAAAACACGTCAAGACATCAGAAATTACGCTAAGTTATGGAGGATCGCCGATTAAGTGCCTGAAATTGCTGGAGCTCACACAATTTCAGAGGAGCAAGATTTTCACATTTTTGTAAGAAGAGTTGCGCTTAAAAACATAATTGGCAAGATGGGCGCAGCGACTGATGAACCGGGAACAAAAGCAAATCAAAGTGCAAATTTCTCAGTAAAGTTTGACACTTTTTCAGATAGATCCCGCCGATTTGTGACCAGCGATGAAGCATAGGTAAACTACTACACTCCTGAAACCAAATAGCAACCTAAACAATGAAAGCATTACGATTCCCCACCCCCAAAGAAGGCCGTGTGTAAACTCGGATGAGAAGGTCATGGCGTCCGTTTTCTGGGATGCCAAAGGTGTGCTGCTAATGGAACATCTATCACCGGAGCGTATTATGCTAACCTTCAGAATTTATTTATGATAAAATACCGCGATAAAAGACCGGGTTATCAAAAAGGAGGTCATATTACATTAAGACAATGCTCGCTCTCTCACAAGTGTCGTTGCAAAGGCGAGATCAATTAATTGGAGCACGATTTGATGCCACGTCCCTATATTCCCCTGAAGGGACTCCATCGGACTTCCATCTGTTCCCTAAACTGAGAAAACTCTTGGTGGAAAGAAATGTTCGTCCAATGAAGAGCCTAAATCATCAGTGGAAGCGTATTTTGCAGATCTGGAGAAATCTGACTTTCGTGATGGGATAAAGACTTTAGAACATCGCTGGAAAAAGTGCGTTAGTGTCAAGAGAGACATGTTAAAAAATAAAGAATAATTTTTAAAAGGTTATGCCATTATTTTATGCTTCATTTCCAGAACTTTTCAAATGGCTCTTGTACACGGAAAATTCGTGGACCGTTCTGCAAAACCACTTCTGCAAAAGAGTGGCAAAATGGGCTTTCAAAATCTGCTGGTCACAGTAATTACTTCAATCTCAGTAAAAGCCCTTTGATCTGAACATGACGATGAATGACAGCGCACTTAGTCCCTTTCAAAGTTAATAAATCATCGAGGATATTGGCATGCAAATGAAATTTGATTAAATCCCTGTTGCCTTTGTGAGAAAATTTGGTGCAGCACAGAATTTGGTGGACATTCCGTAAACACACAGGCGTTCCAAAGCATCGTTATTACCTTTAGGCATTTCCACCTTATCGGTTTTCCACATTATTGTAACAAAACAACCAAGTGTGTCGACCTGATTAACGTTCGCTGCATTTAACGTTATTTGCTGTTTACTAACAAGAAAAAGATTACTAATTTCATTGATGTTACAGTATTCTGTAAAAATGAAATAAAGATTGGATATTAAATACTCTATACTCAGAGTTCTATCCATAATTTTAATCGACCTTTACTCCAGTGTAGCAATTAAAACATATGATTGCGTTTATGCGTCTGTAATTAAAACAATTCTCATGCTGTGTACATTTAGTACACAGCTCTAGAAAACGCAAGTATTCATGCCCGCTAGATAATGCAAGTATTAACGTCGGCTGGCTGGCCTCATAAATAATCGAACATAACCATTCCAAAGTATACTCGTATAAATACCATTAATGCATTCTGAATCACTAAACTACAATGTCCCACCAAAAGAAAAAAAAAATGAAATAATAAAACTCTGCTATTAATATAACCATAAACAGAACGAGGTAACCTGAAATAACAGCAGGCAGTGAAAAATAAAAATAATACAAAAATCCAGCAGGAGCAATTTAATCCCTCTAGAGACCATTTCAAAATCAATTTCGTCATTTAGCATGTCTGTTGAGCTGTCTCTATAACGTTGTATAAATATTTAAATGACTTCGCTCAATTTCCACCGAAGCGATTCATGTTCGATCCCAGCGGAAAAAGCGGCCTCTGTGAAGATATGCTGGCTATACCAGGGAAGGAACTGTAATATCTCATTACGACAAATGAATGGGTGACACACATCGTTTAACCAACATTGCTGTTGCATAAAAACAAACTGTAAACTTACAAGGGGACATTGTCAGACGGATGTCAAAGATCAAAACAGGGAATTTCTGTGATGAAAGTGTAAATTTTCTAACGTCAACTTTCTCTCACATAGACCCTGAATGGAACGAAAATATTTCTTATATTGGGCAATTTTCTTACAGAATATTCCGTTATTTGACATATTTAAAACGTTTTAGGAAGAAACAATGTGTATTATAATAACGTTATTTTTCTTTTAATTGCGCCCAGTTCGAGGGGAGAAAAACTGCGTTTCTTAAACAGATGGAATTCGATCACCTACATGGATATTTCCTCAGCACTGTTATTAGCACACGCAGATCGCAGTGACTGCAACTCAATACATTCAAGGTGCAACACGAATATACAGAGAGAGCAGTTTAAAAGAACTACAACTTAGATCGGCCGATCAGCGAAACTAACCCCCCTCCATTCGATGAGATTCCCCATGCGGCACGCGCGATACCATCACCTCTTCCAGTCAGTTGCGAGCTAGATTTCGACATAGTCGGGCAGCTGTGTTGTGCAGCTGATAGCGATATATATTAACAGGTGTTGTGCATGGTGATATTCACTGCGATTCGTATATTCATTTTCAAGGCCTACCTCAGGTCATGTGGCAGGACGAAACAGGCATTTAAGCGTAAATGTTCTGGCAGCCCGGTTCCAACACGAGAAACCATTACACAGCATCTACTGTAACGAGGTTGCATTCTAAACTCTGTTATTTTAGAATGGCAGAGAGCTGAGCGCAGAAAATCTATGCAAGAAAATACCGGCGGAAACGGGGGATCTAACCGCCAAACGGCTGTAACGGCACCTTAAACGGTTTGCACTGTAGCTACTGTCAACAACAAGCTGTTATCTGCACATTAATTATATGGCCTTGACGATTGACTTCTCCCAGTATGCAGCTGCGTTCTGTCGCCCTTGACTCAAATAACCTCATTGTATTCCTTATAATAACATAGCATGCAGAAGATAAGAATTAAATACAAATTTTTACTACTACCGCCTGCGGTGCCTCAGTAGTAAAAGCAGGCGTTAAACACTATTAAAAAGGTTTACTACATAAAAACTAACGGTTTAAAGATGTCAAATTCAATTTAATTCAGGGTAATTATTACCAGAAAGCGCAGACAATTCAGAGTATCAATATTATTCTCTTGTCAAGGATTTTCAGAATAGCGAAGGAGACTCAATTTAGAAATCACAGGCTACAAGACACCAATGCTCCGAATGTAGTTAGACGAACCACTGATAGTCGACAATTACACGAAGTTATTTGCTTAGTAATTATTTTTATTTTATCTGATGCGCCATTCCTTTCTAATTAATCCGTGATTTGAGTTAACTACCTGGCCGTTTTTCTTTATCTCTCACTTGTTAACATCAAACCACCAGTTCAATTTAAAAGTAACTTTGTTTATTCTCCACTGGATATCGCTGGCAACTATTGAATTAGTGAGCAAGAAGGTTTAACATGTCTGTGAATAATTATTAGCCAAATGTGACTGAATCCCACCTCACCAAAAAGTATATATTGCATGTATTTTAACGGCAAAAATAGGCCTTCTGAAAAGGGGAAAATATTCAATGAATGCTTGCTGCTTTATAAAATGAAAAAACCAACCGCTGTTGTCAAAAAGGGAGCATTTTAAACATCCTTGAACTTTCCACGGCCACTACTATTAAAATGAGTTGCTTTCGTAAACCAGTTCGGAATTCTTCGTCGTCTAGTTATCTGCCATTTGACTTTTCAGCGGGAAAACTACGGAAAACAAAAGTAATGTAAACTTGCACTTTTGACTTGCCCACGCAAAGGAAACTTTCTACTTTCAAAAATGTTTTGCATAACCAATTTGTATTCAATAATTTCTATCTTTGCTCTCACTGATAACCGAATGTTTTCTGTAATTATCTCAAAATGTTTAAATACCTTGGATTGAAGATCTGAGTGGTTGGAAATACTGTAATGATACACCTTTATCTTTCTTTTTCATTTCCTTGATTCTTTAAGCCGGAAAAAGCTTCCTAGATCCATAAGGGTACATTTTTAACTCGCATAAAGCATTTCCAGTTAAATTTTCTTTACTGTTTGTAACAGATTAAAAGTCTGTTGTTTATTTCTAGAGAAATATCGGAATCCATTTTTTTTATATCTCAATATATTCCATGCGATTGTAATCAAGTAAATAATTAATATACACTGTGTACCAATTATGCTTTTTCTAATGCGTTTATGATTTATGCAACTCGAGTACAACACTTGTTATCAGTGCAAGACCATTATGAAGATCTCGTGTAAAGCATCGATTTTCGATGACCCAATTTCGGAACGGAATATGCAAGTTTATGCTTTACTTCATGTTTCATCATAACTACGGTTTATATTTCATGATTGATTCAAGTTTATATCCTAATACTGGTTAATGTTTCATAAATAATAAAATATTATCAATTTACAGTTAATAGTTAGTTGTTCGGCAACTCTCGCCATATAGCTGTCAACATTCAAAAGTCTTAGAAAATATACTCTGTATCAATAATGTACCATACATAATAACCAGTAAAATTTACGTAATGATAAAAATGTTAACTTTTGATGAAAAATGTGATTGATCACATTAAAATAATAAAGCGTCTTTCAAAATTTGTTGCCCGTTTCCCGGCAGCTAGCGGTTCGGCAGTCAAGAGTTAACTTCCGGCGAAGCGAATGCAACATCCGTTCAATTGATTCAAGTACTCGTAATTACAACTACAATTACTATAAAATAAAAACGTGCCTTATGACAGGAGATGTTGGAAATGTCGTCTTGCTACATTCACACATATTTAGAAAACTAACATTAACATGCGTGAACTACCATAATCGGCATTCAGTACCAAAGAGTGTGCAAGGCTGTCTGTCATTCTTGTATATTTCAGCACTTTTAATATTTTCAAAAAAGAAAGGCATTAATCTGTGCATTTACCACACAACTGATTATCTCGACATACAAGGTGTTTAGCGTATAAAATCGGGGTTTCTGTACTATAATACCTGTTATTTTGCATCGACAGATGACAACGTAAATGGAGTCATGCTTTAACATTAAGTGAATCAATTTCTCTTATCATTAACTTTCAGTAACATCCAATTACATACAAATATCAGGTAAGCCTGCCTAGCATTTGTGGGCAACAATGCATTTGTACGCTTTCAAGTATAAACTGATTTAATTTCGAAAGATGAACTCATGCGCGCAAATAACAATTTCCTAAAAAATGCCAAAAAATGCGTGGATGAACGTGACTTTCTTGTCATAAGATACGTTTCATTGTAATTGTAGTTGTAATTGCGAGAACTTGAATTAGTTGCGCGGATATTACATCCGTTTCGCCGGAAGTTACCGCTCTTACAGCCGACCCATCAGCTGCCGTGAACGGGCGGCAAAACCATGAAAGATACGCCATGTTTAGCATAAGTCCTTCAGGACAGCGGCGATGATTCAAGCTGGACTTTTTGTACAAAGTTATTATCTATCTCCGATCATACCAAATTATTTCAGGAGATAAAATGCCACGAAGATAATGGTAATGACTAAACACCAGCGGCATTATCCATCCTTTAGCAGTTACTTCGCTTTGAAGGACGAAGCTAGGCCGAAACTTTGAAGCCAGCGAGTATTTCGCCGCCGATTAATCGTCTCTTTGAAACTTGATGCATGGAGCATGCGGATATTACAAATTAACCCTCAGTACCTGAATCTTCTACCTTGCCGTTAATGAAACAAACCTGTTATCTTGGATAACACGAGACGAGCAATTCAAGACGCATTAGTGCATTATATTACGTCCTTTGTCCCAATATGAGTTTTAATGAAAAGAAGGTTCTCTACACAAAAGGTAACGCGGGATTAACTTTAAATTAAACAACATATATCTTTGTTTGCTACAACAAATTTTAATGTTAGCGCTTGGCTAAATATATAAAATTAAATTGTGGTGTTGCTTAAATTCTGGTAACTACGGCCTAGGATCACATCTTGAATGTTAGTTAAATTCAGTCTGTGCAAATGGGAATGATATACTCACCTTCTATAATCAAGCCGGAGCGGTTTTTAGGAAGAGGATGGAGATTTAATAGTTAGATAACTTAATGGTGTTTGTTGATTTCAATGCCCCACGTTGGCTGCGTTATATGGAGCGGTTTACGGGAGGGTGTGTATGGGGGGTGCGGGGGTTCTGAAGTAGACTGCTGCTCGTCGAATTGCAGTTCCACCGGCTCCTAGCTCATTTGTCTGCTACAATTCTATTATGATGAATCTCAGAGTGTTTTGTGGCTCAATTTTAATCCAAGGGAACAGAAAATGTATTTCACATAAGATAAACGAGACTGATTTCTTTGCAAATAGTTTATTCAATCTCCAGGCACCAGGCTATTAACGTTGGACAGATCGCCGTTGTCTAACCACTTCCTATGGCTTTGTTGTATTTGATATAAAGTCCACCCTTCTAATCTCTACCTTATGACTATCGCCGCAATTCTTTCTGATAGCCCTCTTACAGATGAACCTTTAGCTCCTCGACCTTTTTCTGACTCTTACTGCCTGACTTCGAATTCTTATTTCTTCATACTGCCTCTTACTGCCTGATTTCGAATTCTTATTTTTGTTGAACGCCCTAAAATTTGATTTTTAGTTCCTAAGCCCCTCCTTACTCGAATCTTAATTCTATATTATTCTAAAATCAGAGCGAATTCTGGGCTTTCTTATTGGATATTCGCTAATATTTATTGTTGTACAGACCGCTCCGATTCGTGCTATTTTAGACAACGTCCATGCTGTCGCTACTTTTCTCAGCTACCTTTCCACGATTTCTACGGTCCGTTATTTTCCCAGAAAAATCTTGTGTTATAAATTTCAGCTTATGCTTTTCAAGTTGGACTTCTAATGGCCATTTCCTCCTTTTAATCACTTTTAGATCGTCAAATGTTCTCATAGATAACGCACGTTTTACCCATCTGTTTGCTATCTTTATTTCGTGGGAAAATGTTATTTTTGCGGATGATGCGGAGTTTCTTTAAAAGATAATCACTACTAACTTCGCTACATTATTTTGATCCTCTAGTGATGTAGTGGTAAACATAATTGTCTCGTGGACCCAAGTTCGCGTGTTCAATCCTGGCCAGGTTCAATGAATTTTTTCGGGCATAAAATGCTAGGTATGGTTTCCTTCGGAAAGGAAGTAAAACCATGGATCCCGATTCGTAAATTTACGGCACGTAAAAGAACTTTAAGCCTGGAAGAAGAGGCCTTTGAGCAAAATTTATCGGCACATTCACGCCCTAAATTAAAAAGTACCCTGATGGCCTGAAATTATAAACAGCGTCATTAAACAATCAAATCAATTTCGATTCTGCGAGCGAACAGGAAATCTCTGCATAGAAATCTCCAACGTTATTATCAAGAGAGAGAGGGGAGAGGGGACGGAGGAGGGACAGAGGGGGGAGTGGCTGCTTCTACTCAAAAAGTTTGGTCATCTCACTATGTGATATTCAAGGAATGGATTAATTCACGGCATGTACCACCTGCACACGCAATTGTAACTTGGCAATATACACAGATGTCCTAAAAACTCTGCAAGGACATTTCTTTGCAACAAGCTGGATGCTGCATTGCGATATTGCACGTCCGCACATCGCAAGCATTGTTCCTGAATATCTCGTAAAAGTCAATATGAAGTGTGTCGCTCACTTCCTACAGTTCAGATTTAACCCCATTGCAATTTTACTTTTCCCCATATTGAAAAAAATCCTTCGTGCTCAGGCATTTCCATCATCAGAAGCTGTGGTGAAGGCCATGGAGGCGATTCTATGTAGGAAATGCTTAAATAGTTTCCCGCATATCTTTGAAGACTTGACAGAAACTCTGGGACAGATGCATTACGTCCAGCAGTACTTGGAGAAATATCACCAAATGTGAGAGGAAGAATAAAATTTTTTCCGATCATCTTTATTGAAGAGCCCTCATAACTATACACCAAACAAATTAAATGAAATGTTCTTCCACAAAGACCGAGTGTAAGCAAAGTCGTTGGCGTGCGACTCCAAATATAATGATTGCCTTTATTTTTAGTTTGTTTGTTTGTTTTTCACTTATGACTTCCATAAAAACGGACATATGGAGATGGAACTAACTGATTTGCTTTTTCAGTGATTTTGAAATTTAAGCCTACAAGCAAATTTTACAAATATCAGCTGCACAATTAGCGATTAAAGGCAAACTGTCCAGAATATTTCAGATTTTTTTTTACTTCCTTTTCAAATACAGCGGATTTTTTTTTTCAATTTATTTTTTGCCTATGCAGTGCTATTTTTAAATATAATCTCCTTGAAATGTATGGGCTTTGTGCCATTTATATGCTGTAAAGATCAGTCTTTTAACAGTGCGCATGCTCGGCTATTTTCTCTTCAAATCCCCTTCATAACATATCTTAAGCATTCACAGCCGGTATTCATAATGTTAAAATTAAAACTTCCGTTGCACTGATGAGGTTATCAATGTAAACTGATGATGCTGCTGGACGTAGATAGCCGGCGAAAACTCTTGTTTTCGTGTTTAAAACAAAGACCACAGCAAAGCATACCGCGACTGCACTACCCGTCCTTTGACCGCTACACCCTTGGAGTCTAATGATCAGCGGGAGACCTTGACCTTCTTCCGAAAGTGTAAACATTTTTGCCGAATCACTATAGTATTGGTTTTTAAAAGAAGATACATGACAGCTATCCAGCAAGGGGTGGTGAAAGGTAAGGATGGAAGGAAGTTGCTAGGAAAATGTAAACAACTCTTGGCACTTTGCTTATACTAGGTGAATCATCAACCTCTTGTGTCGATTTGCTGGAAGCCCGAGCTTGTTTGTGCGTTCGGTTGCTCTCTGTATTGTTAGCCTACTTTATTAGAATTGTATCCCAGTATGTAGGCAGTCATGGAAGCAGTAGGATGAGTTACTTTCTAATATTCCAGTACAGAGTGATAATCGATAATACTCCAAGTATATAAAGGATCAATTAACAGTAGCACTAAAGTGCAAAATTTGGAGTAGCTAATGTTGCATGTGACATCGCCATGAAAAAAAAATGGAACTAGTTTTACTCATAAATGAAAACAAACCGCGTCCAAAAGAGTTTGTGGATGAACTAGTGAAAGAATGTGATCATCATATCATCAGACTGTTCCTATATATTGTAACTTCAATGCCATAAATTCTGGGTACAAACAAGGGCAAGGTTGCTAGAACAAGTAACATATTTACATTAACATAAGTATAAAGTCAGACATATATGAAGGCCTCTATAAGTATTAATCTAATCAGATAAGCATCTCATCAATTATCATATTTATATATTATTTATTTAAAATGATAAGATATTGAATAATTTAGTACGCTTATAGGGGTTATGCACTCAGCTGTTTATCGAATTTATTTACAGCAGGGATTAAATAAAATAGGCCCCATCATACTATAGATATGCAAGGCATCTAAATACATAATGTAGAAAAAAATACGTTTTATTAAAGTAAGGTAACACAGGTTACATCTACACTGTTATTGCTGACGAATTAAACATTGATAAACGTGTTTGACTGTGAGGAGAGAAAAACTGCATCCTAGCAACACCGCAGTGCTCCATATGCTGATAATGGCAACTGTCACATCTTATTTTAAAAATCAGACAATGACTGTATTTTTATCAGGTATCATTTCTCCACAAAAATATATAAATAAGTTTGAATGTTGATGGTTTCGTTTGTCAAAAAAAATGATAATAAATAAATCAATTGCTATTCTTTTTAAATGCAATTACTCAGAGACTCCATTTTGAAAGCTAACTTCGGAACTGTCACCTAGCAGAGAAAGAGGGTCCTCTACAGTATGCGAAGATTCAAATATACCGCACCAAAACATTGTTTTTACAAGATGAAATGAACAGGGAACTGCCTGCATACGTTTGTATTAACTAATATCTTTTGTGCAACTGGACTACTGCTAATCAGGAGTAGCTAAACAACTTTCCTAAATTTGTGGATCTATAACGAGTCCATTTGGTCTCGTGGGGACAACTGGCACGCAAATACGGACTGGTATACCAAAGTTAAGGTTATCTGCGGTGGCTTTACAATGATCACGTCACTCTTCATTTGTCCTGAGGCTTCTATTAATTTACATGTTATAGCGAACTTATTAAGCAAATGGTTGGTGCCAAACTTCAAGTCCGATTTGCAACTTTCTCTCTGTTAACGGAGTGCTTCAGCACCAGCAAGCATTTTAACTGCGCGTGCTTAGGGACTAATTTATGACAGTAGGATGGTAATCAGGCACAACATTAGTGCTGGTAAATATAATACAATACATAATGGATTCCACATACTATGATTGAAAATAAGCTGAGATGCCTGTGCCATCTTCTGTCAAGTTCTCACTCTCAGCTTAGCCATCTCCACGAACAGGATGGAAGGAAACTTAGTGCCAAATATTTAGGGACCACTTCTATTAAATAAATGACACCATTTAGTCCTCAACAGACTGTTAAGGGGAAAAAACTGTTGTAGACGAAAATGAACCCTATTTTAGTTTGATTTAAAGTTATTTAAAAGGTTCATGTGAAATTTTGCTCAGTGTTGCAAGGAAGAAGTGTCAAGGCTCTTTCGTACCCCTTATTGTTTATATAATCTTTGTCATTTTACCCACAAAAGCAGAGAAGAGTTTCAAAGTTTCGATCAAGTTTTACTTATTTACATATACAGAGTGCTGAAGAAATATGTATAAAGAACTTACGAGTGGAGAGCGGGGTAGAAAAATAGTCACCTTAAGAATAGGAAGAAATGGTCAGTGACGCTTTGTTATGGTGCCGCAGGCTCCAAAGCTACAAATGTGTATATGGATGGTGAAGAGGACTGAAGACACAATAGCTTACCTTAAACAAATTATTTATTCTATGAAATACGGAGCATTACTTCAGTACATCACGTTAATTGAAGTTCAGCACAGTAATACACTTACAAATGTAGTTCTAGCCCTTATCACTTCCACTTCCTATACGCCGACAGGGCGTGGTTAGAGAGGTGTAACTGTTTATAATTGTGCCCTCGCCATGACATTGGTTTACATTTCACTGGCCATGAACACACGTCACATCGCAATTTAGCTATTGCTTCCTACTGAAGTCTGAAACCATTCCTTCTCACTCTGAAAATGCTTAGTGTCAATGTCCTTTCTACCCGTAAATTATATACACATATTTCTTCCGTAGTCTAGATTTATCAGTTATTATTTAATGTTTATACCCTACACTTATCTACGATCTACGCTACAGATTTTCAGTCTTATTCAACATTACGAAACTGGGTTACTAATGAAGTTGAGCAGGTTTCCTTTCCTATCTATGTTGATGTATTCATAACACATTATTCGTGAAATCTGCATATTTTTCAAGTCATGGAGTAATTTTCACTTCCATAATTATTCGCATTAAACCTTATCTCTCCAAACATCTGCGGCACACTTCTCTAACATCTGCCTGTTTTTGCAACTCCGCTCGCTTTAGCCTGTTAGAGGAAACACTTTCAAATCCGATTCAGACTGTCCATCTCTCCAAGCGGAAATAACAGACCTACAATTTCCTTGCCCTTGGCCGACAATAATACGGGCGTTAATACAGCGGCGGTCCGTGATGCGTTTAAATCCTAGTGGCCTTATCCCACGCACATACAACTCAGTATTTTACAAAATAAGTAACGAATATTCATGCATTTTTAAAGAAGATTGGTAAAAATATTATGTGCTAAGTAAAAAAATGTTCTGTTTAATAGTATTCTAATGTGTATTTATTGAGAAATAAATGCTAAATTTAGGATAAAAGTTGCTGAAACAGATGCATTATCCATATTACGACAAAAAATTCTTTATAACGTTTCTATTATGCAAACGTTTTGTAAGGCAAATAAATATAATATATAAGACTTGGAAATGAACCAAAAGCGTCTAAAACTTCCTTAAATTAGCATTGTAGAGAATAACAAAATTGCAACTAATTAAACACGTTTTTACTTACTAATTATTGAACTAAAAAAGCAACTAACTATATCTACACAACTAGCGAAAACACAGTCCACCAAAAGCATGAGAAATGATGTCATACTGTTTTACTGGAGGTGTTTAGTGAAACATGACTTAAAAATAAGAACAAACTCAAAACGCACATAATTACCTGGAATACATACCTACCGTGTAAATATTTAAAACTGTTTGAACAACCTCAAGCTTGGGGAAAGGGAAAGGCTATTTGTCCCCACATTGCTGGAGTGCTTTGGAATCTGCAGTAGAATTTATGAATAAATGGAGCATTGGCATTTGAGCGGAATGTGACAACATATGTTTTCTGATATAAGGTATAATCCCAAACTCCCCACCCCTTTTCAACCACTACCACTACAAACAAAGTATTAAGTTCGTTAGAAAATTTCGGCTGAGTGTTGTACGAACCTACATGCCACGAAACACAGGCAGACAGCATAGAGCGTGCAGACAGCCAAGATCACGGCGAGCCAGATAATTGAGGAATATTGAAGAGATGAAAGGAACAGGAAGAAAGTGTGTATCGCTGTTTCAACACGGAGAATTGGTTTGGGCCATGAAAGAGTTCACAGATGTATTCACTGCAATAAAGAATAGCAACAGCAGAGGCGTACGTATATCGAATCCATTAAGAAAACACGAGAAAATTTTCCTGGTGTAGGTTTCCTTGCAAAGAGCAAGATTTGGTGAAATGGTGGTGCACATGGAGATGTGTTGCGAACGTGAAAAAACCGAGCTCCGTCTCCTGTAGTCGCGGTTATTTAAGCATGGTTCCTACTAAGTTGACAATTTGTTATGTTTACTGCGCTTTTGTTTTACGAGGCGGGGGCCACCTTTACATGATCCACTATGTATTAGCGCTGCTTAGTGAGAAGACAGAAAGTGAATGTGTATAGGACATAAAGTTATACAGCCAAATAGCGCAAAATATAATGCATTCTACTACTCGTATACATGAGCATTTTTCATCAGTCAGTGAAAATTTCAGTACAGTCTGATAGCACACCTTTATCCATAACAACCAACTTTCTAAGTATTGAATCTATTTGGTTCCGTTTCGTCTTCATATGAAATTGGCCACTTCATCTATTCTTAAGATAGCTTTTCACAAGTGTTCATGTCGACCATGGTAGGTCGATACTTTTAGCCTTTAATGATTTCCTTTATGTCTCCTATTTTTAATCACATTTCTGCTGAATATATTAAATTCTTTCTTGATGTTATGTTTTTTCGATATTCAGCTCTTGAACACGTTAATAACATTAGGACAGCCATGTCCAATACATTACAAACATTTAAAATGTTAATAACTTTGTTTTGCGTTTCCAAAAAGCTGTCGATATCTCTTTTTATTTTCACATTTCTACAGTCCGAAATATAAAACTTTGCAACCTAAACGTATAAAGAATTTGTTTGTTACAAAATTCTAAATTTAAATTTCATCTGTAAATTATTTTTTAAACAAAAATATCACCTTTTTCTTTACTGAAGATACTTCCATTCAATAATTAGGGGAAAGAGTAGCACAAAACGTGTACCATATTTGTGAGCATGGAAGAGCTTTGAATTTCATTCTGGAAAGCCCAGATTTTACTTCCCTGGTAGTGCCGCTGCGCTGATTCTGTGGCTGCATGTTGGTGCTTTCCAGATCGGCAGGACTTGACTTTTGCATCACGAATTACTCTGCTAAGTAAGAACATTCTTACAGATCTAATTTACGATAATAAAAATAAACATTATCAAGTAAAAAGTTTCACACTATTTGTCATTATAAAGAGGTCTTAAAAAAAACTATACAAAAGTTTAGAAGGAAGTTGTAATAAAAGCACTTCCTCAATACAAAGAACTTATAAAGGCCGTTCTCAAAGCAAAGTTATAAAAACGCCAATGAACTTGGAGGTCTTGTTTTTATTTTCTTAATTTGCATTGGAAGAGATAGTGCAAATTGCTCCGATCTTTCATCTATAACCTTCGATAAGGATTCACATACACCCTAACTAGCCCGTGTTTTCCCATACGTGTTTCAAAGTGAAAAATTTACCGTGGCATAAAGTGTACACCCGCCTTTACGTTTCCCAGGGGTATAATTTTATTAGAGAGCGTCCTCGCAATGCATAGCTTCTTTTATCTTTGAGGAAAATCTCCAGAAACGTGAAAAGGTGATTGACGATTTCTTAAAACAACAACATACCGTACAGCGAAGAGCTGAAAGGCTCTTTGAACAAGACCGATGGCAAGCAATCAGCAAATGAATTTTCCCCTCTCAGATGTTCCGTTTTGGAAACGTACGTGATCATATTAAGTTAACCGAACGCGTGAAAACTTGCAAAGATACAAAATACTTCAGCATTCTTAGCTTCTTGCACTTATAAGTCCCAGGGAATGTCATTATCGTTTGGCATGCTTGTTCAGCATTATGCAGCGAAGTCTTTCTCGTAAAGTGGAAAGAAAGGGAGGGGAAGAAAATGTACTTTGTGAAAAATATTATGCAGGAAAAATAAAACAGCTTGTTTCGTTCACTTTTCTGATTCTAAAGAAAGGAACATTAATCTGACTTAAAAATAAAATATAACAAATACAAAACTGCAAAGTTGTTTTACAGAAAAATATGGAACATATAGAAGAAAAGTATTTTAATAATAGGGGGGGGGGGAAAGATGAAGCAAAAATATCTTTAACAAAAGTCTTACTTTATCTTATGGAACTTCTCCCGTATTCTTTTAATATCCTTACGAGCATTTACATGAGACGGAAGCATTGGAATTTTTAAGGAAAAAAAATGTAGGCTTCCACCCGTTTCTCTGCCTTTCCCTACTCCTTCGCATGATAACCCAATAAAACATGTTTATTAAAAAAAGTAATGCATACACTATCGTGATATTAAAGATAACTGCTTAAAATGTGTTCAACCCTGAGAAAACTGTTCACAGTTGCTCCAAATTAATTTCTATCAGCTCGCGCTAGTGTGTTTTGTGTAAAACAAAAGTGGCATTTTAATAGATTTCATATGAATACCTCGATTACTGATTCTTGACTGAGTAGTGCGCATGCGCAAACTAATCGTTGATGAACGTACACGGTCGGTAGCCCTTTTAGATACTGCGGGTTTTCTAAAGTTCACGTTTCGCCTGCGCTCATAAGGCAGCTAGATAATATATAGGGCTTTAGTTATGAACCGTGACAGCTCACGCGGTGTTTTGCATCTCCATTCCGGCCTTCACTATGCTTTCTCCTCGCCATAACCTTGAAGGTAGCTTATTTAGCCGGTTTCCTGCCACTCTCACGGCAGTTGGTATACATTCATAGGCACATATGGCTAGTCAACTGATTCCAGAGAAATGCGTTTTGTGTGAAAATGATCTTTTAAATACAAATCGACTTGTGTGCGTACAGAGTTTATTTAGAACTTTCCTGATTAACCGTTTCCTTCCGGAACTGCAGTGCACGATGCTGTGCACAAATTTGAATATACTGGTTAGGCGCAAAATAAAAACACTAGTAAAAATAATTATAACACGAAAAAAACAAAACAAAAAAACAAAAAACCCTACACGAAATTGGCGCATAATCTCAACGTTCGTCATTCACTTCAGAAATTATTATAACTGGGGGTTTCTGAATGTAACGGAAAACATTAGTAATGAAATCAGAAACAATCATGGTGGCTAAACTTAATCGTGTCTATTAGAATGTGCTTCCTCCCTACATGTCTGTTTAGACGAGGGATAAAGAAAACTGCAGCACACTACTTAGAAAACAAGAGTTCAAGCACGGAGCCGCGGCTGCAGCACGTATGTTAGCCTAGAAGTTAAACGCAAAGTCAGCGGACAAGCTTTATAACTAAAATCCGGTTGTTACCGAATCTTTAATAAGTGTCATAATCATTGCAAGTTAATTTATTATAGTAACTGCGCATCTAAACGGAACCAATAAGCGAGCCATATATAACTCTAAGTAAATAATACACAAGACAGGTCAGGCTACCAATGGACTGTGAATGTGAGAAAATTTGATTTAAACCAAATTTGGCACGCATGTAAGTATTATGCATCATCGAAATATCTAGTACTGACCTCAACGGCTTCAAATACACTAACGGACATTTTGAAACGTTTCTAGCTCTAATAAACCAGCAATTAGACTGTAAGTGGGGTGATTAGGCTCTCAAAAGAAGTATATATTACCATAGCGTAACTATTAAACGTAGATAAATTATGCCGTTTAACCACTTAGTGCATATTTAGTCTTTTGGGACTTATGTTGCAACAGTTTAAGATACCTTTAATAAACCATTTTTCCAATGGGTTTAGTGCAATATATTAGGTAAAGTACGGGAACGCCATTGTTACCTACTCAAAGTAAGCCGGTTGGGTACACACGAACACGGCAATTATAAAAACGTGAAGAAAAATGTAAAAATGATGCGATTATTTGTTGTGCATGGTGCCGAAGGAACCTGTGTTTCAATCACTGCATCAACACCAGTCACTTTTGCATAGCTTTTGTCCCTGCAAGACACTAACAGGGACGGTCGATCGTCTCCGCGAATCCAGAACGCCGGGTTACAGATAAGGAATGTCCAGTTCCTATTCTTCCACTGCATTGACCCGACATTTTCCAGTTTCGATCTCTGCTGCTTGTAGTCGAAAACAGCAGCTTATTTTTAGAACATGGGCTTCTCATGGCACATAGATGACACAGGAAAATGGTTAAGGTATGTTTCTATATGAGTGTATTTACATGTTCCCCTTAAGCCAACTTCGCGCTCATTGTAGCAAGTGCATACAGCAGGTTTATCTCGAAATACGACCCTGATGCACACTGTGAAACTGATAACCCTTACCGATGCCCAAGCTGCATAGGTTGAAATGCACATTTAATCCAGTCAATGAAACTTACAGTTTACATTTCTCTAACGCAACAACACCAGCCTTTTATAAAAGCAACAAAGTGTACAATAACATTTTAAAATAATACGCTATTTATTTGATAATTAAACATATTACTCTGCATAATTCACTTTCAATCGTTTTAATCGCCAATTTCATAGAAATGAAATGATATTAATTAGCAGTAGTGTGAATAGCAAAAAAGAGTAAAGAAGCATGCCATAGACTGAAATTGAATTGCCAATATTATAATTAAGCGACATAATTTAATTAGAGGTGTGAGAATAATTAAAACACCAGGACTCCTTTACTTCAACCCAAAAAATAAAAGAAACGATGAACAACTGTACAGAATTCCAAATTTTGTTTTAACAAAGCAATTGTTTAAAATTGTTGCTGTGCTTTTTTATCGAATGGCTTTTTTAACCAATTTAAAGCACACTAAAAAGATTATTTTTTCTTCCGCATTTCGTGTAGAACGATAAGTGGTTAATGGAAAGAAGCTTCTCAAATCCAGAAAAGAGAGATTTAAAGAATATATAAATTTAGTGAGAGATGAAAGGAACAAAAAACACGAACAGAAGGTTAAAAAATATGCTAAAGCCATCTTGATATGCCTCCCATATACCTGAAAACCGATGAAAATGCTGTTCTACTCTAATCTAGTGAAACTTCAGGTTAAAAGAGGATCTTTCAAATTCTGCGAATCTCTTTCTTATAAATTCCTCTAAATATGACCAGAGTAAGGTATGGCTGCACTTTTGTTTTCCACAATTAAAGTAGAGAATATCATGAAATCCACCTGTTTGACAACAGGATTGCATTAACTTCTCACAACTTTTAAAAACAACCTTTCCACAGTTTTCGCTTTTGCTCCTCCAAGCTTTTATTTTCTGTCGTTATATACATCTATTCCCCTTACCCGGCAGGTAAAGCGGAGTTTATTAACTTACGTAACAAAGAAAACTTTGTTGAGCTGCTAAAGAGAAAATCTGCGCTTTGTGAGCTTCCTTCTACTTTTTCCCCCCCTCGTGGATGTGGTTATAAATTAAAATACTAGTATAAACTTGTATCCAATTTTTTATTACTATACAAATCAAGCAACAGTAATACTAATACAGTTCATTTCGCTCTTTATTTCAAATTTAGAACACCCCTAAGGTAGCAGTTAAATCCAAGTTAAAGGAATCTTTATTGCCCCTTCCCTATAGACAGTAATCAAAAAGTTGCGTATCAAAGTATTATGTAAAATACTTGGTCATAGTAATTACCCATATTCTACCTCTATTTCCTACTGAATTATATTTTAAAATCATGCATTGCCTTAATAATGTAGTTTATGGGGGCATCGTAATAATCAAATATTTAATATGAAATAATCTGTTTAAATATTTAAATTTCTGTTACTTTTTATATAGGGTCAACTTCTACATATTTCAACCTCCGTATACATTATTCGCATTTTAATGTCGAACGTGGATGGAATAGCATGCAATTGTAACAGAGTGCGCCGCATTAATGCACTTTTGTCGGTCCTGGTGGTGTAGTGGTTACTATACTTGCCTCCTAAACCCAAGATCGCGGGTTTGAACCCGGCCAGGAACGATGGATTTTCTCGGGGCGTAAAAATCTTAAGTATGGCTTCCTTCGGAAGGGAAGTAAAGCCGTGGGTCCCATGTCGTACATTTACGGCACGAAAAAGAACCTCAAGCCTGAAAGAGAGGCCTCCGAGCAAAATTTGTCGGCCGTTTCACGCCCTGAATTGAATGGGACGCTGATGACCTGGGCTGTTAAAGAACGTTCATAAATAAATCAATGAAAAAAAAAAAAAAGAATTTCGGCCCTAGTAGATTTTTATTTATAGCCCTTTGATATGCCTAGGCAATTATATATAAAATATTTCTGTCATTTTTGGGGGAGTATGCTTAAGAAAGTTCACCCTTTCTAATATATTTCTGGCCACCTGTGGCGGTCTCTCTCCCAGTGCTGATTCGTCCCTGCAAATTGACATATTTTATGTAATGATTCCTTTCTTACGGCCGTGAACATTAAGCCCAACAATTTACAACGGTTATCTTTATTTTGACAGCAGTCATTCCCTGCATATCACAAGATTCTCTTTTGATTCATGTACACCATCTTTTGTAATTTTTCATCTCTTGACATATTAAAAACCTATCTCAAAATTTCTAAGAACAAAAGTATACTTACTATATGTTAAAATCCCGTATCATCTCAGAGAGAGAGAGGGGGGGGGGAATTAAATGCAACCTAACACATTCAATAAGAACTTCATTAACCTTATTACTATTTAGTTACCTGGAATTGAGAGTATCAAACCTATTTTGAAAAATTTCATGATACTTTATTAATGTATTCATATTTAAGAATTTTTCTACATTTTTACCACGCCTTATTTTTAGAACACCCCTAACCTTAAAAATACATTTCGCTGCAACATATTTCCTTGCAAATTAACTCGTTCGGTCGCAGGCTCATATCCTTGCCAACGCCCTATATAAGTAAAACCTGTACGCTAATTGTGATATGAAACTCGTTCCACAGCCCCAATTTATCCAGAGAATTTAAGACTTCTTCATTTGTTACCTGTTTTTCTAAGACTGACGTATTTATTATGTTATTTTGCAAGTTTTGGAAAACATTTTATTTTGGTTAAACTTCTATTCCTGTGTCTTTCAGTATCTGCAATCATAGGCATTCTGTTAAAACCAAATATCCCTTACAGGTTGCCCAACATGCCCGGTCTCACAGTAAGGATTTAGATTGTGCTTTTTAATTAGCATTTACTGATGCGATACCGACTCATGGCTGTGAAAGTTTACTCAGAAATAGAAAGATGGTAGGTATATTTTTTAATAAAGCATGCGCAAAACCAGGTTTAAATCTTCCGTATACATATAATGAACATGGTGTCATTTAAAAAAACGAAGCTCTGTCCTGTATCTCCTACATTAATGGAGATACAAAATAAGTATACCCTTAGCAAGACCTTCCCAAAACTTTTGTTTGAAGCAATTTTTCATTTGAGGCATCAGAAAAAAGATATTTTGGATGAGCAAGATAAATGGGACACCCTATATATGCAAAACCGTGTCTCTGTTTCAAATATAACTTCGCAATAGCAATCCTTGTCTCCTTGGTTCAAGAATGAAAGAAAGCTTTGGATGCAGAACGACAGAAATAAAACCAAACAAAAAATAAACGAAGAGGTTTCTAATTAAAACGCAGGGATTGAAACTGAAAATGAGTTAAAACTAAAAGAGCAGCATATTAATTTAGTAGCCTGAAGACTATTATTTCCTGTCAACCCATAATACGTTTCCAGAACTGCAACTCACTTCTTCACTCATTATATTTCCTAAATGCACCGGAGTCATTAATTAAAAAGTTGCGGTTACAATTCCTTCTTGATAAAATTATAGAACATTCATAACACACTGGGCAGTCAACCATCTGGTGGGGCATGGCAAAAGATTACTCTAGACAAGAAAATAAAACAATTCAGCTGATGCCGTGGTCACCAGGAAAAAAATAAACAATTACATTATGGAATTTTTCGCAAATTTACCAGTGCACATTTAACTACCGAAGGCTTCTAACCCACACGTTTGTGAATGTCCTGCTGTTCAGAACTAGCATGTTAGTGAAGCAAAGTTAGAAAGTCAAAAACATATTGATGACATCGTACGGAATTGTAATTCGTGTGCTGTCACGTTGCTGAGTCATTTCTCCGTTTGTTTATACAGCTAAGGATCACAATGGCTATCCTGTGTCATCACAAGCAGATTTTCTATTGGTGGTTAGTGTGAGGGCGGGCAAGTTCCTGTGTTTTCACGACAGCAGAACGTTGCACCAACTGCAGAACCATCTCAATCAATAGTGCAAGACCCAAGTAGACTCCTTTACAAATTTGAATCGATAATGAATAATAAATTTCAACCTGGATAAATTATAAGGTTTATGATAAAAGTTGGTTTCTATGGTATAGAATAAGAAACCACTTGAAGTAGCATGAAATATTTCTACAGTAAAATTAAATGAATGTTTATTATGCGTTATATATTGCTAGCGTTTAACCAATAATCATTAAATTTTGTAATTAAGTGCTCCCCCCATCTTCTGATACATTACATCGTGCATAAATTAAAATTCTCTTTTTTTCATTCTAAAATACACTTCCAATCGCTGTGCATCTTGCTATAATTCTTAAAACAAAGTTCGCCAAATTCGTCCCCTTTTATGTTGAATCATGCATCCACTTGTGACTTTCCCTTTACTGCACTATTAATAAATGCGGCAACATTTTTTACGTCTACTTCAAAACCTGAAGAACTGCTGGAACTATTAATCATGCAATTTCTATTTTCATTTACTACGTGACGGATAGAAAATGTGCAACTGGATTTTCAGTTTATTTCGTGCCATCAGTGCGTTTCTACATGCATTGGAACAATTACATTGTCGAAGTATTTAGTTATTTACTTAACGTAACATTACATACAGTATACAATTTTTGTCCCTGATCTGAATCGCAATTACCCCTATATACTCCACAAACAACAAATGGAGAAAAAATGAATGAATGAACGAATGAATGAATGAATGAATGAATGAATGAATGAATGAATAGTGTTTAACGCCCGTTTTTGCTACAGAGGCACCACAGGCGATGGACGCTGGTGATACATGAGATGAAATGATATATTGGGAAAGGATTTATTTTTAAGGAAGGAAACGTTCCAGGCCTAAGTTTAGGGTACCTCCCTGGCATTTGCCATTTATGAGGACTGAGGAAAACCTCTGTCAGGGAGGACGGTCCTGGCGGGATTCTAACCCCAGAACTCCCGCTCACGAGTCCGCGCCTTAACTACCTCGCCCACCCGTGGCGGTGGGAGAAAAATGAAAGTGATTATAATGCGTACCCCAAAAGATAGTAGAAAAAATAGCTATTCAAATAAGTGAAAGTTTATTTATTTATTTATTGCTTTCGAATATTTACGGAATATCTTTTAACATCTCAGGTCATCAGCGTCCCATTCAAATAAGGGCGTGAAACGGCCGGCAAATTTTGCTCAGAAGCCTCTTCCTTAAGGCTTGAGGTTCTTTTACATGCCGTAAATTTACGACATGGGACCCACGGCTTTACTTCCTTTCGGAAGGAACCATACTTAAGATTTTATGCCACATGTGAAAGTGAATCAAATAAAACTATGAATAGATCACTTCCAAACGACAAAGCTGATTTTAAGTGAAATATGGTCTTAAAGTTATTTGAATGGATAGTAATTTAATAAGCTCTATTTGCCATGATTTTCTTTACTCCGGTATAGCAGCCACTATGAGCAAACATTTTCTTTCTATGCCTTAGCAACGCCGAAAATTTTCACAAGTAATGGAGTGCAGTCATTTGTTTCCGTCTAAAGAGTATTTTAATCCTCAGTACAACACAGCAGCCGAACGAACCCCGAGTTGATCTCAATTTCACAACAACCAAATTTACACACGATAAACACATTTCGTGTACACCGCCAATATTTGCTTGTCCATTAACAGCTCCAAGACAAGCGCGCGGCCAAAAATGCATGTTAATAAACGCAAAACCCTACCATTATTGGTGTACTGTCATTATCCATATTATTATTATTATTATTATTATTATTATTATTATTATTAAATATACTTGTTCGTTCATGTCTATTTTAATAAACTATTATAATTATAACACCTTCTACTAATATTGATTTTGTAACTGCTATTGTAAAAAAACGGCAAATTACCGTCGTTTTTATACTTTTCAAATGAGGAGCATTTCAAAGTTAAATGTTAATTTTTGCGGAAACTATTTCCTGCAGTTCAGAACCTTAAGTATCTTATTCCTATGAATTGCATGAATGATGTTCCATTTTCAATAGATGGATGGATGGATGGATGGATGGATGGATGGATGGATGGATGGATGGATGGATGGATGGATGGATGGATGGATGGATGGATGGATGGATGGATGGATGGATGGATGGATGGATGGATGGATGGATGGATGGATGGATGGATGGATGGATGGATGGATGGATGGATGGATGGATGGATGGATGGATGGATGGATGGATGGATGGATGGATGGATGGATGGATGGATAGATAGATAGATAGATAGATAGATAGATAGATAGATAGATATTATACAGATTCCTGTATAATATTACGTGCAATGCATAATGATCTAAAAGGAAATTTAGTATCCCAACATAAACATATTTTGTTCACTAATACCATACACAAGGATATTATATCATTTAGGGCTTCTTCTTTTTTTTGAGTAGTGTTTAACGCCCTTTTTTACTACTGAGGCACCACAGGCGGTGGACACTGATGATACATGAGATGAAATGATAAATTGGGAAAGGAATTTTTTTAAGGAGGGAAACGTTCCAGGCCTAAGTTTAGGGCATCTCGCCGGCATTTGCCAGTTATGAGGACTGAGGAAAACCTGGAAAAAATCCCAGTCAGGGAGAACGGTCCTGGTGGGATTCGAACCCCAGACCTCCCGCTCACGAGTTCGCGCCTTAACAACCTCGGCCACTCATGGCGGTTATTTAGGGCAGACAACTTTCACATGTGCTAAGTATTTCATATACAATGTGGAAGATAAGTCGCTCCGCAGCCAGCTAACTAATATGTTGGCGAAAGTATTTCAGTTGGAAACAGCCCTCTGGCCGGTCACTGGCACGTCGCTCAATAGACAAGCGATTTCAGGATGGGCAGTGAGGTGTGACACAGGGCTATACATATCTGATGGTAAATGTTAGCTATTGAAGGGAAAGAGTGGAACAAGATTTTTGCGAAGGAGAGAAGTTATTAAAAATGTAAACTGGATATATTGCTCGTTTTCAAAATCCCATATGTTTAAATCGTGGTACTACACATGTGATTGATACAGCTTCGAAATTGAATATATTCAAGATGCTGCAAGAAGATGTAGGTTCATAATTTTAACGGACGAGAAAATTGATGAAATTTAGGATATAATATCGCGGAGCCTCACAAAATAAATTATCAAATTACAGCAATTAAGGCTGTAAAAATTAATTTTACATCTATAAAATTACAGTATTTCATGAATTAAAAAAGTGATTACGATTGATGAACTTAATATAAATACAACTAATTGTGTCCAGTCAATTACCAAGAACCAGTAGTGAAAGTGCTTGCAAATAAATGTAAATGAGTTTATCTCTTATATAATGAGGAAAATATTTTCAGCATATTATGACTGGGATGAGTGCATAATATAAGTTTCATGTCGTTTGTAACGACATGAAATTCGTGTTACTCCGCTCTATCCAACTTATACTGCACTGAGCAGCAAATTTTCTTCTGCACTATACTTTTGAATGCTGTGAAGTTGCTCTTGTTATGCACAGTGATGTATGATCCTGTGTCTGCTATGGATGAACTGAAATGCATCAAATGTTTTGTGCGTATACGTTGAAATTTACACCTTATCGAATCAGGAAATGGTTATACATTAACTGTGTTCAATTCGTCTTTTGTTTTGGGTGATAAACAATAAATTCCATTAAACTTTAACATAAACGTCTTGAGCATTCTTCTGAAAAAGTAATGCTCCCACAAAAACACCAGTAAGAACGAAGACAAATATTTTTGTTTTGTCCTTAATGGAATGGAAATTGAGGAACACTTTCTTCAGTTCCTTTTTTCACGTTCCTTACAAATTACTTAGCTGTGTCGTTATAATAAGTAGGAACTGGGACATACCTCCACGCCTCCGACATCATTCCAAGGAAGCGCATCTAAACTAACACCATAGAGTAAATAAATAGTTCTGCAAGTGTAGCATTACGAGAAAGAGGAATAAAGCGAAAGGTTTCGATGCTCACCTGTTTTCAGTATCGCTCATTTTTAATGGCCTGTGCAGGCCTTGAACCAGCCTCACTGTACGTACACGTTACGCTGCAGAAGAATTTCACGAATGTTCTTATTCAATTAAATTCTTCCGTCCACTTAAGAAACCTCAGATCTCGAAATGTAACAAAACAAAGGCATTGTCCTTTCTGATTGGTTAAAGCATCGTTGTAAACCGGGCAATGCATGTTAAGCTCCCCCTGTCGGTGTTTTCTGCTTTTTATTTTTCAAATTGTCCTTCAAAGCTCGAAAACTT
The DNA here is from genome assembly GCA_030762175.1 of Metallyticus violacea. Taxonomy (NCBI): domain Eukaryota; kingdom Metazoa; phylum Arthropoda; class Insecta; order Mantodea; family Metallyticidae; genus Metallyticus; species Metallyticus violacea. The sequence goes on along the minus strand of CM060846.1, from coordinate 79,708,847 downwards.
AACGTAGCTGGCAACATTGCTGGGTGAAATTACATGAATGGATGTGAACAGCGACAGTTGTATGCAGGAAAGTGAGAGGAAATGAACCAAATCGACCTCTGTGCTCGTGTCCTAAAGACCATGTTCCCAATGCTCAGAGAGAGGTACTGAAGAATGAAAACAAAACTGCTCGAAATAGCTCTGGTAACATGAGTCTTAAGACAATAGCAGTGTTCTGTTCCAATTCCCTTCATTTCTGTCCTCTCAATGGATATGTTATATATTTATCCTATTAGGTTCCCCAAAAGGAATTTATTTAGATGCTTCACCTTAATTACCGCAATGTTGCCAGTTTTCTCCTGGGAGCTGGCTATACAAAATAATAGGCCAAAGTATATTTGAATGCAGATCAACCTAATCGCGACGGGTGGTCGAAGCCGTTAAGACGTGGGATCGTGAGCGGAAGGTCTGGGATTCGATTCCCACCAGGATCGTTCTTCCTGGATGAGGTTTCTTTCAGGTCTCCCTCGGTCCCGAAAATGGCAAATGACGGGAAGGTATCCTAAATTTAAGCATGGAACGCTTCCTTCCTTAAAAAATCTTTTATTAGTACATCATTTCATCTCATATATCATCAGTGTCGCCGCCTATTATGTCTTAGTAGTTAAAATGGGCGTCAAACCCTATTATTTGAAAATATCTTACCTGTGCTGTGTTCTAACTCCTATTCAACACCGTGTTTCGGTGCACTAACACTAAATTTTATATACTACTCAAAGGAATTATGACTCGGTCTTTGTTCTGCCATTAGATATATGACCTAGTGTTATCGAAACATTTTTTTTCTATTCTTACCTACCGAGAATATCACAAGCAGAAACCATAGAGAATAAATAAATAAAATCGCATACAATAAATAGCACACATGAAACTACAGAATGCAAATGAAAACTCCTATTAATACTCTGTTACATATGTGCGCTATATACATATCCACGAGTAAGCGACAGTTCATAGAAAATATTGTGCGTGCATAAAGTTAACTCAATGGTAACATAAGGACAGTGGTGCAAGAGGTTGTACGTTCGATACCCGCCTAGTCGCTTTATATTTTTGTTTCACATCTTTAGGAATGCGTGAATTACTTCTATTTTGCAGTTTTAGGAGCAACACTTGGTGCATTTTACTTTTTTGTATAACATGTAATACAATGCCTGATGCAGCTAGTCATAGACAGTGGGGGTGTATTTGGTGTTTTTGTGGATTTTTCTTATTATAATTACAATAAGTTATAAACGAGAACCAGGTAAGAAATATGTGATGCGATCGAAATGTAGTGAACGAAAACAACATCGCCCAACTTTGAATCCATCTTTACCAACATTACCCGAAGTTGAACACTGAAAGCGGATCACATTTTTGTCCACAGAGGTGCAACAAAAGGCCAAGGATGCAACACAAGGTACATGAGGGCTGCTTTAAGTTATCTGAAGGGAAGTATGGGCAAATATTATCTTTAAACAACTGAAATGTGTTGTTTAATTTTCTACATCGTTTGTTACGGCTTGCTTAACTCAAAAACTCTTTGGGATAGAAATTTTCAGTTGTCTTCAAGGAAACACGCTCACTTCCGTTATTTTATCTTTTATTTTCTATATATAAGGGACTTTGTAAGCACATACGAATTGTAAATGTGTTTGATAACTCTCTTAAATCTCTAAGAGTATATGGTCGTCTAGTTCATTCTTTTTTCAGTAGAGCATGCCGGGAAATTTCTCACACATATGCACACCAGAGTGTGCACTATAGATAGGTCAGCTGCAGGTAGAGACTTAAGAATATTTTGCTTGTCCTTGTGTGTTATGTGAAACACCAAACTCTCTGCCACTACACTTATACGCTCATTTTGAATTGTGGTTAACCTAAGACTGTATAAACTGTAGGTATAACATTTACAAATTTTATTCTTTGGCGATAAAAAATGAAGTGTCCAGAACATGTAAATTCATTTTATATCATTTTTTTCCTACCAAAATATAATTATCATTACTAACTTGAATTTCAACATAGTATAACCTATTTGTAATCTAAGTTGTTATGAATTGGCATATACCAAGATAACCGTAACAACAATAATAAACTTTTATTATTAGATGTTTGAAGCATTACCATAGTAAAGTTTGCTGGAGTTTAGTAATAAAAACCGCAAGACCACATAGGCTCTTGAAATAATGTTTTACAATTTTAAACCATTTCTAGTATTCTAATCGTTCAGAACTTAATTAGCGCAATTTTCAGAATATTGATTACGTTATTTTTACATATTAAATTCAAATAAATAAATTCTTTGCAAGTATGATCGATCCTAAATCAATAGTAGTTCATGTTAAATTTGGAAGCTGCTGATATCGCACTGTTTGGCGGTTAATGTTGTCATCATACAGTGAGGTTATTTGAGTTACGGATCAGCAAAACGCGACTGCGTAGTGGAAGAATCAGTAGTCAAGTTGTATAATGCATATGCAGATAGCAGCTTGTAGTTAGTTTGAGGAAGGCTTTGTCATCCGCTGATTGTGTTACTCGTTAGTTTTGCCACTATGAACATAATTTTGAGATTTTTATATATAATAAATAGTGAAAAGGGATTCTTGCAGAGAAGTGGTAAGACAATTCCATAACTAGAAACTATTTCGCAAATCTCTTTAGAAAACCCTCAAGAACCGACAATTAAACGAGAGGGTTTGTTTTATTGAGAAAATTCCGGGAGTTCCGGGAGTTAGGGGCATTGTAGGTATACTTGGACTTATTAAAACGATATAAATTCCGAAAATGTTTTTGCTAGAATTGGATCCGCGAATAGCATATATTTTACTCCCAAGAGTATATATTTCAGATATACTACTGCAGTGTTACGTCAGTTATGTTGTATACCCCCAGTACTCATGTTTAAGTTCAGTGTGCCTATAAAATTGGATTTATAACCTAATATAATGCCGGAAATGTTTTACTCAATATTGATGTTCTGAGAAATATTCGTTATAACGGATCCAGAAGTTCAAACGCATTCCTTCCGCAAAGAAAGGGCGGTCTCAGGTAACCGAGCAGCTTGGCGTTCTTCTCCGGCTTGAATTAATCCACTCGAGAGTGACGTGTTGAGGGATATAAAATCAAAGGTCACTACGGCGACATTAGGAAGAAGTCGTAATCGCGAGTGTGATGCGAGCACTGGCTGAGATACAGCTAGTTTTTATAGCTACCATCTACTGTACGGACTTGTCTGTTAAACCGCCACGGGTGGCCAAGTCGTTAAGGCGCGGACTCCTGAGCGGGAGGTCTGGGATTCGAATCCCGCCAGGACTTCAGATTGTTTTCCTCAGTTCTCATAAATGGCAAATGCCGGGGAGGTATCATAAACTTAGGCCTGGATTGTTTCCTCCCTTAAAAATAAAATCCTTCCCCAATATATCATTTCATCTCATATATCATCAGTGTTCACCGCCTGTGGTGCCTCAATAGTAAAAATGGGCGTTAAACACCATTCAATTCAATAATCTTGTCTCTTAAAATAATCTTTCATAATAACAATCTACAAATCTCCGACATTTCACGTGTCAACGAGGTGAACTTAAATAGATGGTTTGTCCAACACTTAAAACAGCACATATTTCTGGAACAGACATTTTCAGTGCGTATTAATGAGCCCTAACCAGTTGCCTTAGTCTCAAAATGTGACCCAATGAAGTTTGCCGCTGCTTTCTTTTGTTGCAACAGGAAGGCCACACAACGGCTGTCAAGCTACGGAGTTTATGGCAATGTTTCTAGAAAGTTTGCGAATATGTGTCCATTTTATTTACAAAGGAGATATGTTCACATTTTTCAGGAAACAAAAAAAAAAAAACAAACAAACAAACAAACAAACAAACAAACAAAAACGAATAGAAGAAAGAAATTTATTTCATAGACTTTCGATCTCTATCCCCCCCCTCTCTAATTTAACGATGGGCGTTTCGTCCAGTTCAATGATTTTCTAAAGTTCACTTATCAATCATTTCCGGCCTTGTTAGTGCAATGAAGCGAACGTTTTCCTCCCACTCTCCAATTATAATAGAATATGCGGAATAAGAATGGCTTTAGAAGCTAAAGAGGAATAGCATGCACTCATGAACTACTACTTCTTTTGTGTGTGCTGGAAATAATGATCTATTAAGTGCGCTGGAGATACTACCGCAACCTGGAATAATGAAAACATAGCCGTGCCCCCTGTCCTCTTGTTGATTTCCAATACTAAGATTTATGTTGAAATAAAATATACACCCTGTTGAAATGCCGCACTGAAACCGCTGACAGGTTCTTGTAAAATGTAGTTATTCTGAGTAGACTGGAAGCATTGGCGTGGAAATGTTCCTAGTAACCTCAATTGACTTAATGGCGTCATTATACCAGGAATGAATGCAGGTGTATTTGATTGATCTTGATCAACAAGGTGCAATTAAATTGCGAATTTCTCTTTCTTCCCCCCTCTCCGTTTTATACTGTTATTTTAGCTGTCGCGTGCAATAATTAACTATTTCACGTTCGAGTGTATTGTATTTGACAGATACCAGCTACATTTATGGTTCTATGCTGTCCGAAAATACTTATGGGTGTAATATATTTATTATTTGTTTTATTTATATTGTAGTATATTATAGTAAATAAAATATTGTCATACTACAAGGGAAAAAAGTATTTATATTTCGCAACATATAGGTAAACAATAAACATAAAATATTTTAAACTGTACCTAAAATCAGAGAGTTCTTCCTTAGAAATAAATACAAATTTTCTTAAGAGCTCTTCCTTGAAGTTTAAGAAGCGAATTTCAAAATATTGCTGCAAGAAATGTGATGTTTACTAGTTTAAACATGCAGGGCTTATTTGCAAGAAGTGTGTGGAGAATTTGTTGCAAATCTTTTTATTTAATTACAGACTAACAAAAATGTGCAGTTAATTGTAATAATGTTATATTCCCAAGAATTTCTATAAGTAGTGGTGATTTAGATTGAATACTTCTCGTATCTGTGACATTGTATGCATAAAAATGTGGCTTACAGCTATCAGGTATATGATTGGCGCAATGTATTTCACAGATACTTTCGCTTGACAATGAAACAAAATATTAGGCAGATGATCAATAATGAGCCTCCTCAGTATAGTGGTTAGCGTTGTTGACTACCGGCCGGAAGACTCAGGTTCGATTCCTTGTACCTAGTTAGGAATTGTGTAATTAGGAATGTCTGGAACGCGGTCCACCCAGCCTTGTGAGGACAAATGGGAAGCTGCCTGATAGAGAGGTGGCGTTCTTTGATCACGAGAGCCGCGTGATAGGAGACCTGCGGGGTGCCTCCTGCAATACTGCCCTTTATCAATGAAGTCGTAAGGCGGAGGTAAAGGGTGCAAAGGTTGCCACGGCTCACCCCGGGCTGTAATGCCAAATGAGCAAGAGAAGAAGACCAATAATAAACAAGGGAGTGCTAAAATGTATTTTGAGAAGTTTCTAGGTTTTGGAACCACTTCGCATTATTACGTCAGCATGTTAGAGAGAGAGACACTTGCCTCCCAGATACAATGCGCTCGAGGGAAGGTCATAAATCAAATGCGAAGTGATATCTCAGGGCAGAGCTACCTACATACACGCACTAAAACCATTCAATTATTCACGCACTTAAGTATTGAAAAAATGAACAAACTTTCTAAATGCAGTAAAATTGGCAACCATCTGGAAACTCTGTGTACGCTTTAAACCAGTAAAATAGTTCGACTCTTGAAGTCTAGAAATGATGTGCGTGATACGCATGGCATTCAATGGAAACGTGGCAAAGGAAAACAAATTCGCCCTACTTCGAACCCAGTTTTACCGAGTGCCACCGACATTACCCGAACTCTAGAAGTGGAACATTCTTTTGTCTACAGTAGTACGTCTTAAAACAAAAAAGTGGTCTGACATCTCCAAGTTTGAATATGTTTTAGTTCACATCGGCACAGCGCCTAGTTCACATGCGAAAACTGCCAGCAAGTAAGCTAGAGTTACGTATGCTTTCATTATAAATAATTTTGCGTACATGAAGTCATCTCAATTTCGTACAGACCAGGCGTTCAAGCTGTTCTATGTTCGGTCCCATTTTTATTTATTTTAATTTCCTTTCCAAAATTATTACTTCATCCCATGTATCATCAGAGTCCATCACCTGTAATGGCACGGTAATAAAAATGAGCCATTTCTTCATTCAAAGCTTTTTATTAAAAATTTGGTATCAGCTGAATATAACAAATGAAAAAATCGAAGACTGGAATAGGTCAAAAGCAGGAAAGTTTTAACCCTAACAGCATTTGCAGAATATGAGTAATCTTTATAACAAAATGTAACAACACTATGTTTGCCATTAGAGAAAACGGCAATTATTTTTTGCGCATACAGTTTTTGACGAAACTGATTATGGCGAACCTTGAATGCCATGACGGTGCTTCTCGAAGATGACTGTCATATTAGAGAAGTACACCCTAAATGGAAAGGAAAAAAAAAAAAGAAAAGAAAAAAGCATACTCTCTAAGCGTTAATTTGCTATATTCTGTTGGGCTCAATGAATATTCTGTTGGCTCGATTAAACGCCCCTAAAAGCCTTTAGCCTCATTCTGTCATCAGCAGTCACAAAGAGTTCTCCATGGCAGACGTGCACTGATGGTAGCAGATGTCTAGTACTGAGAGCTACCGAAATTCATGTATTTTTATTTTTGCAAGTAAAATTAATATTTAGCATAACATGCAATTGCAAAGATTTATTTGAAGTTTAAGTAATTTATCCTCACAAAAATTTGTTTTCAAAATAAATAGAAAAGTAATGATTTTAAATTAAATAAAGACAACTTATACTTTCTTTTATTTTTTCTTTACAATGTTATAATGTGGCATTTATTTTAAAACGAAGATGATTAGTTTACGTTATTTGTGTTTGAGATTAATTGCTTAAAATTCAAATATATGTTTACCAAATATTAAACATTTATTTTACTTGCAAAACCTAACAAATAAAACATTTAAGTATAACGAGTATTCAAACTTTTGTCGTTTTATTGCCAGGCGTGCTTTTGTCCCTTCAAGAGCACATGGCCTAGAAAACGCATTTCTTATTCATGGCACAACTTGAATATGAACTGAAGGCTGTTATGAATCCAGCGTCAGCGAATACTTTCGATATTTTCCCGCTCTGATGTGGCTTCTGCCTGTTGTTCCTTTCTTTTTAATACACAATAACTTTCCTATTTTTAAGAGTATGGTGGTTCCAGTCAACAAAAAGGAAGGCTTGTGTGGCTTTGAAAACTTAAGCATTTCTGGAATTCAGGTGACAATTTCTACGACGGCCATATTTCTAGAAATGATGCTGAACAGGTAAGTTACGTGGAATATTCACATAGATAAAAGTTATCCGAAGAGCTAAATGGTCACTAGTGACCTGAAAGCGCTTAGTCGAAATCTCTTGGGGAATGAAACCTCTGATATGTCAACTGCTATATATTGCGGTCATTCTGCCACATTTGGCATATGGTGTCTTGGTATGGTGACCGAAGGTGTCACAAAGCACTGAGTAACAAAATTCTCCAGCCTGCAGACTTGTCCGTATGTACACAACGAGGGGCCTTAAAAAGCACCCTTTCAGTTGCACTAGAGGTTTTTCGGATTGCCACCGCTGGATATATTCTTCAAAGCGGAGGCAAGCTAACAGTTTATAGATTACTACATGCGGGTTGTCGGAGAGAGGGCTACTATGAAGATCAGATCTCACGAATACCAAGTACTGTTTTCAAAGGGCGTTCAAAACTACTCTTGAATCTCGAACACACCGGCTTGACGGACAAATACCACAAGGTGTTCACAAACACCGAATTTGGTTCACTGACGGCTCATGGATACTTACGCTGGAACCGGAATACACAGTGAAGCTGCCAGACAAACATTAGTTGAAGTCTTGGGAAATACTGCACTGTTTTTAGGCAGAGATATTTGCAATATTGATCTGTTTTCAAAAGGGTATTGTATTGTGAAAAGCCACAAAGTTAAGCATGTTCTCACCCTCTCTGACATCTAAGCTGCTCTCAAAGCACTTGACCTCTACCAGTTTAGTACAAAATTAGTTTGGGACAACCACCAAACACTTACAATCCTGTGACACGACAACTCTGTGGAGTTGAGGTGGGTGCTAGGCCATCGAGACGTGACTGGGAATGAAGAAGCAGACAAACTGGCCAAAAAGGGAGCACACAGCTCCTATAATGAACCTGAACCAATCTGTCTGCAGTACAAGCAAATCCGCAGTACGGCAATGGACTAGGAAGAACACAAGAAACGATGGTCCTAATATCCCGGACAAACTCTTTGCAAAAACTTTTATCAATGGTTTCAACCCAATACTTACCACAACTCATCTACATTTGTCAGAAGAAAGATAGGCGATTTGTTGGATAAATTACTGGACATGGGCAATTCAAGAAACATCTCCATAAAATTGGGCTCTTTCAAGGAAAGCCCATCTGCAGACTTTGTGCGCAGCACCATGAAACTACGAAACACAGGAGTGTAAGGTCCTGGAGAGTAAGAGATTGGAACTCTTCTGTTCCCAACCATTAAATAGTATGCAGGGTCCGCTTATCTGAGCAAGAGCTCTGGACCTTATTAGAGATACAGAGTTCAAACCGTTATGAGCGGTTATGTGGTAGTTCGAAAAGTTTAAGGCTGAAGTGCGAGAGTCTATAAACTCTCCTAAGACCCCTATATCGCCACTGCCCCCACCAATATGCTGCAGGAGAAAAACACTCGTAAACCGGAGGTCCGGGTTTCGATTCCTGCCAGTACCGTTTTTCTTGACTGAGCTTTAGTCCAGATTTTCCTCAGTCCTCATCATTGTAAAATGCCGGAAAGATATTCTGTAATCCCAATTTGTCATTTCATCTCATGTATCACCAGTGTTCACCGCCTGTGATGCCTCAATAATGAAAACGAGCGTTGAACATTACTAAAGAAAAGAATGTGCGACAAAAAGCAAGGCAGTTCGCTGTTGCCTCCCATGGAGAAAAGAAGGCAGATATGAAGGAAAATATACTGTTCATCATAACAGATCTGCCAACTGTTGACTTTTGGCTCCTCTTCAACTGCTCTATGAGGTTATAAAGATCTAAAGAATAAATAAGCATCTTCTTGTTCGCGAATGAAGAAGGCTAGTTATCCTTTATTTCTGTTTGTCCCTCGGAGCGCCCCAAAATTGGCTTGAACGATTTTTCGCTGGCTCAATGGCTGGTTCATATCGACTCGAGTGTTGTTCCCCGTATTTTGTTGGCATTCTACACTGCAGAGGTTCCTAAACTCACCAGATCCTCTTTTATTTAAAGTCATAAAGCCCATTTCTGAGAGAAAAATGTTTAGGATATCTTCATAATAAAACAGATATTCTTAATTGTAATAACTTTCCAACATTTACTTTTGTCTTTTGCAACATCCTTGATTCCTTGTCATGTCATTCACCCAATGCTGATTTTGGCTTCTCTTATAAACACTACACCTCAATATCTCTTGCATTTTGTTGCAACCTCCGGCCTAGTAATATGGTTTCCTCTCTGCCACATTTCTAAGATTTCTCTTCTAAATACCAATTCCTATTACTAAAAAGTTTACTTCTATTTACTACATGCTCTGTTTCAGTTAATAGAAAATTGAATTTTGAGTCAACGAAAAACGTTAAACATGTTTTATTTTATGCTTAAAATATTCCTCTTCTGCAGTATAAAACTGAGTATATTAATCTATTTTCTTTCTTCGACTATGTAACATTCTTTACCCCTTTGTACAGAAGTAGATATTTCATTTTCCTCTGAAAATATTTATGACCAAGCATGTCCCCAATATACTTCAATTTACGTATACCCTTAAAATATCGGATGGTGTACAATTTTTTTCTGTCATTATACAAGTCTGTATAATAAATTGCTCTCAATTTTAACTTAGCATTTGTTTCTTGAACAAACTAATCAGAATAGTTTGAGAAACTTAAATGTGCATTTTAATCTTTATTAACCGAAGAAGTCATTTTTTCAGGTCATGAACCCATATACTTCGGAAAGTTTTCTTTCATTAAAACAGACGTAAGCCGCCGACCTTCTACATAATATAATGGGGCAGTTGAGAATTGTTATTTTATAACTGAAAACAAGGCATTACAATGGAAAAATGTTCATTTAAATTTATATAACTCTTTAGACAATATAATACGGTTACTTTATGTTAGATTTTAATGGCATATTTTAATGATTACTACCGCTGGAATACACTAGTACTCCTATAATCTCTTGCCACAAGTTGTGCATACTCGTAAGAATAATGTGTCTGTCTAGTTCTGATATTCATTGGACAAAGTTGCTGCTTCTTTGAAAGCACTTCCCCTTCTTTTCTGAGTCATGCCGGTAGTATGCCCAACCATTGGAACGGTCCAAATTGAACTGCTTTTCATCACTTAACATTATACGCTTCCCTTCTTCCTTCCAGATAGTGTGCTCCTTAGCCCAGTCAACACGTCCTGTTTCTGGTGGACTGTCAGACGCAGTTGCTTATTCTCTTTCTTGTATCTCATTGTTTGTTTTTCTAACCTGGACAATGCCGATTTGTGATTATTTACACTGGAATCACCAGCAAGTTGTTGCGGCGATGATCTACCAGTACCGGACCTTCTGATCACTTGCCTCTTTTGTCCAAGTGAAAGTTTTTGAGGTCTTTCAAGCGACTTTTTCATACCACATACCACGCGTGGTGACCTGCCAAGCCTTCTTGTTATTTATCGAGACGAAAATCCTTCTATTTTGTAGATTTTAACCTAGTCTTGTTCCAGGCTTACAACTCCATACTTACTAAACTGTGCACTTTTGTTGAACACGGCAGACACAAGGTTGCTCATTCCGTAGCTACAGAACAGCTTTTGCGCACGAAGTTCCATATATTCACCCTGTTCTTATCATTTTGCTATAGCACTGTTTTCGGTCTTCCGACTTGTGTGCAATGAGTGCATAATACGATAAAGTTAATACGTATAAATTGACGTACTGCAGTTCATTTTGCAACGAACCTTATATTACGTCTAATCAATGATCATTGGTTTGCGGTGGTGGTAGAGAAGCACAGTCAATGGGAGTCTCGTTACCTCCGATTTGCCTTGTCAGAGAGAAGAAAAAGCCTGCGGAAATTACCTCAGTTATAGAACGTTTCTCAAATGATATGTGTCGAGGGAATGGTACCACAGAGAATGGAGGAAAAATGGACTCAAAAGTCGGGCTGAAATTTATCTCGCTACCAACATCCCCGAGGAAACCAGTGGCGGAAGCCTTATCTGTTGACAGTGAAGAAGCACACTGAACGTAGTGTGGGAGTGTTCGGCTCAATACTGTGGAGTAACCTTGACACAAAATTCTTCTAATTATGCTTCTATAACTCTCTCCACTTTTGCATTTATGTATTATTCAGAGGCATAAACATTCAAATTATTGCTGAACCAAACGTAGTAACATTGTAGATAATGTGATTAAGTTTTACAGGCAGTTTCCATACAGTACATCCACTATAGTTGGTCCTGGTGGCATAGTGGTAACCATACTTGCCTTCTGAACCCAAGATCGCGGGTTCAAACCATGGGTCGCTGATGACTGAGATGTTAAAGAGCGCCCGTAAATAAACAAAACAAAAACAAAAAAGTACATCCACTATGAGAATCAGGGGATTTGAGAGAAACGTGTTCAGCCCAAAGATTAATTACGGCGTGAGTTTCTTGAGTTCTCAGACTTGTGAATTCAAGAATCACTTTCATTACAACTAAAATTAACATGTTATTTATTTATTTATTTCATACATTAAGATTCAACGTTAGGTTTCATAATTAATGCCTTTTGAGTGAACGTATAAATTCTCCTAAACTTTGGGTCGATGAAGCTCATCAATATGAATTGTCAAGTATCAGAAGCGTTTTTCTTAAAATATGAACTAGATTTCTTTCATGAAGCCAGATAATATCTAAAATATTCCACAAATATTAAAAACCTTTCAGTCGAAATTTTCTATTAACGATTCTCTGGTAGCAAAAACTAAGTAAGAGCGAAATTAATGAGGTGTATTTGCTTCACGCAATTACAGCGCAGCAATCGTGGAGAGGGAAAAATATGTGAGTATTTTGACAATGAAATCTTAATTGAAACTTGAATAATTTGGCGAACGGCATGAAAGTTTCATACAAGAAACACTTCCCAGCGTTATGCATCTGCAGTTGGATGTTTTCTCGATATGGGATAACAGCGTGGAATTCACGATCCAGGCTTTTGGATATCCGCAGGCACAAGAGTAGAAATCTTACTGATCTTGGGGAGTAGACTGTCGAGGCTTCTAATTCTGTCGAATCTCATTTCGCTTAGAAGAATCCACATACGTGTACATACGAGTACATTTTGAAGGACTATGAAAAGAAAAAATCCTAGAAGAATTTACGCTGAAACTGCAATTCTGTGGCAAACTCAAGTCCAGTCCTGCTATATATACTAGCAGGATAAAACATTAAACCCAGAATCACCGATGTCCAGCCACGGCCGAAACATGGCATGGTCCGCGGTTCGACTCCCACCAAGACCGTCCTCCCTAAGGCATTTTTGCAAGCTTTCTTCAGTCCTCATGAATGAAAAATGCTGGGGAGATACCCTAAACATAGACAACGAACGCTTCATTCCCCTATTTCTCATTTCATCTTATGCATTAGCACTGTCCATCGCTTGTGATGTTTTAATAGTAAAAACGAGCGTTAAACATTAAAAAATAAAGACCAACCAGAGTGGAATGAGTCAAGTGATAGCTACTAATGGACGCGTGCTGGTTGTCAAAGTGATAATGAAACATTCTTTCACTAAAATGTTTTGAAGGTGGTTGAAATGGTTAACATTCGCAAAATAAATATGTAAATAAGGGTTGAAACAAAAGCCTGCAGTTTCTGATATGGCATGGTTTTTGAAACGTGCTTTTATGGAGAAAGTTTGGCTAACCGTCTTTAAATTGCAGGCACTAGATGCTCTTAACACACATTTGGGTTAGATTATGGAAGAAGCTATAGACATCTGTGCAGTTGCAAGAAAAGTGTGTTACTGAAGAGTCCAAAATTATAAGAGAAATACTTGCGATGTTTGAAATCAACAAAAAATTCCTCTTAAATTTTATTTTGCTCTACATTTTACAGTGAGAAAAAACAATTCATTATAACTATAAATGACACTTTTCCACATGTGTGCCTTAACTACCATTACAAAATGAAATATCCGTGCAATGAAAATGAAATGCATTTACTCTACATAAAAGAACATTAAATATAGAAACACAAATTCAATACACTATACTAAAGACTTGTCTTAAAAATGCGTTGACAGGAGAGAATGAAGTCAGAACATGGTCACGGGCAACTGGCAAAAGCAACAAAACCCAGAGGTGGAAGCACGTGGAATGTGGCCAAGTTGCCAAAATGCGATATCTAAGGTTTACTGCGTGTATTTTGGAACGCCTTACCTTGTTTCTTTTGATGATGAAAATAAAGTAGCAACTGCATCTTGGTAAGACCACCAGAGTGCTCCATAAAGGAGGCATGGACTTCTCACGAGTTTTAGTAATTCCATACTTGATTGGATCAAAGTGAGACAGGACGATGTTATTTTATTTAACACTTCCGAAGGAGGGAAGAGAAATATACTGCAAGTTACTGCTGGTAAACTCAGTTGCTGACAGCAGTGTAAATGGTACCAAATTTGTCAGTTTATTCTTATACAAGCCACAGACAATTTTCTAGCAGTTTATTATTATTTTTTAAATTAGTTATTGCTATAGACTAGCACAGTTACTAACAGGTTTCATTAAAATTCAATGGTAGTCTTTTATATGATTTAACTTTAAATGAGAGCATCAATAATTAACATCTGGACATAGATATGAACATGACAATTATAATAGCAAAGGCAATTTCACTTTTATAAATTTCTATTACTGCTTTCGGAACTAAAGACACTCGTAAGTGTTGAAATTACCAAATATAATAATAGTTCATTTTGTTTAACAAGGGTCTAATGCCTGAAAAGTTAACGCCATGTTTATATATACACAGAGTGTAACAAAAAGTTATGTCAAAACGGTGGAGAAACATTCCTTGCATATAGAGTGCAAATATGAAATTACTCGGTAATAATATACTAAAAGGAAAGTTGTTACATAATTACACGTAACCCATGAAATCCTTTAGCTACAAAAAAAAAAAAAAAAAAAAAAAAAAAAAAAAAAAAATCTGAGTCGTTACATGAATGTGGACGCTGAAATGCTCTATTTCTTGTTAGAGCTCTTTCTCTACAACTCCACTTAAACCGTATGATGTGAAGTTAGAATGCCAGAATAACTGTTTTGTGGCAAGAACCTCACCACAGAACAGTAGCTTAATAAGTACAGTAGGTAAACATTCGCTTTTACCTCTAGTTAACTTGCGCAGGGGTGTTGTAACTAATTTTAGTTCATAGTTCACTATTGATATGGTCGTCCTATACCACGAAGTCCGTTTGTTATGCTACTCACTTCATGCACCGAGCACATAGTGTCAGTTCTGTGTGTTTACGAATCTCATTCCAGGTTCAGTAAAATGAGATATCAAATGCGGGTTTGGCAGATGTTCAAATGATGTATGGATTAGTCGGAAGTGCAGAGTCCTCGTGCTCGTATTCTGCAAGGCTGTCAGACAATACGAGATACTCCAGGGATACATGCGCGCATCAGGGAGTGCATGCGACGGCGGGTTGATGGATGTATCCGTGCTAAAGGACATTTTGAATAATTAAAATGATTTTCTGTTTTCAACAGTTCTGTTGTTTAATGTTTTGCTTTTGTGGTATAGGTGTAGAAAAAAGACTGTAACAAGGAAATAAAGCAATTTTGACTTATGTTTATAATACATGTTTTTATTCTATATATGTGAAGAATGTTTCCCTAAGTTTTGACATACTTTTGTTATATCCTGTATGTGTATATGAACATACAGGTGTCCCATTTATCTTGCTCACCCTTAAAAAAACTTGTGTTAAAAAACATGGAAATAATTTTTCACGTTTTATTTCCTGGTGGGGAAAAGACTACAGTTCATATTGTTTCCGTATATCACGGCAACGTTAGTTAAATGCCATCCATGCTTATTATTAGTAAAATGTTCCTTTATAAATTCTTTCGAATACACATATGTAAGATGATGTATCTTTCTATACTACTTAAACATTTTTACGTTCAGTTCCATATTTTTTGTATAATTTGCAATTATGAGTGACTTTTTTTTTTTATATATACTTCACATTGTCTCACTTCCCTTACATGAGTTAAAATTTCATTCAGATGACATTATAAACGTTTGACATTGTTCTTTGTGCTTTTCTCGTTTCAGGTGCCTCTAAAAGGCCAGAGAACAAAATTTATGCAAAGTGGTCTTTATTAAGCATGGAGAACAATATCGGAGATATTTGTCTAAAGATCCTTAAACTTCATCCGTTCAAATTGTAATAAGAGTAGAAGTTAGAAATAAAGAACCCTAATCCAGATAATTGATGACATTCCCTTCAGTCCCACCCCTTTCTTTTCCGGTTTAACGTCCTTACAACACCTAAGATCTAAAGAAACTATGAATGTTTAATGAAATGATTGCGTAAATTGTCCCGAAACCCACAACGCTTGAAGTTATCTCACATTTACCTTTTTAGGACACGGAGAAGCTCCGGGATAAAACCTTACCCAGACAAGGCCATGGAGACGCCTACCAGGTTACTATCAGTCCTGTGTCGTTTGATGACATTATGAAATAAATTTACCATCACTTGAAAACGAAAGGCCACGCCCAATGAATATCTGATAAGCGTCTAAAAACTAAACTCCTAGAAAAACGTGTTCAAGAAACAGAAATCAAAAGATTTTAGACCATCAAACAGTGCAATATCTCAGCTGATTCTCGAAAGATAATCAATGGGAACTTAACCTTTAGAATTACAGCTGAGAAATGTATGCGGAAGCGGCCATGGATTATTTCAATAGAGTATACATATGGAAAGAAACTTTTTATGTGTAAAATATGTATGATCCAAATTCTATTTGCAAGATCACACCTTTACCACCAGCGCTACATTTTCGATCAAATAACAGATAGTTTGCATTTATGTAATTTTAATTAATTAATATAAATATATTGTCAATTATGTGTGGTTAATTTATAATGGTATTTCATTGTTAGCGTAAAATGTTCATAACCTAACAATACAATGTCCGCACAGGGGAGTGTTTACATGTTGATCGGATTTGCAACACTTACTCATGTTCCTCATACCGAATTTATGAAACTTTGTGTTATACACATCAGTATCATTTTTCCAGGCTAGGATATAAATATAACATAAAATGAGTTTTTACATATAAATTACTGCCGTAAATTATGGAACAAAATCATGGTTTTTTTTTTTTTTGACGCTAATTTTCGTTGAAATTGTAAAAATTGTCATTTCCAGAGTAAATGTATCCCTTTTTGTTTTCGCAGCAGTTTTCTGGCCATTCTGCCCATTCTGGTTTTGCAAATCAGAAATAAACACATTTTTGGGATTACATGGTAGATATTTCCGAGACCACTATGTTCTGAACTACCTTGATCATAATTATAACACCACCATTTCTTGGAAACTGAAGTTATCTACTCTGTATCCAAACTCCATGTAGTGGAATTAACACATTCAATACTGTAGACGGCAAATCTACCTTCATGCTATGGGCCGTGGACGGCGCGCGACGCATAACGTCACCCTTGATATAACTCAGTTTATATTCCGAGTCCAGGCATTAATATTATTTAGTTAGTTTTGCTTCTTATAGGTGGCAGTAAAGTTGACATTCCCCTTCCATATAAACATTCATCACGTGATAGAGTGTCTGGTTAATCCCCAGTGTTCTTAGAATAAACATCTCAGTCTCACCCCTCGTCAATGTCAAGTGGTAGAGATTGCAGTGCGAGTGGGCATCTCTGGTTGCTGGGTTATAGCCATGGCTTATCAACAAAAAGCTTCTTACAGACGAAGAGATTGTATACGATGCCGATTCAGGCGAGGAATTAATTCCCGAATTGAATTCTGACAGCAGTGGCAGTGAAATTCCGATTCCCAAACCGATAGGTAGAAGAACAAAGTAAGGTTACAGATATACAACATCCTAGTTATCCATGGGCTAGTCAAGTGATATGTACGGCACCGCGGCCTTTCACTAAAAAATTCAATAATACAGATCTGGAAAGCAGTACGTGTTCCTGAAATAAAGTTATTTTTGGGAGTGCTGTTCATCATAGGGATTGTTTAGAAACCGTGATTGCACACCCCGATTTTTAAAATCCATTTTTTTTTTAAAGAAAACAACACGAACACGCTTTCTCCACATTCTTTCCTTTCTCCTCTTCGTGACAGCAGTATCTATACTCATACTACAGACAGACTATAAGTGAAAAGTATATAAAATATTTTATATTTTTTATCTGTAGTTCAGGAGCAATGATAAGTTTTATGAAGTGTTGCATAGTCTTGCATAACTAAGAACCAATACTAAAAAGGCGGGTTTATCATTTATGTATGTTTAATTATACATGTAAGCTTGCATTTTTAAAATTGCTTTAAAATATACATATTTTTTATTGATTTAAATTTTTACATCTTCTCTAGGGTGAATAAAATGAACGGGTTATCGCGAAGACCTGAAAAGCGCTCAAAGAAATCTCAAAACTGCCTTAATTGGATATATTGGGCGGGAAGATACTACCAGAATGAAAAAATTACTGTTTATCATTTAAATATATACTATTAATATTATTATTTGCATACTATCATTTGAAGTTTCTATTCTGAAAAGCAAAAATTCCTGAATATGTTTTAATATCAGTTTATATTTGGAATGCGATGCAAGTAGAGACGGAATAGTATGAAGGTCTCATGGGGACTTCGCTTATCGCTGCTCAGTAAGAACTTTAATTCTGTGTTATTAATGGTACCACAGCTCCATTGTAAATTACTCTTACGAGGAGCGATATGTGGCTGGCTAAAGGAGGGTGTTCTGTAATACACGAGAGTATAGAGCAAAATTAATTTCGTAAACTTTATGAGCTTCTCTCACTATTGCTGTTAGAGTCAACCTAACTGTTTGCATAAGTAATCCTCAAAATGGCTAAACTACTATTATATACTAAGCATTTTAATTGCTTTGCAATTAACTTCAGACACGCTTCATAATAATTTCGTTATTGTGTGACATTAGACAGTAAGAGCATTAGTTATTTGTGTGCAGGATGGTGTTGAAGTAACCAAGTTATTTGTAAGGAACGATTGAGTATATGAAAAGTAATACAAATAATGCACTTTGTGATTAAACAAATAGACTAGCAATACACATACACCTCACTGGCTCTCCTCGTGAAACTGAAACAAGGATTTCTCCAGAACTGGGTCGGAAATCTATTTTTCAGAGCACTATATCCTTCCCATTAATATGGTGTTAACATTTTTCTTGTTCGCTTCAAATGTGAGAACCATCGCACAGAACATGTGCTGATTCATCTTGTATAAATAAAATAATTAGGATGGCCAAGTTTTCTTTAAAAAAAAACTTGCCGTGGCAGGCGGGTTACATGAGTTCGCACATTTCAGATTAGCAGTGCGATATCAAGCTCCAAAATTGATGTCTGCCATATTTTAAACGCGAAATTAGTTGTGTTGTATTAAAGTAGCTGTAACACGAAACTTCAAATTTCAACTTAGTGCTGTTTCTGACTGGAGATGGCGCGTATTAGTGACGCACGAATGAAACGCGGTGTTACATGAATTGCTGACATTGCAGAACATTGCGCAGAAAAATATTCGTTACTATATGGAGGCGGCAATGTTGATATTATCATAGCATGACAAATGCATCACTGTTGACCAGCCAACCTTGAAAAGCATGCCTGGATCGGACAGGCCAAGTTCTGTAGTCTTACCAATCAAAAAGCAACTAAGTTCTGGGCATAGGTTCTAGTCTAGTACATGAACAGGGAGAGTTTGCCATGTTCCACTGTTACTACCATGCGATCAGCGATGATTTCCCCGGCGGCGCGGGATTTTTCCTATGAGCACTCGTTTGCCGCGGTATAGCAAGCCCACTTGCTTACTTGCTGACTGTCGCAGTCATACCGCAGTTGTTTCCGGGTGTGTGTTGTGTTGTTCGTCTCATAATTCGACAGTATACATAAAGTGTACTAAGCCTCGTGTGTTTACAGTATCTTTAAGTTCGATTCATGTGTTAGCTCAGGCAGCTCGTGAAATTTGAAAACAAGCAAGATTCGGGACATAGACGCTCCAGATCGTAAAATAGTTCATAATCTGTATAATAAATTGTAGGAAACTGGAAGTGTCCAGCAATTTAAAAAATAAATTAAAAAAAGCAGCGAAGGGTTATAGCCGAAGAAAGATTACATGACATTGGTAATCGTTTAAAAAATCTCCTAGGAAATCTCTACATCGTCTTGCACAAGTAAGAATTTCATATAGGTTAGGCTAATAAATTTCATATAGGTTAGGCTAATAAATTTAACAGCCTGCAATTATTATGTTTGGGGTAAATTAAAAAGTTACCGTATACAAGACGAGCCCGCACACCATATAAAAGCAGATAAGGAAATTGTCCGGATTTCTCAAAATAAACTAAAGCCAATGATGAATAATTTCCTAAACAGATGTCAAAAATGTGTGGAGAAGAAGGCGGGCCGTTTCAACACCTTAATTGACGAGCCTCTTAAATTGGTTTGTCTGTTGTTGTATGGTTGGTTTGTTTTATTGTTTTTCCAACCGCTAATCACAGGAACTCGGCTGACCGGCTAACGAGCGGCGCGCTCGTCCATAGGCAAAACACTCTGGAGGAAAGCAAAACTGATCGCAAGGTATAAGGAACACACAGACCGACTCCAATACATTTGGTTGAGAATTTGAAGCAGTCATTTCGAGGGTAGCACCTCATGATGTGATTCCCAGGTTGGAAGGAAGATCTTGAAGGCAAAACTGGATAGTGATTTCACCTGTGGCCTAAAAGCTGTGGATAAATAAATGTGTTGTTAACCAAGAACATTCCTCAGTGCTATGATTGTTTTATTTCTGAAAATAAAATAATGTACCAGAAAAAAAGCACAATTTAATACCTGCAACACATGCATGAATAAATAACGGAATTAACGTAATAGTAAAATATGGAATAAAAAAAGTAAACAAATGTTCTAATGAAAGGTAATGTGTCCAAAAATTAGACCATGCCTTACTGTTACACCGCTAATATGCAAGAACAATGAGTCATGTAAGTTATTTTCAGAATTATGTACTTTAGAAAAATTAAATGACTGCAATTTGGGGACAATGTTGTGCTCAGATCATAGTAGTGCAAATATCATTCCTTTTATTTCAGAGAAAATGTCTGCAAAACTTTCTAAATACATTATCGAAGCGAAACTGAGAAGTTGCAGTTTTCAAAATTCCGCCATCAGTTTTTCAAGGTTTGGCTGATAATATCGATTCACGATTTTCATACAGCAATATGTTTTCAAACACTGAAAGTTGCTAAATCAACAACGGCAGCCTACGAACGATACACAGTTAATTTTATATGGAGCCAATGATAAAAACTCTTTGTGAAATATTATGCATAGCGTCAAAGGAGACAATTTGATTCCACAAATAATACAAGATTGCAGGATGCAACTTCAATAGGCAAGTCAGTAAAGGGTCAATAATTCCGGTCTCATCATCAGAACGTGAACGAGGTTTCAGTACAATGAACCACACTTCAACAAAAAGCATATTGAAACACTATCATCTCTGATGTTCATTGCAATTATTAATGGTGCGCATTTAGAAGATTTTCCTGCAAGAGACCATACCGCTATGTGTATAAAGGAAGGCCGGTATACTGCAACTGTCCGCTCACAGGAACGAGGCAAGGAAGCCTTCGATTAATTGAAGTCAACTATATTCAAAACGGTGATCATTAATTGAAGTCAACTATATTCAAAACGGTGATCCAGTCGTTATACAAAGGTGCTATTAATTATTTGGACTATGTATTGTTCATCTATCTAGGATTTATCCCCCCTCATCAGAAATATTAATTCTCACCCTGGCAATACCGAAGATAAACCCTACAGCTCTGCCTCAAACACATTTACAACACATCCAATAGTTTTCCAGGAGAAGAACATTGTGTCCCAATTTTCGCTACTCTGTTGTGACTTTCTATATGTTACACCGTACGAACCAATGAAGTCCTCTATTGGTAGACGGCAATGTTTAAACAAGGCCTGGACGATGCTTAATGGAAAATCAATTACAACGCTCAGATATTTCATTGTAGGGGCGTGGTTGGAATTCAGTGTGGCATGGGTGAAGGTTAATTGGTTTAACATTTTAATTAA
Organism: Metallyticus violacea; assembly: GCA_030762175.1. Lineage (NCBI taxonomy): Eukaryota > Metazoa > Arthropoda > Insecta > Mantodea > Metallyticidae > Metallyticus > Metallyticus violacea. Next base: position 79,687,296 of record CM060846.1, on the reverse strand, counting down.
TTCCTACCCAACTTACAGTTTATTTCATTATGAGAAAAATATTGGCACCACCGGCTGGTGTTTTTGCCGGATCTACAGTATGACCACGGACAACTGCGTTTTGATTATTTTACCAATAGACCAAATGCAAAAGCACAGTCGCCTCTAAATAACAGCATGAATTATATCTACAGCAAATCGTAATATTTAAGACTAGTACAAATTTGGAGAGCTTACCATAGATAACTTAAGGTGTTTCCACTTGCATATATCACAACCTTATTTTAACTAGCACAACGTTTCTGTAGTAAATAAAACAATTTTTACTCTACTATTCAAAACTATGATAACCACTTAGAGGACATAAATTTTTTGATGTTTCCCCTACGCGACCAAGTAAGTCCAGGGCAATATTCCTCCCTTTCTGGCCCCTCCTGCGCCATCGTCCTATCAACGCCGCTAGACCGGAAGTTTAGTGTTTAATGAGTTAAGAGCTATTGGACCGAAGTTTTGGATAAGGGCAATGACTGGTGCAACCCTATCAGTCTTAATCTATGTATCTATAGCCGGCACTTAGAATTAAACTAAATTCTGAATGTGATAGACAGAGGGAGAAAAAGATACAATATCCTCTATGCTAGAAAGAATAGCAATTCTACAATATTTAAAACGAATAATAAATTTAAATAATAATGTACTATTTAACTAAATTTGATATAATTATTAAATAATAACGGCACTTTGCAACATTACTAACGTGAGTGAGTGGAGAGTTTTGCACTCACCCAAATTTCAAAGCAGATTTGTTCTGATGTAAGCTGACTCATAAAAAACAGGACTGGAAAGAAAGTAGTGGCAACAATGTCGCCACGCTTCTAATGGACATGTGAGAGTTATTATCAGCAGGTCTGGAAGTAGCTGTTTAACATACTCAATACTGAGTGTGGATGGACGAATGCGAAGATGCCAAGTAGTGGTGTTAATCTGGACCTCCTTAACTAAAAGTTAGCAACGTGCGTGGATTAAAATTGAAATGGCAGAAGCGGTAGCAAATATCTTGCGGGTTTCCAACGGGCCTGTAGCTATAAACCTTGCCATATTGGAAGGTAGTCCGTTGGGTGTCAGCTTTCGACAAGGACTGGATAGTGTAAACTATATAGGTCGTCTCGTTCTCGAAATACATTGTTAATTTGACACAATTACTGCTAAAGGTAAATCGGCGATGGACAATGAGAAAGTTAGTCAAGTGACACTAGGTGTTGCAGTAGGGCGAAATTTATCAGATGTCCAAAAAAAAAAAAAAAAAAAAAAAAAAAAGTCTTACATAAGGTTGTTCAACGTCTTCTAGAAGTGTGACAGCGGGTGACAAATGTCGCAGGAGATAATATGAAGGACTGTAAAAGTTTCAAGGATCTTGAATAAATGATAATGCTGCTATTATTTTATTTCCACATTATTCGCACATTACAATAGAGTCTTGATCGAACAGAAGAATAACCATACACAAACGGAAGATTTCACAATTCATTGCCTCCCAAAACTGGTCTTTGCTTTGCCTATACGATGGAAGGAAAGAAAAAAGTGTAAACAGAAACAAATACTGCCACTAATGTCTTCGCACTATTAAAATGTGATAATAATTAGTAATGAAACTTTGTCATTCAACACATAAGAATTAGGCAACTGGGCGGTACGAGGTAGGTGGCTACTTTCACCAGAATTAGGAGAATCAGAATATGATGACGATTGATGATGTCGATGGGTAACCCTGAACCATGTGGTAGAAAGATGGCAGGAAAACTGGAATAATCAGGATAAACCTGATGTTTTGTTCACCACAAACTTCACTTAGACCACTGGGATTACTCCCGGATCATGTTGGTGGAAGACGAACTGTCTTTAATAACTCGGTAATGGCGTCGTAAATGAGCGGATAATACTTACGGCAATCTCTCCAGATGGCAGATTCGTTACACGTATCAACTCTTGGACTCATAAAGTTTATTTTTTTAAAGCAGGAGTATACATACCGGATGTCGTTAATAGTTTTGCCAAGGTTTTTCTGCTATTTACAGTTAATATCCTTGTCGAATGCAGAAATCCTGTGAAAGTATTAAACATGTTGATGGGGGAAGGGTTATATTCATCAACGTGCTCAGATGTTTCGATATAACGTTTTATGCCAGCGTTTGTGGCTTAGAGGTAGAAAACGAGCAAATGACTGGGTGGAGCAGACTATGTCTTTGTCAACATTCTCATTTTTTGAAAGGCAGGAACTCGAGTGTGGGTTTCTATTAACTCCTGCACCGGGGAAGTAAAGAAAAGAACCTCCGAATAAAAGTCATATTGCTCTACACATTTCTAATAAAATGTACTACTCTAAATCCCGAATACCGTAATGCAATATTTTATCTTCCATTTTCACAATAAACTGATTACATTATATAACATTGGTGAGCTTAATTTTTTAAATTAAGCCACATTTGTTTCTTTAGAATTACCAACAATCGATCACTTGTCGGAAAGGAATCATTCGTATAAGCCAAAACAGACGATTGGTGTGTGAGCCATGGTATTGCTTTTGTATACTCTTAGGAAAAGTTCATTACTATATACATTAAGTTTGTATCGCTGGGTCATTTAGTTTGATTCATGCTAATAAGGAACGTACAAGGATTGAGAACAGAATATCCAGGCAGAGCGAAGGTACTCGCTCTTTTAACTTAATAAAGATGAGACAGCATTTGATAGATATTCTGAGAGCCTTTTCACCTAACTTCCTCAACATGCTGCATTGCATGATTTGTTTCTTATACAACTCACTCCTTGGACATAGCTCCGAGTTATAAACAACTTCTTCCTACAGGAGATCCATATTCTCACAAGATTACAGTTCTAGCAATGTATCATGTAATGATCTGGCCACGTGATCAACAGCAGACAACAGCCAAAGGGATGGTAACCATACCGTTTGCAGCAGACAAGATTCCCTATGAGGCTTTTAGGTGAACTGCCACAAAAGAGTTCAGTGCAACCTGTTGTTCCTCTGATCTGATGAGGAGATACTATGCACTTAATAATACACACATATTATCAACTTAAAGAGCAGAACATTATTTCTTCATGAAGCATTGCATATAACTGATAACTTCACATGAATTTACTGTCTAAATGGAAATTTATAATTTACAATTTTCAAAAACTGCAATTTCTCAAAAAAGTTTTGTAATCCCGAAAGTCCTCCTATCGTAAACAAAGGCAGACCCATCTTTCCACCGTGTGCACTTCTTTACATTTATTCGAAAGTAGGCTTTTCTAAACATCGCTAAAAAAAATCCTAAATATCCAAGAAACGTTCGAACTTTGGCCTAAGGAAATAAAAGTGTGGAACAAACCTTAATAGCCTCGCCCCATTCCACCCCGTTCTGAGTGTATAAGTTACCCTTTTCGTCTAAACAGTAAACACACTGGCAGGAGATTCCTGGTGTAGCCCGTTTCCTGAATGCATTTCCACTTGTTTTCGAAGGTGAACCGCTATTGCTTATCTCATTTTTTAAAATCACAGCTCGCCTTTCTTGCTCTTCAGTAGCTAATTACGTGCTAGTTTTAGCTACTGAAGCTATCAAGTCCACGTTGCTAAATGTAGGTTTTTTTTTCTTACGCAGTTGTGTCGTTGCTGTTCAGTATGCCTTTAGTGCTCAGGATGTGTATAAGTTAAATATGCTCCGTCCTTGGTTAAGTGTGCCAGTGAATGATAATGAGCAGGTGCATGATATTAGGCTACAAGTGAAGAAATACATGATATTGAAGCTGAATATTATTCCAATACTGCGGAGCAGCCACCAGTCAGAAAATTCGTCAGGGGAGGGTCAGTAACACCCAAAAAGACAGAAAAGAAAAAAAAAAGAAAACATTGCGGAAATTTGAATTCGAATGTGCAATAGTTAGGCGAGAAATCTACAGTTTCTGCATGGCGCCTTGTGCGAAAATTTTGGTTTCGCTTTCGTACCGTTAATATCATGGAATCACCCCAAATAGTGATTTGTATTATAAACAGTTACAGAAGATCAATAAATTGCAATCTGCAAAGTATTGGATGGTGTACATATTTGTATTTCACAGCCGAAATCATGTGTTCACCTGCATAGTAAGACGTGACAACAACCTTTGTTTATCTGAAACGGAGTCGAGAACCCGATAGCTCGTCTTACCGATATCTTCCTTCAAAGATTGCTGGGTGAAAATGCATCCAAGGCTCCAGCATTGTCTTCGTTACTTTAGTAAATCCTAAGTTTGACCACAAACTATGAATATTATCTGATTATCGCATTATTAAAATATCTTCGGGTGTCTTAATTAATCAAATATATAATAAACTGATATATTATTTACTCTCGCTTCTACACCCGAACTATGTAGCACAATTTGTACTGAAAAATTTGCAGATAAGAGACGTTTTTGTGATACACCTCATTCCTCAAGCTTAGCATACCAGCGTAACATACATATGTGGCTGGATAACTGTAATATCATTTACATGAAAAACACAATATTGGCATTAGACAGAAGACATCTATGAATATACCTGACAATCATACACACTGACCTCTAATATCAGCACGTATTATCCCCATATACTGCACGACACTGGTAAACAAAAGGTATAAATTCTAGAGACAGTCGTACTGCAATTAGCGCAGGTCAAGGCAGAAGACAAAACACCGAGGAGTGTAACTCCCCCCCCCCCCAACTGACATACTTCGCATCAGCTGTACTCCCCCATTACACTCCTCTGCAACACTGCGCCAGCATCACGAGGTTCGTTATCTATCTCTCTCTCTATCTCTCTGGAGCACTACAGCAGCTACGAGCAAAAGATAATGCAGTTTCAACTCTTGCTGCTTACATCCTGTCTGCTGCGATTTCTCATTATATTGTGGGTAATAATAAAATGTGAATAGTTTTAGTTATAAGGGCAGGGAATGTTAAATAACTCTTAATTTTGGAAATGTTTTCAGGAATATTTTAAGACACAAAGTGATTTACCAATCGCAGAAATATTCTTAGCATACAGCAAACCGGAACAATTTACCTGACTAGAATTCCTTCCTGATCCCTCCTGTTGATAATATGAATGGTGCCGGTTTGCGAAAATATCGTGCGATCAGTTTTGTTTCCCTCCGCAGTGTTTTGCCTATGGAAGGGCGAGCCGCTAGCCGGCCAGCCGGGTTTCGGTGATTAGCGGGATGGTAAAACAATAAAACAAACAACCACAACACGCAAACCAATTTAAGAGGCATATTAATAATGACTTATCAAATTATCAAACAAGGCGTTAAAACTGCCCGCCTTCATTCTCAACACATTATTATTATTATTATTATTATTATTATTATTATTATTATTATTATTATTATTATTATTATTATTATTATTATTATTTTGGCATCTCTTTAGGAAATTATTCATCACTCACCATAATTCATTTTGAGAAATTCGGACAATTTCTCGAAGAGTATTATCTTTTGCATTTTTATAAGGTGTGCAAGTCAGTCTTGTCACGGCATTTTTCAATTTACCCCAGAGATGATAATCGCCTTGCTATTAAATCGGGGGACCGAGGGGACAACAAACCTCTACTAATGGCCGAGTCGAGAATTGCTCTCATAGAATTATTCGAAGATTGAGCAAAAACTGGTCCATGTTACTTTCACCACTGAGTTTACGCATATGAATCGTACATAAAGACACGCCCTGCCGCTGTAAACACAACACAACACACTCGGGAACAGCTGCGCTACAACTACGACAGTCAGCAAGGTCAATAGGTAAGCAAGCAGACTTGCTACCTGTTCCACGGCGCGGCAAACAAACTAACGTTCCCTCATAGAGAAACGGTATTTATAAAGAAGGGTTAATTAAATATGTAAAATATGTGGAGGGAAATATTAATGAAAAAGGTTATAATGGTTGGTATCTCAGGGTAATATTAATTTCTTCCTCATAGAGAAACGGTATTTATAAAGAAGAGTTAATTAAATATGTAAAATATGTGGAAGGGAAATATTAATGGAAAAGGTTATAATGATTGGTGTCTCAGGGTAATATTAATTTCTTCCTCTTCAATGATTGGTTTCTGCTGATTTATATTTTTGCAACGGCTGTTGAGACTCTATGGGGAAGGAGTCTTGGAGATTAATAAGATTTCTCTTTATAGGAGATGAAATACAATTTATTGGTCATAGGCAATTTCACCAAAAAATGTGCCACCGTTATTTCCTGGAGAATGTGTGCCAATTTCGCAATAACTATGGCGATCACTGTGATGTCAACGCACTTTAATAACTCTAATACTCGATCCTGAACTCCACTAAATTCAACGAATTCTGAGACGCAACTGCCCACTTCTCATGATAATTTTCCACTAACGATACTCTTCGGCCGAACCGAATTAAACTTATAATTGGACTGCTACTGCCTACTCTTCCACAGTGATAATGCCCCACCTGAATACTCTTCCAACTAAATGAGACTGCCTCGAACAGAACTGAGAATTCTTCCATCCAATTGAACGGAGTCTGTCCTATTCCAACTCCCTGCGCTTCGCAAAATTGCAAGACTAAATAACCATGGCAGTATGCCGGTCTCAGGAAGCTATCATTATTCTTTTAAACTGTACATTTAGAAAAATCTAGAATATTTTCTCCCATCTTCGCATCTCTATTGGGTAATCGGTTTCCCTCCTATTTTTTCTGCTACATTATTTGTCATTTGACTTACGTGACTTCTTGCATGTAACCCACATACGTATTACATGGAACCCTTAGGATTCCAGAGGTTATCAACCTGTCTTATCACCCCCATAAGTTTATTACTTTCGCCCTTAGCTAACATGACAAAAACACGACTCCCTAGCTGTAAACGAAATAAACATATTTTCAAGGACCAGCTTTAGAATTCTCCCTAGAAAATGTCGGTTCTGCATGGGTCATTTTTAATAAAATGTTATTACAATAGAACAGAAATTCCCAGATCAGATTTTATGGCTGGGGTAGCATTCTGCAGTCTGGCAAGAATATACATTACAAACAATAATCCAACCCTTGTACAGGAAATAGTAATGAAACTACACTCATGCTTAAAAATAAGTTACATAAAATTACTTACTATGTTCACTCTAATTAAATTTGGGGGTGGTAGCTTGTAAATAGTGTCTCAATAGGAAAGTTCCCGCGCCGCGGGTGAAAGCATCACTGACTACACGATAAAATAGTGACAACAAACGATAATTATACAATTTCAAATATTTAATCCCAAAATGATATCTAAACATTCCATTATTTCGAATAAATTTATGATAAAAATTAATATTTCGAAAACCAAACGTTCCCTGGAGTAATATATTAAAATCCTTATCTGTATACAGAGTTTAATACTCAATCCAAATTGAACATATTTTGAAAGTTTTCAGAGCACCCTTTCCTTAAATAGTTATCAATACGGCTCATATATACGGAAAATAGGCATAAAAACAATCATTAGACGAAATATGTGCTCCTTAAACATAGGCAAGCTGAGTTGGCTTGCGATCCCAAGTTCCAGGGGAGTTTTAGTTATAAACCCTGCCTTCTTGTAGGACTGCAATTCACGATATTGTGCACAAATTTCAATCTACTAGTCAAGTGTAAAAGCAAAAGAAAAAACCCAAGAACGAAAACATATAGCTTTGATGCAGTAAAAACTAGACGAGCTTGACGCAAATCACGAGCTTCCCCCCCAAAAAAAATAAATAAATAAATAAATAAAATAAAAAATTAAAAAATTAAAAAAATAATAATAAAACCTCCCCAAAATAAGCACCTTTCGGAATGTGAAAGAAAAAGCATTAGCACGAAATGAGAAAAGCTTCGGTAACCGATATTATTGCATCAATCCGAACTTGTTTTCCTGATAACAATACCTTGCTTTGCGGGAAAGCAACAGTTTCTGAATAACGAGTTAAAAAAGTACGGACGCCACCAGCTGCGGTACTCTTAATAGTAGAGACGAAAAACAAGGCGTGAACGGACAAGGTTTAAAACATAAGCCCGGTATACTTCCTAGTTTAAATTTTATGCGGCGACTGTTAATATTTACTTATATATGGTAACTGCTGATCATCTGTATTATGTAAATATCTGAAATATTGCGGATTTTTTAATTAAATTTTTAAGTTTTTGTTAGCTAGTTGTTGAATACTATCTGAAGTTTATTCAGCTATTCTTAATTAGGGTGTGTGTATTGTTCGCAACTAACAGTTAATATATTTTCAAATAGTTCTTTTCTTTCTAGCAACACATTTTATTGAGAGCGCGCCTGTCATAAGTTTGCACAGGAGCGTCGTTTCACTAAGCCCAAGTGCATAAAATCCTTCGTGGGTTTTAAGTGACGATGCTGCAGATTATAAACAGCGGGTGATTCAAGCGTGAGCCTGCATTGCGGTTATCTGTTACAGTAACATGGTTCCTGGTGCTTTGAAAATACACCTGTTGAAAAACCATCAGTAGAGTTTTACAGCATAAATCCATCTCTCGTGAACCGCAACGACAAATGCTGCAGAAAGGGCAGATTACATTGATACGAGTGCAATTAAATCACTGTCGATAAAAAGGTTTGGAGTGCATGCCGCTGTTACTAATGCATCTGGTTTGATCCTGGGCTAAGGCGCCAAAAATATGTGCGCTACAACAGTATGATCATCTATTTGAAATGCAAATGATGCGAATAAACAAAAAGTTCCCCTTCTCTTCCTCTTCTGTTACATTAAAAACTGCAAAACTTTTAACCCCTGTCCTTGAAATTACTATTGCAATTTTTTAAAAATACTTTCGTTCTTACAAATATACAAAGTGGACGGAAATTAATTCCCTAATGGGAATGGTTAATAAAATTCTTAATAATTGGTCTACTACTGTAGTCAAACAAGTATTGATGTAGAAAATGAAATCGTAGAAATTGTCTACAGTATTAAAATTCGATTTATGCACTAGCATTGATCAACAAATTCTGTAACCAAGACTGACTTAAGCAGCAACTCCTGAGGTATGTTGAGAAAATGGCGAATCCTATTCTCCAGTTCATCCGGAGTTTTTGGTCTGGTACAGTAAACTTCGTTCTTCTTTCAGCCTCGAAGGAAAAAGTCACGCGGAGTGATGTCTAGACTCCGTGCTAGCCACTTAAGTGGACCACGACGACGCATTCAACGTCCTGGAAAATACTGATCAAGTCAGTCACAAACTTTTGAAAGTAAAATGAGGTGGCGCACAGTACTGTCATTGATGATATCCCAGGTGAATACAACAGAAAGTTTACATTCGTTTCTTTCTCTTTTAAGATTAATTGGGCTATGGCATATGATTATAAAATAAATAAATTTTAAATCACTCTTATTTAGGCAACTTGTCACAAGTGCAATCGAATCTAGGTACTGAGGACTGTACCCTGAGGGCTTCTGATTTCAGAAGCGCATTGCATTTAAAGAGGGTTACTTGTCATTAAGCTTTGGACTAGAGCATCTTCCGGCACTAGCAACAAATTTTCTTTAGCAGTCAAGCATTGCGCGAAGGGGTCTAAAATGCTATTTCCTTAAAAGAAACAACACATGTAATCAAAATCTTAGGAGTTCTCTCACAAAATTCCCAGTTGCTCACTTAAATAATCCGTTACAGTTACAAAAGATTATGCTCTGTGAAAATTTAAAAATAAGTATAGTTTTACTCAGGTACATAACCGCTGTTGGAAAACATTAGTTTTAATGGTTATATTTCGTGCCGTCCCTCTGCGGTCAGCAAAAATCCCATTATTCACCTAACATCATTTTGGGGCACCTACAGGATGAGTTAAGTCTTAAAGTACAATAATCTATGAGAGATGTATTAGTCTTTCTTAAGTATGCGCTTTTGTTGCATTTAACAGCAACAGCTGTGGATCTCCTGTACGACAAAGACTTTTAAAGGAAGCACACTTTTCAGATAATATGTAGGCTAATGTATTCTTTCCTTGTTTCGCAGTTAGTCTCAATAAGTGAAACATACTATCCGCTTTAATGACTGAAATGTCGTTTAAACGCCGTTTAAAATGTGTCTGAAGGAAAGAAATGCGAAACCCTATAATTTTACTGGAATTGTTTCTTAATACACTTTCATACTTAAAATATTTCATTGTTTTACAAAGTTGTATAGTAATTTACATTTGCAGTAAAATTTATATAACATCTATATACTATCTTCCATTCTTCTTCTTGATAAATTATAAGAAATGCCATGAAACCTCTCCTGGCATTGTACACTTTCCTTATCATGCGAATCACCTTTAAAATCATTTCGCAACATAAAGTCAAATCGCAACTAGTATACTTTGGAATTTTATTGATATGATCTAGCTTTCTGAAACAGTTTTTCTGTTTCACACCGACTGGGGTTGCATTTATTTCTCTAATCTTGAATGTTCAAGTATCAATTAATAAAAAATCTGTTTCGAATATTGTGAACGTGCTCTCAGGTGAAGCGCAGAGCAGCGTAAGTGAGAAAATACCGTTTTTTTAAAATAAAACTTTATAATCTTATTAATATTATTTCTTTTAAAATTAAGCGTTTTACGAAATAATATGAAACAAACGACTAACAGCATCAGCTTCCGAAATTATATAACTTTTTATCCATTATATTGTTTAATATTTTAGCAATTAAATTATAACGATTTTTAAAAAATATTGCATTTTTTACAATAAAATATATTCATCGCTATATTCCGACATATTCAGATAATCAACTAGATATTACAAGGAAACATGAAAACTAATTCGTTCCAAAGAAAGAGGTATTAAGATTTCGGTCTGTTAAAAGTATAGCAATCAAACATAATAAGATATAGACTGTACCTTCATCTTCATTACAATTTTTAAGTATTCCGAGCTGTTGTGATTAACTGCAAACTACAATTTTTTTCTATTTTCTATTTACTATTCTTTATACAAAATTGCGTGTTAAAACATTTTCTTTAATATTTTTCCTTCCCCGATAAGTTTACTGGTTGATATAAACGGAACGTGACTATGTTGAGATTTCGATCCAGACTACAACAAAGAAAGTTGTATTACAGTGAGGTTATATGAGTTATGGGCCTGATGAGCGCGGATGCATATTGGGAGAAGCCAGTCGCCAAAACCTGTTATGCATGTGCAGGTATCAGCTTGCAATTAGTTTGAGGGAGACTTTGTCAGTGAGTGATTGTACGTTACTCGGTGTGCTAATTGTTCTTTGTTATGCCAGTACATAAACATAGCCTTGAAGATCAGGCTTCTAATGTACGATAAATGTGTGAAATCTAATTCTTGCAGAGAGGTGGTACAGCGATTCGATAGAAAATATCCTTGTGATTGAGATCCCAATAGAGAAACTATTCGCCAACGCATTAAAAAGTTACGAGAGACTGGGTCTCTCAATGACAAATGTGTTCTTACGGAAGAAAAGCTAGATAAAATACTGCAATTTCCTACGTAGTTGCCGGCAATGTGTTGCAGCTGAGGGACATCATTTCAACATACCTTAAAACACAGGTTAGTATCTATTAACATTGGTTTTAAATAAAGTATAATTTTATATTTTCAGTAAAAACATAAATACTAAAATAATAATAAAATAATAGCTCGAAGCTCGGAGACCCTACTCCCTTTTACAGCATCAGCATTTCCCAAGCAAACTTAATAATTCTTAGCTTTGATGTAAAGTGAAAAGGAAAGAAAAAATTAGAATTTGTCTATCAGTTGTATTTAAGAGTCATTAATGGCCTAATTTCAATACACAATACATGAAACATTTTAATAAGATCACAAGCACCAAATTGCTAAAAATACAGGAAGTAAGCAAATTATGTGTTCAATGCAATGGATTCTTCTTACAGCTACAAAGGAAAATGCTCAGTCAGATGTCTTTACGACTTAAAACTGGGGAGATGTATAACCAGATGAAAAAACTAAGTGGTCTTTGTTATGAGACGATTACCTAACTTTTTTGATGGAACATTTTATCTTTCCTTCCGTTTGCATTAAGAAATCTTGTTTATGTAAGCTCTTCAGGTAATAACAAAGAGTCCACAACTCCTCTTTATGCTGCCAGATGAGAGGAGGTGGGTGTAGTCTTACTTATATTAATGCTAATGATATCGCCAAACGATGCTCTCTGTAATAGCAGGCTAACCTTAATGGATGCTGTGAAGTCATCAGTGTGCGTTTTTACAGGACACACACAACAAATGCTCTTTTCTGTTCCATTACATCAACTTCATAAATGTGTAAATCTGCAGATAAATTTTTATGCATATAAGTTAACTGTACATACTGTAACAATAATAAAATATACACGACAGAAAAATTAAGCTATTGGCAAGTAACTTTCAGTTTTATCTGTTCTCCTTCGGTTGTTGTGGCAAGTGTAACAAGCCAATGAATTAGGTTTTATTATTATTATTATTATTATTATTATTATTATTATTATTATTATTATTATTATTTAACGAAATCCTTTGCTCTATGTAAAAACTTTGCATTTAAAAATACAAATTGGTCCTATTCAGTGCAATTATGAACGTCATCGCACTGAGATATTTAATGATGTTTTAACGCCCATTTTTTTACTACTGAGGCACCACAGGTGGTGGACAATGATGATACATGAGGTGAAATGATAAATTAGACTGGGCTTTTTTTTAAGGAAGAAAAAGTTCCAGGCCTAAGCATTAGCCATTTATGAAGGCTAGGGAAAATCTGGCAAAAACCTCAGTCAGCGAGGACGGTCCTGGCGGGAATCGAATACCCAGCCTCCCGTACACGAAATCGTGCCTTAATGACATAGGCCATCCGCTAGGGTTTCGTCTGAAAATTTAAATGAAATGATCTATGGATCTTGTAAAGTGTATTAATTCTGGAAACTTGTAAAGGCTCATAATGAACGGTTTCACGACAGGTAAAATATGTCCCGAAGAGCAAAAACTTTAGAAAATTATGAAGTCAATAAGATAACAAATCAAGTTAGGAGAGGACTATACCAGTGTGAGCATTCTAACAATACAGCTAATCAAGTAATCTTTACAAATGTGAAGAAGCGTTTAGTGCCAACTCAGTTTTCAAACTAGAGTACGTCTAAAAGAGACTGCAATGGCTAGAAAAAGCTACCTGCATAGATGGATTGCACTTTTAATTGCACAAAGACTTCAATAACAGCAGCTTTAAAAATATGCCCATACATAAAGTACAAATGCTGCTAACAATGGAAAAGAATGAGAAAGTTATTTCACACTTAAATTAGCTTTCTGGACAGTTTAGTTGAGGATAGGGCAAGGAGTTATAGTGACTATTTTACTTGTGTAATGTCATCATTAAGTCGACCAATGAAACGAAACAAAAATTTGAATTTTAAACAATCACAGCCCGATATCGCAGTGAAATTATTGAAAAGTTTTGTCAAATCTGTTTTATCATGTGACGTGCCTTTATCTTTTGGTCAATACAGTCAACTTTATACCTCTGCTGTATGTTTCTTGAGCACGCATAACCGACTACTCTTTGTGTTTCAGTAATTGCAAAATTAACAAACTTAATGTGTATTCACTCAAGGATTTTATTTTTGTGTGTATTCAACCAAATATTCTGAAATAATTTTGTAGATTGTGTAACAATATCTGCCTAAGTAACCATAAATCTTAATAAACACGTTGTTCAGGATGGTAGAATGTTTTCCCTGTTTTGTTTTTCTCGTTTGGTATTAGTAAATCAAACGGTAAGGACTGGATTGATCCATTTTTGCATTCTCACGGTTTCTGAATTGGAAGGTATTCATAAGTAATATACCTTTCTATATAATTGTTAATAAATTTGCACGAATTTCAAATACATCTTACTTTTATCCTTTTTCTATTTATGAAATAGTCCCAAAACCGTATTTGGCTGTTCTCTATTGGCATTACTGACATTCGACATTCGTGTATTGCTAGATGACTGGAAAAGGTTAGCATTCATAACACAAATGTACAATTATTACAATATTGTAAGCTAAGTTTACGGAAATTATATTTAAATTCTTATTTTATTCGTGAAATAATCATAATAAATATTAATCAAGGGTCAGAACTTTCCAGATAAATTCACTCACTACGTTCGTGAATTTATGGGCAACCTCATACTCCCTTGAGATATTAGTAGTGATATTTTCGCTGCCACGAAATTAAGGTACTACAGATGAAGCATCGCAAAATTAAAATTTGTTTTAATGTAAGATTACATCGACATAGTTACTCAGCAATGCAATAGCCTTTACGTTCACCAGACTTAACTACTCTTGGCATTTAAAAGGAAAAGTTTTCTTTCTATCCTTTGTCATAAGGCTAAAATGAAACTAGTAGTACTTAAAGAATCCTGGATACATCAAATTTTTTTTCTGAATTTAGGACCCTACGCAGTGAAAAAAATGCATTAAAATTATTTTATATCTAAATAAATGTTATTTTTAATTTTTAATTAATTAATTAGTTTATTATTTTTTTTACAAATTAATTTCAAAGAAACGAGTTTTAAATGTTTATTAATAAACATAAAATGTTAACGATCTTGATTTTTTTTATGCCTATGGGGTGCGAGTTGAGCCTGAAATGTTCCTAGCAGCGCTTAAAGTTAGACGTTTAGCAGATCTTATCGTACGCATCGGAGCAAAGTAGCAGTCACTAAACTCTACCACCATTAGTGGCCGAGGTCGTTAAGGCGCGTACTTGTAAGCCAGGACCTTCCTCTCTGACTGAGGGTTTTTCCAGGTTTTCCTCAGTCTCATAAATAGTAAATGCGGGGAGGTATCCTAACTTAGGCCTGGAACGATTCCTTCCTTTAAAAAATCCTTTCCCAATATATCATTTCATCTCATGTATCATCAGTGTTCGCCGCCTGTGGGGTGCCTCAGTAGTAAAAACGGGCGTTAAACTCCATAAAAAAAAAGTAAAGAAAAACCTTGCAAAGTAGTGTTCGCGCCATTACTGCATTCAATACCACAGTACGCATATACGTGTTATGTTTGGGCCAAGCAATTGATAGTGAGAGAGAAGTTGCGATTGAAGAAAGCGTCACTTGGTTCTGATAAAAACAGGAAAAGATCACTATTCGTAGAGCTCAGCGCACTATTTCCCGATTTACTGGAGATGACACAAAAATGTTCCAATATTTTCGAATGATTCACGATTTTTTTTTTTTTTTTTTTTTTTTTTTTTTTAATTTCTTCTGCATCTAATGAAAGCAAAGTGGCGTCACCCATGTTTTCTTATGGACAGCTAATTGACTACTGTTTTCAACAGCAATCACACGATGATCAGATGATTCATGCTTTTCTGGCGAGCCGGGTTGTTGGCAACACCTCTATCTGCCGCTTCTCCTGCAACAAGCTTCGTCCACTTAAACGAAATTACCGGTGAGTCATGCTTTGGGGTCGCAGCATCGGATTTCTTGCCTCTGGCGGATTTGCGATAGGATGAAGTGAACGACGGTAGCGCACTTGATATGTTCGATGCGATCTAGCGAATGGCTTGCTTAACGATATAGTGTGAAACCAGCGCGGCATTGTAGCAGCTCAGGTCTGATGTAAAAGAAAAGCGGGCAGGTTGGTAAATGCAGAAAGTGCCTGGCCCTTTTGAATTGCCATGACCATTAAGTGACTCTATTGGAAGTGCACAATAAGTCATTGTCACCGACAGTGTGACCGCGCTTTGTTCGAAAAATGTAACCTCTAGCTTAATGTTCTATATTACTTTTGTTATTGCTTAAAAATAAATGTATAACGACAAAACATCACAACAATTTTATATTGCAGAAGGACCATTTTGAACTCTGAATAGGCATTTTCACCATAAAGAAACCTGGCTCTTTAGCTGATACAAACAGCGTGATTGGATTGTAAGAAACAAACCCATGCATACAAATTGACATTCGCCGATTATATAAGTAACATCTCAAACAAAATATAGCTCTTTTCATAATCTGTACTAATTGAGCAGACAATGCAATTGCAATTACAAACTCAGAAGCAGTCTGTTAAACAGTTCTTTCATTCCAAAAATAGTAAATACTTTACAGTAAGCCGATATTTGTTTTCCCCAACTTTCTTCTTCACATCAGAGTTTGTTTTGCTTCTCTTTCATATTTTCTTTCGCTCCTTTCCTTTCTCTTGTTTACTATTTCTACTCTAACTGATGTTAAACGCTCAATGAACATTCACTTCTATCTATTCTGCAGTTTTCTTTCAAGCTCTCCAATGAGCATTTGCAATATCCACGAAGGATTGCGTTAGTCTCAATTTAGTCGTTCAAGATTCTGGAGCACCAGGTCAGGAACGCATACTCCCAAGACCACTATCGTTCGCAACTTCCGTCCAGTTATCTCCTGTCAGCCAGAACAGTTTAATCGCAGTGCTGTATGTTCAAAGGGTTGAGAGTAGGTTTGCTAATGGAAAGAAGCAATAGGTATCACATCTAATAAATCAGCGGCCGGCATATCACTTGCAGAAACAGAAGGTACAGACACTGCACAAGTTCAAAAGTACAAATGTATTTTTTAGTGGTGGCGAATGAGCAAATGAATCCCAGTTGTTTCTAGTCGAGTTCATTTCCTGTTTATATGTTTATAGGGGAATCAGGTTAGTGTCTCTCTTACTTCCGTACTGAACTGGTCGAGTTCATTTTCTGTGTATATGTTTATAGGGGAATCAGGTTAGTATCTCTGTTACTTCCGTACTGAACTGGTCGAGTTCATTTTCTGTGTATATGTTTATAGGGGAATCAGGTTAGTATCTCTGTTACTTCCGTACTGAACACGTCGTAGATACGGTTTACGCGTGCGTCATTAAGTACACGATTGGAAACTTTGCCCTCCGCTATTGTACTGTCTCTGCACCGGCGCATAAGTGACAAATTGAAATGGCAAGAAAGATGGTGATTAGGTCTAAGATGGCACATCTTGAAAAAAGGAAATCAATAACAAAGAGGCGAGAAAGCATTAGAAAACGGGAAGAGAAATATCCTTTTACCTAACAGTAAACCATGCTTTGTTTCTTTGTTTGTTTGGTAAGGACTTGTACATTTGTGTTGTCTGGGCAGTTGCGTCATTGTACAATGAACTCAAAATCTGGTCTGGTAGCAGTGTTTAGACCCATGATGTACTGACCGCAGTCAAATTCAAAATGCGCACAGAATGGATTCAAGTAATCGCCCTCTCGCGGTCACAACGATAGTGCTGTGGAGATTAATATTTGTGGTGGTTACACTGAATTTGCAAATGGACTGGAAGCGCTTAATACGCCTAAGCTGTCCTCCAAATGTAAAAGGGAGTACAAATCCTTCATCACGGATGGCACACAGTAGTCAATTTCCTTTCGCTATCTCTGCCGTTTTAAGAGAAGGGCTCCCGAATATTTTAACAAACTTAAAGCTTACTTTTTCAAAATATTTCGTTGTAACTTGTTCTCCAGAACGAGGGAGGTTTGAAAATTTTTCGGCCTAACAATGAAGGAATGAGTTTTTAGCTTGAATAGTCTTTTATTTTTAAACATAATCTTCCTTAAGGCCCCTGCATTACTTCCAGCTATGCTCCAATGCCATTATCGCATCTCTGAAATAGTCTGCAAACTGCTTCTCCACAATTCAATTTTCTCTTGATTTGATTATAAACGCTGAACAGTGAAAAAGAGTTTGGTCTTTGGAACAGAAGGATATCCGATAGAGCCAAATTTGGGAAGTAGGGGTAAATATTTCTAGGTATGAGCAGATGTCTATCTTGATGACTTTTATTTCTGAAAATCGGGTCTTTTCTCACAAATTATTTCACCTACTAAGGTTAAAAGATTGCAATCTGCGGCTATGGATGATCCTTCTGAAGGTATTTAGTAAAATTATTTTAGCGTTTCAAATGATTTCCTGCAGACGGAACACGCATATTTCGGCATCACCTTCCTGTTTGCTTAAACTTTGTACCCGAGCTTTTATTCTCTCATAGTGAGGAATGGAGTCCTGTATTCTTGACGAAATCGGCGTTGTACATGCTTCACTGTGTTCTTTAGAGCTTTTGTCCAATGTTTTGACTGCTGCTTCGATTCTGGGGTGTGATGGTGAGTCCAAGTCTCATACACGGTTATAATTCTGTTGAAACATTTCAAACACATTTGCGATGTTTTCATACGAATATGTTAATGAACTACTGCTTGCAAGCGTAAAGCTTTTTCATATGCAGTTCTTCATCTTCAAGTTTGGTACGGCAATGTTAAATTCAGCGACCCATTTGCTATTGTTCAAATTGAAGAGGAAGAGTCCCCATAAATTTGGCGTTAAACCATCTTTTACAAAGTACGTTATTGCTGCACAACACATCTGCTTTAGAAAGCTGTATTAAATAAACTATTTGAAACAAGTTCACATTAATATATAAGGGAGAAATAAAAAGATAGAAAAAAGTATATTGTCAATTGCATTGGTCGAAGTTGAGCACATTTTAGTCCGCGCTCAGAGCTATTTCATCTCACCAGCTGTCGGTTCAAGAGCAGGAAGATGGGCCTTGCATCAAAATTTCCTCTACCTGGTTGCCTCTTTCTATTATCTCATCTGCTAGGAGGGCTGTTCATTGATGAATAATCATACTTTCTGTAAATTCTTTAACAAGGGCTTCAGAATCGTCTTTGCAACATCTAATTTCGAGAAAGGGGAAGTCTGAGGAACATCTTCACATGTTATAACAGGATATAATGCTTACTACCCGTAAATGACCCCCTGAGCATTTCTTTGGCGTTGGTGAAGGACATTTTCCACAGGGCGACTTATTAATTATTATTATTATTATTATTATTATAATAATAAATGTTCTATATTCTTCTTCTTAGGATCAAAATAACGAAGAAACATTACCTCTAAGCACTACCTTCGAAAGAATCCTCTTCTAGTATTTCTTTTAAGCTGGCATGCGAACATAAGGAATCGTTGAATCCATAGATACAAACCCCTGTAATGGCAGTTTTTCTCTGAACAATTTGTGAGTGTGTGAGTGAGAAATATTCACGATATCTTTTCTCGCAACAATTAACGCTAAACTTCATAAAAGTTGAGATTGGAACCGTGTGCGATTGGGTTTTTACATCGGAAGAGGGGGTACTCTTAGTGGGTTAGCAAATAAATATATATATACATAAATCAACATATGTGCACTACTGTTTGTATAATTGCCTATTATTTACCTATATAAATTATGGTTACTTTCTTAATATGTCTTTTTGTCTACCATTAACCATATTACAGGCAAAGGAAATTTACAAAATCAGACTATATATTTGTTGTTTTAACTTACAGAGTTTGTTGTATAGACCATATGAATGAGGCTGCTCCTAAAGGTGCTATGGTTTACCGGTTGGTTTCAGACTTGGGACTTGATCCCATCTTGATGCAAACTTTTCTGCACTGGAGCTCCATTTATTGAAATTTAAAGTAGATTTGAAAATGTAGGAACTTGTAAATAATTCCTCTCATCTGCCAGGGTTAGATTCATGGCACTAAATACAGTTCACATTCAATCGTGCATATATGTATAATTTCGACAGATTTCACAGCTTCTTTTACTGAAGTGGGAACGTGTTTAGGATTTTCTTCAGAGATGTGAAAATCTTTAACTAGTGATGTACACGTGCTTTCACTAAATTTAAAATCCACCTTTTTACATAAGCAAGGAACTGACATGTCGCCATAAAATACACGTTCGCGTTCCTTTGAAGGCACCGTATCCGCATTTAATAAGGTTACATCCGAAAATAAATGCAGGTCTTCAAAAGGGTTTTTCATAATATCTGCCAAAGACTGAAAACATTCTTTAGAAATATTTGAAATTTGTTATATTCATCGCAGACTGTTCTTTAATTGCGACTCCTTTGAATGCGTGCTTTTCCTGCAATTCTTCTACTATATCTTAATTCGCGGCAAGTAATTTGTTTTCAATGTTTTCTTTATGTTGCTTTCCCACAGATTTCTATACTTTGTTTCTAAGCATTCCATGTGTGATTTTCACTTCGCATGATCGCCCATTTTATTTAGTTTTTCGCAATTATTTGCTGAAACACCAATTAAAAATACATTATCAATGCACATACGACCCATGCTTTTCATCTTTCGGAACACATTGTGCATATGCTACGGCTTAGTCTTATGCCAGTTTTGAAAAAATGATAAAGGAAAACAATTTCCCACTATAATTGCATCCTTACTGTTACTCCTTTCCCATCTACAGACTTATCACAGTTTTCGGTTCCAGAAAATTCACTAATTTTCTATTTATTATCATCATCATCATCATCATCATCATCATCATCACAGTTTTGTTTCTTGGATTCGGCGAATATTTTAACTTTTTAGCGCCACTGCTAGTATTCCGACTGCCACTATTTG
The DNA here is from genome assembly GCA_030762175.1 of Metallyticus violacea. NCBI lineage: Eukaryota > Metazoa > Arthropoda > Insecta > Mantodea > Metallyticidae > Metallyticus > Metallyticus violacea. The sequence continues at coordinate 79,666,830 of CM060846.1, read as the reverse complement.
CACATGTTTCCGACAATATTGTCCTTGAAGAATGACGAAAGTTAACTTTGTTTCTGAGACATACTGAAATTCTGTTGTTTACACAGGCCTAGACGAACTCAAACTAATAACTGCTACTTGCCATGCAGGCTCGCACGATTTAATAATGACTGCACACAGTAACGAATCGTAACAGATTAAAGCAACCACGACACCAAAAGAATGAAGATTCAGTTTGAAATGTTTAAATACATAATGTAGTTTCCAAATTTAGTAAGCAAGATTATGGGCCTCATATATTTATATGCTTTTTTAATATATTATAATTTTAAAATAGCTATATGGCATATATGCTTTATGTGTACGGCTTCACAAATATAAATTAAGCGTTAGGTTATATAGTTTACACATACAGCGAGTGGGAAATTAGCATCCCTGGTTGGGATGGTTCGATTCAGAAGAGGGAAATTTCCCCATCCCTGTAAATCGCACACTGAACTGGAGCCACATGATTGGTGACTGTAATGGCGATTTCCTACAAACAGTACTGTAGGGCATAACAGATTATCCATAAGCCTGCTGTAACATTCAATAAGCCTCTTAAGATACAAACAACTCATATACTACAACTACATCGCGTGGCACAGGTAAAGCAGCAACTAAACTGGCAGGAATAATTTTCCTTCTAGTCTTCTGCTTCCCCTTTTTCACCACTTAAAATGATGTTTGTTGATTGTAGCTGGAACTCATAAACCTCCAATATCATTAATTATTGGTGATGATTTTATTCTACACATATCAAATTAAGTGGTGTTTGGCATTTGGAGCCCAGTTCTACCGACAATTAAACCTGCTCAACCCTATCATCTAAAACTGTGATCCACAGAAGTATTGAAGAAAGGTTCAATGAGTGCGGATTTTTCTCTCATGTCTAGTAAACAGTGTTCCTCCTAACCTAATAAGACGACAGTTTCACAGTTGTTTTTATATAAGACGAAATTGTTAGCCAAAATCATGGTGTCTCTTATTGCTTAAGTAGTTTTCCCAGGCCTTTTATCACCAGCCACGAATGTATACTGAAAGGTTAGTTTAACGTCACATAAGACTATCTGTTTCTGATAAAATTAAACAATTTGTGGTTTTCTCAAGGCTTCGTAGCTTCCTTGATGTGATGTGAAATAGAAATACAACATGGGGATTTCACAAGGATGTAATATCCTTCGACGCCGACGAAATATTGAGCTAAGTCATGTGCCTTTACTATAGATACGCTTTTGTGAAATTAAATTCCCTGCTTTTATTCAAAGCGATTCCCGTTTATCTGTTTCCATAAGAAATTATCATTCGCCACATTTCATACTGCGAGGGGTTAAAACCGCTTTGCCGGTAGGATCACACAGAAAATGGATGAAGCTGTACAAATGAAACCAGCCACCATTTGGGGTAAAATGCATAACGGGAACTGACTTCCTGTGTTACATATTATGTTTCATATGGACACAGATGGTTCCATAATGAGGTAACTGGGTACAATGCTGACAAGCTCACCAAGGTTTGCGCATACCACCTGTAGCATACAACATACATAATTGAAATGTAAAATAGCTATTTTTTAAAGAAATTTATTTCGTGTTTCTGTGTTTATTTCTAAAGAACACCAGACACTTTTTTTGAGAGAACATCATTACCCAGCTATTCAGGCGCTTAACATTTGGGATTTGCATTCGTGAGCCTTGGAGCAGTTTATCCTGACCTTGGGATGTTTCACGGTTTCTCTTGGCCACTTAGGTAAACGTTGTGATTCATTTAAACTTTCTACACAATTTCCACTCTTCCATTTCCTTACTGTCGAAGAAAATTCCAGGAGAGTTGGGCTGTATGTAGCGCCACAATTGGTTTGAAAACATTTCTACCTCAGCATCTGATATGCAAGTGACCCTCAAAATCCTTGGGAAAAGCGGCACCTTCGACGTCTGAAAACATTAGGGACTCCGTCTATGTCCGCGCCTCACCGCCTTTAGATCCTGGCCATCCAAAGCGTTCGTTGTTACTGTCACCTCCTCCCTTTCTCTTGGAAGTGCCCACAAACGGCCAGCTCTTTTGCAAGGCTGAAGTGACCGAAATGCCTCCTCCGTCCCTACTGATAACCCAAACAAAATGGATGCAGTTGGAAGTAAGTGAACAGAAAAGGCAGAAAAGTTAATTTTTCGATGTTCTGCAATTCTAATGCAGATAAGATGGAAATTACGTCAGTTATTTAAGATTCAGGCAGTATCTTTTCTTTGTCTTCTAATCATAAAAATGAAAAAGGAAGCAGCTGTTCTAACAAAACAGCCATTATCACAGTGGTTAGATATGGTCATTTTTGTTATTTCATTAGATCCACTGACTATGCTTTTCTGATTAAAATACTGCTATGTACTAGGCAATAGTAAAGTAAACCAGGAAGGTAAATAACTTAGTAAAATTGTGTAGCAATATCAACTGCAATTTGCAACATGACATACTAACTTCAATGCATATAATCGTACAGAACATACATGAGTTAAATACAATAATATTTAATTTTTGTTGGCATTAATGACTATTGCTTCCATTCACTCTAGTTGAAAGAATGAATAGTGTTTAACGCCCGTTTTTGCTACAGAGGCATCACGAGCGATGGATACTGATGATACGTGAAATGAAATGATATATTGGGAAGGATTTATTTTTAAGGAAGGAATCGTTCTAGGCCTAAGTTTAGGGTACCTCCCCGGCATTTGCCATTTATGAGGACTGAGGAAAACCTGGAAAAAACCTCAGTCAGGGAGGAAGGTTCTGGCGGTATTCGAACCCAGATCTCCCGCTCACGATTTCGCGCCTTAACGACCACCCGTGGCGGTTTAAGATGAAGGAAGAGGCAGAAAAAGAAAACATGATCCATCATTTGGAAACCTTATGTGGTGACGAGAAGATAATAGCTATATTGAATACAGAGCAAGAGAAATTGCAGTAGCGACTAAATGTAGAACTTGTAATTGTCACAGGAAATACTTTAATAACATTAATCCGGTTGTGAGAAAAGAAATCGGCTGAAAATATTACTATTTTCTACTGAACAGCAGATATTTCTATCATTTTGTATTAATATTATTAAACTCAAGAGAAAATATTCTTATAGTCAGAGGGGGGGGGGGAGATTACAGTGGAGTACAAAATTCTGGCTGAAGCGAAAACTGTACAGATTTGTAAACAGGCACTGGCAGTAGTTTAGGAATAAAAACTGCCAAACTTATTTATAAAGTAGATACTTCAAAACAAAATGGTATGTCTCTAGCAGATAAAAGAGGCTGCCATCAAACTAGGCCCAACAAGATATCGGAAGAGAATAAACAAGGTGTGCATGGCTTCAAAAAACGTTTGCCCAAAAATGCAGTCATTACACAAGAAAGGATAACCCCATAGAAAATACCTCTCCCCAGAACTCTCTGAAAAGAAACTACATGAACTCTGTGTAAAGAAATGTGCGTCCCTGGCCATGGAACCTGTTTCACGTTTCACTTTTTCACATATTTTTAGAACAGACTTTAATCTGCACTTTGGACACTCTAGTCTTGATACATGTAAGATATTTTTGAAATTTCGCAAAATAACAAGTTTGCCGACTCCCACAAATATATACCAGTGTGACATTCTATTGTAAGCAGCTTTGGACGCTAAATCTTGGTATTCACGATGCCACTGGTACAGGGCATATGTATATGTGGAAGAGGTTCACAAGAGGTGTTGTCATGTCTGAATGTGTATATTAAGAGGATGAAAGAGCACAACAGAAATGCAGAACATATTGCATGGTGAGACTCTTGTGGTGGCCAAAATAAGAATCAGAATACGGTTAGATTTTGGCACTATGTAGTTCACGTTTGGAAGCTTTTAAAACTGTTGAATATACATTGCCTGTTCCAGGACACACATTTTTCTCCTGTGATAGAGATTTTGGGATAATTGAAAAGAAAAAGAAGAAAATGCAGCTGCATGTGCTCCAGAAGGTTGGTATCAATTAGTTGAACAGTGTAAACGGAAAAAGTCGTTTGCTGTTAGAAGAATAAAGCGAGGCGACTTCATTTCCATTGATGACATGAAAAAGAACCTCATTTTCAGAAAAATAGATGAAAATGGACGACCTGTAAAAGTACAGAAAGCAGCAAGAAGATTAATAACAGAGAACTTACCAGGTAAATGCTGCATTGACTATACTTATAATGCTGAGATGGAAGAACATTCCTTTGTAGATATAACTAAGAAAGTGCCACAAAAAGTTTCACTTTCACTTTTACACAGATATAGGCTTCCTATTATCACTGTTAAACTGCAGCATTTAAGAAAGCTATGTTAGTATATTCCAGAAGAGCACAGGGGTTTTTAAGCTGCACTCACATGCAAAACACCTTCCCCAACAAATTTAAGAGGAAGGGGAACAATTTCCTCGTCTAAACAAGGGAATGAAAGCGAAAGTTCATCTTCATCACCAATCAGCTCACTCTCCGATAATTCAGCAGACTAGAACATTAATGAATTAAAAGTTTCTTGCAGTTTCTTGCGCTGAAAGATTTAGACTGTCAGAAGCCAATATTCGTATTTTATTCCAATAGTTCGTTTAACATTTCATTTCAGGAGGTAAACATTTATACAATTATAATTCAACATGTGTACAATATTCTTGAATAAAAATTCACTTTGTTGCTATGTATAGTGTTCATTAATATCTCGCTCATCGTTTCCTCTTATTTCTCTAAACATATACTTTGTGGGTTATCAGGTTCGTTCACCACACCGTAGAATTATTCTGCTATAAAGTTCTTCACCCGCCTTTGGCGTGTGATGATGACCACACTGCTATGGAGTCCCGTATATTATATCTATATAGTATCCGTAACAGGCCTTATAGGCGACGAAGACCCACGATGATGACTTTTTTTTTATTTAAAACTACAAAGTAAAATAACTGCTAACCTTATAGTACTAATCCACAATAAAACAACAATCTTTCAATTCTGAATGGAACTTTTTAAACTGCGTATATTTTGAGTGTATGTGTTTCTAAATGGAAATCTTCTTTCGGTCAATTTCATTAATTTTCTAAATATTAACTTGTTTATTATAAAGCTCTTATACCGGCATAGATTCCTAATTTCCTGCGCATATTATTAATATTTAAGATACTCTTTGTATTTTGCATATGTATAAATTACTCTGTGTACGCCACTTCTCTTCACTTTTATTAGAATAATTATAAATGCTTATTTTTATATAATTGCATTTTAATTTAGTAACAGAATATTGGTATTTAATGATATTTCTTAAAATGTTTGCTGAAATGTGTGAAAAACATACTTTCTAAGAATATGAAGCCTGAAGACAAAGCCCAGATCTAATATATTTAAATTTAAGTTACAATAATTAAAAAAAAAAAACGGCATTTTCACTATATGGCCCTGAAAAGTCCCTCGCGGCCGCACGAAGCAAAGTAGGGGGAGTTGACGTGGGCAGTGCCGTCGAGAGAAATATCTACAGCGAGGTGTCGAATGACTGTATACCTAGGCACATCCAGCAAGAATGTGCAAAGGAACGCTGTCACAACATGCGTCAGCGGCAAATACTTCGTGAGAACTTTCAGTTCCACGATTATGGAATTTGAGCGCTGTGAGATTTCATTGCCAATCTGCGTTCACTGAGAAAGTGACGCGGTGTTTGCCAACCTAGTAATATGTTAAATCAGCATATAATAGCTGTGACTAGGAACATTTTAACGTTCATTTACCACAATAGTTTTTACGTAAAATGTTTCGCCAATCTCAGGCTTATGATAGGAGCACATGCACATCGAAGCTTCTAACAATTTTTGTAAGAGCGTCTTCGTCATATGATGCAACTGCGAAAACACGAAGCACTTTTTAAACGATTAACGGCAGATGTTGCCGCAACCAATATCTATCTTCACTCCGACCTGCTGGTGATTCGACCAGTTTAACATTAACTTTTCATTGTTTAGTTAGGAAAGTGGGTTTCCTGCGTGGCCATATTGCTCATGTTCTATTCCAATGAGCAGAATATGTTTATTGTGCGTTGTTACGCTAAAATGAATTCCCCTGTGGGATGTCGGGTTCCAAACAATTCTGTGCGAAAAGTGAGAAGTCTGTATGAATAGCGTTTGGTTGACTGGCCTACACGCTCCCACGACTTAAATCCTTGTGCTATAAGCAGTATTAAACAACAAAGTATGCAAAACGATATAATTTCACAAATATTGGCGGTAGAAATTGGTCGAATGGATGTAACATTAATCAAGACGACAGGTTTACTGCAAAGAAAATTACGTCCTGTTTGATATGGAGAGGCCCACGAAAAATCGGTCTCATAAACAAAATTGGTCATTGCATCGTCAATTTATGAGCCAGCTTAACAGGATTTCAGATCATACATACATGCATGAATGACCGCGACTAAGCCAATCAAATGTAAGAACAAGCAGGCTTCGAGTTTTTTCTCGTGCCTGTACTTTCAACTGATCCCGTTTGGGCCTTTTTTCATCAATCACTTCTCTTCTCTTTGCTGCACGACAACAGGTCACCAGGATATTTGGACGCAAAAATTTCCTCCATTTTTTTAATTTTATTTTAAGGCAGCCGGTAGATATGTACGCCTCCACTGTTACAATTCTTTATTATAGAGAACACATCTCGCACGGCGCAACTGTGAACGCTTCCGCACGGCCCAAATGTAACGGTCACAATCTATGGGTTGCGAAAACATAAATTCCTTTCTCTTCTTTCCCATCTCGCCAATATTCCTTCATTATCAGACTCGCGTGATCTCGACTGTATGCACGTTGGAGTTCGGTTCTCCTTGAACCGGTCGGTGTTTCGTGGGCCAGTCAGTATAATCTGCAACATTTTGTAAACTTCATATATAATTAATGACGTGTACAGGAAACAATGCTGCAGAATTTATGAACAAATACGGCACGCAGAATCATTCTGTGTAAGAAAACAGCTTCCAATCGGGCGATATGATTAAAACTGCTGTTTCAAAAGCTTGAGGCAGTTGCCAAAGAGAAATTTCTAGTTTCTGGTGTGCGAAACATGCGATTAAGGGAAAAACAGCGCAAATTGTCAAGAGTAAAACACAAGGAACATTAAATTTTATGTATTGTATTCTCTATGCCTTTGTAAAAACATTTGCTTCTTCATCCCATAAACTCTATACCGGCAACGGGCATTACTTAAGAGGCCTATATTTCCGGCCATAATTAGAGTGAAATTGCCTTGCTTTTGCACAAGCGACGTATTCCCAGCGTTATGAGTATCTAAAGCTTAATTCGCTACTTTATCCTCATAGGATGAATTCAATTGCAAAATATTTTCTGCGTTTGTTCCGCAGTTTTATTCCCATCTTTTATATCTTTAGATGAATATGTACGAGAAATAGAAAATTCAGGTCCCCAAGCACACAGACGCAGTACTTGAAACAATGTGCAAGAGCCAGCAATGAGGCTTTGCGGCTTTGAGATATGAATAAGAGGCTCAAAGCTCATAAGAGCCACAAACACTATAACTTTCTTGCAGAAAATACAACACATAATTTTACATTTCATAAAATTATGTCTATGCTGCGCGATGGTTTAAAGCTAAAATGCAAAACAAGGGATATGTACTAAATGCACGTTACTGCGTGAACTCGGAAACCACCTGCCTTTCGAAACTACAGATGTTATAAGTAAACAATGTTTGCGAGTTTTAGAAACCATTCCATTGATCTCCGGAATTAAGAGTGTCGTGTCATTTACGTTTTATCTATCATTTCTATGTTAGTGCAAATGTTTTCTCGAAACTATTTCAATTTTAATGAAACAAAATTATGAGTATATCTTCTTAAAATACACTATAATTAAGGATTGTAATGTATTTCCTTGGTAATATTTCTTAAATTCTTGTTCGTCGTCGTATTTCTCAGGGCCTAAGACATTTTTACCTGTTGCGGTCTCAGAATTGTTAAATATTTTGTTGTCATCTTTTTCTTGGGTATTCCGGATCTCCCTTTCCTTTATAATGGTGCCTACTTTGCTGTACTTTTGAACTCTTAAAGAGAAACATCGATGATTGCAATAACTTACTTGCAGCAGTCTTTGAGAGCTATTCTTTACCAGTTAAAATATTTGAGGAAAGCTTAGATAAGAGCTCTAGTTCATATATTAGCTTTTGCATTTTACACCTATTTAATTAGCTTGAAATGTGTTTAACTACGTTGACATGTATTTAATTAGACTGAAATGTAATAAATTATGTTGACTTATATTTTACTATTTAGACATGTATATAATTAGGTTGAAATGACATTAAAACTGCAACATCATAAGTGACGCGTTAATTTAATCCCACATTTTTTCAGAGGAAACGATAATGGCTCGCCAGCAATACCAGCATAAAATGCTTCACTGCGAAACGAACATGAAAACAGTGGATAGAGGTAAGATGAACACACAGATGTGAAGGATCCCAGCAGTCCCACCACCAAATGTAAGTTTTATTGTTTATCATTATATATATATATATATATATATATATATATAGCTCAAACTTCAATCGGATAGTGAGCACAGATGTTAAGAAATTAAATTTTAAGCTGTACGATTTGAAGTTCAAGAGAAAAGTGTGCGTAAACTTTAAGCAACAAATTTTTTAGAGAATACAAAAGTTTAAATTTTTTGTAATTATTTCACAACATTGCATTAAATAAAAATAGTCTTAATTGATAATTTCCTTCTTTCTAGTTATGTGTATTTTGTTTATTATACGATTCCTCCTCTGTACTTGAACACAACGGCATCGAGTTTCACGAATTTTCTATACATTTTTTAATTTTCTTTAATGTTCTTAGAATAAAATTCATACAATCTCCGTGAATCTACCAACACCCAAGCTATTCGTTTTTGGAAATCGTCCCAAAATACGTGGATAAAAAACATTTTTCTTCCAAGTCTCTATAATAAGATTTTATTAACACTCAAGTACAATTTGGTAATAAATTTTAATGGGAACATATTACCCAAAACACAATTCTTTCCCCAGAAGAGATACCTATCAAATTTGTTTTATCGTTAAAAAAAACATAAATTCCACAAAAAATGTGTTGCTCTAAATATCTTAACAGTTCAGAATCGGTTGCTCAATCAAGTCCAGTATTGTTTATGGGTATATAAAATCTGCTAGCCTTTACTTTCCGTTAACGGCCAGAGACTACAGCTTACATACCAGAAAATAAACACCTCATACCTAGACGAAAAAAGAGCACCATCAGCAGCAGTAAACATATTTTGAACTTGTTATGTTCGATGATTATTCTAGCATTAAACGTGTCTCAGTTGCTTCTGCAGGCGGTCTGTTCCGGAAATGGGATTTGAATCTGATTTAAGAAGGTCCTCTACCTCTGACCTACGGCAAAGAGCAATGTCCTTGGTTTTGAAGAAGCAACGAACCGCGGGTAAGAGTTGCAGCTGCTCGGCCGGCTACCTTATCTCTGCCTTTCAATTTTCAAGCAAAGTAAGTGGAAATTACAATTATATTTCAACCTTCAGGGTATTGACGTAATAGTGGCCTATAAAATGGCCCAATAAATGTGAGCAAAATGTACTTACATACAAATAATGTAAATATAAACGCAGGGTTTTGAATGACTATAAATTATAAAGATAATGTTTAATTATCCATAATTAATAAGTAAGTTTTATATAATTCAATAACATGTATTTTCTTTTCATATAAAAGTGAGCCAATTAAATACTAGGGGGTGTTGAAAGTCAAAATTTTAATTTTTTGAACTTTTTAACAACTGAATTATAATAATTTGCGATATGTGATATAATTTTATAGTGAATTATACCTTAGAAGTATTTTATTATATTTGAAAATACATATTCATAAATCAACAACCTTCAGATTTTCACAGCATCCATTTCAAAATTATATGACTTTAGAACCAACTGAGTTAGAAGATTCCGGTTTTTACCATTGGCTAGAGGAAGTTTTTCTTTTGCTGTTGGTTATTCTGGCTTTAACAGTTTGAACAGATCTTTACAATGGCACAGGTATGCACAGGGTTGGAACTATGAGTTTATAACAATTTTTACTGCAATTTTCTCAACGCTACATTTTCTTAAAGTATGTGCCGCTAGAGGAAAAACAGCTGTTTTAATTGCCCTAATGAAAAACAGCTGCATTAATTGCCCTGATATTTTAAGTGGTGTTTTTAGACATAACAATGAAACTATTGAACCGGAATTATTGAAAAAAAAAAAGAGTCATATCCCAGGACTTGCGGAAGTTCTATTTTTTCTTTCTTTTTTAAAAAAATAAGCTTAAAATAAAAACTATTCCTATCCTTGTTCCAATGCTTAAATTCTGTTAATTCAACTTCAGCACAGAGACAAAATTAGCTATCTAAATTTGAAGTGCCAGAGTAAAAACATAAACTTAACTAATTTAACTTTGGTTAATAGAGCTATTGGACTCCCGTTAACCTATATGAATTACATTATTCTGAGTTTTTACTCACTCCCAAATGTTTATATAACTGAAATAATAAAAGTAGTTTCACTTTGGGAATAAGTATTTCAATGTATTCCTATAAGCGAAATTAAGTTATTTACTAACTATATAGCAACATTTATACACTATTTTCTGCAATTTTTCGCCAAAGTTATATTACATACAAAAATAAATATGACACTAAACTAACAGAATTAGCTTCAGTATTGTCAAAATGATTTGTTTCTACTGATATGTTAAGGCGTTGGCGTCTTCTTTTACAGTTAACCAGTATAAAATAAATGCTACTACAATATCAAGTTATTACATTTATATTAGTAAATCTCATACATTAATGGAGTTCAGTGAACGCAGTTTATAATACAATAAGATAAAATATGCAGTTAAATTAAAAATCAAGTATATTTTCCGATAACTCCTAACTTTAATAAATAGCTAGTTCCAACTTCTTGTCATATAGTTAAAGTATCTCTTGAACAAGTTCTAGGGAATAAATTATTATCGTCCCTAATGCCTAAATTACGTACAGGAAAATTTTGAAAACAATAAACTAGTTTGGAGTAACTTTGTGCAGAAATACCATTCCATTCTGATATTTTAACGTTCTATCGACGAAACCTGAAACCTTATAATCATAATAATAATGATGATGATGATAGTAATAATAATAATAATAATAATAATAATAATAATAATGTATTTATTTATTTCATCTGACGAAGTTAAGACAGTAAGTCCCCTTCTGTATTTCACCAGGGGCAATTGTGAATATATACAATACATTTAATGGTTTTAAAAATTTGAGCATAGTACTTGTTAAATGTTGCATTCTCCAAATCATTAAGCTTCGAGCAAAATTCTAAATGTCGTTGTGACCGGCATCCTTGTTAGTTCCAGACACGAATAGCGACAACTGTAAGGGATGAAGAAAAGTAAAGTGTTCGGTATAAGAGTATATTGGAGTGAATGGAATTGTTATTTGATTGGGTGTTTAAATTATGATGAGAAGATGAGTGAAAGATGATAATGTAGCAGCAATCGGCATAATCATTAAAAGTTTCTGTTTTAATTTGTTTTATTTTTTTATTTTTCCACCGAAATTCAATGTTAGAATATTTTTAAATCATTTCAAGGAATGGAATAATGAAAATATTTTTACTCATTTCTCTCGTTTGAATTTGCCAATCAAGATGACTGTCAGAATCGACACCGAAATATTTTACAAACGATTTTATTGGCACTTGTTTCATTAAGCTTCACGGGAATGAGTGGTGTTAGATTTATTTTTTCAATAATCGATTTTGCCCAATTATGATTGCCTGCGATTTTCCCATATTTGTGGTTAGGTCGTGTTGTATGGCCCATGCTGATAATGAGTCTAAGTCTTCGTTAAGTTCAGCTATGGAGTTGATGAATAAGTCAAGTCGTGAGTGCGGTCAGTACTGACCCTCCAAGACGAAAAGCGAATTCCTACTGCAACACTGCCGATCGAATTCTCAGATGTTTTATGATTGCCTTCTGAAAGTCAAAACCCACATTTCCTACAGGTTTCAGTTTGTGTTATCAGCAATGCAGTTTTTTAACTACTTTAGTTCCTATTTCAGAAGGAGTTTTCGGTTAGATAGTCCTCCCCCCAACAAGGACAACTATTGTGCCGAAGCAATGAATTCGTTTTCTGTGAATAACGGACGTTTTGCGCTGGAAGGTGAACCACTAAAGGAAAGCCATCATTTTATTTCCAGGGCGTGAAAAACTGTAGCTCGCCCATCGTCTGCTACGTAATATAATCAAGTCTCACACCGGATGAATGTTGTAATATTCATCTCATCACAGCCAACTTCCGCTCCTTTTCTCTTTTGTTTTCTTTGCCAAGCGACTCTGACCTCTCACTACATATGGCTTCACAGAGAAACAGACGAAGTAATATTACTTCTTACGTACAATCTCCTCGTTGCTCCCATCAAACTAAGAGTATATTGAATTTACACTCGCTTTACCCCGTTTGCATGCAGTGAACATCTAGAGGTAAATGTACATTGATAGCAGTGCCTCTATTTTTCTTACCACATTAGAGCGCTTTTAAAATACAATTTCCTAGTACTCGCGAGGTTTCTGAACGCTGCTTATTGAATTAAAGTAACCAAAACATACCACGCCGATTAAAATGCTTAGTATGTACAAATGAATTTACAGGGGTGTAGCTTTTAGCTGGCCCATTTCTTCTGTGAGAACACCAAAGATCCCATCGTATAATGAAGAGGGTTAGGGTGGAACGTGAGATTCCGGATTAAGTTTACGTTCGGTTGCTGTAATAAAAAATCACAGCGGACAAAATCTGAGTTCATACGCTATTTCTATGCAACATGCCCACTTTGCTGATCACTTCTTACTTTTTTGCGTTGCTTGTATTTACCAAGAATAGAGATGTTTATAATTCTGCGTCAAACTTTTAATAGATCACAAAGAACACCTTTTGAGCAGAGTAAAAACATCACCACGAAAGTTCTTTTAATCAAAGAGTTAAACCTGAGGGTAAAGTGTGATAAACTCCTTTAATTAATCACTCTTAAGATTATATTTTAAGAAAGAGTAAATTCCAGATAAGTATTTCGCTATCACGGATTCTCCTATTTCATAATTTATCTTTATTCCATCTATTTAGTTTGCGTTTTCTGTGTTTGTAGTGTCATAGTGGCGGCCTTGACGTGGAATGGACCATCCATTCAGGGAGTTCCTCAGTATGCATGTGTACTCTATGCGTACACAAAGTAAACAACTCCCCCACAGGCAACTAACTAGGGCATTAATGTGGAAATACCACAAACGTAGGAAGGTACATACATAGAGAAGATTTTGAATGAAGGCGAAAATGTAAATTTTTAAATAGAATTTGAGACAAAATATTTCATGATTGATGTATCATTTCATTTACTGTTTTCTTCAAAGCATTTTAAACAGCCTATATTTTTTTTCTTTCAACTGTAATTCCAGCTTTATTATTTTATCCAGGTTTTAGGATATATATATATCTTCCGGTCTTTAGCTGCATTTTGTCATCACATCGGTTTCTCCATGGCAGACGTATCCTGATAAAGGCAATGACCCAAGTTCGAATCCTAACCTGCATGAATTGTTTATGTGCTATTTCCTGCAAGTAATATAATAATGTTTAGTTTCCAATTGCAAAGATTGATTTGAATTTTGAGGCATTTACCATCGCTCACGCTCACACACACACACACACACACACACACACACACACACACAAATTTTCAAAATAAATACGAAATTATGATGTCTTAAATGAAATAAATGCAATTTATATTTGTTTTTAGTTTTTCACTTAAGGATAATTATTAATGTGGCATTTAATTTGAAAACGATGAATAATTTACGGTTTTGTATTTAAGCATAAATGCCTTTAAATTCAAATAGATGTTCTCCATTAAAATATATATTATTTCCATATATTAAACTTAATATATTTCCAAAAACTAACAAAAAATTCGAGCATTACCAGAATTCGAACCTACTTAGTTCTTATTACTACACAAGTGCATTTGTCCGCTTCGTCATTAGGGCATAAGGTCCGATTAAGGGCATTTCCTGTTTATGGCACAACTTGAAGGCGCCATTGTGAACCCAGCGCCAGCGAATGCGTCCGAAGTTTTCCAAGTCCGTTATGCTTTCTGACTGTTGCTTACTTTTTTGTCTTAGGAACAGAAGGATATAATAACTTACTTAAATTTTGAGTGCTACTGTAGGGAATCGGGTCTATTAACGCATTGCCTTATAAACACACATCCCCAACACAAAAACTACAATTTGAAGATTATGTATTTTGCTTAAAAGACTTCTAAATAATTTACTGAATGTAAAAATATTCCAAAACCATGCAAGCTTCAATACAGCTCTAACTTAAGGCATGGTTACCTCTAGTGTATCTTTAAAGACCGAAATTTGTAGGGTTTATGAAGTACTGATATTTTCTATACAATGCTTTACAAACATTATCTGATATGTATTTGTTGCAAGAACATCTTTCTTAAGCTTCTTGCTTGTTTCACTGAGCCTCGTACTGTTATGATAAATCAACACCTCATTCTCTGTCTACGTTTTGTGTATGAAGCTCCTACATGTTCCTGCATTGCTTAACTGGTGGTTCTACAGTTTCTAAAGGCTGCGTGGGATTCCCTACAGGAGCCATATTCCTCTATTACTCCATTTAGCTTGAGCTTACCCTAATCCCGGCTGTCATGTGTTAAGATATCACGTAGATGCATACGCCTGCATTACAATGGCAGCTTTTAATTGGATTAAATATTTGTACAAAGCAACACCGACCCTTACTGAAAGTTTAAACGTAGCGCTTAAATTACTGTGGTAATTAATGTTCCTTTAATTGGAATTTGCACAGCGCACAGAAGCGTTAAGCGTCGCAACGGACTTAGGCGATGTTTGGTAACCAAGGACAGTGTTTTCTTGTTTCAGCCGCATAAAATTCCTTCAAGACGTATCTCTAGACTGGCGGTAACCAAACATTTTTGACTCCCGAACTCCCTTTATAGTGATCTTCTTATTTTAAAAAAATAGTTTACCACCCTAAATCAGTAGGTACTGGTGGTCTATACTTACCTAGTAGACCAAAGATTGCGGGATAAATCCAGGTCAGGGTAGATGGATTTATTTCAGACGTAAAAATCCTCAGTATGGCTTTCTTCGGAAGGGAAGTAAAACAGTGGGTCCCGTGGCGTAGATTTACGGCATATAAAAACCCTCAAGCATAAAATAAAAGGCCTTTGAGAAATATTTATCGGCCAATTCACGCCCTGAATTGGGGGACACTATCGACCTGAAATGTTCGTCCGTAAATAAATAAATAAACTTAAATCAGCCTATAGTTGCTTTAGTTATTAGACCTACCTTCTAATTTCCCTCCAAAATTTTCACAACAAAACTTAAAATATTTAAACCACCAAGTTTGAATAATTATATATTTATTTTACATTTAAAACATTAAGGCCGAAATTAAATAAGTTAATAATATAATAGCATATTTTGTTATAGTGAATCCATCTATTTATATGTTTACATTTCACACGTGCTATCTAAACAATATACTGAGAACTTTTTCAATATTGAAATACTTTATGTAGTGGTTATTTCGTGTGGTTTTGTACCAGTCCTCTGTTTCTCCCTTCCGTCATTTGGCGCACATAATCAAGTTTTCTCCTTAAAACAGACTAACGAAACCACAACCTGTCATTAAATTACTAAACACATACCTCACTTTAGAGAAATGAAAATAACATACTTAGTTCCGCGATGACTACAATTCGATATTCCAGGTGTAAATTGTATAGCAATAATAATTTACATAATTACAATTAAAAATCTGTCATTAGAGCAAAATGTTGGCGAATCCTTGAATGATTCTGGGAAACCACCAGAGGGTTTGCGAACCAGTTTGAAAAACACTGCTATAGACCTCCTCGACACAATCGCGTCTCGCTCATGACAGGAGCACCTCGGAGAAGAAGAACCTACTCTACGCTATGAGGAAGAAGAAGAAGCACATCACAGAGACACAGCCGTCACCGCCCAGCTCAGCTCACCGATCCCCGCCAACTCACAAGACATCTCTCTCAACGCCGACACTCTACCTTCGCCGCAACTGATGCCTCATCTCCCACCAGCTCTCCGACTCGCCCTGCAACTCCGGAAGGGTAATCATCCGCGGACTCCTCAGCGCCAACACGCACCAGCACCAGGACATACAGTGCTGTTGTAACTGGAGTTCCACGGAACCTCAACTCCATCGTGATCCTCCTCGCCGCACAATTATCGTGGACATCCACGACTAGGGCAGTGAAAAATTTCTCAGCTGCTGGTCCATCCCCTCTGGTACGGCTAATCTTCAAATCCTTCACCAAACAGCCGGTTTCGATTAGGAAGGGACTGCTAGTCTCCGGACGACGCTACACCGTCGAGGAAATCCGCAATAAGCGCTGCCCTTAGTGCAAAAGCTGCAATGGCTATGGACACTCGGATGATGCCTGCAGCAACACACCACTGTGCCACTACTGTGGATTGGACTCTTTGACCGCAGAGTGCAACAAACATGACAAATAACGACGCCGGTACTATGCATCTTGCGGAGGCACAGATCACTTCACAGGACAAGTCATCTGCCCATTCTCCAACCACAGCCGACATCAACAGCCAGTACAGCAAACACCAACAACTTCAAGAAAGAAAAACCAAACTCAGCCAACCCAACCACCAACTACTGACACAAACGAAATCATCACCAGACTCCATAAAATAGAAGTGGTCGCTGGTAGTCTTGCAGTTGACCTAACCAACAATATCGACCGCCTCATCGAGCTGCTCACCAGTTTCCATTACGCCACTTCCTGACGCCTTGGCGCGTTAGAGATGGCCTACTCCGAGGCAAGAGCCATGTACCAAGCAACTGAAACCAACATAGTTTACAGGCTTAACGACAACTATGCAATTAACCACCAACAATTCGAAGAGAGATGTAAATACATTCAAAATTCGTGACAGTCCAGATACAAAAGAAAATTATGAATAAATGTAATCAAACTCTCTAATTTCCTAAATATCACCTACTTCCCGGCTGAGCCTCGGTCAAGCCTGTCTCCCGGTCAACATCATTCGCCTCCTGGACACACATTGTCCTTCACCATTGAATCCGAGTGTGCAATCCTGCGGTACCTCACCAACTAGCTCCTTTAGCTCTCAACTATTCCCATATTTCCTCTCCCACTTCGCCTTCCCCAACCTTCTTTGTTATACCCTCATATCCTTTATTTTTGTTTCCCCTCCCGCCCCAAAAACGCGTCTCTAACGGGAAGTTACAGGTTCAGTGTCTTTCATATTTCGGTTTCGATTTTAAATCCTAACGTGGTGCATTGAAGTCTACTCGGTTCGAAAAGAAAATCTCTGTGTGCATTTATCCCGTAATTTTTCTTCATGCTGAAAAGGAAATGACTTCCAAATTAGTTCCCGTATACCTCATTTAAAATGACAAGTTTCACTGCTCCTTAATATCTTTCCCCTCAACCCTAAAGCTCTTGTTTGGTTTAAAATACATAATATATATACAAACACTTTTGCATATAATGTATCACTCACCAATATCAAACATTGCTTTCAACCAAAGCTTCTGTTGTATTGTTACAGCAAGGTTATACTAAAACTTTAATTTATTTCGTGATTTTATGAGGTTTAAAGTTCATGTCGACATGCATTACGACAAAAGTTTAAGACTGCGAAATTCTTAACTTGTAGCTACTGCGCAAATACAGCACTGTCGTTAAATTTCATTTTCTTAGATGCTTATTGAAACACCAAATTAATGTTATTACAATGCCGAAGATACGAATAAACGTTTAAATTATTAATAAAGCAAATTTTTGTAATATATAGTAACTAAAGCTTATAATAAAACAAACACTATTAAAATTAATAATTAATTGAATAAATGTATGTAATAGCATGATACTTCTCTGTTAACGCTCCGAACATTTACGTACTGAAATCTATTACTGGTAACGTCACAGTACTAAGATGGAGAATGTGAAAACAATATCCTTCAACAAGAAAAGAAACTGATGCTGCTTTAACAGACGAACAGCTATCAAAGTTTGCCTTTCTGTGTCCCTTTGCGTCACTGAACATATATTCCACATGATGTATACGTATGGCCGACAAAACTGTTGAAAATCTTTTGCTTACAATTGTTCATGTTTATAACTAGTCGTCGGAATTTCTAAGCACTAAAACCAGAATGAAGCGGAATGAAGCTATGCTGGTACTGAATCGTAAACGAAGATGGGAGGGGCACGAGCTATAAACCCTCTCTCCTTTAGACTTTCTTTCATATCTTTGTGTCGGAACGCCTCAATGATCGAGTTTAGCGTTTGCGACCTGGGTCGAATCCCTGTCAAGTCAAGCTGTCTGGCTAATTTTTTTATTAAATCTCCACCCTTAATTTTTTCTTACCCTCAGAAGGGGAATGCCATATAGCTTTTCATTTCATTCACACTTACATCATATCTTTATCGTGCTTTGTTTAAAATTACAAGTAGTTTTGAGCATACCTAAGTTGATGTTAAATGCTTAATAATTCCGATGCCTATTTATAACCTTTATACCAATTCGTATACAAAACATAACCCTTCATATGTGCTCGAAAATAACCTGAATTAAAGTTGCAGATAATATCGGCAACGTATATGAGAACAAAAGTTAAAACTATATCATGTCCTTTAGAAGATTTATCCTTCAAGCACAAAACACTGTAAATTTGCAAACGTTTAATGCTTTCTTCCTCTGTACTAGAAATGGATCGTTTGGAGGGGGGGACTTAAACTTCTAAATGCATACACAGCCCTCCTAGAACCCGCCATAAAATATCTAAGTCTTGGAGCACTAAATTACACAAATGATGACATCACAGCGGGTAAGCCAACAGAAAGCAAAAGAGCCTTGATGTATGCAATTATATAACTGATGACATCAAGACAGTGGTGGAGCCACTTTAGACGCGCCAGCAGAAAATTATCAATAACAATGCCGTTTTTTGATATGAAACTGTTTCTCTGAAAGTTGAAAGATATTGAAATTGTAACATACTACAAAGACTGCATTTCCTAACCAAATGAGTCGGTGCTGGTGGTATAGTGGTAACCATACTTACCTTCTAAACCCAAGGTCGCGGGTTCAAATCCGGCCAGGAACGATGGTTTTTCCGGGCGTAAAAATCCTAAGTATGGCTTTCTTCGGAAGGGAAGTAAAACCGTGGGTCCCGTGTCGTACATTTATGGCAAGATAAAGAACCTCAAGCCTGAAAGAAGAGGGCTCTGAGCAAAATTTGTCGGCCGTTTCACGCCCTGAATAGAATGGGACGCTGATGACCTGTGATGTTAAAGAGCGTCCTTAAATAAACAAATCCAAAAAAATCTGACCAAATGCAGTTCTAGAATAAGTGTCGCACTATTTAGTTTTAGCTAAACTAACTAGTCTTTGTGTATTGTTTTGTTCACTGTATTATTTTATATATTTATGATATAAAATTTCTCTTAAGCAATTGTGTAAATCAGAGGTTCTCAACCTATGATGCGCAAACCATTGATGATAAGTAAGCTACTGCCAGGAGGTAAGTAAACTGTTTAGCAAATAAAATAGTTAACATTTGTTTTACAAACAACAAATATTCAATTATTTTACTAATAAGCTGTAGCTTGCCTAATTGGCAGATGTATTTTTTCACCTCAACCAGCCGAACAAGAGTTTGCAGGATACGCTAATTTCCATATTCTTGATACAGGATTAAACAGCGGCACTTAAGAAAAAACCAAGTTTGAAGTGAATATTGAAAAAACACCGCAATTTCCATTGTTGGATGTTTTCTTAAATGAAAATGAAACCGCTTTTCATTGTTAACTGAGGTGTATATTAAGGAATCTCTTGGGAGTCACCTCTCAGATTTTAACGTATACTTCCCTGAAAACCTGGATTCAGAATTTTGGATTAGAGGCCCGTTTTCTATTTCAGAGACCTTAGTAGAAATTTCCACTCTTTCCGAGAAAGACGAATTGATCGAGGTATCGAGCGACGGAAGTCTCTGGCAAATGATCAAGAAGATGGATTTAACAGACTTCTTGCTGGCAAGAAAAATAATAATATACAATGATCTCAGAAAAAGCTGTAAAATTTTATAGATGTTTCTTCTATAATTTATATAAAACAAGTACAGAAATAAGTTGAATGTTTATCCCGATTTTAGGCTAAAATTAAGTCATTTGAAGTCAAACATAAAGAGCTGTGTTTAACTAAACAAGCACAACCTATCCTATGAAACAAAAGTGAGAGAAATTAGTTAAATTTGTAAAGTTATTACCAATTACTGATTGTAAGTGTGAGTACTGGAATACTAGTATCAGGAATATGTTTGTCGACGATTGTTTATGTATTCATTCACTATATTTTAACATTAACAAAATTAATGTTTAAGACATTTCACAGAACAACCCATTGAATGAACAGTTCCATCTTCAATAAATATCTAATTTTAAATATTACATGCAAGAAATAACTAAATAAATCTTAGTATTTTTATAAATGTAAGAAATTCTTTTTTACTCTTGTACCACAAAATCAAGCATTTCCCTCATAAAATTTGCTTACTAGTACATCTAATATCCTGCGTTGAATGTAATGGTACGTCGCTGGAAAAGGTCGAGAACCTTTGCCACTTTTCAGTAAATAGGTGCAGTGGATCAACGGAATTTATTCCGTCTTTACAGATGTCTAAATAAAAGTAACTGCATGACAAAATCTGATATTTATACAAATTAAATCAAGAAGCTATAGGCAACAAGATAATCAGCACCTGCTCCTAATTACCCGTGTTAATAAACAGGAAGCATTCATTCTCTATCCTTTAGTTTTTCCCTCTAGGGAAATGTGGATAATTTCAGAGCCACTACCAGGAGATTAGAATGCAAGCAGCATACACATGTGTATAAATCAATAGCTATATAGGCCTTCTGGGTATGTTAACGTCAATGCACATTCCTCGCATTACACCTACTTAACAATCAGCTCCCCCCCCCCTTTTCCTGCAGCAATCCTTAAATCTAACAAACGCTCAGAGCATTTTTCCAGAAGAAACTAAGTATTAGAGCTCCATATTAAATTTAATGCCTCTTTTACAAATAGTATGCTGAATATTTCGGTTGTGTGTGTGTGAGAGAGAGAGAGAGCGCGCGAGAGAGAGAGTGAGAGATAGAGAGCGTTGTGGCACACTATAAGCCTAGGGGGGGGGATAGGCATACAGGATGTTAACAAACTACACTGCAATAACTTAAGACATTGTAGAGGACTCTTAGACAAGCAATTTGAGATGGGGAATCTACCAGATGGCCCGCCTGAGCCCTCTTGCGGCAGTATGCTGATGTAAACCAATAAAAAGCCCTTGTTCTACCTTGGATGCCAAGTTTTCCTTTCTTCTTTCGCTTGAAATCCTTGAACTGCAAGAAAATCTGTCTTCATTTAAAAGACGGCCTAAGAGATCCGTCTGATAATTGTCCACGAAGAAAAATATCGGAGTTATATAGTGATAAAAAAGTTGAAATTCTATGCAGTGAAGTCGGTGATAATGAGGAAAAGAATTAACATTTAAGATGAGTGTCTCTAAGATTGGTTTGCATGTGATAAAATCCCCATAAGGGTTTCAAGCTTTAGTCTCGTGTTATAAACATCTACTATGCCAGACTAATCATATGACTACAGTACGGCACTGAACAACGGTTAATTTATATATCGTGTTGGGTGTCTTAGTCTAGAACAATCTATCCACCAAACTGTATGACGTAATTGGTTGAGACGATAGAATGCACTTGTCTTTTTGATTAAGCGTGCTCATACATAAATGCGAAAGTAATCAACGAGGCTCGAATTCCATAACAATAGTCCGCTTTTACTAACTACACCAAAGAAACATTTCCCCCGTTAATGGAAGCCTCATTACTCAGTAGCGTGCTGGTCGTTTAGGAACTGAATGCTATAATTATGAAATATGAACAGGCACGCCATAGATACCCCATCCCAAATTTTTCGTCTAAGATCCCCTTTCAATCTCTGTAATTATTGCGGTGTAGTTCATCAACACCCTGTGTACATCCTTCAAGTTCTTAACAACATAAAATTCTCTTTTTGTAAAAATGATTTGCTTAAATATAAATGATATTTTAAGAAAACATAACCAAGTTATTTATATTTTGCAGATTGTAGTTAGATACGATGTTTACTATTATTAATAAAATGTAAAGTGATCTCATTCTAGCACAAGATTATAAGAAAAATATTGTTATACCTATTCAAGTAGATTAAATTATGCTTATACTTTTAGCTTTAGGCATGTAAATCTGACGCTATATAGTGGGTTATTTTATACCAACATTTAAGATAAATTATTTTTTAAAGCACTTAGGAAAAACCTGGCAATTACGTGAAGTAACATTTTGCAGAAGACTAAAAAATAAAGTTCAAATTTGGCCCTAAAATCATCATATTGATACAGAAAAATAGAATTCAGGGCAAATAATTATCTTGAATATTTCTTTTAATGGGACACAATTAAAGTACAATGAACTATATCAGTAGGGCACAAAATTACTTACACGTTTTTTCCAATTATTTATTGGCATTAAATAGACTTGTACTATTTTATATTGTTCATTTTTGTGGTCTTCTTTACACGCTCAAGAATAGGAGACTTTAGAAGATGGAGTTTATGGATTGTCTTCAAAAGCAAAGGTCTCTTTAGGTCTTGGGAAATTTGTTGCAGTTTTTCATTTACAAGTAAATGCACATTTGACCTGCCATAACTTCTTGGGAAATATGTTAACCAACACATACTCATCTTTGCAAACAGTAAAGCTACACTTAGTGCACTCAAATCTCAAGTCAAATCAAGACTTGATGGGACAGTCTCCAAGCTCTCATTACTATTTCCACAACGAATCAATTAGATCTTTATAGGGTGCCTGGACATCAGGACATAGAAGGTAATAAAGCAACAGCAAAAAAAAAAAAAAAAAAAAAAAAAGATAGACAAAAAAAAAAAAAGGAAACTAACACCGACTTCATAGGATCCGAATCTTTCTGCGGAATTAGCAAGAAAACTGCTAGAACCACAGCATATTAATGAACTATGAAAGGATAAAGGATAAAGACCTATAGGAAGAAACCAGCAAAGGTTTTGGAATGATTACGGGGCATTGGACATTCCGGAAACACCTATGGACGATGGGACTCTACTTGTACGCTCCGTTCCATATGACGTCTATGTAAACAGTCTGAAGAGACTACAAAACATTTTACTAACGTGCGAAACTCTGGAAAGACAAAAAACATCTCTATTAAAATAGAATCCTTTAGTAAATGTAGCTTCTAAGCTTGTAGGAAAGATTCCAGAGCTCACTTAAGCTCTAGATCTGAAACTACAAAATTAGGTTTCAACACCTCTGTGCTTCAAGTGCCAAAATGTACCTGCACACTACAACATGAATCTAAATCTAGTAGTTTTTACATGACGTGAATCTGGCCGGCCTTAAGTGATCTTTCAGTGTATTTAACTCGTTTTCGACCCAAAGCGGAATTGTCAGGGTTTTCCTAAATGTTGTAGAATATGTTTATTTTATTGATAAGCATTATTATGTCCATTTGTTATTTTACCATCTCCAGTAAATTACTGATATTAAATATGCACACGGTAGTTTCACAAAACACTCCCAAGGTAGCTTTTTTTGTTTTTGAGGTTATGCGTGAGCCACCCAATATTAGCTATTTACGATAACGTTAGGGCAAGGAAAGGTAAATATTTACAATTTTCAGGTATTGTTTTCGTTCTCACTGCTTTCCCCTAAAGTTTCAAGGGATATGCAGATGTATTCTTTAGTGGTGGCGAATGAGCAAAAGATGCGCAGTGGTTTCTGGTAGAGTTCATTTTCTGTTTATATGTTTATAGGGCAATCAGGTTAGCATCTCTCTTATTTCCGTATTGAACACGTCGCAGAGACTGTTCAACATGTGCGTCATCAAGCACAGTGCAGGGATAATTTTTGCAATGCCTCCTTTGTGCATTCTCAGACTCGTGAAATGGTTAGCAATGTTTACTAGTTCATGAAAATGGAAGCTGAATTAGGACATGCCATAAAAATAAAAGCGGTTCAAAATAGGGTGGCACAAACAAGTGGTGTCTGCTCATGAAGCATAAACCGAGTAGTTATAAAGCTGAAGGAAACAGCAGCAGGAACGTCTGAAGCTTTCTCTACTCCGCACAAGGAAAGGCTTAGAATGTCACCCAAAGCTACCTTGGACAAATTTCATGAATCCGTCGTTCGCAGGATAATAAATGCTCTTCACATCATAGAAAAATGTAGACCAACGCTAAACAAACTGCACACAAAGTTAAAAAAATCCATAGGTTTCGATGGTAATATTTAAACTGTGCGCAAAATAATTTTGTCTCTGGCTCTCCGCTGGAGAAAACCCAAAAATAATAGGCGGATATTACTAGAGCAGTGAAACACCCGGGAGAAAACTATCGCTTACTTGAGAGTCATGAAGAAATATGAAGAACGTCGCCCCATCATCTTCAAGGATGAAACTTATGTTCATAGTCACATACAACCGCATCGGCTTGGAGGGATTTTTAGCTCCGGTGTCAAAAGGGCAAAGGTTGATTGTGCTACATGCAGGAAGTGAAGATGGTTTGTAGCATTGAAAACCCATATCTACGCTACAAGACTCATTAGAAAAGTGGTGATTATCATGACGATAGGAATTACACAAAAACTGAAAAATGGAAAACACAATGGTTAATTTCATACCTTCCTCCTCACAGTGTCGTAATTGACAATGCACCATACCATTATGTAATACTTTTAATACTTCTCCAAATTCCAACGTCAGTAAACCTGAAATGATATCCTGCCTTACTAGCCATATGTCCGAACAACAGCTTCAAGAAATTAGTAACTTAAATAGTTTAATAAAACCGGAGGTATACATATTAATAAAAACGGTTAAATCCAAAGATACCACATACAAAATTGATGCAATTTTAGAAGGGAAAAATCGTGTAGTCATACGCCTTCCACCCTATCACCCGGAGCTAAACCCCATAAATGGTTTAGCATAGCGAAAAAACGTTTCACATGGAGGATATTATAAAATTACTAGATGAAAAAATTGTTTCAAATACTAAAGAAGATTGGAAAGGCCGCTGTGAAAAGGTGAAGAGGACATAAAAATATTTTGATAAAGAAGGTCTCTTAAATGAGGGTCTGGAATTCGTGATTCATTTAGGTGAAGACAGTCACTGTGATGAAAACAGTGAAATAAGTTTAGAAAGTGATAATGAGGAACTTTAGATTGGCATAGCTTCCTTGGAAGTGTTGATTCATCACAGGTGAGTACACAATTTATTGCACAGTTGTACCACCCTTATCTTTCTCACTTGCATATCAACAGTAACTTGTTTCTTTCATTCATGAAGCTGAGATGTCACCCCCACCACCAATTTCCTAGAATTGTCTAGCGCAGATTGACACAAGCTCATTCGCCACCTCTATTAAATATTATACTTTTGTTGCTGTTCTTTACCGGCAAATTATTTCTGGCCCAGTGTATGTATATTTACTCTCTTAAAAGTTTTGTGTTTGAACACCGTTTGACACATACAGAGCCTCGATTGTCCATCATAATATACAACAAACTGCTATGTACCAAATAAACATGATTTTCTCATCATTCCTGAACAACTGACGCTACCCAACATGCCAGCTTAGAGAGCCAAGCTTGTCGCTAGTTTTACACATTAATGAGGCCTTAATTTGTTTCAATGAAAGGACAATCGCAGTGGATGTGGGCATGTCTGCCGTAGGCAGCATGACAGATGTGCAAATGAGAAACGCTTGTGAAAATACTAGCGCCATTTAACAGGTCGTTATTCAAAATTAAAAAAAATCCGTTTTAATTTTTCTTCCTTTTAAAGTTTTTAAGCTAATGCCACCGTACTAGTACGTTCTTTTGTTACTCTGTAGCAACTGCCGAAAATGTTTGCCATTACTACAGGCCGGATTTTATGTAATTACATGTTTTAATGCGCACAAAGAAAATGTGTGTACGAGATATACAAATGGGAAAGTACTAAATAAATATTATTTTATTCATTTTTTAATTTGTTTGGTATTTTATGACATTTCGCATCATAGCTTCGTGTTTTAACATGTTACTGATTGCGGTTATATTCAAAGCGAAATTTAACGCGCTCGTTGTTGCCAGTAATGACTTAAAATATGCAACAGAATTATAAACCAGTTCGCTTGTCGCGACTTCATTATCTTCCAAGCTGATAACCTCGATTGCATTGACAGTGCTTACACAGAAGGTTAATATCGGCACAGAAAAAGCTTTATATGCACTTGGATTGGATCGCTTTGGGCAATGAGGATACTTACGGTACTTGAGCCCTGTTTACGGCTGGCCCTTTGTGCTTACGCCCCAATGAGAGTACCTGTGGGAGGAAGCGATGAAGTGAAAGGGACATCGGTCGTCTAGGATCCACGAGTGGCAACTACGTGGACATACATCCATGTAGAGCAAACCGACGCCGGTGAAGCCCCCCCCCCCCCCCCCAAGGGTAGAAACTTTGCCAAAGCGCAGCTCTCCTCGCCCAATATTGGGAAAAAAATTCCAAAGTCAGGATTTCGGAACTGAGGAAACCAAGTATCAAGCGTAACAGCTTGGGCCACCCTATTCGGTTATATGCATTTTGTGCAGGTGACTTGCCTGGCTCATGCTTTGCAACAGAAAGGCAAAAAGTCCAGGAAGTATATAAACGGATTTCAGCAACGAAAAAAAAATGTATTCATTAAATTATCATCTTCCTGTCATACGCTATGCTACAAGCAGCAACTACCTGACCGTTTGATTACAAGGTAGGCAATCTGAATTAAAACTGTGAAGCTTGTGATGGACAAATTTTCTTCGTCTGTGAGTGAATCCTTGCCGGCATTCGTCTATTTTAAATAACTCAGTTCCGTTTCATACATCACGTCACTTGCATTGGCTTCCTGACAGTATCAAGTAACTGGAGACTTTAGATGTACCTCTCTAAAAAGTCGTGGAAATAATTAAACACGCAGTTAAGGTTAGTGATGCACCAGGTGCTTTTTCCACTAAAATGTATGTCCTGCTGAAAAAGAACGGCGGATATTCAAATTTGCTAATTTTGTATCGCATATTTAATGAAACTGTGTAACCCCTTGATAATATTATTGCTGGCGCAGTTTTTCTGTATAAACACACACCGGGGACATGAGCAAACTTTCTCTGTGTATAAAAATATAACGTAATAAATAAAAAAAAAACATACGGAAAAGTCCGTGAACATCTTTATCACGGAGGGTAGTGCTTTTGCCATTTTTGGCGGTGGCGAAATGGAATGTTTCCATTTCTTGTCATGGTTCTTAGTATCGGTGTCAGAGATACGCATAACTTTCGTCCACAGTGGCCAGTGCACAAAATCATCATTTTCGTCAAATGTTAACGTCGCAAGTGATTGTGAGCTTTTTGTCGAACTTGAAATACCTAGTTTTGCATGCAAAGTCTTCAATTGTACTCACGAGATTGAGGGATCAGGTTCCAGACCTCCCTAACTCATAAAATTTCTGAGCAGCAGTGAACAACGCTGACCAGTAGATCAAGAAGGCACTTACTTAATTTAAATATATATGCACTTCGAACATAGAATAGTTACAGGTTTAATAGTCCTGAAAAGTGTTTCTCAATAAGTGTCCAGGAAATGTGAACTGTAATCACAATTTGGCATTTGCTTCGTTTTTTTTCCCGCTTCGGATAGATTAATGAGAAAGATCATCAAAATTATGAGGAAGAGCAAAGGTATGCTGTAAAAAAGAAAGAAAGAAAGAAGAAGATCAATCCTGGTATTAAAAGATAAACAATCAAACTTTATTCATAACGAATAAAGTCTTCAATAACAAAGAAGCAGGCAAGACGAAATTTAGGAATTTCATAGTCTCTAGAGACCAAGGATTTATATCGAAATGGGATTAATACGCTTGCTACTAACTGAAGAAAATTTAGGTTTTTTTAAGTGCTTGACGCCCATTTTCACTACTGAAGCATAACAGGCGGTGGACACTGATGATAATGAAAAGAAATTATAAATTGGGAAAGGATTTTTTTGAGGTACCTCATGGGCATTTGCGAAGACTGAGGAAAACTTGGAAGAAACCACAGTCAGGGATGGCGGTCCTCGCGAGAATCGAATACCAGACTTCCTGCTCACGAGGCTGCGCCTTAACGATCTTGGATACCAATGGCGGGGGAGGGGGGGAAGTAACTACACTCCTGGTGGTTCAAATGGTTAATTTTAAATTTAATTTTGAATTTATTCCTGTTTTTGAAGCAGCGCTACTTTCCAAACGACATGATATAAGAATTCTTTGCATCTTCTCAAAATTAGATTTGTCCGTAACAAAAATCCTATTTGCACTAGTGTTTCTTCCCTTCAGAAATAAGCAGCAGTATAATACATTTTACTTACTTAGCGATGTTTTCACCGCAAGCTCAATGCTGTTAAGAAATGGGCTTACCTGAAAAAAGAAAAGAAAAAGCAGCATTATACTCCAGCAATCTCATCTGCTAAGAAAAGTTTTCTTTTCATTTCTTCCTCACTTCTACGGATATATATAAAAAGCGTTAAAGTTTTGAGAGAGAGTGCGCACACACAGAGAACGTGGTGAAGACCTATTGTGGTATATCAAAAACCTGTACTTGGCTTCTTCATTATATCTTCTTGCTGAACAAAAGCATGTATAGCAGAAGTTAATGAAGGAAGAATAATTGTGCTTTGACAGGACTGAATTATCAATAACTGCGTTAAAGCCCTAGCTGTTTTATTCAATCATCCACACACTTTTCAATGTGTCGTAAACATATATTTGGGTGTTCCGAAAGTCATTTAACCAATAATTGCTATAATTTATTGAAAATCATTTTTACAACAATTCCCTTAAATTACTGTTACAAACTTTATGCGAAAATAAGTCATCTCCAAAGTTTAGAAGAAAAAAAATCGTAAAATAAGTCATTTTATTTCATAATACTAATGGCATATGGAGAAATTAAAAGGATTTGATTAAAAAAAAGTGAAATCCTCTATATATCTGCTGCATAGTATTTCTGTTTTAATCTTGTCAGTTTTCGTAGAGATGACTAGTTTTCAAACGTATGGATTAAAGTGCAAAAGAAATTTCAATAAATCCTCAGTTTTGAAAATAAGTTCAAAAAAATTAGGATTTCAAGAAAACTATGTAAGCTTTTTCTATAACTATTTCAAACAGTATAAAGCTTCAACATTAAAATGACATGACAATAATAGCGAACTTGTAATTTCAGTTTAAAAGAAACCAAACAACACAGGTTCTTTCAGTTTTAAACAATTTTGGAATACTTCTGAATTTTCTTTTAACCTTACACTCATTCGATCATTGATGTTTCATATTCACCCATTTGGACTTAAATAGGGGAAATCTGCGCTACATGTGATAAGATCAGTACATCCATCCATTTCCATATTAAAGCGTGAAGTGTGTGTTACGGAGTCTCTGTCAATAGTTTGGGGAACTGCGACTGTATCGCAGTGCAATGAAACAAATGATACAATCTCCCGACTTGCTGAAGTGGAGTGAGTATTGCGGTTGGAACTGGTCTAACGGGAAAAAATTCTCAAGTGCACCACACAGCCATAGGAGTCACCACTTCAACCCTGGGAGGCAAAAGGAGCTATAGAAATTATGTTTATATAACAAGGATCTACATTCTATCTTCTCCGGCAGAGTAATTTTACTATATTTATCTTCAAAATTAGCTCAACTAATCCTGTGCTTTCGTGTTAGTAATATGAATATATATATCTATGGATTATGCAGCAAATGTATTGGTTTAATGCTGGCGATAAGAAAGTTAAAGAAAGAGCAAATATGAAATCAAACTAATAAAACTGTAATAAAGTAACTTATTTATTTTCTGTGGCCAAACTAAGGTATGTTAGGCCTTCTCTTCCGCTCCAGCAATCCAATAATAATAATAATAATAATAATAATAATAATAATAATAATAATAATAATAATAATAATAATAATAATAATAACAACAACAACAACAACAACAATACTAAGTTTCAGTGACAATACCACCTGGAATGTAGCAAGAACAATACCTATACACATATAAATCATAAAAGATGTGCTAATAAACATGAATAATTAAACATATTAACCTAATAATAAGAATAATAAGAACAATAATAGTACAAGTAGTAACATTGACAACTTATATACATTCCGCGCGATCAATGATGATTTTCCGCGTGGCGCAAGATTTTTGCTATAAGAGAGTCCCTTGTTTACTTGTTGACCTTGCTTACTGTTGCAGTAGTAGCGCAGCTGTTACCGGGTGTGTGTTGTGTTGTTCCCGTTGGTTAATTCGATAGTATATATCGCCTCGTGTGTTTACAACGGCACAACATGTACGATTCATGTGTTAACTCAGTGATGAAAGAATCATAAGACCTTTTGGCATACAGTTGATTTTGTTATTTATGTGAATACCATACTAACACATTTTATCAGAGAATTAACAGACAGGAAGCGTGATCATGCATTTTTTCAACAGGACTCTGCCACAACCGACACTGCGAATAATTCCATTGAGAGCAATTCACAATATGGTTCCACAAGATAAGAGTTATTAGTATGTATTTGGCCCCCTCAGTCCCCCAATTTAACAGCCTGATATTATTATCTCAGTGGTAAATTAAAAATGTCATGTACAAGACGAACCCGCACACCGTACAAAAATTAAAAAATAATATTCGTGAGGAAAGTGTCCGTATTTCTCAAAATGAACTACAACGAGTGATGAATAACTTCCTAAAGAGATGCCAAAAATGTGTGGAGAATGATGGCACGCAGTTTCAACACCTCTTTTGATAGTTTGGAAGTAATGATACTCTTAAATTGGTTTGTGTATTGTTGTATGGTTAATTTGTTTTGTTGTTTTATCCTCCCGCCAATCATCGAGACTGGATGGTCAGCCAATCGCCAAAATATATAGCCAAAGCACTCCAGAGGGAAACAAAATTGATCGCACGGTAAAAAAACAACGTAAATTCATCAAAGAGAGTAGAAATAGATATACTAGTAAAACATAAAAATAAAAACATATATGTTATGATGAAGTTATTTGGAAGATTAATGATAATAAATTATTATTAATAACAAAAATAGAATGATAAATTCTACAGCAAAATGCACAAATGGATATCTGTATTGCAACATAAAGCCTAAATCTAAGATAATTATTATTTCTAGTCACTTTATTTATTTATTTGGATTGTTTAAGGACTCTCTTTGAAATCTCAGGTCATCAGCGTCGCATTCAATCATGGGCGTGAAACGGCCATAAATCTCTTCTTTCAGCCTTAAAGTTCTTTTACGAGTCGTAAATCTACGACAAGGGACCCACGGCTTTACTCCCCTTCAGAAGGAAGCTATATTTAGAGTTTTTACGCCCTAAAAAGTCACCGATCATGGCTGGGTTGGAATCCGCGACCTTGGGTCTACGAGGCAAGTATTGTTACCACTAGACCACCGATATTTTCTAATCACATTAAACAATTTCTTGTGAAATGTTCCTAAAATTTGGCAGTTTCTGATGTCCTGTGGCAAGGCATTCCAGATACGGGTAGTGGTCACGGTGAATGCTAAGTAAAACGACGCTCGGTGCAATGGTAATAATAGTAAGTACCGGGTTTCAGAGGTTTTTTTATATTCAATAGTGAGTGTGTAACGCCCGTTTTTACTACTGAGGCACAGACGGTGGGCACTGGTGATACATGATATGAAATGATAAATTGGGAAAGGAGTATTTTTTAAAGGATGGAAGCGTTTCATGCCCAAGTTTTAGAAAAAATAAATAAATTTGCCATTTATGAGGACTGAGGAAAACCTGGAAAAAACCTCAAGCCAGGGAAGTTGGTCCTGGTGGGAAACGAACTCCACATCTCCCGCTCACGAGTTCGCGTTTTAACGACCTCGGCCATCCGTGGCAGTTTTCAGAGCGTGTGAAGGCTATGAGAGAAAGATAGATTTTGAAAACGAAAAAATAAATACGACGAACATGTATAGATAATACTGAAAAATAGTGTGAGACACTGAATACGCCTTAGCAGCAGTAAGAAACGCCTGAAATGGAGATTATTACAACCCTAAGCAATTCTTTCCTCAGAGGAAGGAAACATGCAGAAAACGATCCATGCTGGAATGGAATCAGAATGGAACCCAAGAACACAAAATGTATATATTTAATTTATTTTTATTTGCAAGTGGTAACAACCCCAAACCCACTATTCTCGTTGCAACATTAATAATGAAATTGTTAGAACGACCGTTAGCTCTGCAGATAAAATTGCCGCTTTGTAAATGAATTTTAATTTTCTGTCTTAGCTGATAAACGCAGTGTTTGGGTCTCACTGAACAGCTCCCAGCTCCTGTATTCTCGAGTGGAAGCGCTTATATTCCCTGGTTAAACGCCGAGCAGATGCTTGAATTCTACGGCGCCACAAGCTACATCAGTCAGAATTATACCACACCAAGTGAATCAATCTTGGAAAGGCATTCTGCCAAGTAGTCGCAGTTTAATGTTACAATAAAGTACACGTGGAAGCACCGTTCAAGAATTTTCCCCCCAACCTGTAAGTTGATAAGAACTATTGGGAAAAGTAAAGAGTAAGAAATAGGATGCCTAGACTTTTTTAAGATTGAGCCAACAAGAGAATTGAATGAATCCTAGTGATTTCTATAATTAGACAGTTCCTGAGATACAGACCTTCGAAAATTCAACTTGTGTCGTTAATAGCTTTAATAGGTGCTCGAAATATTCATCTTGCGCTTGCACACCGGGTGTTTATAGGAACTGGGAATAAGTTAACATGCTACAAGAGTTTGAAAAATAAGCTATAAACAAGAAGTAGCAATAGAACACAGGACTCGATTCTTTGTAGTTCTCTACAATGAATTGAGTGTCTTGTTCAATCATTTGATAGGGTTTGTTTTCGGCAACTACACATTAACTCCACGCGAAGTCTCAGATCAGGTTGCCACATTTCCCTATATTTCTTCATGTCTCAGCTTATTTCGCTTTGAAAGTAGTTGTAATTCCAATCATGCAAAATCTGGAGACGAAATTACTACAAGGACACAGTTACACAAGATTGAAGTAAGTATTCATTTTAACTAGCTAAATGGAATCTATTTCATTCTTGCATCAAAAGCAGAACGAAATATGGCAAAAGGTCGCACTAACCAAGATATATAAACATATTTAGGCGAGAGAAGATCAGAAGCGCATACCATTAAACAACGGCGGCATGTTTCAAGTTTTTCAATGGTGAATACCTACGTGCGACAGAAAAACAAGCGCACAGTTCGAATCTACCATAATTGTAGACAAATAGCGGTTTACTGTTTAGAAAAATAGACCGGTAACACGAGAAGTATCCAATATTAGATATATGGTTATAAAGTTTGTGTTATTTTGAACTGTACTATTTAAAAATAATTTATTCCTCACACAATTTGTGAGGTTGTTTTCAATAATTATTTGAAAACGGGTTATTACAGACAGTTCTCAGTTTTCACATGTAAACATCTTGGCGTTTAGAGGTACTATGATTTAGCAAACAACTACTTAAAGAATTCTATGGATAAATAAACTTCTTAACACGTTGGAGTTAAAATTAATATTGCCATTGCACATCGGTTGCAAACTAGGACGGATATTGAATGTCTTTGCAAAGGAAACAAAATGCTGAAATTGATATCACACTGCTCACAACAATAGAGTAGGGTTTTCAAACAGGAATCTATGGCTGCATTATTTAGTACCCATTAAGCAGGTTGCGAAGGCAAATTTGAGCTAGAATGTGCTATATTAAAGTGTCAAACACAGGTTCATACATCGGATTCACTGCATCCATTACAGCCTTACTACCTACATGTATTTGACATTTTGCTTTACAAAATCTGTACCTCTTCTGTCGGATCTGAAAATAAAACATATTTCATTTCAGCGTCATGCAGCGGATATAATTTCGAAAAACAACTACAAACAAAGATTTCCACACACAACTAAGGTCCTGTAGTGATTGTTGATTTGGTTTATTTATGGAAGCTTTTAATATCTCAGTTCATCAACGTCCCATTTAATTCAGGGCGTGAAACGGCCGACAAATTTTGCTCAGAGGCCTCTTCTTTCAGGCTTTAATTTCTTTTTCGTGCCGTAAATCTACGACACCGGACCCACGTATTTACTTCCCTTCCGAAGAAAGTCATACTTAGGGTTTTACGCTCGAAAAATCTATAGATCTCATCAGGGTGTTCAATTCTATTCCTACCCAGCCTTGAAAAGTAATTCCATCGTGTTGGACAAAATTTGAAAGAAGCGTTGTAAAACCTACCAAAAACATAGCACGTTTTATAGATTTTAAAAATCTATAGCTAGGCTCATTAAGATCACTAAAAACGTTTTACCCTCAGTTTTTGGCTTGTGGATTGAGACAAAGCAATATTCAGAACATGGGCGTAAAGTGAACAAACAAGGCATCTGAATGTGTAGCCTTTGACTAACACTTAAAACACCTCCAGAATTTCCGGCCATAGCAGCCATGTCAATTGATACGGTCAATAAAGAGAACTATTTCTCTTCTGGGGACACAGTTCATGTCAAGTGAGAACAGAAGGCAATACTGTCATTTGTTATTTATAATGGACAAACCACCTTTACATCGTTGCCACAGGATATGTCCTGTGTTTATCAGCGGGAATTACCCAACTATCTGATGCAGCGAAAGTGCTTTGGCCGATGAGGTATCCCTCAAAGCCTATCTGGCTGCACTAGAATCGGGACGATGAGAGGGGCACAGGCGGTGCTAGAAACACTTCATTGATAGTGTAATAATTTCCAATGCACATAAAATGATTTGCACTCACCCTTTCTAGGCACGGAGATACTGGAATTGGTTGCCTTCATTTTGTAAAACCTTTCTAACGTCTGCTTATGAAAGTACCCACTACCTTTCTTAATTCTCTTTGGGAAATTAAATTTATCTCTTGATGGACGTCGTTCTTCAGTTGTACAGTTATTACTAATTTATGAATCACACTAATATTAGGAACTCAATCATCAGGGATATTTCTATTCAAATAATGCTCTGGCGATGGACTCGATACTGGCATGTGAATCATACATAAATACTCGTTGTGGAATAGAATAATGAGGCCTTGTATATGCCATTTAGTATCTTAGCGTCGGTCCTGATGGTCAAGTGGTAGCCATACTTGCCTCGTAGACCAAATCGCGGGTTCAATCCCGGCCAGATTCGATGAATATTTTCGGGCGTAAAAATTCTAAGTATGGCTTCCTTCTGAAGGGAAGTAAAGCCTTAGATCCCGTGTCGTACATTTACGGCACAAAAAATACCTCAAGTCTGAAAGAAGACGCCTCTGAGCAAAATTTATCGACAGTTTCACGCCCCGAGTTGAACGGGATGCTGATGACCTGAGATGTTTAAGAGCGTCCGTAAATAAACCAAATAAACACTTATTAGTATCTTAGTAGACTTTACTATAAGAACAGATATTCTTGTGTCTTTCACTGTTCAAACGACACTGAGTGGCATGAGACTCAAGGCCAACATATTAAGGTAAGCCTTCTCCGTTTGGTGTAATCCGGCTGACCTTGGACGATGACCGCCGCCCCGTTGGTCTTTAGATAATTGGATCATGCTATATAAACATTTTAACACTCAACAGCAGATGCCAGGTGGATCTCATTTTTCATTTCGCCACTTCTGTGCTACTCTTCGTTTCTTTTTATGCTGGAAAGGTGTGTATTTTAAAACACCGCAGGTTTGATACGCTTTCTATCTCACTCCTCCTTGATTGAGATGCTCCTAGTAGAAAACGAAACTTGCTTCATTATTGTAAGGTACACTGTAGCTTCAAACTTCACATTAATTAACAATATCCAAGAAAGTAAAAGAGTTTGCGAGCGCTCTATATGCCGAACATTCTTCTTTTCAGCCTACCTCCTTTCTATATTTACGTTGAAAGACGAAAATTACATCTTCAGAACTAGCTATGTTTCGTTAATGTTTCATTATTTAAATGGCAAGTGGCAAGTTATCATTATACACATTTCAGTAAAGCTTGTGTTTCCAGTGTCATTCATAATGAACATACTGAATATACACCGAGGTGTTGGTTGGCAGTGGCTACAGTGCGGATTCTGTGTTATTAATAGAATGTATGTTTTTTCTATTATTACTGCTTCATTTTTTGGGTTATAGCTTATCTTCTTGCTTTTCTTGCTAGTGTTCGCCTCTTTATTTCCAATTAGGACACAATGGTCCAACTTAGTGGGTGGCATAGTCTTTGACGTTAAACATTTAGTTGTAGCATCAAATGATGCGCTCCGGGAAAAGTCTCTGATGGCAGGGTTACACAAAATGTCATAAATCTCAACCATTGCGACTGACACAGGAAGGCTTCAGTAAAGATATGACATTCATGAAGCTTTAGCACAAAAGAAAATAAAAGTACCTCTGTCAGTGCAGTATCCTTTCTTCAAAACGTCTCAGAATTATGCCGTTTTAAGCACTTTTTGTTACATTTCGAAGCTTTGGATGCCGTTGCAAATATAACTTGCTTTCTATTAAAAGCATTTAATTTGTTCCGATTGTACTTAGCTAGGTTATGTCAAGAAAAAAATCTCATATATAAATGTCGTGATCGAAATCAAAATGCTGGCTGCTCAAATGCCACAATGCCTAACATAATTTGTAGAGATGCTCTTGCCATAGTGAAACCGAGTATCGTCATAACAAAATTCTCTCAGGCGCATAGACTGGCTTTCACCACATAGCTTCAGAATGGAGGTCAACGTCCAAGATATTCTGTTCTTTTGTCTT
This sequence comes from Metallyticus violacea, assembly GCA_030762175.1. Taxonomy (NCBI): domain Eukaryota; kingdom Metazoa; phylum Arthropoda; class Insecta; order Mantodea; family Metallyticidae; genus Metallyticus; species Metallyticus violacea. The sequence continues at coordinate 79,629,606 of CM060846.1, read as the reverse complement.
TCCAGCACGAACTTATATAACCGGCCAAGAGCAGGTTACCCACCTTCAAGTTCAAGGACCAGTGAAAGTCTTTTTTATGTGCATTCACTTCATTTTCTATCCGTGGCCTAGTTGCTTGAGGAAATCTCGCCTTAGAAGGTCTCGTGTTGATTACGGAAGCCCTGAAGCAGTGAATGAAGCGCAGCGCTTTAACTGAGTTATGACATCGAGAGATTTTTTACACACTTGAGCCTGAAAAGGGATTGAAATGCTTACAGCCCAAGCTGTAAGCAGTCAAAAGATGCATAGTTTTTTTAACCTAACCTATTTGAAAGCACCCTCAGGAACAAATAGTTGCCTGCAATTCGATTCTAATTTAATTTACCTCGATACACATCGTAAATTTGTATATATTTTGTTTTCTCATAATTCATTGTTTATATCTATGAATTCAAGAATAAACAATGTTAACGTGTGGGACAAAACTTAACAACCTCTCCCCATCCCAAAAAGTTACCAGTTTATATGGTTATAGCTTTCGTTTGAACAATAGCATACTACCACGTGATATCTGGTAATTCTCCAGCGTTGCCACTGTTACTTTCGTACATCAACGGTTGAGCAGAAGCTACAAATATTTAATTTTTTCACATTATTAAGAAATGTCTGAGAGTGCTTATTAGTCATTCTCACTTCCCCGTGGTGCCTCAGTAGTAAAAACGGGCGTTAAACACTATCCAAAAACATCCACTCCCGATATCTGTTAGCTCTAAACATGTACTGAAAGAGATTGCAGAGAAGTGAACATAATTTCCTGATGGCACTCTGCTGATACACCTCATACCTCACGCTTATCATGTCAACGTAGTAAATAAACAACTGAATAATCGTAATCTAATTTCCAGGGGGAATAAAACGTAATCAAGGCTTTTTCTGTACTTTAACAGTTCTGTTAATGCATCATGGACCCCGGAGTTTCACGAATCGCAATTGGAGAACCGTCGATTTAAAAACTACAATATTAAACATTTCTCTAATTTAAATTATACCTTTGTTACCGTGTTTCAAGTTGCTATGAATTCGACGAGTCCGTGACCATTTCGGAGTGGAAAGTACAACGTCCCCTGTCTTCAAGTTTCCTCCCTCGTCTCCCTCATAAGACCGTTAAACAGCACGCTTCTTCACGTTGCGCATGCGGAGAATCTAATTTTCCTCACATACATGTAACCTTTTCCAATCGCCATTTCTGTTTCTTAATGAACTTAATATTACAACACCATTTCTCACATATTGTTAGTCCCCTATGTGTTAAATGTGCAATATTAATTTTTTTCAATATATTTTATTAGTTTTAGTTCAATTTCAACTCTTCGTTTTTAAATGTTTAACTTGTGATGCTAAAGTATCAAGTTAAATTAAGTAACGCCATTATTTAAAATGGTTGCAAACATGCAAGAATTCTCAAAATACCATAAGACTACTGCATATCAAAATAGATAACTCTAATATTTTTATTTTTTAAATTAGAAAAACCATATTTGAAGCTTTTTTCCAATTTTATCTATCTGCTTAATGCAAACAATTTCTGTAGGTATTCAATCCTTCAGTAATGTTCGCAGAATTTGTTATTTATTTCATTACAAATTTTTATACCGTGTTCTGTTTTTTAACGGTAAGCCATGCCGTTCCATACCAACTCATTTTAAGTATTAATAATACTAACAATACACTACAATATTTAGAGCTTAAACATATTATCGATACAGTTTTTTATTGCGTACTAAACTCTGTAGGAAACACATTTGCATAATTTTCTAATACGCTTAATGTATTCAACAGAATATTCACCGAAGAAAATAAAATGCGGTCTAACATGCCCACCCGTCTTAGAGCTAAAAACAGGACTCCTGATGCCCGCGGTAAATTTCATACGCTCGGTAGCATCCAGCCTCGAACACACGCTTGCGTATAGCTCATATCTTTCGAGTAGGTAAAATGAACGGCCCAATTCGAGAGATAGTATAGCCTGATCTATCACTGAAGCTGCAATACATAGCGTCAATAATGGAAACATTTTCCACGATTAGAGTCCAATAATTTCCAACATGGGTTTTCTTTTCTGAATGCCAGTACCTTTGTAATTAACAATATTTCAGCAGGGCGTCGGTTCGTCAGTCCTGGTGGTCCAGTGGTAACCATACTTGCCCAGTAAATCCAATCCCTGCCAGGGACGACGGATATTTTCGGGCGTAAAAATTCTAAGTATGGCTCCCTTCGAAAGGGAAGAAAGCCGTGGGTTTCGTGTCGTAGATTTACGGCATGTAAAAGAACCTCAAGCCTAAAATAAGATGCCTCTAAGCAAAATTTGTCGGCATTGAATGGGACGCTGATCTGAGATGTTAAAGAACGTCGGTAAATGATGATGATGATGATGATGATGATGATGCTGATGATGATGGTATAGAGCGTCGGTTCGAGGCGCACTCCAATGTTGCTTATATGGGGGGGGGGGGAGTTTGTATTTTATGCTCGACACAAAAGGAGAACAAATGTACAACAGGTTTCGGGCCCGTTCTCTATTTAAATTCAAACGCTCATTAAGATTGTTGGATTAAAACAAATGGTTGCACGGTATATATTAAATTCGGTAAGCCAACGTCATGGTATGACAGAGTGCATCAAAAGAAGGGGAAAGAAGATAAAACCGTGACAGAGGATTGTACGCCCGTTTCGATAAGTAGCTGTGCAGTATCGGGAGAGTTATTTCCTAGCCAATGAATCCAATAACGCAATTGTTTCGTTCGTTCCAAGCAGAACTTGCGTGAGTCGCTCATTACTGTAATATGAGATGAACTAACATTTAGTTTTAGCGCGGTTCATAAGCTGCTAAAGCTGAACGTTGTTACTCTTGTTCAGAGCGTGGGGTTGTTTTAGAAGAAATGTGCAGCGTAGCTGTTCATCTGTTTGGAAGCATACACACGCTTTTCTTTCAATGAGGAGAGCGCGAGCATTCACGTGAAGGTTATCCCTCCGTGATGCAGTCTTTGTTTACTCCCTCTCTCGCTCATGCCTTTACTATAGACGAGACCATAATGCTAATGAATGTAACTTTACAGTTGCAACATTGCTTTTAATATATCATTGTGGCTTAGCACTTTTTGCTCGGAACGAGTTCAGAACACACTTACTATGGGTGCCCTAATGCCTACTTCACTCTCACCTTTACATAACCGCCACGGGTAGCCGAGATCGTTAAGGCGCGGACTCGTGAGCGGGAGAATCCCCCCCCCCCCGGACCGTCCTCCCTGTCTGCGGATTTTTCCAGGTTTGCCTCAGTCTTCATAAATGGCAAATGCTGAGGAGGTACCCTAAACTTGGACCGAGAACGTTTCCTTCTTTAAACAAAAGAAATGCTTTACCAATTAATCATTTCATCTCGCGTATCATCAGTGTCCACCGCCTGTGGTGCCTCAGTAGTAAAAACGGGCGTTAAACACTCTTAATTTTTTTAACAATAGGCTCTGTAACACATACTGGTGTTCGCTCCAAGAACTTATATCTACCTGTAGGAAGTAAGAGCGGAAATGTGCAGTATGGGAAATGTTTTCAAAATTCACCTTAAAAGGAGCAGAAAGAACAGACTAACAGAGACAACGTTATTAATAAGGCGAGATTTTAAGCCTTACATTTCTCTTTAATTAATTATACGAAACTCCATCTGCTGCGGTTACTTCTAATTTATGTTATACAATTTTGTTAACGAATGCACTAATTAGTGGCTAAGCAGTCAGTTACGGTGATGCCAAGTAACTTACCATGTGTACTGGGTGATTTGGATTGCAATTTTGCACCCAAGTCATGCAGCAAACAAGATCACGACAGTTACAAGTTTTTTAGCATTAGCTATGGAAAGGAGATGTTTTTGTACTGCGCGAGTAGGCCTTTAAATTAAAACCTGAATAACGGTTTCCCGGGATAAAATTTTCTAAGTCTCAAATTCTGCATATTATAATTAATAACATATGAAGAGTGCAGTCCAGGGTTCCCTTCAGATGTCACACTGGTCATCGCTCATTTAATTATCCCATAAGTTCGTCCCTTTTACAGCAAACGGTTGGTTGGTAGGTAGATAGATAAGACTGATAGGTGGGCCCAGTAGGTTTAAATACCTCTCTTTACTGCGACCTTGAAGATATATTGTGAATACCCTAAACCAGTATCTCCCAGTCCAATAATACTTCTACATACGTTTAAACTCTTACATTTATCCTGGTATCTTTCTCTGTAACGCGTAATATATTCGTATTTGCTGAGCACATGCTAGACGTTTCTTTCTCTTCATTACAGAAAAGGCGAGGGGTTTATTTCAGCTTTGCCAATCTCGCAGGGAGCAAAGTCCACGGAGAGGTCTTTTAGCTGATATAGCCATAAATTCTTTAGCATGCTTTGGAGCGGAATTCCAAAGCTTAGGTTTAGTTTTGTGCTTTCAATTTTTATCTTATCTTTATAATAAGAATTAGGAACGCCATAAAACTGTTCCGGACCCATGAAAGATGTATTGTAGAGGCTCTTTCTTTGGCAAGTTGATCCACAATTTCATTGCCCTCAATTCCTTCATGTCCTGGCACCCACATCAGAGTGACTATGTGTTTTGTCAGTTAACTAAGAATTTCCTGACAGTCCCATACCAGTTTGACTTAATAGTTAAGAAACTTGGAGGTTTTACAGCTGCTAACTCTACGAAATTATATCAATTTTTGCACTTCGAATCCTTCCTTGGTACTTTCATAAACACAGTTTCATTGCACATATTTTTGCTTAAAATAGTTGGTTACTTCAGCAAATAAATCTCAAAAATGAGTTCAATAGTTACGCAATATCACTAATTGCAAAAAGAACCGGCATCGAAATTTCCGTGAGGAATGTGGAAGTTAAAAAAAAAAAAAAAAAAAAAAAAAAAAACATTATAACATATATAATTTGTGTTCTCTTAAATAGATTGATAATCCTCTGTCAGAAGAATATTTATACACAGTAAAGAAAAACTGGACAGTCAACTGATAAGAGGCATATGTAATTAAGGAATCCAAGAAGAAATAACATTTGGTAAACAGAAAAGGATGCAGTAGTATTTGGTTTATTTATGGACGCTCTTTTAACGTTTTATGTCATCAGCACCCTATTCAATTCAGGGGTGAAGCGCCAAAAGTTTACACCCGGAAAAATTTCATTGACCCTGGCCGGGATTGAACTCGCGATCTTGAGTCTACGAGGCAAGTGTAGTTACAGCTAGGCTAGCGGAACCGACGGATGAGGTGAAAAACAAAGAGGGAAAAATAAATAAATAAGAAAAGGATATCGATAAATAACCCTGACGAAACGAAGATAAAGATTTGCACAAGGTTGTATGTGTTAGGTAGGAAGCATTCTGTTTTATTTTATCAATTCTTGTTTTGTTCCAGGAATAACAATAATTATGATAAACGAGTACTATATTTCAGAAAGAGATTGTATTACATTAATCGTGATCGTGGTGGGTCATGTCTAAGAATGGCCTCAGTCAGATAGGAAAAGGCCTACTTTTATTTTTCTTAGCATTTGAACAAATATTCAAATATAATCATTACACTCCGCATTAAACCAAAGTTGTTAACACTAGAATGTTTTAAACGTTTTATAGCACCGAGTGTTACACGCGGCAGCTTCTAGTTTAAGTGCCTTTTGTTTTTAAAAAAAACGCTTTTAAAATGAGCTGTATAAAAAACTTATTTTCGATTGTATTATCCAAATTTAACAGCGTTCGCCGCATAAAAAAAGAGCGTGCGAGTGGTCATTATTTGTACGGATCGTTTTCTGGTGCAGTTGCGAAGACTGCCCTTAGGCAGAAGATGAAGAAATTACAACGAGAGTCATGCTGTGGCCAGATGCTAAAGCACTTAAGGCCAGCACCAGCTAATCGAGCCTTAAAAGTGCAGCCTATGAATAATGATGACGTCAACAACGACGTAACAGCCAGTTTCAATGTATTCTTTTAAGCTTGTACATTAAATTATCAGCTAAAACGCATGGAAGCAATTGCTGCCTTTATCCGAAAAAAGTTTTTACTGCTGGCATAAAAGGGCCATCTAAAACTTCGGCAGTGGTTCTGTGATTTTCCTTAAAAACTTATGAGACACTTCATGCACCGTGCTGGAATCAGGCCAGAAGACCTTCGAGTTGCAAGAAGCTTATGCAGCTTCCATTAGTCACCTAAAAGAGACGATTTATTCCACAGTTGTGCAATTTAACAATTAACAAAATTAATGCGTTTCCTGTATGCTCACAAACACTCCAACAAATAGTCCCTATTTTGGCTGTGCTTGTTAACTTTGAATAAACGGTTTCTATTTGGAAGTGAGCTCCAGAAGGCAGGTAGATGTGGCCAATTAACCACAGAGCACCCTCGCCTGTTCTATGTATAAGCTAACCTAATGCGTCTACACAGTATGATTTGGCAAATATGAAAGAACGATCAAAAGGCGGAAAAGAAATACAGCGCGACATTGAGTAGATATTTTAAATGGAAAATAAAAGGAGTAAAGAAAGTGTTATTGTTGATGATGATGTGGCATTTTCTACAATATTCATGCAGATAACACTCAATGAACCAAGGTTATGTATGAGAAGTAATTCTATAAAAATTTAAGTATTAGCGGCATTATTCCGCTAAAGACAAGTAATTAATGCAAGAAATAGTGAATAAGACTAGACTGATTTTGGAATGTGTAGTAATACACTGGAGCCACCATTTGTTTGTAGCTCGTGATTATTTGTACCTCTCACCAGTTGTAAACAGTCCAATGTCAATATAACCTGATTTCACGTTAATTGGCTTTTAGTGATTAGAAATTCGGACACATAAACCTTGTGACATAAAGAATACAAAATATTAATTTAGTTGCTAAAAGCTGAGTAGGGGGCTTAAATGCAAGAGATTTTTAAATCTCTGGCGGACAAGGGCCATCAAGTGCATTGAGTGAGAAGTTCAAACTTCACCTTTTACATGACGATGAACATAGGGGACTTGAAATAACGGAAATTAAGAAACCAGCTCTGTTTTGGGTTGTTTCAATTACAAGCTATAGAATAGACGGTCCACAGACTGTTAAAAATTCCAGAAGCAAATAGTGAGATTAAGTTACGATTTGCATATCTTTGTCGATTATCAGTAACTGCAGTTGTTCCCTGCGATTACCCTTTAAAATAATTCACAAATTAATTACAGAACAACGCGTTTTTCTTACAACGTAGGTGGAAAAACAACAAGAACACTCAATTTGAGCTAGTAGACTTTGAACAGAAATTTCTTGGTGTTTAAGCACCAATACCCAAAGTAATAAGAAATTTGAGCAAGCAGACTCTGCTATGGATCTACCACGAAGAGATAAGACAAGAAGTAAACACACATCTTGTTATTCAAAGTTCTGTCAGAAGTCCACGTAAGTTCTCCGAAAAAGGATGTTGATAAAAACTTACACTTTAATAAGTCAATTACACGAACCGAAACTGTAACTGTATAGTCCGGAACTTTGACAAGCGTTACATGAAGATGATCCTGACCGTCGTTTGCAAATTAACGAATAGTTCCTTGTGCTATATTAAGATAATCTTGATTTGGAAAACCATTTTTGAATAAAGCAAATTAAACTGTGAATTAAACAAAAGGAACAAGGAAGACAGAACAGCATAAATGGAGGAAAGGGCATAAGAAAGTTTCCTCCAAAGACGTGACTTTGGGGGAAAATTTTGCGAAGAAATTTCATTGTGAACTCTGCGCATATTTAAACCAAGTGCTTCTGTTTTGATTTTGTACAAGCAAGTGAATGCTGCTTCATTTCTCGTGTACCATACACTTCATTCAGTTTGTGTTCATTTCACAATACTGCCAGCAAATTATATTATTTATTATTTATCATACATGCACGTTATTAAAAACAGCGCTATAACAATGCGAAAGAGGATAAATTACAGTTAAATGGAATAAAATACCTTACAGTTGACACCCAAGTAAAATCTTTAGTGTCAAGTGCTTTAGCCTTCTTTTCTTCTTCAAAAACTGACTGGAAGAACGACTGAATATAAAAATCTCCATGCAATATCTTTGCCTTTCAAGATATTCAAACGACCACCAAAATGTCGCCTCATTGTAAACGACAATACAAATAAATTTATTTAAGTGAAATTCAGCGGAGATGATCGTTATTTTTAAATGCGTTTCTCAGTTTCTTTCTGCAGAGGGCACATAGTAAAGTAAATGCGGCACGGAGATGAGAGCAAGTGAAAACTTCCTCCATCGAACGAATGGTTCAGGTTTGTAAGTCGTAGGTTGAATTGCCAGCAAGCAGGCTGGACTTGCTAACGTGTTTGTCCGTTGGGATGACGTGACAGGAATATAGCGCTAGGGCGGGATCGAGCGGGCCGTCTCGTCTCCACACAAACCGGAAATCAAAGCCATTCTCAGTTCAGGCCTGGGTGCTGTTTTACCAACACCTAATTGGCATTTACCTAGCTAAAGCTGGCTATAGCTGACTTTAGATTTCGTGTTTGTATTTTCTTATATGTAATAATCACTATAACACAAAAACAAAATTATTGTTTTCGATTTTATTTCGCCATCGTCATTCGATTCATATAATAAATACCTGTTGGTCAAAGCCCCGCACACGTTAATCTTGCTACAAAACTTATTTTCAAAAATAAACATATTGTTCAATTATTTTTTCACCCACACAACTTGTCCATTTTCAAAAGGGTTTAATTTTAAAACTTCTCAGGGGATTACGTTAAGGCGGTAATGTTTCAACACCGCAATAAAATGTACGAATTACCAGCCAAAGCTTTTCACAATTCCCCGAAATGCAAATGTCTGTGAAAGTTTTTAATATACAAAAACCCGTGACGTTCGCAAAGTTCCATTATATTGCAATATCGGTATATGTGCAGGCTGAGACAAAATATATGCACAAATCCAAAATTACCGCCACTGGTGGCCGAGGTTGTTAAGGCGCGAACTCGTGAGTGGGAGGTTGGGTTTTCAATCCTGCCAGAACCGTCCTCCCTGACTGAGATTATTTTCCAGGTTTTCCTCAGTCCTTATAAATGACAAATGCCGGGGAGGTACCCAAACTTAGGCCTGGAACGTTTCCTTTCTTAAAAACTCTTTTCCCAACATTTAATTTCATGTATCACAAGTGTCCACCGCCTATGGTGCCTCAGTATTAAAAACGGACGTTAAACACTATAAAAAAAATCCAAAATTGAGAGCGCTCCATTAACCTGCAGTAATGTTTGCAAAATGACCCTGTTTTTTTTTTTTTTTTTTTTTCTGCACGAGCTAATAGACTCGCGGAATGCTACAATTTTGCATGAAAACAACTGAATGATGGACGTTATGGGGCACATATGGAAGTTGGAAAAGAGAACTGCTGAAAGAATGTTTGACCGAAGCAACATGCTTAACTCAGTAATCATATGTACAAGGGTATTTAAAAATGCACAAACCTTAAAAAGAGCCTTTCAGCAATAGCTCAGCTGGCTAGTCGACATTTTTTTTTTTTTTTGGGGGGGCGGTATCTTCGATTTCCCCATTTTCAATTTAATTCAAACGCTACAAATTCCCTCTTTCTTTTCACTTAAAGATTCACCTTAAGGCTGACCGTCACGGGTGGCCGAGGTCGTTAAGGCACGAACTTGTGAGCGGGAGGTCTGGGGTTCGAATTCCGCCAGGACCGTCCTCCCCGACTGGGGTTTTCCTCAGTCTTCATAACTGGCAAATGCCGGGGAGGTACCTAAACTTAGGCCTGGAACGCTTCCTTCCTTAAAATAAAAATCCTTTCACAATAGGTATATCATTTCATTTCATGTATCATCAATGTCAATGTTCACCGCCTGTGGTGCCTCAGTAGTAAAAACGGACGTTAAACACCATTCAAATAAATCTTAAGGCTGATATTTATTTTTATAGTAATACTTTTAACATCCAATCCTACGACTGTAGCATACGACAGGTGGTGTATACTGACCATGCTTAAGGTTAAATTATGAAAAATGGGGGGAGGGAATTTTGGAAAGGAAGATTGTCCCTGATGACGACTGAGAAAAACCTGGAAAAAAACTAAAGTTAGGGGAAGAATACTGTTAGGATTCGACTGCAGACCTGTCGTTCATGTGAAGAACATCTGATGACTCTGGTAGATACCTACATGCAATTCTGAGCTTGCACTTCTGATTTCTGTTATGAATTTGGGTACTCCATTTCCGAAGGGTACCTAGAGTACATGCAGATGGTTCAAGTGGGGCTTTGCGGTTCCTTAGGGTTCCTTTATCTTCATATGAGAACGATAGTTAAAGTGGTGCTGATTTTAGCAATATTCTAACTCTGAAATATTATATGTAAACTGGTTAGTTTCTATAAAAGGAGAACTTTAGAAAAGAAAAAAAACCCTATGATTTTAAATGCCACTTGCACTCATTGTTCTAAAGCAATGGTCTAAGAGGCAGCCTCCAGGTCTCTTTTCTCTGGCCCTCGAAGGAAGTAGTTTATGTTCCTTAAAAATAAATTTAGAATCAAATCTGGTACCTACGTACCAAGTTGAAGTGAGCGAGAGACAGAAAGGCTGAACTCAGGCCATATCTCTTTCTTCGTCCCTTTTGGTTGTGTTTCTGATTCCAAGAACCCTGAGGAGCTTTGCTTTCTATGAACTCCAGTGCAAGGTCGCTTTAGCATCAGGCTAATATCTGCAGTAGAGTAAAGTTTAACAGTAGGTTTAGGAATTACAGTTATTTGAAACTTCTTTCCTTGTGTCTTCAGTTCTTTAGCACGTGTCAGTACCTAGTTTGCAATGGTTGTGTGAGCATAAATGTATTAAACTGGCTTAATCTGCCTTAATTGTGAGTTCAAATATTCGAGCATGTATAGAAATAAAATTTTATTATATAAATATACGTTTGTAATAAAAGTTTCCAGCAAATAGTAATAAGTAAGGGTGGCTCTTGATAAATGAGTACTTTTTGGAAATAAAACTGGCCCGTAACGGAAAAATAGTTGGGATGCACTGTTCTAAAGCACTTAACCAGATACCTTACTGATTTAGTTTTAAAGTGTTATTTATTAGTATCAAAGCTTGAGGTTTTTCTATATATTTGTGTAAAGATGAAAGCCCACCCAAGCTGATACGGTCAGTGGATATTCCAATTTCATAGTTCGAGGGAAATACTTAAGGAAATTAAGGAACTAGAAAAGCAAAACAGGAATAGAGAGTGTCATAGTGACGATGAAAAGGACTGCAAAGTAGCTACCGATTCTTCTTCAACCATGTTAAGTTTCCATGCTTGCATTAATTCTAATAAATGGAAGCTGACTTCCATTACGGTAAAAGGATTTTGTGAAGGCAGATAAGTGTATGTTGCTTCCTCTACAAGCGCGCAGTAATAGGATACGATGTGATGTCAGATAAACTTTTTTGTTTTGCATCATGCTATGCATGTGGCCTACATTTTCTATCTACCAGTCTGACACAGTAAGCCTAAAAGCAAAAATAAACAGTCCGAAATTCAGGTTAATGAGCAGTGAACAGCGGATAAAAATGAGAGGGAGTTAATATCAGTGTACTTCATATTTAAGAGCTATTACAACTTCCACAGGTGCCTCCGAATCTCATTTTATTTAAAGTAGATCAATCTTACTAGGAGATCCTCTTTTTGTTTTGTTATTTATGTAATGTCCTTTGGTGGATGAAACTAATATAAGTAACTCTGCTAAGTCCTGAAAAGTTCTCAAAGAAAAGGAGAAGTTCTGCAGTCTGCGCTGGTTATGTTAATGCTGCAGTGGAAAGTGGTAAATGCGGAACTGTAATGTTTCAAATTGTGCAATAATTTCATTAAATTCTTAAAAGTTATGTATACGTTTATCATTAACTGCTCAACTGTATTTGCTGCACAATTATCAGGCTTATCTTCACCTTAGTAACAATTAAAACGTGGTAATTTCCATAGATCATCAGTCATCACAGTATTCCTCAAATATATTTAATCTTTCATCTACAAAAGGGGAGGCAACATTTAAAATTTGCATATGTGTGCCGTAGTATATTCAAGCTGAGTGCAAAAATAAAGATTCGGCACTAGGTATTCCTAATAGGTAGGAGCAGAGTTTAAGACCGGTGTTTAGCCTTTTATTTCCCGATATTTCTTCCCTCGGATGCGATGTCACATTCCACTCACTGCAAACTTAGCGTGGAAAGACTGAAACTTCTCTCACATCATGCAAAGACATTACTTTGAAATTTTGTACTTGCAAATATTAATACAAAAATAATGAGCTGAACTGAGAGGTGCAGATAACCTTAGAGAAAAGAGTTGTTGGTCCAGCAGACGATGTTAGTTTAGTTAGATTAATGCATTTCGGAACAGAGGGAGAGTTGGTATGTCCATCACTTCCAACGTCATCTGTCAAGGAAACAAGCCATTTCCTTTTTTTTTTTTTTGTGTGTGTGTGTTATAGTGTTTTTAACTGCTGAGGCACCACAGACGGTGGACACTGATGATACATAAGATGAAATGATAAACTGAGAAAGGATATTTTTTTTAAACGAAGAAAGCGTTCCAGGCCTTAGTTTAGAGCATCTCCCCGGCATTTGCTTTTTATGAGGACTGAGGAAAACCTCGGAAAAAAAACCAGTCAGGGAGGACGTTTCTGGTGCGAATTGAACTCCAGACCTCCCGCTGAAGAATCCGCGCATTAACCATATCGGCCACTCGTGGCGGTTTCTTGGGCGTGAAACGGCCGTCCAGGGACCTCTTTTTTCAGGTATGGAGCTCTTTTAAAGAGCAGCAAATCTAGACAGGAACCCATGGTAACTTTTTAAGTTAACTAACGGTAATATTTAAGTGATCAGTTACACTGTGTTGTTTTTATTTCTCTCTTTTTTAACGGTTTTACTACTGAAGCACCACAGGTGGTGAACACTGATGATACATGAGATGATAAATTGGGAAAGGATTTTTTTAAGGAAGGAAACGTTCCAGGCCTAAGTTTAGGGTACCTCCCCGGCATTTGCCATTTATGAGGATTGAAGAAAACCTGGAAAAAACCTCGGTCAGGGAGGACGGCCCTGCCGAGATTCGAGCCCCAGACCTTCCACTTACAAATCCGCGCCTTAACGACCTCGGTCACCCGTGTCGGTATACTGTGTTGTAAATTACATTGTTATATCTATATTTACATTTTTTCCTCAATGTGTAAATTAATTCCTGGATAGAATGCGAAACAAGTGTGGCTGATATTTATCCAGTGATTTAAAGGCCTATAACATGTTCTTTATTTGGGCGACATTTTGCTGCCACTACAAACTATAGTATTACTTTGGAGTATATTTAACAAATCCCCGAAATCTTGGATTTTTTTTTTGATTGATTTATTTATGGACGCTCTTTAACATCTCAGGTCATCAGCGTCCCATTCAACTCAGGGCGTGAAACGGCTGACAAATTTTGCTCAGAGGCCTCTCTTTTAGGCTTGAGGTTCTTTTTCGTGCCGTAAATGTACGACACGGGACCCACGGCTTTACTTCCCTTCCGAAGGAAGCCATACTTAGGATTTTTACGCCCATCGGTCCTCCCTGGTTCGAACCTGCGTTTTGTGTTTAGGAGGCAAGTATGGTAACCACTACACCACCAGGACAGATTAACTCTTGGAGAATTCAGAACTCGCCTGATGAGGATATTTGCAGCTACAGTTCAACAACATAATGCGAATTTGACTTCCTATAGCAGAAGTACAGCTGAACTTCTCTCGGAGATTTTGGCTACAATTTGTATCCCCATTACATGTGAAGCATTTAGTCATATCTGGATGGAGATTATGTACCAGATATAAGAAATATTGCACAGTCTTCCAGAAAATACAGAACCTCGGACCGCAACAAATGGACAAATGCTGCATTGTGCATATCCTCGCTCTTGTTTATGGTCGGAGCATTGCTATCAAGTTTTTTGAAATAGGCAATAGAAATCAGATCACCTGTATGAGTAAGTTAAGAGGTTTAACTATGTTTAAGGTAACCACATAGTGTGAAATTAATACTAATATATTTATTTACGGACGTTCTTTAACATCTCAGGTCATCAGCGTCCCATTTAACTCAGGGCGTGAAACGGCCAACTAATTTTGCTCAGAGGCCTCTTCTTTCAGGCTTGAGGTTCTTTATTATTCCGTAAATGTACGACACGGGACCCACGACTTTATTTCCCTTCCGAAGGAAGCCATACTTAGGATTTTTACGCCCGAAAAAACCATCGGTCCTGGCCGGGATCTAACCCCCGATCTTGGGTTTAGGAGGCAAGTATGGTAACCACTACACCACCAGGACCGACATATGGTGTGTGTATAATATATATACAAAATATAATATATATATATATATATATATGTTTTTGGAAAAAAAAACAAGAGTCTTCAATGTTGTGGCAAGTATTTAAAATTCCGTATGAGTACGACACACTTTTAAATATTTACTTTTGGGGCGTAAAACACAGTATTTTCCTAAAATATTTTATATTGTTGTGAGCAGGAAAGAAAGCACTTTCTTTAGGAATGCAAAAACAAAAACGTGCTTTTTGACCATTTTACACTATATGGTTACTTTAATATCCAAAGATGAAATATATTCATCCGCCACGGCTCCTCAAAATGCGACCAACACGAGCATGAGATTAAACGAGTACTTGAACAAATAACGATTCTGTAACCTGCATCGATCCAAAAGCATCTGCCGAAGGGGATACACTGAATATTTTTTTAGGACTTCTCACTCTGAAAAATCACCAAGACTGTATGCTTTTGTAAGTCTTCATATAGTTCATGCATTGTGGAGTTGTGTATTTCGTGTTCTTTTTTCTTTACCTTTTTCTTGCTAACTCATATATTAATTTATTTTTAAACATATTGCATAAGTTGTAAGGCAATGTGTTGGGGAGCAGCAAACTCACAATGATAATTATTTAAACCTAGAACACACCTCTCGCGAAAGCGCATGCTTTAGTTAGAGTTTAATATGGCATGCCCACATGCTTAGTGTTCGGCCACCTGTTGGTTTCTACTGCTCAAACTTATGGACAGAGCAAAGTCATGCATTAACTAAAAGCTCCTATTTCTTGAATGAAGCGCGTTTGCCCGAGGTTCGGTTTTCAGGCAGGTATGCTGGTTTATTAAACAGCTGTACCAGTCTCCGAATAAATGCAGCCTTAATGCTGATTTCGTGTGGGAAGCGGCCATACTTTCATGTGCGCGACCGTTGACTTTATGCCCTCTCTGTCTAACGAATTTAAAGGTAACTCTCTGAGGGCATGCAATATGCTAGGCTGTTTACAGAATGCTTTGGTCAATTTCGGTTGCAGCTGCATTGCCTGCAATAACGGTCTGTTGTTGGTTTAATTTTTAGGGGGCAATTGTACACATCACCAACCGAAGTCAAAATTTCAACAGGAAGTTAATTTACATACCATCCTTTATGTATGGGCCTCGCTTTACGCAGCAAAGTAATCCGGCAGTAGACAGCCGAGAGCATGACACACTGGACCCTTAGGGTGATACTACCGGCGTTCGGCATACCATAATATATGGACATTCATATAAATTAAAAGCAAGCGAAATATCGTTGCACGGAGAAGGTCAAATTAGTATATTATTTTAATATTTTTAAGGCGTAATCACATCTAAAATACTTATGTTGCAAATGTGAGACATGCGCTGTGGCGTCTAAAATTTGTGTATCTTTGTAGCGCATTGAGCTAACATTTAGAGAGATTTGAGAGGGTGACCAAGCCAAGTAATACTCAACGTCAGATAAATGCAATCTTGAAACAGCGTAATCAAAATTATATAGAGCAGCACTTATCTGTTTCAGGCACCTCTAGTTTTAGGTCCATTTTTATAATTGCATTTCATCAATTAGCTAATCATTAAATAAACATACGGAGCTTAGAATTAATTATACCCTAACTTTGCACTGTACCGTTGTTTACAAACTATGACTTTTTTCCTGGAAGTACATGAACTATTTATCCTGTCTATCCTCAGCCATGCGTGCAAATCCAAGGTGCGTGTAAATCCAAAACGGACGCGCAAACAGAGTCACGCTCTTTCAAAAGCAACCCATCTTTCGTTACAGAGAGCGTTGAGTAAGAAAATGATAACAGTGACTGTTGAGTTTAGTGTTACGACAATAAAGTGTGATGATTGTAAGAAATGTACCGAATATTTTGCCTACCTTTGTGCAAAATGACAGATTATTCCCACAAAAAGCAGTATGAGCCAATGAGTTTAAAAAGAAGCAACAAGTGTAGGTCTTGGCAACTACTACAAGGAAACCAATGGAATTATAGATACAAATAACTACCATAATCAAACAAAGAAACAACGCCCAGAAAAATATTTCATTTTGACAAGATAATGAATTTCTCGCGCTAAAATTTAACGTTACAATATTTTGTTAGATTAGTGCGTAATGCACAGTTGGTACTAATTATTTGTTGTCATTTCCGGTTTTAGCCCATAAGAGTTGGGCAAGTTAAGAAATGTTCAGTTCCGCAGAAAAATTGTGACGGGACGAATATTGGGCTTACGTTTCAACACATACCCCCTGAGACCTATGCAATGTTACAGGAGGCCTATGAAGTTAGTTGTTCTCCATAGCACAGTTCGAGGATAGTTAAAATGTTTATAGAAAAGAGGCAATCAATTTCAAAGGAAGATGGATCCGGTGCTCCAGTTTGTGCTTTAGCAGAAGAAAACCTTAACACCGCTGCTGTCATTGTGAAAGAGCATCGTCGAATAACATTTAAAACACTTTCAGAAATTTCTGAAAATGTCATAAGGTGTCACCCAGCATGTTGGTAATTGAAAAGCTGCACATGAGACATATTTGTGCACGGTGGGTTCCAAGATTGCTGATTCCCGAACAAAACAAACGTTTGTGTGCAGGTTTGATGTTACAGGAAGATGCGGAATTTCTTTCAACGGTAATAACTACTGATGAAACTTGGCTACATCATTTCGAATCTTAGAGCAAACAGCAAAGTTCTGTGGGAAAATTTCCATCATCGCAAAACACACGCGCGCGCACGCACACACACACACACACACACACACATTATATTCAAGGAATGCTTGACCAGAATGCCATACCTGCACACACAACTGTAACTGGGCAATACTATAGAGATATCCTGAAAATTACAATGCAATATCACACGCAAAATATATTTCCGTGCAATAAGCTGGGTGCTGCACCACGATAATGCACGGCGGCATATCGCAAATGTTGTTGCTGAATATCTACAAAAAACAATGTGAACTGCTTTCCCTACCCTCCCTATAGTCCAAGTTTAGCCCCCTATGTGACTTACCCCCAAATTGAAGAAATACCTTTATGAAAAGCATTTTCTATCATAAGAAGCAGTGGTTAAGGCTGGGTAGGCGATTCTGAAGGGCCTATCAAAAAATGCTTTCCAGCATGTCTTTGAAGACTGGCAGAAACGCTGGGATAAATGCATTGTACTCAACGGGGTCTACTTTGAGAAATATCATTAAATTTATAATGAGTAAACGTATATTGTTAACAAAATATGATCTCTTTGAGAGAGATCATTAAAATTAAAATGAGTAAAGGTATATTGTTAACAAAATATGATCACTTTGAGAAAGATCATTAAAATTAAAATGAGTAAAGGTATATTGTTAACAAAATATAATCAATCTTCATTGAGCAGAGGCAAAGTTAAAAACATTTTGTTTATTTCTGAGTCGCCGAAAACAGGCAACAGAGATGCAACTTTGTTAGCTATTCTGTTGCACACATACTTCTGGTGAGATGTGACAACGTCGCTCTCATAACGGTGATGACTTGAGCGACAGCTGGTGTTACGTCTTGTGGTGAGGTTCAGCACAATGGTGGCTTTGTATGTAGTTAACATTACGTCGAGTTGGCTCTCGACCTACATGCACTTATCTGTCAACTACAGGCACATTTAATAACACGTGTTGGTAACAGCAAGATTATTAAACTGCTACTTTCCTTGCACTTTCAAAAAACGTTCCCAAATCAAGTATTTCTGGCTAATTACTGTTTTATTGTTCACACATATCGTGTTGATATCATTCCTAGTTAAAATAAAAACATTACAAAAGAAATATCTACTGTTTAGCGCACCACAACCAAGCGAATTATGAAAGCTTCACGCTTTTGTCGAGTATTTTCCTGGCCTTAATGGTAACCGCCAGATAGTTTACAGAATTATTATAGCTGCGATGTTCAAACCAAAAGCTGGTATGAAGGCAAAAGCAGAGAAATAGTATTTAGGGATGCTCCTAGCCTAAATCTCATCTGGCTAAAATAAATACTGCTTGTCCATTATTTACTTTTTGCCAATGGTCAGTTTACATTATCTGAGTTAAATTGATGTTGGTCTTGATTTCAGTTTCATAAATATACTCTATTAAATTAAATGTTCAAATGTTCAATTTAGATATTTGTAGCACTGAAATCATTAAGTAAGAATTATGTTTTTATCAGTACTAAATATGAGTAAAAGTTTCTAGATTAGAAAATCTAATATACATATAATGCTTATATAGGAACTTTTGAAAAAGGTAGATGGCTTGTAGTCTTTCACAATAAATTAGGATATTAATTTATTTGATTAAATTTTATTTTTCATGATAGGTAATGCTTTAAATCTTTCTTGATAATATAAAACGTTTGCTTATTAAGAGACATTTTAAATATATGATTATCGAAATTATGGTTATTGGTGCTATAGTGTTTGTTAAAGCCCTTATATAAGATATAAAATAATTGTCATGAAAATATCCCCTTTATTTCCTTTTTGGTAGAGATGTAGCTCTTAAAATTAGTTCATTTGGTTCATTGCAGCCTTTCAGATATTTTCGTTGAAGTTTTCAAGCTTTAAAATCAGTCTGTACAAACAATTTTGAATTATAATATCCAATATATCATTATAAATTAATTAGTACACCTTAAAATATGTAATAATTTGGGTACTTTAAAATTTGGACACATTTTATAACGAAAATATTTTTACATTTTCGCAATGCATTTAAAAAAAAAAACTAATTTGACATACTATACTTCCTGGAAGAAAGGCAAGGAGAGGGGAGACAGAAACAGAGGACGGAGAAAGAAAAGAAAAATAAAGTGTTAAAGACATAGCACTATAGAAAACTCCTTCTAGAAATAAGTTACTGTTGCGTGCACTTTTCAATGAATCAGGGAAAATAGCGTCCACCCTGCACAAATAAGAAAATTGAGCCCACTTTTGTTTACGTATCTTTCGTATAGTAGCAGTACACAATCAATTCAATACTTGAACCTGTTTCATTGTTTTTTCGTGTTCTTTTGTGAGTAAGGGGCTACCTTAATTTTATTCCCAAGCAGTTCTTGTAACCTACCCTAACCCTTGTGCAAACCTGAAGGTAAATGCATCAACAAAATAATCGAATCATAACCTCAACGCCAAAGATCAAAATAAAGATGAAAAGCCAGACATGCATATAACCAAAATATGTATTTTTTTACCATATAGTAAGATTTTTATTGTAATGTTGTGAATAAAAGTCAAAGACTGTAAACAAAAACAATCACAGAGGATAACTTCAAAGGGACGAATGTGGGCGATTTTTTCTCAGATCTCTGAGACTTCCACTGTTTTAATGTTCCGCCATTTACCGCTTACTACTTACGTAGGCGCTGTCGCAGCGCGTATGGACTTTTCGTTTCCTCAAGGAAAGCTGTCAAGAATGCAGCAGAGGCTCCAACACAAGCACAGCTTCCAAACCTGTTTTCCGTATGTACTAGATTTGATCACTTTTGATGCTGGAAGGTCAACCGGAAAAGAAGAGGGATGGAAAAAATGAAATAGCAAAATAGTATAATGGAGTGAAAAGAGAATCGTAGCCCCAGCAAAGTGGAGAACGTGAGAGCAGAAGAAATGGGAGAGAAGGAAAGAGGAGGGGACAAAACGGAGGGGAAACTCGTCGAAGGTGAATAACCGGTCTTGATCGTGCACTTCACGAAAGAAGTAGTGTCTTTAAAGTACACTGACCTCGCGGTCCAAGTACCTAGGATGGTCTTCAAACTTGTAGTTAGTTATGTGGGTGTTCACTTTCAAAAAAGTTCTTCAGAGATATAAAACAATTTCCTGAGCGAGCATCTGTGACACAACTCATCGGCTGCACATGTTCCTCTTTTGGAAGGTTTTGACATTCCGAGGTAATAGCCGAAAAATCCATAGGACAACGAAACACTGATGAAAATGAAATTAATATTTCCAAACTTATATTACTATCACTTTCTAACGCCTTGCAAACAGAAAAACTCTTGCAAGGAACGCAAATTTTAATTTTTCAGTCTTTTACGATCTTGCCAAATAACTTCCCAGAGGGCCTTTGATTAAAGGTCAACCATCATCAATTTACCGCTTTTCAACTGCATAGCAATTTTTAGCTGTCGAGTAACATGCAAAAAAAATCAATTTCTTCGTGTTTTATGTAGACAGCGCTCATATTCCTTTGCATTTAAATATAAGGCAGAAGATTGGATGTGTATTTCTGGCAACGTTGTACTAATAAAGCGCGTTTGGCTATCGCACAACAATGTACTAATTTGCCTGCATTCTTCTATTACAATTTTTAATAAAAATGTTCTCCAATGATATCGTAATGAAATTATAGGAAGTATGTTAGGTTCTCAGTAAGAAATACAGAAGTATTGTGAAATTATTTCTTTGAATATGAAAAAAAATTCGTGACAACCAGATATATTACAAATATCCAGAATCTTCAAAGTGAAGCAAAATAAGTTTAGAGCAACAATTTCTACAAAACTCTGTGGTCTTATTATATCTAAAAACATAGTCAGTTAATTCATTCTCACTCTTGCCACGTAGACACAAGGTCACGGGCTCAATCCCGGCCAGGTTCAATGGATATTTTCGGGCGTACGGCTTCCGTCGGAAGAGAAGCGAAGTTTTAGTCCCGTGTTGTCGATTTAATGCGCGTAAAAAAATCTAACATCTGAAAGATGAGGCTTCTGAGCAAAATTTATCGGCCATTTCACGCCCTGAATTGAATGGAACGTTAATGGCCTGAGATATTAAAGAGCACCTTAAACAAAATAAACCTAAACTTCTCACTTTCTTATGCATCGGACTGACTTGTTGTGAATAACTTTAACATACACACACGCACACGCACACACACACAAGCCCATTAAAACGGTAGAAATTTCTCAATATATAGCATTTAATACTGTGGGATTTATTTTTTGATAAGCTCAATTTAAATTGTACCTAACAAGCAGGTCGCAAGCAACAAAAATTAATGACAAAATCAGCGATAAACGTAGTATAAATATTGGTGTTTCACAAAGATCATAGGGCCCATATTATTTCTAATTCACATAAATAACTTTAGAAATTGATTAAGAACACATTTTCATCTTAACTTCATATGAAGACGACACTGCAGTAATTATTATTGGTGCCAGCTGTAGAAAAGCAATTGTTATTTTAAGTAACATTAAATATCTCCTGCCCCTTGATATATCAGAAACTGATTTAATTCCAGTTTCTGTAACGGTCTCAGGCCTAGGTGAAATCACTCCAACAGACAATTCGAAGCCAAATTATTCACCAGCCGCAGCCCTACTCTACATACATGTGATTGTCTCGCCTTAAATACTCTAACATTATTATATATGAACATTTAAAATAGAATAAACACGTTGCCTATACTGGGTGATTTAAATTTAATCGGATTTAATCGCTAGTCACCAATTAATGACGTCACTATTGCGAAGCGAATGATTTTAACCTGTTGATATAGTTGTAAAAGCTCGCTGTGAAGAGAGAGAGCTTCAGGGGGGGGGGAGGTACGAGAGAGTCATAGTTATAAGTCAGTTTGTTTACAAAATGAGGTCTTGTTTGTTCTTTAACCACTCGCTAGGTCGCAGAGTATCGTACTCTAAACGCAGACACTCATCAAGGAAATTACCTAATCCTTTTTAAGTCAAGTCCAAATAAATTTCATTGCAATGGGTTGTGAAATACGATAAAAAAATCATAATCCTCGGAAATTATCTGCCTACCTGCATTATATGCTTAATCTAACTCTGGTTCAGTCAGTTATTCAAAATGGAATCATTTCACGGGGTAGCATTACAAAGACTAATTTTAATCCACTGTTCCTAGTACAAAAGCTCATATTAACAGTTTCTTAATTGAAGTTTTTGAACAACCCGAACTAACTTATTCAATGTTTTAAAATTGAACAAATTTTAGGTCAGAAATTATTGATATTTCTTCTCAAGAAGTTTTATCACTTTAAATCCGATCTCACCAAACACAACGAATGCCTTTCATTAAACGAACCCAAATATTTTAAATCTGCAAGATTAAAATATGGAAGGATATTTGGACCTAAGTTCTATAACCATAAATTGGTAATGAAGCAGTAAATTTCAAAATAAAAAACACATTATATAGCTTTAGTTCATTAAAATGTATGTATATATTGTATCTGGTCGATGGCAGGCGTTTTACAATAAAATAACATTTATGTAATTAAAAATGTTGGTTACCAGTCCAATAAATATTAGTGGTAATTATTAAAAAGTTTTAACTAAACTACACACCGCATAGGACCTTTGCTCACACGGATGCTTTTATTTGTATGAATCATTACATTGGAACAATTAAAAAACAAGAAATAAATCTAAATATCCATTATTATTATTATTATTATTATTATTATTATTATTTTATTTAACCTTAGCAAAGTAGAAATTATATCCCTCCTAACCTCCCCCCAAAAAATTCTATTTGTAGGGTGTGGGTATTTCACTTCTCCTGTGAACTTGGTAAACATTATGTTCCATTCTTTTTCTTATGCAACTTCGGTAAACATTGCTGCAGCAAAGTCCCTAAGGTGAATAAAAGTAATCTAAGGACCATTTCAGTCATAATAATGAATTGCTTGTGGACTCTTACGGCTAAAAAGCCCTTTACTGGACATATGTCACCTTCAGCCATTGGTCCTCCAAATATCGTTACAGCATTTGGAGATTGCAAACTGTACATACTTAGGTTCTAATCAAGTATTTAAGAGAGTAGCCGAGATGTATGAAAATGAAACATTGAAACCTCTCAGAGATGCGTAAAATTTGCGCCGACTACTTTCCATGGATTTTCGGGACATTAAGCAGTCATAATGTGCGTGTGCGTGTGTGCGTGCGTGTGTGTGTGTTATTTGGTTTATTTACGAACTCTAACATATCAGGTCATCAGCGTCCCATTCAATTCAGGACATGACATGGCCTATACATTTTTCTCAGAGGCCTCTTCTTTCAGGCTTAAGGTTCTTTTACATGCCGTAAATCTACGATATTGGACCAACGGCTTAATTTCCCTTCCAAAGGAAGTCATACTTTGTGATTCATTGCATTTCATTACACTCAAAAAACCGCCACTGGTGGCCCAGGCCGTTAAGGCGCGGACTCGTGAGCGGGAAGTCTGGGGTTCGAATCCCTCCAGGACCGTCTTCCCTGATTGGGGGTTTTTCCAGGTTTTCCTCAGTCCTCATAACTGGCAAATGCCGGGGAGGTACCCTAAACTTAGGCCTGGAACGCTTCCTTCCTTAAAAAATATCCTTTCCCAATTCACCATTTCATTTCATGTATCATCAGTGTCCACCGCCTGTGGTGCTTCAGTAGTAAAACGGGCGTTAAACACTACCCTCTCAAAAAAAAAAAAAAATAATTTGAGTAAGCCGAGGAATAAAAAAATACTGGTCTTGGAGTAAGAAGATCTTTATGACTACTGGCTGGCAAATATTCTGCAAAGCACGTGTGGCTGTAAAGGACTGAGGTTCTATTTTAAATGCGGCATTTCCAGAAAGCATAGAACGCTACTTCTGCCACGAAAGACATGTTGCAACTAACCGAGAAGAAATTACTTTCATGAAACTGTACATCAAATAAGCAACGAACAGCTGAAGTTTTATGCGCTGCAAGTGCGCTATTCCCTCTGCTGATTCACAGAGCAAATTACCGTTAAAAGCTGTAAACCTACCGTGAAAGCCTTGCAAGCTTATCTGCTACATATACCGGAAATGTTTCTTGCGTTTCTCAGAACACTTCTGAAGAGGCATGAGCATGCGCTCGGTCTACTGTAGCAGTAGTTAGTTCTGCATCATCAAACCGCCACCTTGCTTGAAAATAGGTCACATGAACAATGTGTTATGCTTTTGTCCTGTTCACTGGCGATATTGCTTGCATTACGGAATTATTCAGTCATTTCATCTGCTTCTGAATTTACAGTAGTAGGCCCTTAACCTACACACCTCTCAGAAATGATTTTTTATATCCAAACGCCAGAAGTATTTAAATTATTATGAACGTGATTATTAACACAAACAGAATCAAAAGAGTGATTATAAATCATATATGAACAGGAAATGTTTTTACAAGGTAAGGCTTTCGGGTTCAATATGGATTTTACATTAAACTTAACTCACAATGCAGATGAAGGCTATCAATTATTCTTCCATGCAACACTTCGTTGGCTTATACAATTCAATACATTTCTTCTCTATAAAATGTACAGTAGAGCAATAGACACAACATGCAAAAGCAACATTTGAACAATTCTCTAAATCGCATTTCATAAATGTCAGTTGAATTAGGTATGTTTATGAAGTCGGGAGTTTGTAAAGGATTTGCATAACCGGCTGATTGAAGCATACAGAAATATGCATATTCATAAAAACAATTGATTTCCCAGTTAAAGTTCGAGATGATGCCAGAACTGTTATATAATTTGTTATTGTTCTCATATATATTTTATATTGTCTAAAGAAATAGACATCCAAGGCAGGTTATATTATCCTTTATAGAGAATAGTTATGTATATTTTTGAAGAAGTATCAGTCAAACGAATACTCTCATGGTCCTCATTACCATTTTGAGGAAAGTCCCTGTACCGAAAATTCCTGTTCAAGCGGAAATATTTCCCTTGTAAGCTTTGGTATTTACGACAGAATGAAATCGCGCAATTAGACACTAGCATCATAACGGTGACACATGACAGACAGTTGACTACAAATTATAGTGAAACTGTATGATTGTGAGAAGCTGTGTTAATGGAAAATACATTCAACCTCGGGCTTGAACACGCAACATTGGGCAAGATGTGTGCCTATTCAACTGCTACTTTGTGTTTCGTGTCGTTATCGATAGGATAATAAAAACCAAGCAGGACAAATTCTATCCCGTCACGTTAACACCGTATGCACACAAGTGATTGGATTCCTTGCTAATCTCACTGGTTTTCTATTAAACACAATATGCTTGTGTTCCTGGCTACATGATAATTTTCCAAACCTCATGGCTCCCCACGAGATTGTAGTCCTTTAGCTTCGCCTTGAGGTTAGAGACCGTGGAGTATTGCTGTTGCAGTGAATCGGCAAAAACTATGTTTCTCAAACATGTTTGCTAACTTATATATTTTTAAGCCTTGTAATATAAATAGATTAGATGACAATTACTAGTGAAAAAGGGTGAGAAGAAGTATATTAAATGGATTGCGAATAAAATTGTCAATGCCCAAATAGTTTATAAATATTTAATACGCCGTCAATTCTCTCCCAAGATTTAACTGCGTCAAGCGTAGTTCATAAATAGCGAACCCATAGACGGAAAGTGCAATCTGGTACCTTAGCTTGAATGAGATTTAATATCTGTTTTACCTATTTGTGCTTAGTTTCGCAATTTTATTGCAATCCATTATGCACCTACCTATAGGCCGCCGCAAACGGAAAAGGGGAAAATAAGTAGCTCCGCGAAAAATTAATATTTTATTTCCGCATTTGTTATTTTATTGAAAGCATAAAATGATACTTAGAGAGGATGAAAATGATGTCGCTCAGTGGCAACACATTGCCGGCATCGGCGTAGGAGATCCCTGTATTTCCTTTAACTTTGATCCCCTAGGAACTTGTTTGTCAAATGGTAACAAGTTTCTCTACCTGAATATTTTCTTGCGAATCTTAACACTTCTCTGCAAGAATAAGTTTTCACATATGCATCGTACATAAAACCCTTTCTTAAATACTATGTTTATATAGTGGCATAACTAAAGAAGATAAATAAATTAGCACACAGTTCACACCCAAAGAAAGCGCCCAATAAGACAGAAACGCACAATCCTTGCTGATAAACCCCCCAAACTAATTACAAGCTGCTACCAGCACATGCATTGTACAGCCTTGGCACTCGTTTTTCCTAGTACGCAGCCGCTTTTCAGGTCATCAATTGAAATCATCTCACCATGGTGTTATTTGCACACTAAGTTAAAACCCTTATCACATGGCTATAATATATGGCATTTTTACATTTACCTATATTATATTTTATGCGTGTTTTATGTTAATAAAATGCACATTTACTTCGAACCGCGCTGTCCGACCCACACCCCTGTCCGCACTTTTCCGATTTACTACGGTAGCAATTCTCTTTTGTCACTCATTCAGCCCCTGGAGGAAAACGATTGGAAAACGGGACTCAATATTGAATTAAGTTTGGAGAGCATGGTACTTCCTGTACCAGACAATTTCTTGAAACAAACTGTTTTTCTTTTCCCGGTCTCAGTACTCTTAATGGGTATTTCGTCTAAAAGGATTCATGCAGTTAATATTCTTTCTCCTGTTCGCTGCAAAGAGGCACCACATTGTTCCACTGACTGTTAGTCCCGGAAATTCCGAGAGCAGCATATGACGCAGTCTTTACGTGACGAAATTTGCTCAGAAGTTCGCTTTTGGACATCGACTGTTACGCATGTTAGTGTGTTTGTGACCACTCTCACCTCTTGTGGCGTGTGGAGGGGGGTGCTCAAATACACTATAGTACAAGTTGCTGCCCTTGTCTCTTGTACAATACATGCATATAATTATAATAACGACATTTGTAGCCGATAATGCAAAAAGGTTACGTATTGATTCTTCACATCCCAAGAAATTATATCCATGCTAATTTTACCTACGCTACAAATTCAATTCTCTAAACGCTGCCCCAAACTTTCTCATTTTTTAAACCCATTCTCTAAACAACGGTCTCGAGGAGGAAAAAAATACTACTGTTCTATGCCCATAGCCAAAGCTCTTCGTGAATACCTTGTGGACGAGAGAAAATGCAAAACATTGTTTGAGTCCCTGTATCTATTTAGCGCGAAGCATTGTTGGGGATTGCAGACAAGCATGTGTGCAAAGGCGATGCCATAACTAAATGAATTTCTGGACGTAATTTCTGCGAGAAAAAAATCCGCCATTTTTAAAAGCTACCGACAGAAAGAAACATTTATTTCTCATTTCACACAAATAAGGAAGATAAGCGTTACCTACATCTAACAGGGAAAGCCAGTTCCTTTTTTATTTGCCTATTTTTATCAACCCAGAGCAATCTTTTAGGATGGCCAGGTTTCTTACGCAAGAACCGCTCACGGATATGACAAAAGTGTAAGCGGAGTTACAGTACAGGGCATCGCCGGTTGCGGTGCACCTATTAGTCGCGATAGTGCCTGAATGGACAAGGTTGTCCTATATTTTATTAAACAAAAACTTCTATTTTCCATATTTCTATAACGAAAATAATTTCAAAGGTTTGACTGTAAATAAATATTTTGGAGATAGTTTTAAATTAACAGTTTTTCATATACTCTATAAAAAGAATTATCGTTTAGTTTTCGGGATTATTTTATTGAAAGTAAAATTCAAAATATCTTTTAACACTATACAAGCAAAAAAATATTCAGGAATGATTTCACGATACAGTAGTCTAAAATTTAATACTTTTTTTCTATTTACGATAAAATAAAATAATTTCTTCCTATCCTTCCATGTGTGAATTGTGTTTATAGCGTATTTTATGTAAAATATAAAATCCTGGTTTGCTTTGTTAACCCTATTTTTAACATAAAATTAACTACTTTTCTACTCTTAAAGGGAATTTTAAATGTCTTTGCATCTTAATGTTAACAAGAGCACTAACAATCACTATACTACATTATCAACGTGCACTAAAATGCTCAATAATAAATGTTAGCTTTTACAGTTATATGCACATGCACACAGAACAACCTAAAATTAATACAAACAAAAAAGCTGAGAAACACATATCTCCATTTCCAGTGTAACCATTGTTACATATTGCAACAATAGTACTTATGCCAAAAGTCTGATGGCATCGTTTATTTCACACAGAAAGCGCAGATTACATTCCTTGCTTTTTAGCTAACGCAATCAGTATGAATTCAGAAACTTGCGTAGGTAGTTCGTGGGGTTGCACGTTACAATATGTAGCTATCGATCTCACGTTCAAACTAGATCAAGTTCGGATCGGAAAGTAAATCGGATATTTTCCATTAGGAATTAGGATGCGATGTGTGAGACTCTTAAGTGAAGGGAAGACATGTGTGAGTTAAATTTTGTTTCTTGTATGATATAGAGAAAAAGTCACTTTGTATAAGGACTAAATTTATGCAAAGTGACTTTTTTTCAAACATTTTGCACACTAGATTGTCATAACCCCTTTTCCAATCAAAGCTATAGTATTTAAATCAATGTTACAAACTAACGAGTTCATAACAAC
Organism: Metallyticus violacea; assembly: GCA_030762175.1. NCBI lineage: Eukaryota > Metazoa > Arthropoda > Insecta > Mantodea > Metallyticidae > Metallyticus > Metallyticus violacea. The sequence goes on along the minus strand of CM060846.1, from coordinate 79,600,873 downwards.
ACAGGTCCAGTATTTTCATGAATTTATTACATTTGGAGACATTTGTAATTAGACAAAGTTTTATTAAGGAAAAAATCTGATTTCATGCTGTCATTTCCAAGAGCTATATAAAATGTTTATTGTTTTATCAAGATATATTCAACTGGACTTGAGTGGTTTGGAAGTTATGACTTCAGATGGTTTTCCCTTATTTAATAGTTTTTAATCACCAACATTGACTTGTTCACATTGAATGTATTACACGCTTCTAAAAGCTTGCGTAAGCATTAAGGAATATGCTTACAACGTCCGCCTTGAAAATATTCACGTAGTCTTTCACTTTACAAAGACGGATATTTTGGCAAGTTTAATATTCTATTGCACTGCATTGTTTCTTTAGATATCAGGAGGGAAATTAACAACCATGTATTAACTTAAAATACCCGATTTAATTCTTTAATTTTTACATGCACTTTATTCCATACTGTGGGTTTATTTCAAGGTGATACTTGTATACTCCTCTGCAAGGAGGTCACACTATTTATATCCTGCATCTATGTCGAACTTCAAAGGCATGGCAAAGCCTCTTAAGCCTCTCCGCTACCCTTGCGTAGGTAATGCCGCTAAATAATCTGAGAAACATCTCCATTAGAAGTCTTTTCCAGCTCCTTCCTTTTTCTTGAGGACATGGCTCGTTTTCCTGGATTATTTGTACGTTTCTATCTTGGATGATCATTAAGTCACGTCTGTCAGGAATATTCTCAAGTGTAACCTCTACGCAGAGATTTTAAGTACTGTAGCATGAGTGTTTTATTCCACAGGAGTTGACCCAAAACTCAGAAAAGTACAGCGTACTTAGCTCATAACCTAGCAGCATTTTGTATACAGCGGAACGAGCAGAGTGGAATTCAGCAGATGGTAATACGCGAGCTCGCTTGATATGGGGAAAACAAGATATAAAGGCGTAATTTTTGTACTTCTATTAAAAGATTTCTTCTTTGTCGCGCATAATTTCGGCAAGGTGCATGTGACCGACAATAACACCGATAAACTGCTGATTTCCACAAAGTAAGACTTCAATTAGATACTCAGTCTTTAGTTTATATTTTTATGAAATTAATGAAAGCACCACAAAATTCTGTGCCAGGTGTCTTGCCTTTTTTATTCCACTAGAATTTAATGCACCATTCAAAGAAAATACGTTTCTATCTACTTTAGTCGTTTATTCCATTGTCTGCTAAACTGAACACACCACCTTCAACCTGTGTACAACATATGTGTTCGTTATATGTGCAATATTCATAAATATGACCATGTTTCCCCATATTTCGAGAGACTATCCTTGTTTTTTTTTTCTGTTAATCTTGTTTTCTTTATGCCACTACCTCAACCTACTTTGCTTTGGGTTTTCAAAAAATATATGCAAATCAAATAGACACCACTTATCACCACGATGATCTGCTCCTTATACCTGGCCATAAAGACATCTTTGTATTCTTTATCACATACCGCCTCCGTTACTATGGATTGGAAAATCTCCCGAAGCAGGTATCACTAAACAACAATATCCTTGCTTAATACGTCGATAACCGTTTACCATCTGCTATTTTAATTATTCATCTCTTCTTTATTACTGTGACTTAAGATTTATTTATGACCACCTCCTTGGTCTAGTGGCTAACGTTACTAACTGCTAGCCGGGAGGCCCGCATTCGATTCCCGGTACCTGCTTAGGAATTTTTCTAAGTTAGAGAGGCTTGGTATGGGGTTCACCCGCCTCATAGGGACAATTGCGAAAGTGTCTGATGGAGAGGTGGCGTTCGTCAATCACGAAAGCCGCGTGATATGCGACCTGCCGGGTGCCGGCATGCTGATCACGTGCCCCCTTGCAATACTGACCTCTAATAATGAATTCGTAAGACGGAGGTAGAGGATGCAAGGTCGCCGCTGCAGGCCAAGGTTCACCCCGGACTGTAGCGCCAAATGAGATATATTATTTATTTAAACTTAGAAGTAAAACTATTGTTTACGTTAGGCAGGTACAAACTCAAGTGTAAATATACACGTAAATTATACGATCTAGGTTTTATTTATACAAATTTATTCACCAATTCTAGCTTGTAACTGTGTATTGATTTTCGTTCGTTTTTCATACTTCATATTGGTAAATAATTAACATATTATGCGCATCAGTTCTTTAATGCTAATTTAAGATGTATGGCATAAAGTAAACAGCGTAGATGTCATAGTTTAAATATTTGTCTGTATTACTTGCATCATTCATTGCGTTAATTCGTACTTGTACATGGAAGGGACGGTTTTTGATCTTAACTCTGCAAGTTAAAATAAAGCATTCTGTTCTATATTATAGTTGACTGATACTGCTCTGATATGAGTATGTTTTAAGAAAAGTTGAGATGCAATACAAGCTCAGAGGTGACGGTCGTAGTAAACGAAATGCAAGAGAAATTAAACGAAAACTCCTATCACAGATGTTTACCATTCAATTCAGATTCAAAGAATTGGCTGGATGTGTTATGTAAAGCAAAAAACTAAAGGCCCAAGATTATTTCTTGTAGGGTAAGGTGCTATTTTAAGATGCTACAGTTAAATACAAATTATCATAAATGTTGGATCAAAACTGAAGAAATGTATCTCTGTTTTATTTTCTATGGATGTTTGTTACGGCTTAATCACTTGGGATAGTACTTACTTACGGTCATCTTCAAAGATAAAAACAAAATCCAATATTCCTGCTTCCTTCCTGTCTCTTGGCGCTACAGACCTTATGGACCTTACTCAGCGTCCCTCTACCTTCCACCTTGCAACATCAGCAGGAGGCACGTGATCTGTACACCTCGTCGGTTGCCATTACGCAACTTTCTAGATCAAAGGAACGCTACCTCTCTATCAGGCATCTCCCTGATCGACTCCGTTCCAGACTACCCTAACTTGAACATATCTAAGCAGGTACTGAGGATGAAACCCGAGACCTTCTGGCCAACAACTAGCAACGTCGACCATTACAGCAAGGAGGCGGTCAAAAAATCCAATATTCTTTATAAAATTCTGATTATATTTTTTGCACTTAAATGGAATTCAGAGTGGAAAGAGCGATTTGTTCATTGATTTATTGAATAGCAGAAGATGCGGGGAAACTTCTTCCGTAGAGATACCCAGAGCAAATTCTCCTTACTGTTGAAATCTTATTAAAAAAAAAAAACACTATTTCGAATTGTCCTCCAAGTTGCATTAACTACGCTAGCCCAGGTATAACAAGAGACAAGCCTTGTTGGCCTTTAATCCTGGAACTGAGGTTACATTCATCCAGTTTCTTATTTGCGTCACGTTGAAAATGAAACGCTTGAGGAACTGTATTAAGAGTTCAGTCGTCTCTGGAATCTCTTTTAGTGCCAACAGAGATTTATTATTGATTCGGTAATTACGAACCCTCTTAAACATCTCAGGTCATCAACGTTCCATTCACCGGCGGATTTGCTCAAAGGCCTCTTCTTTCAAGCTTAAAGCCATATTTAGAAAATTTACCTCCGAAAAATTTCAGCCTAACCGGGGATTTAACTGACAATCTTGCGTCTACGGGGCCAAGCATGGTTACCACTAGACCAGCAGGACCGACACTAACAGAAATTGGGAGCGAAACGAAAATAAATAATGCATTTCTTTATTCTTAATTTATTAATAAGGCACCCTCCGATATTCTTACTATGAGAAACGGGAAATAATCATAGTTTCTGCACAGTGTTTGATGTAAGAAAGTATCACAGACAATGCTGGAGAATTACCAGCTATATAGTGGCAATGTGTTGAAGCGATAACACTTGACATTCGGACTTCGGTGGGATGGAACGAGTTTATGAAGGTTTGTCCTGCAATTTAAGTGCGGCACTGTCGCGCATAAAGTGCACATTTTAATTGTTGGTGAAATGTGCTAGGGCTAATCATCTAGCACCGCCGTGTCTACCAAGCAAAAATATGTGAATTCCTCAATATGCCGCAGAAAAATGAAATGGAAGGTGCTAAGCGTCGGTGACAGATTTCCAATATCTAGGCCGACTGGAAAGATCTAAAGAACCTTATTCATTGCTGAAAAGAAAATGGATGCTACGTCCGAGCCCTCAGCTCAGAGGATGGACGTATGCGGCGTGAGTGTGTAATCAATAATCTGGAAGAAGAAGAAGAAAGAGTGTAGGCCTAGAAATCCTTTGACCACCTTTCCGTTCACTAGGATCAGTGAAAGAGCTTCAAAACAAATGGTAATGCTAGGCCACGCAGCAATAATAATATACAACGAATATTACTGCCACTTCGTAACAGGAATCCATATCCTCAATAGAGGTTTCTAGATCTCATTCTTTAATTTTTTTCATTATTAGTTCTGCTTTTTACAGACCTCAGTTAGTTTCACTTCTTTCTGCTAACACTAAATTCGAGGGCTGCTCAATAAACAATAATCATCAATAAATAAATACTAAAATTTAAATTTACACTACTTTCTTAGCTTAATGCGCAATGTATAGGTGGTACTAGTCACTTCCGGTTCCCTCCTGTGAGGGGTATGCAAGTTGAGACATGTTCAGTTCCGCCTACAGCAAAATTAAGGTGACACCCGACGAACAACATGCTTCTCTGAAATTCTCCTTATATCTCAACACATATTCAGCTGAGGCCTAAGCAAGTTATAGGAGGCCAATGAAGAATTTGTTCTTTCCTATAGCGCAATTCAAAATGATTTAAAGAGAAAAGCTGGATTCGGCGCTGCAGTTGTGCTCAAACAGAAGAAAACATAACACCGTTATACAATTGCTGTTACTGTGACAGAAGATCATAGAATAACATTAAGAACACTTTCATAAATTCTGAACATTTCGCTGGGCTCCACCCAGTACGTTGGTAATTGAAAAGTTGCTCATAGAACATGTTTGCGCACGGTGGGTTCCAAAACTGGTGATTCCCAAATAAAACAAACGTTCGTGTGCAGGTTTGCATGCAGTACAAGATGAAGTTACAGGAAGTTGCGAGGTTTCTTACAATGACAATCACTACTGATGATACTTGGCTACGTCATTTCTATCCTAAGAGTAAACAGCAAAGTTCTGCTGGGAAAGTTGTGATCACCTCATTTTTATATTCAAGGAATGCTTTATCAGAATGTCGTACCTAAAATACTACAGAGATGTCCTGAAAACTTTGCAAAGCAATATCACATGCAAAAGACACCTGAAAGCTGCATTATGATAATGCACGACCGCACATAACAAATGTTTTTACTGAATATCGCACAAAATCGATGTGAAACTTGTCCCTTACCCTCCCTACAGTCCAGATTTAATCCCGCGTAAGTCTTTCCTTTTCCCCAAATTGAAGAAACGCCTTCGTGGAAAGCATTTTTTTAATCATCAGAAGCACTAGTGAAGACCGAGGAGGCGATTTTGAGGGACCTGTCGAAAAGTGTTTTCCAGCACATCTTTTGAAGACTGGAACAAAAGCCGGTATAGATGCATTACATCCAATGGGGACTATTTTGAGAAAGATATAAAAATATGAAGATGAGTAAAGTTATGTTGTAAAAAAAAAAAAAATGTGATCTTACTTTTTTGAACAGCACTCGTATCTAGAATTCTGCATTAATGCCACTGGAATAAAGACTCATAAACATTACCATTGCTTTTTGCATGGAGATTCATAGCAACCTGAGTATGAACATTGTCGTTTCCTTTGTGTTTCTGATTAAAAACAGCTCTGTTGATTGAATGGCAGTTGAATATTAAATGTTTTTCGTCTCAAAGTTCCTCGGGCGGAAAAAAAAAAATGAGTTTTTATAACAGTAGAAAAAAAGAATCCATTAGTTTTATCTTGTTCTGACATCCGCATTCATTTGCAAGTTACAAAAGGGCTGCTTTTGTATACATTTCAAGTATTGTGATAGTACAGAGGAAATGACTCATCTACATAGTCACAAATTCTCCTGTGCTTAAAGGAAGCCACCAGCCACACGTTGTGATCCCCTGTTATGCAACATTCTTGTACAGAAATGGCAACTATTAGTTCCTTATTGCTGTCGGTGTTTCATTATACTGCTTTTTTCAATTCTTTTTACGTCATATGCCGACTGCCAGTGGCCTTGGGGAAGTTGAATGGAATGAAGTGATGCTGTAAATGCGTGACGGCATTCACCTCTCCCAGGTAGCCTATTCCAACAGAAGAACCAACTCGGGTCCGCCACTTTAGGCACGTACGTTAGCGCCTGAGTTAAATCGGGAAGCCAATTAGTAACCGCTGCTGGTTTTCATCTGTGGAAGTTTCGCAATAATAACTAAATATATTCACACCCATGTTTTTCTTTTGAAAACTTGCATTGTAATCTAGCTTCCTCCTTTGCATTGTAGAACAGAAAACCAACAAACAAACTAGCTTGCTACAACCTTACTGTTCATACTAATTATTTTTCTATACTTTCGCCCTGGCGGTGAATACACTTATTCCAACGAGTGTACAGTTTCTTGTTATCGTTACTGCACATGTATGTTTTCTATACAAATGGAACAACCATAGGAAAAGCAGCTAAAGAGGTTTGTATATTTGGATTTCTTATCCGTAACTGGCTTAAGCCCTGCATAATTCTTAAATATTTAAGACCATCAAACATGGCTAATATATCTTGAGTTGCTCTTGCAAACTGCAACAATTGTTAAGAACTCAAGTCATGTTGCAATTAGGTCTCCGACATCTGCACACAATCCAGATTTTTCCCCGTGTGACTTCGTCATTTTTTGCAAGTGAAACAATGTGGGGTTAAAGATTGCACTAAGACTAAGAGTTGCAACACGCTAGGCGGGAATGGTTCTGCTAGGAACTATATATACTCTTAATCTCTAGAACAGCGGTTCTAAAACTATTACTCGCGGAACTCGCTGACCCGGAGAGTTCGCGAAACATTAGAATAGAACACCGTTAGCAGAATTATTCTGGAATGCTTAAAACAATTAATGAACTAACAGAAAATGAATTATAGATAATTACTATTTGTATACACGATATTTGAAATATTTGCAGCCTATATAGAAAGGTTTTAGACAAACCATTTGGAACAGTGAACCAGGGTCAAAGATTTCAAACTTACTGTTAGGGCATAAAGTTTCAAAACGCTGTTAACGATATTCTAAAACACCTATCAACAGACTGAAATATACAGATGTACTTAATATTGATAACGAATGACTTTGTATCGATCTGCGCGACACAATTGTTGCAAATTTGCTTTGGAATTAACATCTCAGCTTCATCAATGAAACAAACAATGCAAGCGAGAAAGATAAGAGCAGTATAGCTGTGCAATAAATTGTGTACTCACCTGTTATCTAACACTTGTTTCACTATTTTAATTACAGTCACTGTTTTCACCTAAATAAATCACTAATTCCAGCCTTCATCTAAGAGACCTTCCTTTTCTTTTGTCTTCATATTTGCACAGAAGCGTTTTCAATATTCTTTCGTAATTTATGCAGTTTTTTATCTAGTAATTTAATTACATCCTCCATGCAAAATCGTGATATTGTGTTCTGCAATTCAGTTTTTCGCTATGCCTCATATTAGCTCAGGGTGATAGGGTGGAAGTCTTATGATTTAAAATGCATCATTTTTGTACGTGATGTCTTTGGAAATAACATTTTTTATCAATTTGTATAGCTCTGGTTTTATCAAGCTATTTAAATGGCCAATTCTTAAAGCTGTTTTCCAGACATATGGGTAGTAAGCCACGATATCATTTCAGGTTTAAGGGTTGGAATTTGGAGAAGGAGTAAGCATTACGTATTGGTATGGTGCATTGTTCATTACAAGGACACTGTGAGGAGGAAGGAACATTCAGGTCTTTCCTTGTGAAGAGTAGAGAAAAATTCACATGATCCGGCATCTGTTTCCTTCAGCTCTTAAAATATGAAGTTTGCGTTTACACCAGTTGCCGTGCCACCCTGTTTTGAACCTCTTTTGTATTTATGACATTTATTTCAGCTTCATGAACTGGTAAAAACTGCTAACCACTTCACTAGTCCGGGATTGCAAACTTTACCGCTCAGTTTACTCAACAGGAGAGGCAATGCAAAAAATTATCGGGCACTGTATACTTAATGAGGCTTGTGTTAGATACTATCTTGATTCATGTATAAACAAAAAAATGAACTCGGCTAGAAACCACTGCGCATATTTTGCTCATTCGTCAAATCTCTCGCTGTCCATTTCTTCAATTTTAATTAATTTGGTGAACTATTTTGCCTTATATATATATTGTTACAAAACGAACAACTATTGCAAGACAGTAGTCTCGCAACATTAGGAAAAAGTAGAATTGCGATTCTAACAACTGAATTTCCATTAGCACACAAATGCAATGGCATATAATCATGTTTAGCCTGAAATTTTGCAGATAATTTTAATTGAAATTGCCAAACTTTGTGCACAATTATTTATAACCAGATTTATTTAAATTATTAAGGAGGCGTGAAGCAATTCTAATACAAATTTTAAGGATATTTAGCTTTAATATGTATTTCTGAGCATCAAATTACAAATTAATTAAGCGCCTAACTTCCACATTTTACGTCTGTAACCCCTAGGATTTCTATCTCAAATTGCCATCTATATACAGTGAAAATAGTTCGATGTTCTTCATTAACATCCCATATATTGAGGTAAGTTAAATAAGAATAAAATTGAAAGCAGCTATTTGTTCCGGAGGAGGGGGAAGGGCTTTCAAACAGGTAAGCTAGAAACTTGAACACTCATATGTACCGTCATAGTTTCCCGGGCAACAGCACGCATCTTTCGGTAGTGAACTGTGTAGGCTGGGGCTCGCCTGTCTCTCTGGGTACCGATTTTTCCAAATTATCACAGGACATAAAAATATCGATACCTTTCGTAACATCTTGTGAGAAAATTAATTCTTTGCACTCATTTATCTAAATATTAAGCTTAGAAACTTTTGCAAACTTAGAAGTAGAACTTAGAATACAATTTTCTTCTATTAATCCCCATATATCTTAGGTTATAATTGAAATGCAGCAGCATCCTTTTCACTTTGAAATTAAAATAACGAGTAATGTTATGGCATCAATTATTGTAAATTATTATTAATATCACTGATTTATGCGATTATATACCTTTTTTTAATGTAATATTTTTGTTATGACTATTACTATTGTGTAAAGATTCGCCAGTAATGGGCAAAACTTTCAATAAATGCCCATTTATTTGTTTCTTTATATCTTTACAATTTTAATCAGCGATGAACCGCTTTATAAAACATATATATGATGCAAAGTTAAGATTTTAAGTTTTGGGTTAAATTTTTTTGCGTCCGCGACAGCGAAAGATTTTTAAAGTAGGACCGCTGCTCCAGGAAATGAACATCCGGTGTCAGAGTAGCATAAATACCTTGTGACCTGCAGACACTGTATTGAAATTGCTTAACTTGAGTAGTTTTCATTTGAGTGAACTTTATATTTTCCTGGAGACATCATTTAATAATAGTTAACATTCAGGTATTTAACAACTTAATAAGAGAACTCGAACACTAAAATTTAAATTAGAGGAATGCAGTTTAAAAAGGTTAAATCTAGATAGTTATGTTAATGAAACAGTGAGAGTCATCCATTCAATAACAAAAGATAAATTTAAATGACACAAACAATTTTCATGAAAAATCAAATAAAAAATATGCAAGCGAACACGTATAACTAGAATTTAATGTATAACAAGCCAGAATAATAGGGCAACATTCTAAAGTGGTTCTATGATCGCAACAGCAACAAAAACAAAATGTGACTATGTGAGACGTGAGACAGTAACTGATTAAATTACAGCGATCCGCTAAACAGCTCAAAGCCCCACAAGTACGAAGCAAATTCCTGCAATTTGCCTTACCGACTACACAAGACAATCTTCTCATTGGAAATGTTTCATGAGACACACACACACAGAGTCTGTTTCGGTTGCCTCTCAGTCTAATATTCCTTTGCGTCCCAGGTTAAAATTACATAAGTTGAGCAACGCTTTAAGGCTCTGGTGGAATTTGCACCTATTTAATATTGTTCTTATCGTCAAGCAAGAAATTAACAAAAGATATTCAAACACGATGCTGTTCTTACCTTTAATTCAAGACATTCCACTGTCAATTTTAATGATGTCTTAAATACAAAGCCTCTGCTACAGCAATGACGTGCTGTAATGTTTCTTTGCCTCCCATGAAACGTACAAAAATTAAAAATGCTACCATCTTGAAAATATAAGAGATACGCAAAAAGAAAAGTCAGGACTTGCTGACTCAATAGGCAGAGAATAGAAGAAACAGCTCGACGATATACACGCAGCAATCCAGCGCCGTTGACAAGTAACCGTACCGCCAACATTCCGTTATGTAATCATAAGATTCACGCTGCAACCAAATACAAAGACAGGACTATTATGCACTACCTTTTCCCGTATTATTGCTTCTAAAAGCATTGCCTAGCACTTTTGACTGTGAAATTGAACCAATGGAATGACTGAATGTTGCAAATTTATTTCAGTCTTGCTAATGCACTGCACACAGTGTATTAAGAAAGGGGAGAGACTGTGAATTTCATTTGCAGAGTTCCCAACGAAAGTTATTGCAATTCTGCTAAATGGGTCTTCGAAAATATTCGAATCTGCAAACAAAATCTTCAGGTTTCAATACCTAGGCCCGAATAAAATAATCCATAGCACTAAAAACGCTGTTACAATGATTGTTTAATAAGGATAAATTTAGTTTAAAATATTACTGGTTCAAAATAATAGGCCCTCTGGATCGTTCTCATAATGGCGTTGCAAGTTGCTTGGAGTGTGGTCTTTCGTTTACTGTGCCATCAATGAAAGGAACGTTTTTGACAAACATTTGCGCATCTAAATATCACCCGAACTGGTGAAATTATATTACTAAGCATATCTAATAGCAAGACAGCTTGCTAGAAATGTTTCTTCTAAGAACCAATGCTATATTCGATAAATATATATAAATTATGAAGGGTATTGTATAAAGCAAGAATTTTATGATATAAAAAGCGACGCCTGCCCTTTACCTATCTAAACTTATTTCGAAAAGTCCATATTAAGATAACAATTTTTGAAAACCATAGAAAGCTTACCACTTGGGATAGAAGTGCATTTATTCCGGAAAATGTTACTTTATCTTAGTTACATGTAGAGCCTCAAGAAAAATTTGCTGTAATGCAAGAAGTATTTGATTTTAAGATTTACAATCGGCGAGAGCTACTAGCAGGTGACGATTTAGCGTCATCGCTACTGAAAACTGTCACGCCTCAAAAGTCACGAGGTTGACTTCACAGTAACCAGCTGCTGCCTAAAGGAAGACAAGGACGGTAGTCCTGGGTTATCAACTTATTACATCTAATCTGTTAACCGCTGAAGAAGTCTGCATGCATCAATCTTCCAACTCTCCAAGTTGATACTGACATTTAGAGGTGCTTCCCCCAGTCGAGTGAACTCAAAACTTGAGCTTAGAAGTAGATGCGATTTAATCGGCCCCAACAATTACAGCCTAATTATGAAACTGTTTGTGGCCCCACGTTGGGCGGCAATAATTTGAAGAAGAATAATTTTAGTATGCTCAGGCTAAGTGCCACAGGTTGGGTATACCAATTTAAAGCGATTTGTTGTCGACGTCAAGTGGCCTCACGTTGTGGTGCCAATTTTGAAGCAGTTTGGGAAATTCATGAATGTTTGCTTTGGTGTTGTTGCCCACAATTCAATTTCAATTTATTGGGATGAATTATACAATTTTGTTGATTCGCACTCAACAGTGTTGGGAGAGGAGTTCGATTGTGTAAGTAGACAGTACTTTATAGTATAGTATAAATACTTTATAGTATAGTACTTTATGTTCAAAATCTTCCGCGTCCTCTGGTGTTTTTGGCGTACAACAGATTTAGTTTCGCCGACAAATTTAGTTGCCGTGTGTGAAACTTACAGATGAGTGGCGCGGCACGTGAAATTGAAAATTCCCTAATTGATGTACCGGAACTGCGTGCTGCGTCCGAAGTAGAAATAATCTGCGTTTACGCTGATTCTGTAAATTGTGTACCTCAGCAATGTCAAAATTATGGGTACTGCGAACTGCGTGTATCTTGCCACGTATAGATGTTATAACTGCTTTCTGAGCAAATGAGTTGCGTATCACGGCGTCTGGAACTTAGACTGCTTGTGTCTTGCAGAGTGAAAAAATTCAACTTGATTGCCCCTGCCGAGCAAATGCTTCCTTATTCATGTAATAAATTCAAATCAAGTAATCGTTGGCTTAACAATTGCCATGGCACGCGCAAGTTTCGCGCATATCTTTAAAAGTTCAAACATACATTTACCATTAGCTGGTTCAAGTTCACCTGCCCCACGTGCCATTCGCTATTTTTTGAAAGTTTAAAAAGTTCTGTTTACATTGGAGAGTTTAAAGAGGTTACAACGGCCAAAGCCCCAAACGGATCTAAAAGTCCTTCAGTTTATTACCCTTCAACGGCAGCCCTTTTAAAAGGGGGGGGCCTCACACTCGACCCTACGATTTATCCTATTGTATAGTTTTATCACCTTTTTGTTGGCGTTCCAAGTTACCGTAACGAATTCATCAGAAGCTTTCTCTTTTGTCGACGTACAATTTGCATGTTAGCATTATGCCCTATTATACATATATGGTGGTCCCGGGACTCAAGGGTAAATGAGTACTGGCGGCAGCGGTGTGTCCCAGGGGAGTGCCTATGGCGTGTACACTGGGGACAGTTATATATGAATCATTGCTGTTGCGGGGAGGGTGGTGGCTACCTTATGCTGGGGTGACTCACCTCTATGGTCTATGCTACCTGTGAGAACCTGGTAGTTAAGTTCGCTTAGCGTGCCTGGGTGACGAGATCGTCTACGACCGAAAGGTAGGTCGGTTTAGATCTGGGTAACGTCCTAAATGGGAAAAACACTGGGGTGCACAGACCCTGTGTATATTCCCCTGGTCTCATAGAGGGATCCCCACGCAACATATTTGATATCTACATGATACTTGTCGGTTCTGGTGGTGTAGTGGTAACCAAACTTTCCTCCTAAACCCAAGATCGCGGGTTCAATCCCGGCCAGGGTCGGTGGATTTTTTCGGGCGTAAAAATATATAAAGCATGACTTCTTTCAGCAGGGAAGTAAAGCCGTAGGTCTCATGTCGTACATTTACGACACAATAAAGAACCTCAAGGCTGAAAAAAGAGGCCTCTGAGCAAAATTTATCAGCCGTTTCACGTATCCTGATTTGAATGGGATGCTGATGATGAGAGATGTTAAAGAGCGTCCATAAATAAACAAATAAAAAATTATACATGAAATATTATAATTAAGTTAAATATTTTTTTTTCAGAGGATGTGGGCCGTAAGGACCTTTCGAAGTTCAACAGGGTTTTAGTCTCCCCGGAGGTATCACGAGTGCTCAGAATTCGCAGTTCACTCACCAAGTACATCTGCAGAGAGTCGAAATCTTGTTATAGAATAAAAAGGGGGGGATGTTGAAGGATCTATTTTACTCAAAATGCAACAGATTTGGAAATTCTTGAATCTTTGTGCAGAATGCCCTTCAGACCACTGGGATCAGTTAAGATGGACGAGGTCACGCTCTACCTCTAGTCATTAACCAACATAAAGCAGTCGCTGCGGAGAGATGTGAGAGCAAAAACATTTCTTCGTTGGAATTTAAGCGCAACCACCATCTTGTACACTGAATTACTGCAGTTAATCTAATAACCAAATGAAATGTTCGAGAAGAAAATAATTACTACATTCCTGGCGGTTTTGAAACCAGAGTTTATTATCTTTTTCCCAGGTGGTTTAAAGGCTGTATATTTCTTACCTAGGCTACCTTATCCATCGCTAGGCAAATATTGATGCACAAATTGAGGTCAAATTCTTTGTTTTATAAAAGTACCCAATTTTTACAACATATTTATTTATAGTTCAGCACATTGCAGACGGATGCATTGTCACAATTGCAGTAGTTATAAAAGTTGTAAAACCACAAGAACACACAAGCAAACCACATAATATCCGAGTCAGAAAACTTTTAGTACCAAAATGGATTAAAGAAATTTGTTTGCATGATTATGTTCTTGTATAATATGAGATTTATTGCTTTTTGCCTATCATAGGCCCTATATACCTTAACCCCAAATGTCAGTCCTGGTGGTCTATTGGTAACTACACTTGCCTGGTAGACCCAAGGTCGGGTTCGATCCCGACCAGGATCGATGGATTTTTTCGGACGTAAAAACCCTAAGTATGGCTTCCTTTGGAAGGGAAGTAAAGACGTGCGTCCCGTGTCGTATATTTGCAGCATGTAAAAGAATCTCAAGCCTGAAAGAAGAGGATTCTGAGAAAAATTTATCATTCATTTCACACCCTGAATTGAATGGGACGCTGATGACCTGAGATGTTAAAGGGCGTCCGTAAATAAACCAAATCAACAACAATTAACCCCAACTTAAATTTCTTGAGTATGGAAGTTTTTGAAAAATGCCACATTTATCATTAAGAGGCGTTTGTTTTTCAAAGGTCTAATTTTTCCATTTAAACTTTTGACACTGGCATCGATGTCTGCAGAGAGCTCATAATGAGCTCACTGCGCTTCGAGGTAGAAATAAACAGTGCGTGATTTATGAGTGAAATTCAAACACAAATTATTATCTTTCGAAAATAAGACGCAACAAAGCACTTTTTAGCTACAGTACACTACTCAATAGAGGGCGTTTTCAGTTTTTTGTCTTCAGTTGACATGCATAGCGGGTGAGTAGCATTTAGAAATGTTAACAAACCAAAAATACACTTCCCTCTCAGCAAAAAGTCATGTTTATCTTTAGCGAGGAAAAATCTGAAATCACTCGAACAAGTTTAACAGACCAGGCGTTTATTGCAAGCTCTTTGTCTTGTGGCAATTGCATGCTCAGACAGACCGTTTGATGTCTAGAGACCGGAACTTTAGCAAAGAGAATTTGAGATACCAGGAGCTAGCTCAAGTGCTCACTAAATGTGATAATGCATTAATGGCCGCAATTCCCTTCAGAAGGGAACTTAAGGTACAGGCACCAGCCTGTAGCAAATCCATTATGTAACAAAATGCTGAGAGAGAGAGAGAGAGACCACCAGTCGCTTTCAGAAATAGAAAAACAGTGGGCAGCTTACTGTACAATTTCCTTGATTTATTATAAACACATATACGTGCACAAAACATTTATCTATTAATTTTCTTACAACTCGTCAATTTTAAAATGAGCATTTTCTAACTCTTTAGGAAATACTTTGTAAATATTGTATTTTGGAAACCTTAAACTAGTTGGGATGAAAGAAGTAGAATAATTTACATACTTTGTCTTTAAAATGAGATTGACAAATACTGTTTAGTAAAGAAACTTAACACGGGAATACAGGTTTACCGCAGAATATGGGGGGATTTGAAAGAAATAAAAATAGAAATAATTAAACTATTTCCTTAGGTAATTAAATCACCACTATGTATTTCAAGTCATATTCCGTATTCGCCAGTTAATTTGTTCCTAGCTCAATGATGTGGGGAGGGGGAATACATTGAGAACAGTTTAAAAGTTAAGCAGTTTAAAACCGGTTAAAGAGTTCAGCCTGTCGGTGGTTGGACCCCGCGTTGCCACCGGCATTTTCTTGCGTAGACTTGCGGTGCTCTAGCGCTCCATCATTTTAAAGCTTAGATACAACATATTAAGTAAAGGAATTTGGTGTTCACCGTTCCAACATCAGGTGTTGGAAAAACTGCCAACCTGTCACGATTCTCATTCTTAGGAAATCACTAACATTCATCAGTTCCTCATGGACTTAACTTAGTTTCAAATATTTGTATAAAGTTCCTCCAGTTTGTGAGGGTTAGTTGAATACATTTCTATTTTTTTAATGTTCCGCAAAGATAAAGAAACGCAAACCGTAAGATCTAGGGATTAAGGAGGGCTTTAATAAAAGTTATGTTTAATCAAGTTTTTATTCTGGAGAACAATTTTTGTTCGGTTATTCACACAATCTCTTTCATATAACTTCTGTTGCCAGGAAATTTACTTCTAAAAGGCTGTTTAGTTATATCACCCGACTTTGTATACTTGACGTGCGCCTTGAAGATAAATAAATGACGACGCAGCAGTGAATATGTCATAATTGCACATTATTTTTTGAAATCTCGCTCTGGGCTGCACAACTGCTGAGGCACCAAAGGCAATGGACACTGATGATACATGAAATGGAACAATAAATTGGGAAAGAAGTGTTTTTTTTTTTAAAGGAAGGAGCCTTTATAGGCCTACGTTTAAGGTACCTCCCCAGCATTTGCAATTTTTGACTAAGCAGGAAAAAACCTCAGTCAAGGAGGACGGTATTGGTGAGAATCGAACTCCAGAACTCCCTCTCATGAGTTCGCGCCTTAACGACCTCGGCAAGCCATGTGCGGCTTTGTGAATTTTTGTTACAATCTCGTCGATTGTAGAATTTTCAGGACGCCCTGAGCGCTCACCATCTTGAACGGATGTACAACCACGCTTAAATTCAGCCGTCCAATTTTTAACCGTCGAAAATGAAGGGGCAGAAACCTTTAATGTGGAACCTGACTCCTTTTATATTTCTGTTGGAGTTGATGCATTCAAAACGGGGCACTGTATCACAGTTCGTATTTCAATTTGATTCTTTTTGTAGAAAAGGTTAACACTAGTTTGTTCACATGATCGTCACAAACTACACTTAAGAGTCTGAAACTTTACAGCAGGACCATCTAAAGGATGATAATTAACAACCATCATAGTAATTTGGCAATCTTCACGACAACACAGTTAGGCCGAGAAATTTTAGAACAGCCCTCGTATATCCTTTTTTGGTACAGGAGGAACATTGTCTTGAAAAATTGTATAGCAGGTATATATTTTATAGAGATATGCGGTATGTTTCAACTATTTATTTAAACAATGCTGTTTTAAAAAATTAAAGAATAAAAAGAACCTAACAGCAGGTTTCTACGCAGGTGTTAAAAATATGTTAAAATGATCATTTATACAGGGTGTTTCGAAATGCCTATTACAAACTCCTAGGACTTGTAGAGCAGATTGAGTATATATTTAAATCTCCCGCTTCTGCTGGATCAAAGACCGTTGCTGCTGATCACACATAACATTCCACAAGATGTGAACCACACCCAATGGTGCGGATACTCTTCGCCCGGTATTCTATTCAACCTCATAATTGTGATGCCTCTTCAAAATCAGAGGCATCACAATTGGCCCTGTTGATGATGAAGACACCTGATTCCTGCAACCGTTGATTAAATGCTGCTAAAATGGAATGTGAAGGAGTTGCGTTATGTGGTAAACGAGCTTTGCAGTAAGTACTTATCACACGTGTATTCCACATTCATTGGAGACCAAATAGTAAGTGAATTACAGTTGAACGCAGCAATTACTGGTCATGCAGGGTAGACGTAAAGCATTCTGTCATTTGTAAATTTGGGTTACGTATAGAAAGTTACACAGGTACACTTGATACCGAAATTTAATCATGATTTGAATTCCTTTTACATGTGGCACGAAAATAATACCTTCTGAGTCCTCTCTACAGGCCCTAGAAGCGTGTAATATAAATTTTGTATACTGCATAATACTAATACTCGTATATTAATACTCATTTCTAGGAAAACATTCTTTCATTTGTGTACTGTACAGTTTTACATTTAATTTCAATTCATATAATTATACTATGAAATAATGAGCATATATATTATCAAAAGTATACTGTAATCATTCATATTATATTTGCTTTTCTTATCAAAATAGGCAATCCAACATTTCAATACCTGAGTAATTTGACAATGTGATGTTTTAAACCCACAATTCTGAACAATACATCGCCAAGACCTGGCATTTATCCCTTAGAAACGTGAATCAAGCAATTTTCCTCAAGAAGAACCCTAAACTGCGGCATCAGATTTGCAGCTGACTTTTCCACGCTTCCATTGAGCTGGCCCACGTGAACTGAAAAACTGTTCATTTCTTTACCTCACCCCATTTTTTAGAATCGTTGATACTCATATATACAATGTTTCATTGCCGGAGTGCAGAAAATTATTTTTTGAACAACCAACTTGAACAGATAATACTCTTACAGGATGGCTACGCCCTGCGGTGGAGAAGTGAACATTTTCCTAGTGAAATCATCACGGCATTTACAACGGTATTATCCTATAAACTTCAGACTGCGGAATCTTTGCATCGAGAATTGGGGTCAACTGGGCCTGTTGACGAGGATGTTTATCCTTGACTTGTGCAAATCATGCGAAGTAGGTACAAGAGTATCAAATGATACTTTCTATTACTGCGTTACTAAAGGCATCAGGAGCACACACCTTCTGGCAGATATTACGCGGCAGATTAATTGTATTCGTTACTGATGCGGAAAAAAAAAAAAAAAAAAAAAACACTGCAGACTGGAACCGTTTGCCACAGTATGCATTTTTTAAATATTGTTTAACCCCCGTTTTTACTACTGAGGCACCACAGGCGGTGGGCACTGATGACACATGAGATGAAATTAATATTGGGAAACGATTTTTTTATAAGGCCTAAGTTTAGGGTACCTCCCCGGCATTTGCCAATGCATATCTGTGTCGACCTGCAAAACTTCATAGCGAATACAGAAGTATCTCAGTCTCAGCTCCATAAAAACGTATCCCACGTGCACTGCTTATCGATTTAAACAAATGAAACAACATACTCCCGAATTCCTCTTCCATTCCTGTCCCTCGGTATTTTTATTTTTATTTATTTTTTTACCTTAAGAACAATGAGCAGGGAAACAATAAAATCTGCCTCTCTCTCTCTCTCTCTCTCTCTTTTTAAGCTTAAGAACAATCAGCAGAGAAAGAATAAATTCTAAAACATGAAAAAGTTAGTGTTTCTCTATTCTCTAAAGTAAGGCCGTAGCCTTTCTAACCGACTCTAGTTTCAAATCCTTGCTAACACATGCTCTCGTAACTAATTAAAGTTGTTCTCTTTAGATTAATGGAAGAGTTTCAGCGATGCTAACATTGGAAAAAAATAATTTGAAATACCATTGTATTACTATCAGTTACATGTTTTATTAATAAGATAGTTAACATGCATGGGTTGGTACATACTGGACCTGTTTTCTTTTGAAACCCATTATAAGAGAAGCTGAGGACCAGTTGTAATAGACGCAAATCATTTTTAGTGCCACGTCGTAAATAAATTTGCATTTTGCTTAGTGTACTTTTTGCTGTTATTAGATGCCTTATAACCCAACGCTATTTCAGGTACAAGAAGGCGGTCGTAAACAAACATTGTATAATTGTGCCACTGGACTCTTTTAATGACATCATAAACGTTTGGTGTATAACGGGGATTGAAAGTGCAAAAACTTACTTGATTAACATCCGTTATATTTCTTCCTTCGATTTGTACTTATTAAATGTTTACACACTTGCCTCACTAAAGAGAGTGTTACATAATTTCAAATTATTTTAAAATTAAATTAATTTTTCTTTCAAACAAAAAATATTTTATACTTGCATCTTTTTGTGCAAGCAAACCCGTTCAGAATAAGAAGTCTATGCTTTCGCATGCTTCTAACTAATCATATGGGCCTTACATATGCAAAGGTAAACGTTTGAAATCTGTTGTAGATGATAAATTAGTACAAACGTATTTCACGTAGAATCTGTAGAATGGCATAAGCAAGAGGAACCCTTTATTGTCATCATTTACTGCATTGACTCTTACTGTCACCAAACAGCAAGTTCAAGGTAATGGCCACTCCCATTAGACCCAAGGTCGCGGATCAGGATAAATTTTCAACAATGGCCGAAAACCAGGCTAGAAACACAGGCGGTTAAACCCAGGCAATTGAATGAATAAGAATTTAATAAAATAATGTCATAAGGAGGGGAAGGGAGGGAAAGGAAGTACAGATTGTTAATGACATATTGCGGAATAATGATAAAAAATTTAAAATCCCGAATTTTATTCTCATAAAACATTATTGAACTTAAGGTTTAATTTTTTTATCACTTACTGAGGAAGCACCTTATTTTTATCTTTGAAAGGTATCCGTAAATGTGCAAAAGTGATAGTTTTGCTATTTGTCTCTGCTAATAAACACAAGATGTAATTCGACCAGCACGTTAGTCAAAAAAGGAGAAAAAGTTTAAAATACAGAAATGCGACATTTTAAGGAAACTGATTTTACATGTGATATGGTCACCGGCTTATTCCACAGCTTTTCTTAGCTGTGAACTCTGCTTGTTTGTCTCAAAACCTAAATATATGTTCGATTTCAAATGCTGGATGTGTCATTACATTTTGGGGTAAAAAGATCAGACAGTGCTCTTGAGGTGAATTACGGCACTCATTCATTTCCTGTTTTTCTTGGTGCTGCCGGTGGTAAAGTTATAGGATTTTAAACGACGTATACGCACTTGTAACAATCAATGGTCCACAACGCATCAAGCCGACATATTATAATACTGCTTAAAAATTATAACACTTACATGCGGGGCAATCCTTAATAACCTTTCCCCATACACCGAGTTCCGAGTGTGAAGTGCTATCCCTTTCACAATGATACGAGATACATGGCAATTCTCTTCTCAATGACACTGATACTTTAATATGTCAAAGGTTGAGTAGAAACTATGAACATTTCCTGTTTCTCACATTATTAAATATATCTGAGACTGCCTTAATAAGTAAATAGCAAATTAGTAAAATATTTACTCTTTTATTTCCGCGCCTGATCTCTGTGGGCATTAAACAATACTGAAAGCGATTGCAGAGACGTGACAACGTTGTTCTTCTGAGCGAAAAATGATGCATCACATTCCTCGTCCACATAAGACAAATAAACATGAAAAAAGGCAATCAAGACTTGTTCTGTATTATATATTATAGCTCCAAAAAGTTAAAGGGTAATTTAAATTTTGTCTCTTAGAAATTGCATAGTTTATACATTTTAATTTACATGCAATATCCAATTGAGGACTTTAATCATAGCGATAAATGAGAACTCTGCTGTTTTTGGTGTTACATGAATCTTAGCTTTGAAATTTTGTACATTTTCTTCACACATCGCCATAAAACGTGTTAAAAACGAGATGGAAATGTTTAATTGGTTTTTGCACCAAAACGATAGTCGGCATCTTCCACTTATGAATAATCTATAAACTTGCAGCAGTTTTTTGTGATCCAAAAGAGCTACACCACTTAAACGAAGTGGCGAAAATTCATGGAAATGTTTGCATCCTCAATGATGGTTCTGCGTGGAAACCTGTTCTCGAGACAGTTGAAAAGCTATAAACGCACTCAGTGGCGGATCACTCATAACTAGTCTCCGCAACAAATAATCACCTTGCATGCAGTAAATGATCCAACCAAGGTATCTCTAGTCTCTTGTCCTTATATTTCGTAATCCTAAAGTATAATGAAAAGCAAACATATTAACATTTTGTTAAGCCTAAATAAGCATATTTCTGTTAACAAGCGAGAAAAATTACTTATCTACATTTTAGTCTGGTATTCGAAATGATATATAAAAAGTAAAATCAATTTTATAAATTGCTTTTGCATTAGAAAAAATGTTTCGGCCTCAAATGAATACATTCTAACATAGAATTGTTGCATCTTTCTCTCTCTCTCCTTACGTTTCGACATTGTATTTATGCATTTGCTTCACAAACGCTACTTTATGTAAATGGTAACCTCACACATCGGAATGTTTATAATCAATAACCTTTTTTTTTTAATTAAAAGAATAAAACCTAGAAAATATTTCCCACTACCACTGGTTTCTCTTGGCTCTTTGGCTTCCAATGCAACAAATTAAGGACTTGAAAGAAATAACTGTATTTCGGCTGTAGCATTTAACAGTTTAAAAATAGGTACGTTAAAAAAAAAAGTATCAGCATTCAAGGAATACATTCTTCGCTCTGCATTTTCAAACTGAGATTACTCAAAAGTTTCCTCCCTAAGGACTTTCCAAGTACATTTCATCAGGACACACATGAAGCATGTCTGGTCAGGTAGATATACTGCTCATCCATCTCTTCTACAGTCCTGACTCTAAACCCGGGAAGTGCTACCTTACATACTTCGACACTCAAGACATGAAATGAACAAAAGCGAGTGGTTCCTACAAGGCCAGACCCTTTAAAACGTTGTGGCTTTGCTAGAGATGAGGATACAAACGGCTGGCAAACGGTGCCTATGGCGCCTTAGGGTTCTGCGTGGGCCCAGTAAATCCCTGTATAGACTTACGTGCCTCAACTGTTGCTCCCAGCTCTCTTAACTTTGCTGTATTTTTAAGATATTCGGCCTCGAGAAGTGAAAAGGTATAGATATTAATGGAGAAGTTTCAATGCGACGATACGAGAGATACTGTGATAGCATAAAATATGCTTTCACTGGATGGGAAAAACTCTGAAGCTTTCAATTTTGGAAAAGTAAACAGACTTTTTTAAACATTTTAAGTACCAGTCACATTAATGCAGTAAAAATAATATGTAATAAAAAAGAGAAATATATTAAAATTGAACAATGCCAAAGGTGGGAATCGAGACCCCTTAGTGAACACTGCTCCTTGGGATTTCAAAAATATATTAAAAGATTATTTCGTTCTTGATCGCGTGTTAAAATGTCTAATGTATAAGTTAAAATATTGTTTTCTGTTTCTGAAATGCTGAAGTGACTGCATCCGCCACTGTCCACAACAAAAGAAGAAAATAAATCAACACCTTTCTGAGTTATAGCAACCGGCATGGCTTTATGCAGCCTCCATTGTCCAACGTGCTCAGTAAGCGTTTCCTAAAATAAAAACGATCATTAAAACGAACCGAGTCCATGTTCCGCAAACATTAACCGTAGGAGCCGTAACTCACGGCAGAAAATTAGCAAATGCGTGTTAACAAAACGAGTTTACACCTTGTTCCGTCTTACGCGATTGGGACCCGGTAGCATTCAAAATTCAGGTGTGTTTATACCTGGTAGCAGGGTGTTTTCCGCTACTAATATGACAAGGGCAGTGACTTAATCTTTCACGTTTTCCTTTACACGCTACGTTGGATCCATGACCAAACTTCCTTTGTTCATGCTTGCTAACCTGTTTTCGCTCGACCAAGGAGTTACACGATGCTCTTACAAACAGGAACTTAGACCAAACAAAGACTTACATAATGCCTGTTAATAAAATGAATTGAAAACAAATTTGGTCATTGCACTAGCGGTATTAACGCAACCTTATTACACATTCGAAACGTATTTGGAGCTAAAATGCGCGCGCGCGCGCACACACACACACACGCACACGCGCACACGCACACACGCACACGCACACACACACACACACACAAAAAACTTAATCTTAAATATTGAAAAATAAATATATTAAAATACCAAATATATTGCTTTAGGCATCAAATAAACAAACAAAAAGAAAGAAAGGTAAAACCTGGTTGTGTTGGCACAATTTGATGCACCATTGAAATAAATTCTTAATCAATCTATTTGGTTGTTCACCGTATTAACTTCGTCACGTACGTCTGTCCGGTGGTTTTAACATTTTAGTAATATTTCTTAAACTCTTCTACATTATATTCTGAGATGCCTTGCGCCACAATGCGCAAGTTCTGAGATAAAATAATATAAAACAAGTAAAACTGTAGGCAATTTGCATGTAATTTTAAACGGGGTTTGCGGAAAGTAACTAGGTGTTGAAAATCCAATATAATTCTTATTTGCAGCGATATTTTATAAGAAAGAGGATGTGTTAATTGAAAATGTGGAGTGAAGGGAAGGATTTGGAAAAGGAGATTTGATTGCTTATAAGGGGGGAATGCTGTTTTGCGAGTTGTGTTACCTTCACTCTACCACTGTTCGAAGCATGCAGAATACGGCTAACAGCTGTGGAAATATGGCGCAACTATGGCGATTAATGCGCCCGCTACATGAAAACGGAACCAGCTTTATAAATACGTCTCGTGCAAAAATTTTACGACCAGAACGGAGGGTTGACACTAAGTAGGAACGAATGGTTCCAAGACGCTTTAATAAAGAGCTGCAGGCATATCTACGCTCATAACCAATCATATGCAGTGACGGCTTGCGGTTTCTAAAATAAGTAGGGTACATGAGCTTATATAATTATTTCCGTGGCATCATACATGAACCTCATAAACCTCAAATTGTAAACTTTATAGAGAAGATCAATCTTCCGATGTCATTTGAGCGAATTCCTCATCACCAGCTAGAACATGTTTATGCTAGGAATGATAATGTCAATTGGCATAGCTAGTGTATTCAGCCTGTCAGTTGTCAAAAGTTTTTAGACGCTTCCGAGTTGAAAGGCTAAAGTTTATCTTCGTAGCTAAAGTTCTATTTTGTAAGTATTTAACTTCATTGTTAAAAACCACAGCGTTTATTCACACATTTCTGCGATAATTTAAAGAAAGTACAGGTCAATGCACTAAAGCATACGTTTACTACACAGAGACTTAGGTAAAAATTCCCTCCGCGAGCAAAGTTTATACAAACGACTTTATTTTTTTCACACAAAGAATGCAAGAAACTGAGAAGTGAACTGCCAATGGCTAATTGGCAATGACTTCTCCGCTTAACTGTATATCTTTGTTACTCCCTCCAACATCCCGAACTGGTTAAGTTGAGGTTCAGTAACCCAGTGGGGGTATGTCATATTGCTCTCAATACTGCAGCTAATAGTAGGGAGGCGTCTTCTGGTTTAAAACATTTTTGGAGTCGTGGGTCACAAGTTCATCTTGACAATCCAACTCATGATTTCACACTCCACAGCTTTAACCCTGAAGGCAAGTATATAACACGAAGATTGGCCATATCTAACTTGCCAGACAGACATTCTAATTACACTACACAGTGATGTTTAAAGAAAAAGAATCGTTTCTCAAAAGAGATTGAAGAAAGCATTGTCTTATGTCTTCTTCAGTTTCTATTGGGGAAGCACGTGCCCATGCAAGCTTATGATAGAATCGCCTCATGTCATGTCATGTTATTGGTGGGGGCGCAGTCATACACAGGCTGCATCTCAGTCTAACTGCAGGTCAGGCACTGTCATTCAGTGTATAAATCTTCTTCAGAGTGGTAAGGTGGTTTTATAAACCGTTACTAAACCTGAACTTCAATTAATTAATATTACACACGTGTTTGATAAAATGAGTAATTTGTTTAAGGTAAACCATTGTATTTTTAGTCCTCTTGACCAGCCATAAACACCTTTGGAGCTCATTATTTCACTCATATGACGTCAATTTAAAATCGATCAATGAAACGAAACAAAATTTTGAATTTTGACCACTCACAGCAGTGAAATTATCGAAAAAAAAAAACTTATCAAATCCGTTTTATCACGCGAGGTACATTGTTTTGTGGTCAGTGCAGCCAACTCTATACTTCCACTATATAATTCCTAAACACGCATCATTGACCACTTTTGCTAGAGGCAGTGGGGGGCTTTTGACAGCAAAAAAGGCATGGACATATTCGACAATCATAATGCAAAATGGGGCTTTCTTCAAAGCGTTTTGATGATGCGCCAAATGTGCAAATTGATCTTATCATTAGGAATTTCAAACCACCTAATACAGAGAAGAATAGAGACACTGTATGCTATCTGTTTTTCATCAGTAGGTATTAGAAAATCGAACGGTAGCGATTGTAATTGTCGACTTTTGTCCATCTCGGTCTCACGGTTTCTGAATAGAATAAATCTTCACAAGTATAACATTTTATACAGCTTTGATATTCTGTGCACTTATTTCGTGTGTGTGTGTGTGTGTGTGTGTGTCACTTTTATTCTCTTACCGTCACAGGTGGCCGAGGTCGTTAAGGCAAGGATTCGTGAACGGGAGGTCTGGGGTTCGATTCCCGCCAGGACCGTCCTTCCTGAGATTTCTTCCAGGTTTTCCTCACTCCCCATAAATGGCAAATGTAGGGGAGGTACCCTAAACTTAGGCCTGGAACGTTTCCTTCCTTAAAAAATACTTTTCCCAATATATCATTTCATCTCATGTATCATCAGTGTTCATCGCCTGTGGTGCCTCAGTAGTGAAAACGGGCGTTAAACACCATTAAAAAAAACATTTATTATTATTCTACTCATGAAATAGTCGTAAACCCGTATTGTGCTCTTCTCTATTGGTATTACTAACAATCTGCATTCTTCTGTCGCAATACTGCTTGAAAAGTTAAGTACAAATTTACAATTACTTTGTAATTCAAGTTTAGAGGAATTATATTTAAATTCTTATTTTATTCGTGAAATAGTCCTAATCAATATCACTCGAAGGTCTGAGCTTTCCAGAAAAGTTCACTCACTACATTTGTGAATTTATCGATAATCTCAGACTCTCTAATAATGTTACTTGTGATAATTTTATTGCAGCTGCATTCGATTCCATGTTCTCTTATATTGAGGTGCCTATTTTTTACCCCCCAATCTACTCGGAAATTTTTTGTACACATTTGTAAGTTATGTAAAATGTTCATTTATAAGGGAGTGCCTGTGGTTATTTTTTGGTTTGTAAGTTTTATTTACAACAGGCTGGGGAGGGAGTGTACGCTTGTACTGATTCAAACTGCTACCTTAACTTCTTTAAAGGAAGGACTGGTCAAAATAATGGAAAGCATTTCTGTGTCTGTTCTTGACTGGATAAATCTGAAAACCATGAACTTTGAATAAAAAAAAAGTCCATTTGCAACACACACATTGCACTTTCTACTTTCATTTAAATTAAATACAAAGACGCTTATATAGTACAACTCCAAATGTTATACAATTTTCTTTCCTTAGCCCCCATTCGTGAACATGGGACTTCTTTAGGCAGCTTTACCAACCGGAAATCCAACAGTGAACAATGCAAAAATAATGCACATCTGTCATAACCTAAATAATCTCTAAATTTAAAGGATACATTTACTACATGTTAATATTTCCTTTTAAATATTTATATAATGCATTTTTACATTTCGACTTCAACAACACAAATTCACGGCGAGATTCACCACGATATCGAATTATGTGGTCCGGTGACTTCACTCGAACACCTCGTCCATAAAGTGCGGTCATTCAACCGCATTAACTTTCATGTAGAGTACATCTTGTTAACGTGAACTGCACGCAATGTGGTAACAGGTGGCCATGATCGGTAATAATCGATATAAGCACGTTATCTGCACTCCACCTTCCCAACAACTTGCTTGGTAACAGTCAATTATATATCTCATCAGGCAGGGTTTTGTAAAGACCACATCAGCATGATACCCTATTTTACATGACGAACTTCTTCATCATTCAAACATATCGTAGCCTCTTTGCAGAATTCTTCTTCCCAAGCTTTGTTCCTATGTATATTTTATTTATAATCAAATAAATAGGAATTTGCAAAATGTCACAAACTGAAATTTGGAACAGCCTATTGTATCTCATTAGAGTAACGTCCTCTTGTAAGAAAGACATTTACAAACATGTGCTGCAAGTGAGTAAGGCCCTAAGAAGAGTAAAAGGGCGTTCTACTCTTGTGCTTTGATTCCCAGCATTTTGGAGTTCTATGTTATTTCTAGACACGTCTATTTGGGATAAGGTCTCGTAATATGTTATTTGGTTTATTTAAAACTGTTCTTTAACACATCAGGTTATTAGTGCCCCATTCAAACCAGGAAATGAAACAGCAGATAAATTTTGCTTAGAGTCTTCTTCTTCCAGGTTTGAGGTTCTTTTAGGTGAGATAAATATACGACACGGGACTAACGACTTTACTTCTCTTCCAAAAGAAGTCATACTTGGATTTTATGCCATAAACCACCGATCCTAACCGGGTTTGAACCCGTGACCTTAGGTTTATGAGGCATTTTTTTATTTATTTATGGACGCTCTTTAACATCTCAGGTCATCAGCGTAATCTATGAGGCAGTATGGTTATAATATGCTCTGCCAATCTCTACTTGATGACGGACATCGCAAATTCTGCTGAAACGTAATACAACACAATTTTTCTCTCCATCCTTCATTACTACGCCTCTGGCATATTTTCTTCTTTGGCGGCTGAACACAGTTCACTCAGCTGCTGTTATTGTAAATATACTAATCGTCGTTAGTTCTATTTCTTTATAAGTATCATGCTCTTTTTGTATTTACAGTTTTAATATCTTGTAGCCGCTATCACGCTGATGACCTGAGCTGTTAAAGAGCGTCCATAAATAAATCATTCAAAAAAAAAAAAAAATCAGTAGCCCCTATCGGTCTATTGTCGTCTTGTAAATTTCGGATTTATACAGTGCATACATTCTCTCTCTCCACGCTCACGTAGACACTTGTGTCGGTACTTAGCTAGCTGCGCGCGCTGCCATTCAAGGATGCGCATTGTCGCTGGTAGAACGGTTGTGTCAAGGTCTATAAATCTAATCCGCGTACACGCGATTAACTGAAAAAAAAAAAAAAAAATGACAAATAGCTAATATTTCGAAAACTGAGTTGCATTGTTTGAGTCAAAATGTGTTTAGACATTATAGCACCTGTTTCACAGCAAACGGGAAATATTCTCAGCTTCGTCTTTGAGAAAGGCAAGCAGGTTTTCTATACTTTGCTGGTCGTACACTATGGTCGGAATGTTTGCAGCTGCGCTGTGCCGCTTCCACTCTATTTTCTAAAGCGTAGAATAATAAAATATATGCACTAGATATTTTCGTTATAATTAGCGCCTTTTTTCGCATTTAGCATTTTGAAGAAAATATTTGACAATGGAAATGAAGAAAATAATTTATAAGCCATATTTTAATTGTGATACGTAAACGTAAATACGTTTTTTTAAAAGTATCGAACAATTTCAATTAAAATTAAATACTAAGCTTTTTTTCTCTCTCATAACAAAATTCGTATATTTTCGAAGTTTGTCTATGCATACAAAACAGTTTCATGACTATTGGCGCAAAACTGATAATAACGGCAATATTTTTAAGCAGCATTTGATTATATGGAAGAGACTATCTTAAACTTTACGTGCATATTTGTTCATTTTGATGCAATTTGAATCTTTTTATATCAACATTTGACATTTTAGAACTTGGTATGGCAATTTTAACTAGATCTACACAAATGTAATGTTTCAGCGAATAAATTAATTGCATGTGCGTCAACATAAATTAAATGTCATTACATCGTGAATCATTTTCCTGACTGCTGATGTAAGTTAAATTATACGTTCATGTTTCATGCTTTAGCAAATAAAACTATGTATTTCTTAGACGATTGTTTATAAGTAATTGTTGGCCTAACGTTTGGTAAATGTAACCCCTAGGTCAAAGCAAATAATCTTTTCTATTTTTACTGCAGAAATACGTACCGGATCTTTCATGATTTTGAGGCGCAACCAGCGGATCAGAACGATAATACTCGGGGAAGCGAAGCAGGGTAAATTTAAACTTGAAAGTATACAAGGTCATTGTTGTCTACGAATTGCAGGCTACGGATTCTGACATTGGAATAAATTTCTATAATGTGGTATTAGGAACGTTAATTATAGAAAGACAGAATTTAAATTAGGAAAAATCCCGGAAAATGGGAAACGATTCACGCATAAAATTCTTTACTGATGAAGAATGAGTACATTTAGTGGTCATGTTTTAAGGCAAAATAAGAAGTATTGTAGTATAGAAAAACCCCATTATATATGAAAACCCCTTCCATTAGGAGCAAATTTGTGTATGCTGCGCAGTAAATGCATGCACGATAATAGGATCCATCTTTTTTGAGAATACCATACACGCAGAAAAAAATAGAAACGACATACTGACATTGAAAATATCAGGCGAGAAATTCACTCAATTTTGGAATTAAACTGCTGTTAGTAAATAACTGTGACAAAAAGAGGCCAGAAATGTGTGGATGTAACCGTATAACATTGCAAGTATCTCCTGTCATAAAGTTCTTGTTTATTTTTTATGTAACAGCCAGAACTTGAGTCAATTTAACGTTATTACATCCGCTTCTCCAGGAGCTATCGCCCTCATTGCAGACTCACCAGCTGCGTGAAACGGGGGACAAAATCACGAAAGAGCCCAGTGTAAGATCCGTGATTCCAGTCACTGACGTGCAAATGTTAATGGTATGTGAAAGAAAAGCCCAAAGTTAACATGTAGCTGTTAAAAGTTAAAGCATTTTGCAATGTATATACTTAAAACACGCAAAGTCATGATTGAAGTATAAATATTAACATTATAAAAAATAAGAATTTTTGTACAATGGTTGCTCAATAAATCTGGAGCACTAAAAAGCCACAAACTAGGGCAAATAATTTTGGAACCAAATATACGGTGCAATTCCGTGATAAATTTATGGCAGTATTCGATTCGCCCCCCCCCCCCTGTCAGACACAAAAAATGTTTCATTAAAATTCTGTGCTAACTTTAATTTTGTTTTCCATGTTGGAACCGGTCTGCCAAGAAATTTACGCCTAAATGCCTGTCTCGTTTTGCCACACGACTTTCTGTACATGATTTATGATTTGGAGATGAATATACAACAGCGCAGTGAATATCTCACCACTGCATAATACTACTATACTGTTTATTGCTATGTCACTCTCGTCTGCGCAACAAGACTGCCCTACTCTGTCGGTATCCCGCTCGCAATTGACTGGAAGAGAGAATGGTGTGAGAAATCTAAGCAGGTGGAAAAAAAAAGGGGGGGGAGTAGTTCGGTCGATCTGCTTTTAAACTACTCTTATTGTATTTCTGTGTACGAAGCTAATGATACTTGTCTGTATTCTCAGTTGTAGATATTTAAATATAATGAAGGCCCAAGTAAAATCGACCCTCCGACTAGTAACCAAAACTCTTGCCATAATTTGCGTGTCGGCTTCGAGCATACGTGCTTGAATATCTGCAATCACAGCAGCTTATGAAGGGACGGAATCCGACTTTTTCGTGTTCGCAACTGAAGCCTTTGTACGCGACTTTTTACTGCTATTTGCAGAAACACCAACGCCAGGAAATTTGACTGAAAAACTATTGCCAGTTCTTTATTGCAGAATAAATTTCGCACGATAAGGATATGAACACTTCCTCATGACACAAACCGCTTTCCCATGTTGAATCCATTGCAGTAGGAGTTTCGTTATTTCAATCATTAATGAGTTATGATAACATAACTTGTTTTTACTATCCTCCTTCCACCAGTATTCATCATCTGGCTCGCCATAGCCTTGGTTGTATTCACGCTCGAAGTTAGCTCACTGTGGTCGGGCCGGTGTTTCATGGGCCACGCAGAAGAATAGTAAAAGGCAAAAGGAAATACGCAGAAATGCCGCCAATGTGTAATGAAAAAATGACAATGTCAGCAATAAGTGACACAGGTTACTTACACATTTGTTGCTGATGCCCATACATTCACCTTAAACAAACAGCAAAATTAAACTGCTGTATAATTGTTACATAAGTTTCCATTAGCTCCATTCTCACTAAGGTTATTCCCTTCCCAGTTCGTTTCGGTAGCAAACCACGCCCACCATTCCTTAATCGTCCATAGCTTGCCTGCAGTTTTATGACTCTTTCCTGTTATTTATGAGGGGGCGAAAAAAGAGGAAGAAAAATATAGGCATGTGTATTTAAAACTTGTATTTTTTTTAGTCGTGTTTAGCTTGAGCTCATTAAAGTCGAAATTGGCAGTTAAAATGTTTTACCAAAAATAAAGCATAACGTATCTTGTATTTAGTTTTTGTCCCAGAAACTTTCGCTTATGTTTTCTATATCTCTTAGGTCATTAATTACTGTAAACGCAACCTGAAAAAGGAACAGGTAGTTATTTCTGCTTAATGCTTTTTCAAACTGTGTAGTGACCGCCTTTGTAGTTTTGAAACGGTAGCAAACATGAACTGCTTCCGATGCCATTTTTGCATAAAAGCTGCTACAAACTTGTGAAGACCTCTGTCAGCACGCATGAGACATAAACCAATACTCTTGGTTATAGAAAACGTAAGCTGATTCATAAGCATAACATACTCTGCAATTAATGAGAATTTTCTGGCTTAGTTCGCCTTTTCTCACTCACTCGAAACCGCGAGAACGGTTTATGTAATGCTCGTGGATCTCATTAGGGATAATATTACATTTAGTTATTTTAAATGGATTTTAGTTATTATAAAACAAATGTTACAATTGCTTTGGAGTGGCTGATTGAACGAGTAATTTAAAGACGTGCTAGATGATACTACTATATGGAAGCAGCAGTAGGTCGGTGTTTTTGTAATACATTAGCAAACAAACAATTGAATAATTCTAAACAGAGGACTAAGACATTCCGTTTTTTTTTTTTTTTTGTTTTTTTTTTTTTTTGTTTATTGATTAGAGTTGCATATGGTGTTCCTGAAATAATTTGTGTGTTATTTCAGGTTGAAGTATAATTTTCATGGCAAACGAATTTTCTCTGCAATATTTTCATTGCCGAATAAGTTACAAAACTAATATTAAATCAATGCACAGCTATTAATTCATTTCGTGTTTTACTTGTACACCTATTTTAAATACTTCATTTAGCCGTTAGTGATTCTGACTCGCTGAATTTAGCGTCAGTTCAGATGGGTTAAGTATTTACACAATGCAGTGAAACTAAGGGAAAGTTTTTCAAAGAAAACATACGTACAAAATACCAATAGCAAGTTCTCAATAGTTAGCTATTGATGGTTGTTAAACAAACTGCTGCTTTTCCCAATTCGGATTAATTATTTTGGAAAATTATATGGCGATTTGAGACACCGTGCATACAAAATATGGGACAGGTGGAAGCTGTGTGTTCCCACTTTTATCAAGGATATACATACTAACAAAGGAACTGTCTGGGTTCGATCCGACCGATCTCAATGAAACTTGGTAGCTTTATCAATTACACCATTCTAAATTTAACAGTAATGATTTCGTCGACAAGTAACAATTACGCATTAAAAAGGTAATTTGATTCCGCAAATTTAAATGTGTATTTGTCTTTAAGAATTTGTGCATATAATTTAAGTTCTTTTTTTTCCTGAAGTTCGGAAGTTCGTGCATCATAGCCGTGTAAGATATCGAGTCTTTTAGGGAGTTAAGTGAACACATTAGAGAGCCCAATTTATTCTATCTCTGTCGTCTTCACTTTCAACCATATTAGTATCACTACAGTCTTTCATAAATGTATAATCATTTCCAACAGTGAAATTTAATGTCGTGTACACGTTTTCTTCCAAAACGTTGTAACTTTTTTTATTACATTTTCAAGAATGATCGCAGCAACTCTTGGCTACAAGTTATTTGCAATCTTACATCTATTTCTAGTCTCTATTAGTTCAACACTGTACCTCCATTCCACTCTGAAAGTTGGAGAATGGACAACAGTGAAGTTTTCCTAGCTTTAGATTGAAGTTTACGTAAGTCTGATCGTGGTCAGGCTATGTCTGGTGTCAGTACTTCTACGTATGCGTACGCGGGTGTTGCTCTGCCAGACACTAGAGCGTATCTCAAGCGAGAGTATTTCCGCGCCATGGTTTTCTACCACTTTAAAGACGGCTTAAGGGAAAGATAATGCCTTGAAAGATTGTTCGTGCTTTGGGGGATTTTTGCTCTTTGTAATTCACTATTAATGATGGATTGCAAGATTTTAGGAGAAGGGACTACCTCGAAGATGAAGACCGTGCAGGACGGCACGCTACAGGAACAACGGATGAAAATGTGCTAAAAGCAGAGCGTATATTGCGGAAAGATAATCTTTTTACACATTATCAGATTCAAGAAGCCCTGAATATTAGATGGGCAGTAGTGAAAATAATCCTCGAAAAACTTCCTGCCAGAAAACTGCAGTAGTTGCATCCCCCAGCACCTCACAGATGAACAGGAGAAAGCACGTGTGCATGAAGAATAATAAATAAACTTAACACAACAGGTGACGAAAGATATTCAGTATGAAACTAAGTGTCAATCATCGGTCAGGGGGTCGGTCCTGGTGGTGTAGTGGTACCCAGACAAGCCTCCTAAACCCAAGATCGCGGGTTCGAACCCGGCCAGGATCGATGGATATTTTCGGCCGTAAAAAAACTAAGTATGGCTTCCTTCGGAAGGGAAGTAAAGCCGTGGGTCCCTTGTCGTACATTTACGGCACGAAAAATAACCTCAAGCCTGAAAGAAGAGGCCTCTGAGCAAAATTTGTCGGTCCTTTCACGCCCTGAATTGAATGGGACGCTGATGATCTGAGCTGTTAAAGTGCGTCCCTAAATAAAAACAAATCAAATCGGTCAGGGGCTTCCCAGGAGAGGATCCCCCAGCAAAAATGAGGTGATCGAGGACTGTTTTTTCTTCTCAGCTAGTGGCCACATTGTGACTCTTGCATTAAAGGAACATAAACTGTTACTGCCAGATAGCACACCACAAAATGCCTGCCTCCAAGTCGTCAATGTACTGAAAACGAAGCGACTGGTCTGCATGGAAGCTACCGCCACGGGTGGCCGAGGTCGTTAATTCGCGGACTGGTTAGCGGGAGGTCTGGGTTGGAATACCGCCAGGACCGTCCTCCCTGACTGAGGTTTTTTCCAGGTTTTCCTCAGTTCTCATAAATGGCAAATGCCGGGGAGGTACCCTAAACTTAAGACCTGAAACGATTCCTTCCTTAAAAATAAATCCTTTTCCAATATATCATTTCATCTCATGTATTATCAGTATCCATCGCCTGTGGTGCCTCTGGGCGTTACACACCATTCATTCATGCATGGAAGCCTGTTGCACCACGATAACGCTTCTGCCCACACTACAATGCACAGAACTATATTTCTGCAAGGATCAGAAGCAAAATGTTTGCATCATTCTCCCCACAGATCAGATCGGGTCTTAAACGATTTTTTTTTCATTCAAAAATAAAAGAAAAATTTTATGATCAGCTATTTGGATCACCTATAGACTCAGTGGCTGCATACAAAGAATGTACTTGCACCGCGTTCAAAGAGGCGCGACCAGTATTAAAAAGGGTTTGAACGGATGAGATGTTGTATAGAATGTAACGATCAGATCGCATTGAGTTCTGAGAGTCTTCACAGTTACACTCATACTAAGTTTTACGGAAATCAGTCTAGTTGCCTTGTAATTAACTGATCACCGCATAAACATTAAGGAATATCAAATCAGCCACACAATATCAGCACTTAATTTAACAAGCTGCAGTTTTATTCAAAATAATACCCACCTATTCCAAAAAATAATTCATTAATATAAATTGAAAGAGCTTTCAGTAGTTGCTCTTTCTGCAATTCTGCCCAAGATTTCTAAACTCATTGAGAAACAAAGAAATAACGTTTGCTGCTAAATACTTTAACTCTGACTTCTCCGCTTTTCACCGGCTATCACACAAGGCTCCTTTTAAAGGACTGCAAATGCGGTGATGGAAGATGAAAGCAAAATGGAGAATGTGCCACAGTCCTCTATTTTACTTCTGTTACCTCATTATTACGGTTTCTGTGAGGGGATGTGAATTAATGATTTAATATTACCAAGAATTGCGGAAAATTCTAGTAATGAAATTAGTTTCTCTTATCGAACGCAAGAATTAGAGCGGTGGATGCCGTTATAAAAGTAAGATCATGGATATGATTTTAAGATTCTCCAATTAACTATCCTAGGATTTATGCTGCTATCTAAAGAAAAATTAAATGGTTCGAGAATGCAGTTCGGTACAAGTTTTGTGTGATTTAGCTCATACCTTTCCTATTTTTTTTTTTTTACTTTCCTGGTTCTTAATAAAATTTAAAATGCGTTCTTTTCCTAAAGTGAAAGCAATTCTATAAAATGTGTCTAATTTTAATCAAATATGTCTTCATTATACAATCGATCTTACTGGGCGCATCCCATTTCTGGACAAACCAAAGCTAGGATTTGAACTGGGTATCTACGCTCATATTGACGATAGTATTTTGCTATCGTACATGAGTTACTGTGTGAATCATTGGTGGTTAAAAATAACTCAAAAGTTGAAGAACAATAGGGGTCTCCAATAGTTCATGGCAAAGTTGCTACAATTTTCCTTTTTAATGTGTTGATAATTCAATTTCTACCGTCGCTAAGGAAGGGTGGCAAAATATAAAACCGCAAAAATAAATAGTAAGCTAAAAGGTGTTCGAAAAGAGTACAAAGCTAGGAGAGAAAAATATAACTTTTATTTGTGGATACATGAATGATTACGGATAATTTTATTTTTCGTGAAATAAATGATTGGAACGTTTGAAAAGATGTTCGCTTGATGTAAACTTCTGAGTTTAGGTTCAAATTCAAACGAATAATAGCCTTTTTTAGATACAACAAAATGTACACATTGTTATGTCTATTACCAGCTACATGATGCATCTGCCTCTTGAAGTTAAAAGTTCATTTGAAGCTAAAGAAAAAGATAATGGGAGAGAAGAGATGTACAGAGTTTAGAATCCGAGAATTAGAATTTGTTTCTACTGCTAATAAGTAACAGTGCAAATAGTGTCCAGGTCACGAGTGCACTTGCCTGTTTAAACAACTAATCTGAACATTAGAAATTAGCGAGCAAACATTAAAAGATAAGATAGCTTAAATTACCTTTCTAGTATACAGTCGCAGACGCCACGTGATTTCCAAAGCTCCAGAATGTATCCACATGTAAATAGCTTTTTTGTCCCGGTAGATAACGCCGTAACATTGT
Organism: Metallyticus violacea; assembly: GCA_030762175.1. Classification (NCBI taxonomy): domain Eukaryota; kingdom Metazoa; phylum Arthropoda; class Insecta; order Mantodea; family Metallyticidae; genus Metallyticus; species Metallyticus violacea. The sequence continues at coordinate 79,564,060 of CM060846.1, read as the reverse complement.
TAAATATGACATGTACTTGTACACTCCGTATGAAATTATCCGAGCTTATAACGAACAACACTCCTGTTTTCGGGCGTAAAAATCCTAAGTATGGCTTCCTTGGAAGGGAAGTAAAGCCGATGGTCCCGTGTCGTACATTTGCGGCACGAAAAAGAACCTTAAGCCTGAAAGAGAGGCCTCTGAGCAAAATTTGCCGGCCGTTTCACGCCCTGAGTTGAATGGGACGCTGATTTCCTGAGTTGTTAAAGAGCGTCCATAAATAAATAAATAAAAAAAAAAACTTCTGTTACTGTCGTGCAATTTTAGTTCCTTTCTTTATGAAAGCTCACTGGCCTTATGAAACCTCCAGTGTTTGGTTGTAGTAAATATTTATACAATATGTCACGAAAGAAGAAAACATTTTTTAAACAATCCTCTCTAATTTATTAAAAAATGCTTTACGAAAATAAAAATTTAACAAATAAATTCCTCAAATAAATTGTCAGATTAACTAAAAATAAAAAAATAAAAAAGGACCGAATCTGTGCACATTAACGTCATAATTACAATACATTTTAAATTTAGAAATAAAACATAAAATGAAAATTAACAAACTTTCTTCAAAATCCTGGTACGAAATAACTATAACTAACACCTGCTTTGCAAAGGAATTCAATGGATTACCTAGTTTAACAAAGAATTCTTATTCCCAGTTTAACAAAGAATACTTGGGTCACTGGCACAATAATAAAAAAAAAAAGCTGTCCAAAAAAAAAAAAAAAAAACACCGGAGAGGTACGGTGCCACAAATACAACTATCGCGGAACGGCCAGGTCTCCAAGCCAGAAAGCTAAACGATGTTTAACAAAGAAAAGCTAACGGCTAATTCTTTCGATGTCAGTGGAAATATGACGGTTTTTTTAGTAGTGTTTAACGCCCGTTTTTGTACTGCGGCACCACAGGTGGTGGACACTGATGATAGATATGAAACGATACGTTAGGAAAGGTTATTAAATATGAAGGTGATCAATCAGTAGAGGAGATGACGCCAGGTATTCTAACCAATCAATAATAAACATTCTATTATTATTCTTATTATTATTATTATTATTATTATTATTATTATTTGTTTTATTTATTGACGCTCTTTAACATCTCAGGTCAACGGCGTCCCATTCAATCCATGGCGTGAAACAGTTGATAAAATTTGCTAAGAGGCCCATTCTTTCAAGTTTTAGGCTCATTTTCGTGCCGTAAATCTGCGACATGGGACTCATGGATTTGCTTTGCTTCCCTTCCGAAGTAATATTTAGGTTTTTTACGGTCAAAAGAATCCATCGACCCTGGCCGGGATCCTGAATCTACGAGCTTCTACATATTCTTACCTATCAATGGAGAATATTACTTTCTTGTGGAACTTTCATAGAAGGAAGGAAAGGAAAGTGAGGGGAAAAGAAACGGTAAGGACAGTTTACGTAGATAACGTGGCATCAAGGTCACTCATAGCTCAATCACTAGTCATGATCTGCCCCGTTCCTCATTTGGTGTACATTTCCGGCAAGCAAGTGGGTCCATTTCTTTTTTTCCCCCTGACATAGTGAATGCAGATCGCTACAAATGCATTTTCGAGCAATTTCTTGACCAGCTGAAAGACATGCAACTCTCTCAAGTCTTATTTCCAACGAGGCGGCGCAGCTTGGCGCACGATTCTCCCCTTGATCAGAAGTCACCACAATTTATTGAAATCGGACACGAAAAATGGCGATTTGTACATTATCATTACAACCGAGTATTCACCAGGGTATTCTGCAGCGAACTACCGGAACATGGAGCGTTGAGTACAAATATGTGTACACGAACAAGAAGGTCATTTCCAGCATCTATTGTAAAAGTAAGCAATTCTTCCAGAGAGATTTTAAATTTTCGCAGCTATTATGGCGGAAATAGCATCCGTTTATAAACCACTGGTTTTATATTAATGACTCTGTATCACGGTAGTTGTGCCTTCAATATTGGAGTATTCATTTCCTAGTGTATAAACTTAAAATCCTATTTTATAAAACTCATGAGCAAAAAAGAATGAATAACCGCAAAGTTAACGTAATTTTTGTATTAAAAAAACATAAAACTATACTTGGGAAGTGTAAAATTGCAATTGCAATTAAGTAATGGTTCAAAAGTCTTACTATTTCTAACTTCATTCTAAAGTCCTTCTTTTAACCCTCCTCATATCTCTGAAGTGACGGGATTTGGCCCCCATCATTGCCGCAATCTTATTTAAATTCATATTGTAATATGCACGAACATAAATTAGATGGCAGCAATAATATACGTGGAATGTCAAAAGCAAAGTTCACTACTTTTTAATTAAAAAAAAAAATAAAGAACATGCAACCTATTGCAACAACCGAACATAGACGTAGCAACAGTTACAAAATGGAGAGGGTACTAAATAAGTGGTCAATGGAGGAAAGTCGTTATTTGATTTTTCGATTATTCGATACGCAGAAATTACGAAAACTGTAAACATTCACTAATGCATTCCATTTTTAAACGGAACAAATGTGATACCCATCCAATAGATACGAAAATAGTGCCGTGAATTTGCAGAAATTTGAACGATTATTCTTCTTAGCAACTGCAGTTGGCAAAATGTTCGTCACAAACCACTTTGATTTGTTTAGGTAAATGGAGAGAAAAAAAATTCTGCGGGGTAGGAGATTTCGATCACATTAAAGATAAAGGGCTGAAAGGGCACAACGAGCAGGACGCCAGTTATTGTCTTAAGGTTATAGAATAATTCTATTTACGATATGACAAGTGCTTGGCAAAATACAAAAGTAGCGTTTTTATCATAACCTATCTTTTACTCATTTCCTTACAAAAATTCAGAAAACTCACTTGTTGGCTTACTGTCACTCATGTGAGAGAAACGTTACGTTAACGAGCAAAAACAGTACGAGATTTAGGTAAATGATAATATATGAGAACAGATGCTGAAGAGGAAGAAGAAAGAAAGAAAAGAGGTGAGCATTGCAATCATTATGTTTAGGTGAAGTGAATGATGTATTATGATATATCATTCTAGGGATGTTTAGATAATAACGAAATAGGACAGGTAACTGCTTACATACTGAGAAGAGTAGGGGAAAACATTTAAAAAATGTTACACTGGGTTCATTACCACTCGTACATTTCTCAAGCCTTTCAAATTTACCCGGTAATCAGTTTACTATCGGCAGTCTTTTCTTCCTCCTGAAAAGGCTTCGTCCCTAACTAACTTCAAGTACCAGTTGAAAGGTGATAATTTAATTAAAAGCATTCAACAAAAAGTTTTCGTAAGTGTATATACCTATATAAGGATAATAATGTATAAGGCAATTGAAAATTAAAAATAAAAACATTAAAAGTTTATATTATGTACTTGAACATAACGGGGACAAATTGCTCTCTTTCTATATCTTATTTATTCATAAAAAAACCTTCAATGGTAGGAGATACGAGGGTTCCACCACCCTCTTTGGAGAAAACGCTTTCTGGAAATTTCGTAAAGATTAAAAAAGTAGCCCTAATGAGCCTCGAGGAATGCGGATGACATTTAAAGGGGAAAGCTTTTGAAAAGGCAAAAGCCCTTGTCTGGGGTAGGTTCGACCTACTAACCATAGCGATGAAAAGTGATATCAGCTATTTCGTTACTGCTTTAGAAAATTTAAGGATTAGTATAGTTTAATTTTAAAAAGAAATATAAGCATTAAGAGGGCATTGAAAGGCAATGCACAATGTATAGTGAGGTTATTTGAGTTACGGGCCGACAGGTCGCCGCAGCGTATGGGAGGAACCGGTCATCAGGGCAAAATAATGTATGTATAGGTAGCAGCTTATTGTAAGTTTGAGGCAGGATTTTTCAGCACGTGGTTGTTTGCGTTCCTGTGTTACTCATCGGTGCTTTCAATCTGCGTTACTTATGGTCTTGCAGAACGTGTTTTATACAGGATACATATATAATGAATAGTTTAACGCCCGTTTTTACTACTGAGGCATCACAGGCGATGACACTAATGATACATGAGATGAAATGATACATTGGGAAAGGATTTACTTTAAGGAAGGAATCGTTCCAGGCATAAGTTTAAGGTACCTCCCCGGCATTAGCCCTTTATGAGGACTGAGGAAAACCTAGAAAAAACCTCAGTCAGGTAGGACGGTCCCGGCGGGATTCAAACCCCAGACCTCCCGCTCACAAGTCCGCGCCTTAACGACCTCGGCCACCCGTGGCGGTGGATGCATATGTGAAAAAGGATTCTTGAAAATGGTGGCAATCGTGTTCCTGGTAGGGAAACTGTTCACCACTTTGTTAAAAAGTTACCATAGATAGAATTCCTTCAAGAAACATGTTCCGAACCGTCGAGTCCTTACGCAAGAAAACTTTAATGAAATAGAGCAATTTCTTACGCAGGCGCCGGTAACATATTGCCGCTGAAGGGCTTATTTTTAAACATGTTCAATAATACAGGTTATTACTTATTATTAATATTTAATATTCAAATAAAGCATCACATTATGCTTTCAGTAAAAGCACAAAATATTAAAATAAAAGTACTAACTCTACCCGCGGCGACCCTACCTCCCATTTTCCGATTGCGGCGGCCACACTTTCCAATTAAGTAGTCGCGCCTAGGCAGCCCATAACTCAAATAACCTCACTGTAGAGCAGTTTACAAACGGAAAATAGCGTGCTTTTCATTCACATTTATGAGCAATGTTCAGTGTCTTCATACTTTCTGAAATTTGAGCTATGTAACTCATGTAATATGTGCTTGCTTGTTAACTAGTTGCTTTCCATTCGATTTTCTGGCGATAATATATTTTTTTAAACACTGAAAATTCAGGCTACTTATCGTCTCGTTAATATACATTTCATTCATCAATCCGAAAATCCATATCTTTCCAAACTTATTTTACCAGCGTGTACTTGTAAAAACTATTACATCCTTTGATTGCATATTTTTTTCCAGTGTTTTTAACGCATAACATTTTTTTCTTCATGTATTTTTGGATTGATACCAAGATAAAAATAGTAGGTGTTTAATTTTTCAAGCAGATGTGCTATGGAGCCGGTTTCCTTCTCTTTATCGTCCGTGTATTGGAGAGGAAAACCTGGTTAAAGCGCGCAAAAACGCTTGTGCATATATGTTGTAAACAGACACATAGACATGCAAGAATGCACAAATGAATGTTGCCGGTAATGAAATGACTGTGTTTGAACCTCACGTGTTGGAAAATGTGGGAGCAGGTGATGCGTAAATAAAACCGTTCCTCTCTGCGTCTCCCCGTCGGCCACCACGGAACTGACACGAAAACTAATTTCAGCCATTCTTCTGCCCAGAGGCAACATGACAGTCCATGACTCCAGTGCATCCATACTGACTAGCACAAAACTCGCTACCTGATTATTCCTATTTCTACGTTCGTTCTGCTTGGGTGCGAGCAAATGAAAATGCCAACTTCTAAGTAACGGCTTGCTAATTCCCCGCATAGAAAACTCTGATTTTCTCCTGTGCTATCTCAGCCCAGTTGGAAACAAGTTATTTGATCAGACATTTTCCGGAGTATTCTTCCATTCTGAGACGAGAAATGATACTCATTGAACTTTGAATTGGTTTGCTTGTCGCATTTTTCACTTCGGTTTTAAATAAAATATTTCAAAATTTTCAAGCATGAATGCTGATTAATGTGTTATATGAAAGATTCATATATGTAACTAATATATATAAGGATATATTGGGGAAAAACCTCAATCAGAAAGGACGGTCCTGGCGGGAATCGAATCCCAGACCTCCCGCTCATGAGTCCACGCCTTAATGTCCTCGGCCACCAGTTAGCTACTAAAGTCATTATTTTGAACGTGTGTAGTGCGTATCCTTCCTTGTAGCATCCGTCAGCGTTCAGAAAAAGAAAAAATTGTTTCGGTCACCTTCTTTATCGTCTAATTGGACACAAAGTGATTTGAATCTTTCTGTACCACTAACACAACAGCTGGATTCAAGTATATTTGAACCTTCGCACATTTCCTTATATACTTACATCGTCTTCCGCTAGGTAGCAGTGCTGCAGTTAGCTTTCCAAATGGCATTATAAACAAAGTTAACAGAGGGCAGTACTGTGACTTTCTTTTGGTGGATAAATGGGACCATCAGCAACATGCAGAGACGTTTAAGAACTGTTTACGGAAAGATGCCAATGGATAAAGACTGTCATTGACGACCAGTCCCATTGATCATTCACGCTCCAGGCGTTCGCACACTGCAGTAAGACCCTTATTGGGAACGATCAAGTTAAAAACCAACAAATCATTGTTTAGCTGTACGCCGGTGGTGTCAGCTATTTAAAAACGTGTGTAATGAGTCTCTCGAAGCTTAGAAAACAACGAATCATCATCTGCTTCGAGTTGCTTCTCGTTATGAGAATTTAGGCGACATATTCAGTCAGCGTTGTAACATGGATTCATTTCCAGTCTGAGACAAAAGACAATTCATAGAGTGGCACAAAGTGCGGGACAAGCCGTAATAACCTCGTCTCAATCCAAGGGGTTCCGAGTGTCTAGTGTTATCCCTTTCACCCTATCAGTAACAAAGCCATGAGATACCTGAAAAAAAAAATATATACATATATATATTTCGTACATCAAAGATTGGGCACAAATTATTATTATTATTATTATTATTATTATTATTATTATTATTATTATTAAGAATTCCTGAGTGTACCTTAATAAATACGAATAAATAAATAAATTATTTCATCCCACTTCCGCATCCCATTTCTGTTAGCACTAAACATATACTAAAAGGAATTGCAGAGACGTGGCAACGTTGTTTTCCTGAACGAATACTGACTGATACACTGCGTTCTTCACGCGGATCATATTAACACAATATAAATAAACATCTGGGTGACTGTAGTCTCAGTTCCAGGAGAAATGGCCATCAAGGTTTGACTTTATTATGCAAAACTTCTTAGAAAGAAGTTAAAGAAATAACTCAATCAATAAAGTCATAGTCATGTTTTTGGGGGGCTGTGAAGGGATTATTCGAACTGATGTATTTTGTCAATTCCAAAGTGTGTGTCAAAAATCTACGGAAGTTGAAGAAGCGCTTCCAGCTTATCCGTCTTCACACAGATGTCACCAGGTTCTTAACGACGTCACTGGTGTACGAAACCGAGTAGAACTGACTGATGTTCGTTGGACTGTCCTTGCTAATTTATCCTACAGCCCGGATCTTACAGCGTCTAATCTATGTAACGCTAATCGACATATTTGCAAGGGGCTTAAATTGAAAAAAAAAAAAAAAAAAAAAAAAAATAGTGTCGTATAGCCAAAGAATTTGAGAGCACACCCGTATATTTCAAACGGATAAAAAGAACATGAAAGAGAGAGAAAAAATTAAATTACTTATGGCAGAAGAAATCTCTCGAGAGGCAAATCAAAGGCTGTGTCCTGTTAGTTTGCAATTTGTCCTGGAATTTTAGTGTTTGTGCTACTTACATTTCCGTTCTTTGATGTCACTGGTCGACAGAAGTCACTACACATCTTATGTTTCCACACGAATAGCTATTAAAATATAGTCATTTTACATGATTTGAATGTCTATTTTAAACGATTTCCCCATAAAAGTGCATGAATTATAAAAATGACAAAATTGCTAATTACTAAGAAAACATACAATTTTCAGGTTTGTGCTCCAAAGAAAACGAGTACAGGAAAAAAAAAAATCATACATACAAGTGAGTCCTTCTGTACTTGCCTTGCACGTTAACAGTTATCAAATATACTCATAAGTCAAAAGTACAGCTAACATACGAAAACTTTGCACTCAGACTACGTCACACAGCCGGAGACGATTTCTCTACTAGGTAACTGTTATGGGGACATTGCTCTGTCGGACCACTGAAGGATCATCGCATAAATTAAAACTGCATATCGCATTTAGAAGTCTATTATCTTAAAAATGGTTAATTACATAAACTAAAGATGGCATACAAACACTTTCATTTGTTGTCACGCGTTATATTTTTATCACTCAAGAACAAAACAAGTGTTTCCACAGAAATTATACCTGCTGCAGGAGAAGGCTATGGCAGGCGCAGAATGTTCTCTCTTACATAATAACGGACTCGAAGTGCAAAGTTACCTTGCGGGAGCTCTACCGCATGCGGAGCTCGACTCCGCATTATACGTGGATGCAAATGGTACGACGTACATGATTTAAAAAAAAAAAAAAAAAAGTTGCATTAATAAAATATGAACTAATTCATTTTTATGTCCCCGCAAAATTTATATGAAATATGGTACATTCATATTCATTGAACAAGTGCTATTACCTGCAATATTAATTATTTTAAAATGAGTAGCAGTAGTTTTTGGGATTATGTTCTTCCAACATTTTGATTTTCACAAATATATGATAAATTATCGCGTTAAACTAATGGAATAAAAGAAAAACTGCTTTATATAATCATGGATCTATTATTTATATATTTATCTATTTTTCCAAAACGATAGTAGTATGCCTGGCTCCTTTGTGTCCTATTTCTTGATGATAGTATTTTTTTTTAAATAGTGTTTAACGCCCGTTTTTACTACTGAGGCACCACAGGCGGTGACACTGATGATACACGAGATGAAATGATATATTTATTTTAAGGAAGGAAACCTTCCAGGCCTAAATTTAGGGTACCTCCCCGGCATTTGCCATTTATGAAGACTGAGGAAATCCTGGAAAAAACCGCAGTCAGGGAGGACGGTACTGCCGGGATTCGAACCCCAGACCTCCCGCTCACGAGTGCGCGCCTTAACCACCTCGGCCAGCCGTGGCGGTTTGATGATTGAACTATAAATGACCTTTCATTTCTAAGAATTTTGCTTTCTTTCTTGTCACTTCGTTTTCTACTATCTTATCCTCCCCTTCTCTTGGACTTTCTTTAATTCTCTTCTAACTTAACATTTAAGCGTACATACAAAACAAAGATTTCGGTATATAAAAATGAAAAAAAAAAATAATAATAATAATAATAAACATAATGGTTTTGGGGGGGGGAAACGTATGTCATAATGTTCTGCATTTTACACGATTGGAACAACTGCATTAAAGAAGTCGCAAACACTTTTGATTGAGAATGGAATTTCCACTGGCTTAATTTGTAAAAGAAGAAGAAAAATTGAGATGGTGGTATCAGTATATCCTTATTTTAAAATTAATTTCCCCATTTACGTTCCCTGTTGTAGGATTTTCTGTGCTTCATTTATTTACAAACAGCAACGTATATATATATATATATATATATATATATATATATATATATAAATCTAAGATACAAAAGAAGTGCTCGATTAAATCCGGCGTCACTAGGAGGCGTGTGAACCACTTGTAGAATGCGAGGGGGGGGAGGTAAACGCCGATGTATCACTGAGGGGGGACGTACGAACGCCCGAGTGCAGCTGGAGTCCGGAACAACAAAATCTTTGCTATTGGCTGAGATCCATGATTGATGTTATTTTGGTATACGACTGAATGTTCATCGTGCATATATTTAGACGCTGAAAAGTGGGAGGAATTCTTAGAATGCTACAGTTTCTATGAAACGCAAGTTATCAGAACATTCTCGCAGTGCTATGATCGTGTTTCACAGACGGACGTGACAACATGACATGCTATAAGGTCCTCTATGTAAGTGACACTACATCAATACTCGCTATTAAAGGTCACGGAGTTTTAGATGCTCTCAATATAGAGGGAGGTTACTGCATCAACACTGCTGTTTAAGATATTTTACTCTTAAGTCAAGGGTTATATATACTTGCCAGTTCGAGTTTCACAAAGCATTCCAGCGTTTTCTAGGTCTAAGTGATCTCTCCTACCGTCGTCTCTTTTTAAGAGAAGTTCTTTCCATGCAATACTTTCCTTTATTACTGCATCTGTAACTCCTCTCTGATATTTTCTTTCTGTGGCATGTCTAATCTTGTACACTCTGAGGAGGAATTTAGGTTACTGTTAAGAGCATTTATTCTTGAATGTACAGACACAAACTTGATATACAGAAAAACAAAAAAAAAAAAAAAATGCATATATGCGATGTGTATTAATTACTCATGTGTACCGACATAGCATTCCTGGCAACAGCACGCATGTTTTTGGCAGGGAACAGCATTGGGTGGGGCTCCTTTGCCTCCCTGAACCCAAGAATTTGCCGGATTATCAAAGAAGACCATTTCGTAGCAATTTGCCCTGGGAAAAGTCGTTCCTTCCACTCATTTATCTAAAAAAAAAAATACTTATAAAAACAACTTGAAGAGCGTAGAAACTGAGCTCAAAATACAAAATTCTCCTACTAAGGCTGTAATTGAAAGGCAGCATCATCCATTTCATTCAGGAATTAAAATTAAATAGTAATGTATGCATTTTGTTTGAATGTTTTAGCGTTTTATATAATTTACATGTACAATAATGTACTGTTATTATGATTATTTTGTGTAAGGGTATACTAAAATAAACGGCAAATATCGAAAAATGTACTTTTCTTTCTATAAATCTTTAACTTTTGTAAACCAGTGATGAGCAACTTTAAACATTGAGTCAAATCTTATTGTTTCGTGCTCAGAGAAAGTTCGATAATTGCTGCGCTAGTGTGTATTCATCTGACATCTCTTTGGTTTGGTATGCAAAACTGGGTTCTATATAATAATGTATTAACTGCCAGCGTTATTCTTTAATCTTCTGTTTCTGGTACCGTATATGGTTTGATATCCATATATTTTATTTTCTAAATCAACTTACTTATTTCAATATTACAACTAAGTATTTAAAACCAATAATTTAGACTATTGCTCTATTTTCAACCACAATCTTAGATCTCTGACACAACTGTTCCAAATAAAAACCTCTTTTGTTTTATGAAGAAGTATTAGCTTAAATAATAAGCCAGTACATTTATTGAGTTCTATATTTATACTGTTTCATGATAAATTCTTTTCGTTCTTGAAAACAGTACGGGAAATGGAGCTTTAATCTTATTATAATTATTTTCTGGGCTACACTTTTACCAACTTGGAATACACCAAGAAGAAGCCTAATACCTTCCGATAAAACAATTGCCTCCTTACAACTGTTAGGTTGCTATGCCTGCATTTGTGGTGGACAAGTCTGGTGCGGAGTCTTCTAAAATCGGTGGGTCCTGTAATGTGCATTATATCTACACGTTCAACATGTAATTAAGAAGGAAATGTTATGTACTAATAAATAAAGTAAATTCTTTCAGAATGACTTAAATCATTGAATACTGCGATTGTAACACACACACACACACACACACACACACACACACACACACACACACACACACATATATATATATATATATATATATATATATATATATATACACCATTCACGGAATAATAAAAACTTCTTAAAAGCATAAAATTAAAAAAAAAAAAAAAAACACTCAGAATGCAATATAAAAAGTTCACATAAACAACTTTATATATTGCATTCTGAGTGTTTATATATATTAAGAATAACTAAATATCCATAAGTAATATGTATAGCACAATTCAAATTGCAAAACTATAGGTTAAAATACTTACCAAATCTACCTTACATCGTTAGCTTTGTTTTCCATAAGCGGAACTATTTATGCTCTTCTTTTATATATTTCGTTTTACTTGGCATTAATTTTCCATGCGTCATTAGATTATCTAACATTTCTTTTGAAGGTTCACAATGGTTGGCGAATCTCCCTCCGGTTTTCCATCTATCAAATGCTTGTTCATTGACTTCTTTAAATGTCTGTTGATTGGAGGGCCCTGTAATGAGCGTAATGTCTACGTGCGTCTTCAACAGATCCTATTGCATAATTTAATCAAAACAAAATATTTCGACATAGTATGAAACAAAATATTGTACGTTACTATTATCCAACCCTGTTGCTATTTTTAATTTATTTTAAAACATCAATTTCTTTATGTTTTTTTAATAATGTTTAACGCCCGTTTTTACTAGAGGCACCACAGGCGGTGGACACTGATGATATGATATATTGGGAAAGGATTTATTAAGGAAGGAAACGTTCCAGGCCTAAGTTTAGGGTACCCTCCCGGCATTTGCCATTTATGAGGACTCAGGAAAACCTGGAAAAAACCTGTCAGGTAGGACGGTCCCGGCGGGATTCGAACTCCAGACCTCCCGCTCTCGAGTCCGCGCCTTAACGAATTCGGCCACCCGTGGCGGTTTCTTTTAGTGTGGCAGAATCTACTTGTATATTGTAACTTACATTTCATGTTATTAGACCAAAGCTCTAAGTAGTTCATTTTCTATTCTTTATCCTTGATTATATTTTACTGGCTGCTTCAGTTTCAGCTCTTTTGATATGTTTATGGACATCGACTACCTACCATAGACGTCATTTTCTATTTGCGTGATTAATATGAAACTAACTTCTTCCTGGAAAACTCTTTTGCCAAATTTAATTAACTCTACAATTTTCAAAATATGGAGTTCGAAGTAAAACCAGTAGTTAAACTGGCTTTAAATGTACATAAGCGATAGCTAGTGATTCAAATAAATACAATTTGTTGAGGCTTGCGATAAATTTGGTCAGCGCTATACAATAACGTACCAGATTCCAGTATTCATTCTGCAGGCTATAAAAGCAGATTCAGATAATTTTTAGTTTCAGTACTAATGAATGTTTGACAGTATACGCATGCCTTATTATTCCAAGTAATAAAAGTACATTTGTTGTGCCTATTTGTTACCAAAGTTTAGATGTGCATACAGAAACTATTCGGTCAGATTATAGTTTTTAACTCTGAAGTATATAAACTCCTGATACTTATTCGCTTGACTGGTATTACCTCTTGATTAATTTCAAGAGTTTACACTCCATCGATTGAAGGCCAGATACTGAATAATACACCATTCTTAATTTCATAAATATTTCCACGTTTTCTCCCGAAATGGAATAAAAACTGGTATTGTACAAACCATTTGTTTGGACCTCGATAATGCTGTATAGTGGCCCCGGCAGCCAAGCACGTGCAACACTAATCCCTCAAAGATAGTAAAAGCGGTACTATCGGCGAGGGATAAAACAATAAATAAATAAACACATTATTTGTGAGACAGCTAACATTAAATGAACTGCGAAACAGTATGCGGAAAAGGAAGAAACAAAAACGAAAATGGAGTTGCAACCTATAAACCTAAACAATTTGAACATAACGCTGTCTTGTATCTGGAACATCTGCATATTTAAGCACGTTCATGTCTTTTAAATGGAAAATTATTTTGCTATTTTCGCCCTACCCGCTTAGCCGTTAATGCTAAGATTTTATATTTTGTGTCCTGTGTGTATTCGGTTTTGCCGACCGCCAATAGTACCATAACTTACCGTCCTTGAGTGAGCCAGAGTGTCGCATTAGGGTGCCGACTGCCAGGACCATTTGCTATGAAAATCGAGGCCCAAACGAATGGTTGTCACGATATAATTTGCACAGTTTTTCAAAAACATAAGTTTGCGGATGACTAACATTTGCTATATTTTCATACTGTACAAAGGGATTTCCACTATAGGTAGTTTCCGTTTCACTGAATATTAATAATTTAAGCGTGTTTTGTCAACGGACAGATTAGTGTAGTAAATAGGAAATAATTACGTTATAATCTCATTTCTAGGACCGCTGACTATCATGCTTGAAGTCTGTGATCACAAAAGGCGCCATGCATTACGTAATTTAATGTCGAACGCTAGACACGAGCTGTTTCGATCCGCAACCAAAGAACACATAGCTATATGCTCTCTTTCAAACGCAAATCGGATGAGTCTGTTTTACGGTGCATCTCTATTAAAGTCAGAAAATAAATTATTTAAAAAAAAAAAAAAAAAAAAAAAAACTGTTTCTTCGCGGTCAGTTACGGCGTTACTTTCATAAAATATGTATTCTATCAAATTATCTGGAGCATTTAGAATACTTTGCACGTTTTCAAGCATGCAGTTGCTTCCCATGGGCTTTCGTTTGCTAACCGTTTCCTCTCTAAGTGCAGATAGTTTGAAGAATGAAACAAATGAATAATTCAAAAGGCTTTGAAACCTGTTGATTAGAAATTAACATTTTGCTTCTGAAATCACAACATTTTATTCAATAGATATGTTCTACGTGTGCACAAGATGGTTTCTGAAATTTAAATATGTAATAAAATAATGTAGTTCACTACACGTTAGTATATCAACCTTAAATTTCCCTAAACACAAATATAAACAAACTGCAGCTGCAGTAAACTTTTCAAGTTTTAAGAAAATTAGTAGAAATGCAATGTACTACAAATAAACGATAAACTTAGAAATTACCGTAAATGCTGCAAATTTAGAAAAATTTTTAAGGTTTTCTGTCCAAGAAATGTAACTCTAGGATTAAAATTTAACTACACAAGCACAATCTTCTACCCTAAAATAAATATACAGATGTACCGTTATTACTACTGTTGCATGATACGCGCTGGAAACTGAGATACATGTGATAAATAATTTTCCAAGCCTAATTTTTGGATCGATCCTAGCATGATTCGAACCGAAGACATTTATTAAAGCATACAAAGGCGACAAACACTGCATTCTAAAGCACTGCTCATAAGATTAATTCGCTTAGAAGTTTCAGTTGTAACAAATGATATAACGAAACAAAGCCTTGAGAAAGACAAAAGACTATCTGTGCAGATGATCACTATAGTAATTTCCATGGAAGCACCTTAACACGATCGGTGAGCTAGTAAAGGGGGCAGCAACGTCTTATTCTCTGACTGTTCGTGAAATTAATTTGCACCATTTTATCTGAAAATAGGTATTGGCAGTATTTTAAGGGTTGAATGTGCACACTTTAGAACTCTTCCGGCCATTAGTATTCGCCAATTATAAGCCGGCATTCGATAAACGCAGCATTTTCCAGTGTCCGAGATATTAATTTAACTACCAGGACGGGACTGCTTTGTGTGGCGGAAGGGATGAGGATTATAGACTGCCATAAAATGAACCGGCGCCGAAAATAAGGGAATTAACTCAGTATCCATGAAGTGCTGACGGCGACGAGCGCTATACTGCTAAAGCCTTCAGCTGAAAAGATACTTCTAATCCATTTTGAAGCCAAAGCCAGTGGCCAGAATTAATAGGATTCGCACCATTCTACCGGCTCTGATGCACAAGAAACCCCTTCCCATATGTTGAAAAACTTGGATTTGCAAGTACAGATTGAGGCAATAAAGTCTTGGGCATAAAATAAGATTGAATTACCAACTATTTCGCGGAATTATCTTGCATTCTTCACTAGAACTCAATATAAAACCAGAAAATAACACAGAGGATTTTTTGGTGTCCTAATGGCTAAAGGAAACATGCTTTTATTTGGAGGGGAGTATTAATTTGATGAGTGGGTAATCCTGGAGACGTACTCAGCAAGGCATTAAGAGCGTGCCGCCATTATCACTAGCTGGCAGTGCCCCCAATTATACAGCGTTTTGATGCCTCTAGCATTTAGACGAGCAAATCGTACCCGGCAGGGTTTTCTGATACCCATGGGAGACTGAGTAAGTTCTGGCGAAGTAGGGAGTGGTCTAATATACAGACAGGGGAGCAGAACCGGGTGACTGCGTGAAAGAGGCCTAGCTTCTGACCATAAATGAGTGGCAGGTGGAATGAAGAATAACCCAAGAAAAAAAAGGGGGCTTTTGCCATTAACTAAGTTATTGAGATGTTAAAACTAAAACTAAATTAAAAACAATAATTTACCATCCTACAATTCAAATTTATTTACACAATGCATTGCTACAAGAAATTATCATAGACAATCTTTAACAATCATCTTTCGAAAAATTTCTCTAGTTTGACATAATGTAGGGCTATGTGTGAAGGACATTTCAATTTGTGTATTTATCATAATATCGGCGCGTTAACCATTTTGGAATAGGTGCCATATCATAAAAAAGGGCGGGGGAAAAAAGGAAAATGGAACAATGAGTTGCAGTGAAATATTACGTCATGCTCATCTAACTTCTTCTCCTTCTCCTTCTTCTTCTTCTTCTTCTTCTTCTTCCTCTTCTTCTTCTTCTTATTATTATTATTTTAATAAATTACATTTCCCTTTTTACTAAAATTTTTGATAGCATCAAGCGTAAGGCTGTCTATTTCTTGGTAAAGCTGTATTGAAAGCAATGCATTTGTTCTTCTTGGAAAACGAGTTTACGAGCAAATGCTAACTGTTCAAAATGACATACAGAGAATATATAAGGCAACGGTTATGTTTTAGGGATCGGCTTTTGTTGCAATGACAGCATTTCCACCTTTCGCGCGGTAACACAGTGTATATGACAAGAGATCGAGATTTTTGTGCAATTGAAACCTCAATGATATCGGTTTAATTAAACACTGACGGTGCTCACATTGCATGCTGCGCTCGTGATGCCTGTCGCGTTTTGATGGAAGGTTTACTTCGCTTTTGGCCTAAATAATAACAAAACATAACGGATAAAACATATGATTCCTACTGTGGTTTGCGGAATATATCAAACCTGTTGTAAACATAGAAAAAGAGTTAATTTGTGTACGTTTCTATTAAGAATCACGTTCTTTTGTATCGAGGTTAAAAATGGAATTTTAAAACTCAATTTTTAATGTATTTAGAGAAAACCAGCGCATTTAAAACAAAATTACTGCATTGGGGTTGGCAGAGTAACAACTTTTAGTCTAAACTATGCAGGCACGCTATTCTTAAGCAAATTTTGTATTTTCTTGGTCTTACACATAAGAGAATTTTATGTTCATTTTTGCCAATATTTTGTTCAGTAACCTCACTGAATATTCTCAAATTCTTCCTACTTTCGACCTGAAGTTTTAGCTCTGGTAACGATTATGACCGCCATAAGCGACTCTCTAACAACTCCTAAGAGATGCAGTATATATTGTAAATATTGTATAACATATTAGTTTGTTTAATTAATAATGTTAAGTTACGTACTCATTCTAATGTATAATTATAGAATAAAAAGTTTTATGTAACTCTGTTGTACAACGCAATGCTGGCAGGAAAGAATCTCAAGATGAAGTAGCAACATATAACAAAAGGTGAATAAGAAAGACAAGCTTTATGTCTTTTTAACGACCAAGCGTCAAGCGGAGGGTAAATATGACATGTACTTCGTTGTGTTCTCACGCTTTGTGTCATAATGTAGCTTTGAGCAAATAAAATTATCTTTCCGTACATTTTGAGCTTTTAAAGCGTCGCGGGTAGCCTGAGCTTAAATCTTTGGACCCCGTGGGCATCTGTAAACCACGTGGAGGGATTTTTCAAGAGAGTGCATGAGCAGGCAGTTCGCCTTGTTTGGGATCACACATTCGCTTTTTCGTCAATTGTTTATCACTGCAACACTTCAGGACACTTCATCAAGACTTCGAACACTTCAAAGCAATAACCACGCAGTCGGTGTTAAGTGTGAAAGGCTGATGGGTCGTTCGCTTAGAAAATCAATACTTCTAGTGCCGTGTTAGTAGCGGGAAGTTTATGTATCGTATTTAGAGGACAGGTCACTCAAACGCGAGGACAAATGCAGTCCTTCGATCAAGTCAGATTCTAACTATCATTTCCGTCACAAAGTAACGTTAAGAGGATCGGGTGAAGGTCAAGATCACTACATAGGTTGTATTTCCTTCCTTCCTTCCAGAAATGCAATTGCAAAATATCATGTCGTCTATCGCAACAAAAAGTATCCTCTCCCATTCCTGTTAAATACCCGGAGATTCTGTTGTCTAAGCTTAGGCAACAGACCAAGACAACCAATAACAACAATAAATTTTGGGTTGCCGTCAGTGCTAAGAAAATGATAGTGAAGGTGTAATCTTCAAAATTTGAGTTCCACAAGGCATTACGGTGACTACTGATCTCATGAAGAGGAAGAAGCTTCTTCCCGCGTGGCTAGAAAAACGGCCAAGGAAAGTGCCGGTGCGCACTTCCAAGCAGCGTTTCTGCTCATCGGGATGCCCTTCTTTGCAGGTTCTTTCATGACAATTTCCAAGTGACTCCTCATTCTTCTTATTCTCCAGATATTGACCCAGCAGTTTTCAGTTCTTCCCAAGATGCAGGACACTAGGCGCATTTTCCGGTTGTACTGTACTGCTCTTGCATCAACAATTTTTCCAGACCCTTAAAGAAGCGTTCGCAGCAGTCATTATAGTAGCATCGATGTTGCAAAACAAATATGATAGAAGTTTCCAGTTCTCTATGCAAGTATTTTTTCAGGTATAATAATAATAATAATAATAACAATAATAATATGGGATACTTTAGAACTTGTGTTTCGTACGATGTGAAAAAGACCTCGTCCAAGAACTGATTCTTTTCTGTGTGTGTGCTTTTCATAAACATATCTTGCCGAGAAGCCGTTATCTCCGTTTTCTTTATTGTTTCAGGTCATTTAAGAACAAATGTCTCTTGTATATAACTGCTTTGAGTTAAATTCTGTAGGCATTTTGAGTATTTCACCTCATGAACAAAGCATAGATTTTAATGACCTAAAAGTTTACCGAAACTATCTTATAAGGTAACAGCAAAAACTTGATAAAATGGCCTAGAAATACTGTAAATTACGTAAAAATCAAATTGCGCTTTAAGTTCTATAAGGCAACAATAAAAATTCTACCGTGCGATCATTGGTGACTTATCCCGCGGCGCGGAGATTTTTCTATGAGCGAGCCCCCACCCGTTTGCCGCACCTTGGAGGGGCGTAGCAATCCTGCTTGCTTACTTGTTAACTATGCTGACTGTTCATAGCGCAGCTGTTCCCGGGTATGTGTTGTGTTGTTCGTTACTTAATTCGACAGTATACATAAAGTGTATTATACCTCGTGTGTTTCCAATGGCAGCGTTGTCTTCACGTACGGTTCATATGTATTAACTCAGCTCGTGAAATTCAAAGTCAAGCAAGAATCCCGGGTGTACTCGTACACGCTCCAGATCGTAAAACAGTTCATAATAAATTTCACGAAACTGGAAGTGCCCAGCCTAGGAAACCAATAAATCAGGTTAGAGTTCTCACCGAAGAAAGATCGCTTATAAAACAAATGGGAATTTCATATGGGTCTGTACAAAAGGCTACTAGACTATTGCGCTTCAACTGTGGCACATGCTCTTCACCCAGGTGACCCCGCACGCAGGCGCACTTTTATGAGTGGATTCTGGAAATGTGCACAATGGACAAATAGGTCCACATTTAATATTCTTCTCGGACGAGGCCCGGTTCCACCTTCATGGCCATGTTTGTACTCAAAACAATTGTTATTGGAGTATTTTTTATTGATTTATTTACAGACGCTCTTCAACAGCTCAGGTCATCAGCGTTCCATTTAACTCAGGGCGTGAAACGGCCGACAAATTTTGCTCAGAGCCTCTCTTTCAGGCTTGAGGTTCTTTTTCGTGCCGTAAATGTACGACACGGGACCCATGGCTTTACTTCCTTTCCGAAGGAAGCCATACTTAGGATTTTTACGCCGGAAAAAATCCACCGGTTCTGGCCGGGTTCGAACCCGCGATCTTGGGTTTAGGAGGAAAGTATGGTAACCACCAGGACCGACGTTACTGGAGTACGCATAAGTCTGACTTCGTAAATGAAAAGTTGGTGTATGGTGCGCCATCAGTGCTGAAAAAAATTATATAATTTTTTTAAGCCTACAGTTGATTCTGTTACTTATGTTAATACCACACTAACCTCCCCCCTTTTTTCAGAGCACTGACCAACACGAGCGTGATCATACATTTTTTTCAACAGGACTCTGCAACTGCTCACCCAGCGATTAATTCCTTGAGAGCAATTCACATTTTCCATCAGTTGAGAAAATATCTTCCCCAGCTCCCTAACGATATTGTTTAAACTAGTAGTTTTGGCAAGCTTTACATTCGGCATTTTTGTTGGATTACTAGAAGCTACATACACACAATGCCTGACCGAGAAATCCTTTGCAGCAAATAATATGCAGCGAGGAAATCTTGAAATCTCCAAGCTTGAAAATAGTGCGCCATTTTTTCAGGCTGTAGATATGCTGTAGTTCTTAACGCGGTATATCTCCAACGTCGTATTCTAATGCAGTTACGGAATTTTCCTTCATATTCAGTTATGGCTATCGTAGAAAACATTCTTTTTCTTCCAACGCGGTGAACCATACTGTCGAAATAATTGTAGATTATCGCAATACGCTCAAATGCGTGTTTCTACACAGATGTCAATATTTTATTGAAGCTTAAGCATCAATTACGCGGAATTTCATCTTGCGATAATATGAGGATGAGCGTAATTGCAACTTTCCATTACCATTATTATTTACATGTGTTATTGACGTGTTGAGAAGAGAAAAACAATTAATTATCGCATTCAATATTAAAAATATATCTTTGATTAAAATCCCGCCAAAAAACACAGAAAAGCAAGCTTAAAATTGTACACTTCTGTAATCAGCAGGTCATATCCGGGGTTTATATATTTCTAGGCATTGCACAGGATGTAAGGGAAAAAAGTTGACATGTCATCAAGATCAGGGCCTTGCTCGCGAGACGTGTTTTGTTTACGAAGAGTTTGGTGGATTCGGGATTTCATTGCTTGAGTTACACGAAATTCGAAAGTTTCTGCACGTAACAATCTTGTTATTCGACTCCGGTGGAATAATCATGACCAAAAATAATCTCAAAATGTTTTATTTTATTTGTATTCTGTTACATATTTTGCAGTTAATAGGTGTAGTCAATTTCAGCAGCGTTCTTCTTATAAACATCCGGTGGAAAATAGTTCAGGAACCAGAGTACTTCAGTTGGATACTTGCTTATGAAGTGCTCTTTTATTTATTATTTACAGTTTGTTATATTTACGTACCTGTGAACGGCATTTTGCAGCAGATTTGGATAAATAAATGTAAATGGAACACAAAATTCAATTTGTGGGTTAAGTACACGTGTAAGTAATGCTTATATTTTAAACTGACAATGTTTGCTTTAGTTGAGTGGGCAAATATGAATAATTGTTTGCAGGTAAACAATGCAATGCGGTACTTTTAAGGGAGTAATCTTTGAAAGGTGGCAGCTCTGTTCCAAGGCCATTAAACGCACTGAGCATTTTTATCAGTTGTGATAAAGGAGAATCACCACTTTTTTGGGCTTTAGTAACCTTTTTTACTCAATGCATTCAGCATAGGCTTATTATCGTTCAACCCAAGGAGAGAAGAGGGAAATTCTCAAAGTTTGTTCTGTTTCTTTCTCCATCTAGTAGTTACGCTTCAGGTTAACAAGTGTCACAGTTTAGAAATGGAGAATCAAAGTCGGTTCATTACCATTGTCCAGCGCCACTTTCGCACAAAATTTGGGAAGTATTCACCCCCTGAAAAGTTCTTTTGTGGATGATATTGACAATTTGGAGTATTTGCATAAACGAAAACACTTTTGGCCACCGTGTTTTCCATACTCAACATAAATTGAGTTTTCTGTGAGCTTATGACGCGGATCAAGTTTTTCTGTTGTCTCATCGTCTCCTTCTATTCCAGAACTGCAGGGTGTGTCAGGGCCGCCTTTCTAAACATCAATGCCGACACAAGTGGAAAGAAATTGACCATCGTGTAGAGGCGCAAATATTTATAATGCATGTAAATAACTTTGTAAGCTAATTTACACAATAAAATATTATATACATTCCTGTTTTAATTGTTCCACATGCAGTGATTTTTTAAAACTTCAACAATTGTTTTGAATGACTCTATACGGAAAAAGAATATACTCCCGATGTGCAGCAAGAGAGGCACTGCTAAGTGTTCCAAGGACATTATACATCTGGTATAAAAGAACAAACATACGGTCGTATATATGGAAAAGTTCCAGGGAAGTATCATTCATTGAGCATCAACAAAAACATCTGGGAATGCACCAAGGCAGATGCTGCAAAGACAGCGAAGTAAAAACGAGCGAAACAAAAGAGAAGTGTTTTCAATTTAATTAATGGAATAATATACGAAAAGAGAAAACACAGTGATCACTCGATGCACTGGTTCCCTCTGCCATGTCCCTTGATGGTGACTTCTTTGAGAATCGCAAAAATTGCTTGCTTTTTCATTTTTATAATAATTAGAACAAATAACAGTCACAGAAGTCACAAGATTGTCCCATCAAATGAACTGTCAGGCATTATTATCTAAAAATCGAAACATACTTAAAAATTCATAGTGGCTAAAATATCCATTTATATTGGCATTCATTAGTGTACATTAAAGAATTATGCTGACACGGCATCCAAGAACAAAAACTAACAGAAGTATCTATAAATGTGATATTATCATACTAGCTTGATTAAGAAAATTATTTGTTAAATTAGACAGAAGGTTCGATATACTTGGGAGCCTATCACGAACTGTCCTCACTTTAATAGCTACATAGGTGGGAGAACTCCAAACCACCAATCAATCAATCAGGTTAAAAAGAAAACTGTTTGTCCCAGCAATACCTACGTCAGGCTAGCAACGGACGTTGTCACATAACGAGCGAATTTCTCCAATAATGTCAAGACGGCAAACACACAGTTACTCAAATAATACATATCACATTATAATTGGAAAATAAATGTGTCGATGAGATGACTAGATTTGCCGGATATTTTCCCCCTCTTTCCACTTATCCGTAAGAAAGAAGACAAAACATTTTGCATTTAAAATTTGTTTTCCAATTTTTTAAAATTACATTTTTCTCCGCATTCATTCCAGGGCATAACGGAAGTATAGAAACAATATTATCTCTCATGTCTATTTGGTAAACTCACTAAGAAAAAAAAAAAAAAAGCATACATTGAATAACTGTAAGATTTTATTTTGGATGAGTATGCAGATTCAAGGTATTTGAATGTAAGACCTTAGCAAGTGCGTGTTGAATTTTTACATGCTTGTAACCCTTTCATCACAGAAGTGTGTCTAATATTTCAACGTAGCATGAGCAAATAAATAGTTGTTTTGTGGAGAAATGTGCTGTTTTTATACACGTTGTACAAACCATTCATTTTAGAAAATATTACATTTACTGTTATGGATTAACAATTTCATTACAAATCAAATTTCTTTGTTTCACAAATAACCTTATCGGCCCTAAAAGATATAAAAAGAAGATATGAAAATGCACTGGAAAATTTAGCAAACCGAACATTATCGAGCCTTTTTTAAAACACTGATTTCTATTTCATAAATGTATTCTCATCTTTATTTGCAGTGATCATCTTTCAAATCTAATACTTTAAAAAAGTGTAATTTAATCCTATACAGAAACTGAAGATAGATATTAAAACAGTAACGTGATTAAAACACTAATGCCTTACAACTGATGCATCTCATTCATCTTTTTCGTAAAATGTATAAACGAGAAAAACTACGAAAAATGGAGTCTTACAATTGGGCAAATAATTAAGTGTCGGTAGATGATACGAATAAAATAACACCGGCACACGAGTTGATCAGGGCTTGTCTGTGTCTGGCCCATTAATTTAACTCATCAGCAGGCCTTACTGGCTGTCCTTGTTCACAATGTTAGATTACAGCCTTGAATCCGGCTGCGAAAGCCAAGGGCAAGGTTCACGGTAATAAAAACAGCAGCAGAATGAACGACTAGCCCTAGTCACCAGGAGGCATCCATAAACCGCCAGTTTTCTATAGAGAGACTATTACAATTTTGTACATTGTTTCTTGATTGAATTATGCGCATGTGGAGAGTGACTGGCCAAATAAACAACTCACGGTATACGACCATGGCGTTTCTGCACATTTCCGAAAGAGCGCGTTGTTCACCGCGCTAATTGTTTATTTCCTTCCTTTTGCAACGGCTCTCCATTTCCCCAACGGAAAAGCAAAGCAAATGTTCTATGAGGTGCAACAATTCACTTTTATGCTCGAATATACAAGCAAAACTACCGTGTGTTTTGTATTTATTTTCTAAGACCCAGTTGTGTGAAACTGAGATAAGGGTTTATAAATGACCGCCAGTCAAGTTTAATCTGCCGCAGGATAATTCATGATTAATAACTTAAGTTGTCTAGTATATTAAAATAAATTTTTATTTGGCAACAATCGTACAAAATGTTTGTTGAGGGAACGTTTGCTTATAAAAGGCCATGTAAGTTAATTAGCGGGCCTGATGTTATGAACATGGGTATCAAAAGCATTGCAAATGCAGTTTATAAATAATTAAGTGTACATGAGTAGCTGAATTTACTTTTAATTCTCTCATGACTTTCGGAATTGTCAGAGTTTGATAGCTGAAACGGATAAAACTGTTTAAATGCTGTTTTCTATTTCAAAATAGTAGTTTACACGTATTTTCTTTCATAGATTTACATTCACATTTAACTTATAAGATAGTAATCAAAACAAATGCTGGTGAATATCTTCCTTCATTTGTTTTGCTTTTTTATGGATACTTTTTCGAATTCCGTAAGTTCGGTTTATTGCGGTGGTGAACTCAAATACTTTTATGATCTAGGATTTACATTGATCTTTAGCCAGTTATCTTCATATAACCGAGCTTGCATATAGAATATAAATGCTTAAAGACCATTACTTGCGGAAGATATTACAAACGACCAAAACTACAAATTTTGAGATAACCCTAAATAATGCACCAAAATTAGCAGAACTTTATGTGAATGTTTGGCTAGTGCATGGTGAAAAATAGGCAATATTCTCTTTTGCCAAAACTGGGTACTATGACTTCGATGCAAGACACCAAGCACGCACGCTCTGGCACTTTTCTTGGTGCTGTATTTATACAGAGCGGGCCATAACGGGGAAAGAAAGATACACAAGTTGCAGTCTCGTTTGCATAAAATACACTAGCCGATGAGTAATCGTTCGCATCACACTCCAACTCGGGAACCTCCCAAGCTGTCCATCAAGACAGAGTCTGTTCCAACAATGTGTTGAAGAAACGCAAATTTTGTAGTGATAATTCCTATATTGGCACATTTTAAATAAACAATTTAAACGCTGAAGTCATCAACACTTATACATGGATTAAAAAACAAATTAAACCTAAAGACTAAATATGGATTTAAACACCCAAAATGACTTCATTTCTTAGCAGCTAATTTTATATAATTCTTATTATGACCTTGCCATTTTAAATTTTATTATGAAAGAACGCCAAGTATATACTGTGTTAAGGACAGTAGAATTGTATGCTCTTTTCCACTCCACTGAAGCGATTGCCTTCTATCATTTAACGCCAAATGAATTATTTACAAATTTACGGTCAAGAAATTGGTGCAAGCAAAAGCAACTAATAATTTTTATGCCACATTCATGGATATATCTTGCATGTTTTTGACTTTACCTGAACAAGTAGACAACAATCATACCAGAAGAAAAATGGAAAATATTAAGGGTTGTTTTATATATAAAAAGTATATACGTACATAAACATTAAAATAACAAAGCATTAGTGATGCTTTACCCTGCGGCGGGTTTTTTTTTCCTATGAGTGAGCCCCCTATTTTTCAGCGCCAGCCTACAGTGGTACCAACACCGTCCAGCACCCAGGAGGACAGCTTCTACCAAGCCACCACCGAGATGAACACGCTGGTAGGGAATGAGAAGATCACAGTGCAGAAGAAAGGTGTCATGTTCGAAGCACTCGCCCGGATCACCAGCCTATACGAGAACATGAAAAAGGAGAACTACGCACTTCAAGCCGAAAACAGACTACTCAGGGTGATGAAGACTAGCACCCAGCAGCAGCCTACATCGACTTCTTTAGCCCAAATAATCACTCAACCAAGGAGAGTGGAGAAAGCAAACCAACTACAGAGGACAGTGGAACGAAAACGCCACACCATCTTCATAACATCAACAACTGGAAAAGACACCCGAGAAGTTCAGGACATACTAACAAAAACGCTGAACCCAGCAAAGGACAACATTAGAATACGTAGCCTACGATCCACACCGAAGACAGTTATTCTGGATGCGAACACAAAAGAAGACCTTGAGAAAATCATTATGAATGAACAGCTACTAAAGAAGGAAATCAAAATGGAGCTTCCCAAGCAACGAAATCCACTGGTCATTCTCTACGACGTACTATCAGAAGAATCGGAAGAGAGCCTGAAGGATGCCATATTCAGACAAAACTTCGAAAATAAAATCACAAGGGAAGAATTCGATGCACAAGTGCACTTCCGCTTCCGCACAGGACCGAGAGAAAAAGCAACCGTACACCATGTAATCGAAGTACCAGCAAAAATCAGAAACATTATGACGCAACAGGGAATACTTTTTATAGGTTTCCAATCCATCATAGTGAAGGACTGCATAGTGGTACCAAGATGCCTAAAGTGTCACGACCTGGGTCACGTAGCAAAACACTGCTTCAACACGAATGAGACCTGCTCACATTGTGGAGAACCAGACCACAAAAAGGAACACTGCACCAAAAAGGAACAACACGGTACCTGCATCCCCTGCACCAATCGGAAGAAGAAGTATAACAATGGAAAGGACTGTCCGACATATAAGATGATGTGGGAAAGACTTGTTTCCCGCACGGACTATGAATAATACACACCAAGTCAATAGGACCAGCACACAACGTACAACATCATCCACCCATACCAAAGCGAACTACAGAACCAGCAACCACGAACAATGAGGATCGGACAACTAAACGCGCAACGCAGCAGATTGGTCATGACAGAAGCCAGGAAAATTGCGGAAGAACTGAACCTAGACATTCACACCATCCAAGAGCCAAAATATACAAAGGAAGGCAAAATAACTCAAATGCCAATAACGGCACGCTGTACATACGACGGCAAACACCCAATGGCAGCAATAATCATCCTAAATAAGGAACTTCAGATAGTGAAGGTCACGCAGGTGAGTGACTCCCACACAAATTGCGTGGAGATAACGCAGCCAGAGGGTAACTGGATACTAACCAACCAATACTTCCAGTACGAACAACCAACAACGGAGTACCTAACACGCGGAAGGAAGATACATCACATGTACACCCGAGAACCGGTTATATACACGGCGAATGTAAATGGAAAGCCCTCATGGTGGCACAACGGCACAACTGACAGCAGGGGCGAAGAACTCTAGGAGCTTATAGCGGAACTTCAACTGTCAGTCGAAAACAAACCCTACAACCCCCCCCCCACTTTTGAGAACAGAGCCGGGGCAACCACAAACATTGACGTTACCTTAACAAACGGAGCGGCCACGGACATGATAACAAACTGGAAGGTCGGGCAGGGTCTCACCATGAGCGACCACAACATAATCTACTCGACCTGATAAATGCAAACACTCCAGACACACCTACAAGGAGACCCGACATACCTTTTAACATCAAGAACGCAAACTGGAAACAGCTTGAACAAGCGCTTCAACTTCCGAAACCGATACAACCAGGGGACAATGTGGACAAGAAAGTGGAGGAGATAACTAAGGCTATCCAGGCAGCTATGAAGAAACACATCCCCAAAGTTCGTGGGACCACAAACAGAAACAAATACTGGACTGAAGTGCTAATTAAACTGCGAGCCAGGCTGCGGAATGCCAGAAGGGCGTATCAACACTCCAGGGTACTTAAGCGCGGCAAGCTAACCTGCAAAGGTACCTGACCCTGAAAGAAGAATATCAACAAAAACTCGAAGAGAGTAAGCAGAAATTCTGGGGAAATTTTGTGAGCGCGGAGCTAGTTAACAATACATGGGGAACGCCATACAAGCTAGCCATGGAAAAAAATAGGAACCCCCGACACCATCTGCACACTCACCAGAAGCAATGGGACTCAAACGAGAAATTGGGAAGAATCCATGGAGTTGCTTATGGACTCACTTCTTCCATCGGATGACACTACAAACGACGATGAAGATCATGAAAGAAAAAGACACGAAACGATAGCTACCCCGCCACCTCAGGGACTTATTTACCCCTTTGCGACAGAAGAAGTACTAAAGGCAATCAGCGAACTCAAAGCACACAAGGCCCTAGGGCCGGACTCAATAAACTCGGAGGCGTTGCAACATTTAAAAGGGAGGGTAGCACCCTATTTAAAAGACTTGTTTAATGAATGCCTCTGGCAAGGGCGCTTTCCAAATATTTGGAAAGAAGCAAACGTGGTAATACTGAAGAAAGACAAGGACAGAGATCCAACGCAACCGAAAACCTATCGCCCCATTTGCCTGCTAAATTCACTAGGCAAAGTACACGAGAAGCTTTTGTGTAAAAGACTGCAAGAATACAGGCTCCTGAAAGGATTCAGTGACAAACAATATGGATTCAGGAAAGGCAGATCAACAGAGGACGCGATAAATGCAGCTATTAAAGTTGCAACAGAATCTAGGAAGAAATACGTTATAGGTATTCTCTTTGACATGGCTGGTGCCTTTGATAACTTATGGTGGCCCGCCCTCTTTGCACGACTGCAAGCTCTGGATTGCCCAAGAGCTCTTTATAGGGGGTTATTTGACTATTGCCGGAATCGGAAAGCCCGTACGCAAAGACAACATAGAGAAAACCCTATCCAAAGGATGTCCTCAAGGCTCGATACTAGGACCGGAGTTTTGGGACGTAGGCTTAGAGCCGTTTCTAGAAACTCTCGCACACCATTCTTACGCTACAGACGCCATCGAGTATGCAGACGATCTCCTCATTCTATACGAAGGTGATACCAGGGAAGAGACAGAACGAAAAGGAGATGGAATATCTACAGTAGTGCATAACTGGTGCCATAGTGTAAAATTAAGCATTGCCCCGACCAAGTCAACTTACCTCCTTCTTAAAGGAAAGCTAAAACGAAACCCAATAATAAGAATTAACGAAAAAATAATCAGAAGACAACACTCATGCAAATAGCTCGGCGTCACCTTAGACGAAAATCTTTCCTTCAAAATCCACACAGACAGAGTAAGACAAAAAGCTGAGACAGTAATGATAAAGATCGCACAGATTGGACAACATCAATTTCGACTATCCACAACGACTATAAGGACATATCATAACAGCATTCTAGTGGGGATCACAGGGCATGCAGCAGGCGTCTGGGCGCACAAAGCAACCCAGCAGACACACAAGAAGCTCCTTAGAAGGACGCAGAGAAAGATACTGCTAAGACTAACAGGCGCAGTTAACATTACCCCTACAATGGCTCTTATTGCCGCAATTGGGGTATGGCCACTGGACCTACAAATCCGCTACAGAGGAGCAGAATTATGGGGGAAGAAACAGAACCAACAAAAGGTCCGGGAAATAGTTGGGCAAGCTTGCCACACAAAGGCTCAAATACGGAATGAGCTCCTAGCCCAATAGCAAAAGGAATGGGACAATGCTGCAGAAGGCAGAAGGACTCACCAACTACTCCCCAACATCAGGTCCCGGATAAAACTGAAGCACCTAAACCCGCATATGGGCATGATCCACTACCTAACCGGCCATGGACCCTTCAACACATACTTCAAGAAAATAAGTAGAACAGCGCAAGACATGCCTCATATATAATATCAAGAACTCGCCAGAACACGTCACCTTTGAATGTCCCAAATATGCCAACCTCGTAAAGAATGAGAGGACACAACTACAAGGACTGCAAGTAGAACGTATTCTAAACAATACACATCCTAAACCGCATGACGAACAAAATTTCAAAACAAGCAATGAAAGACCACCTAACAACCCCTAATGAAGCCAACAACAGAAACTCCAACAGAGGAAACCAGACACATGACAGAAGAAGATCCTCCAGACTACAGCGACCAGCAAACCCCACATCCCCAAATACGCCGAGAGAACAACCTGCAATCACAGGAAAAAGATAATCACGCAAAAAACACTAGTGGACCTCAAGTGGAAGAGCAGCGTGGGGGGAGAAAAGGAGAACGCGTCCGAAAAGGATGCCAGGGGAACAATGTACTCTAATACAGAATCCAGAGCCAAGAGGTGAAACGACATGACACAAACCTACATAAATGCCGTCTGAATGGAACCGACTGTTGAAGGATTGCCCCTCGTAATCCTTCATGTACATAGATTGATTGGAATAAGTGTATTATTAATGTACTCCAATATCAAATGTTAGAATAAGCAATAGGCTAGACACTACATTTTAAGTCTTAGATATAAGCAAACATCTGTAAGCAATGTAAAATTCACATGTAAACAAGTTAAAGGAATAAAGAACTGTCTGGGAACATACGCTCTGATGTAGACCCCAGGTATCAGAGCATAAGACCACAGGGTGTGTGTGTGTTGTGCTGCTTTATGTCTCGTATGTTTACAACGGCACAGCGTGTCTTTAAGTACGATTCACGTGCGTTAACCGAGTGGGAAAAGAATCATAGGACTAATTTTTTTTATCACATAGTTGATATGCTACTATGTGAAAACCATAAGAACCCTTTTTTCACAGAATTTACCGACAAGGGGCGTGATCATGCATTTTTGAACGGAGCTCTGCCACTGCTCACACTGCAAATAATTACATGAGAGCAATTCACAATGCGTTTACACAAGACAGTTATTGGTATGGATTTGTGACTCCCTTGGTCCCCCGATTCAACAGCCTGTGATTATTATCTCTAGAGTAAATGAAAAAATGCCGTGTACAAGATGAACCCGCACACCTACAAGAACTCAAAAATAATATTCGTCAGGAAATTGCCCGGCTTTCTCAAAATGAAATGCAGGGAGTTGTGAATAATTTCCTTAAAATAAATAAAGAAAGAAAGAAAGAAAGAAAGAAAGAAAGAAAAAAAGAAAGAAAGAAAGGTGTAGAGAATGAAGACTGGCAGTTTCATTTGATAAGTAATGAACCTCTTAAATTGGCTTGCGTATTGTGAGTTGGATTAAACGATTCACTAGTTGATCATTTGAACATTTTCTTTCTTAAGCAGGAGGAGAGACTGTAGTTTACCTAGATATCGTTGTGTCTGTACTTAAATTTGTTTATGATTTTCATTTTCACAAAATCGGATTTTCTTATTGATATATAAGGTATCCTCTTTGGTTCTGCATAGAAATGTGTTATTGTATGCGACGTATTGCTGGACGAGTGTGGTATCTATATACATGACTTTCGTTACCACGCGACTGCTGATAAGGCCTACAGAAATATTGATCAATGACTGTAATCCGTCACCCATCACTGAGCTTCGCGAGTGGCAAAACCAATTAAAAAGGAAAAAGAATTATTGTTGGACGGCAGTGTATTGTGTTTACCCTGGCTACTGTTGTTGCCCCCCTCTAATGAATATTGCTGATTAGTCTCGCTTGCTCGCGCTGCATTCTGGGATCATGGAACTTGTGGCCCGCAGCATCAGCTCGCTCCTCGTCCACTTAACTTTGGTTCATCGATAATGGAACCCTCATAATAGCTACATGTGATGTAACAGCAATGCATCGATTAAAAATGACCTGCCATTCTTGCCAGAATTAGGCTTTTCATCAACATTATAGCTCAGTCAGTCGTTCTGAGGTTAGTTAATAGCTCAGAAGCGACTACATATCGACGACATATGACCGCCAATGTCACCTGTGTTTTTTTGCACAGTTCCAACAGATTGCCCAGCGATATTCAGCAAATTAGCTAGCATTCTCTGCTCCCTCGCTAAGCGCTGAACCATATGCAAGTGAGTCATATTGTATTGACTGAAATCAAGCAATCCTAAACTTGAATGATATCACTAACCAATAACTGCAGACGATTCCAGTGTTCCCGGGTCCTCCAAGTCAATGGACCCAAATTCATTTCAGAAATGCTCAGAGGTTGCCAAAACGTATTATTATTATTATTATTATTATTATTATTATTATTATTATTATTATTATTATTATTATTATTATTATTATATAATATATATATATTAATAATAATAATAATAATAATAATAATAATAATAATAATAATAATAATAATAATAATAATAATAATAATAATAATAATAATAATTTTAAGTAGGCACATTAGTTTTGCGATTTGTTTTTATAATTCTCTGTTTAAAGTTTAACTTCTTGTGCATTTACTTTTGGCTATTCTAAATGCTATGCATTCCCTTACTAACTATATTTTGAATTCTAACAGCAAAACTATCGTTTGCAGGACTCTGAATTTATTATCTCTCTTATTAAAAATGAATCAGTGTTGTGTTTATAAAATACAATGTTTATGTATTGATAACCCCACCCCATTCCGTGGACTTTACTAGACACTTTCGTGTAACAGTAACGCTTTACCATGATAACCCGGTAACTCTAAAACATTGTTTTCCTGAACGAACGCAGATGAAGTGCATTCTTAACGCATATTTTATCAACGTAACGAAACAAACAGCTTGATTACCATAAAATTACTTTCGGGGAAAAAAGGCATGATTTCTGACATATATTTTTAAAAAACTTATGAGAAGTATGTGCATTTCCCTACTGATTGTCATCTTTCCATTTTTTGTCTTGAATTTGGAAATAAAATTTAAATTTAACAATTACTGATAATATTAGTACATGGGGAAAAGGATTAATTCCAAAATTTATCAACACTGGGGGGTTAACGAAGTAGATAAATTGTCTTATTTATTTATACAAATACTATATTTAAATCATTTAAAGTATCTGGAAGCAGCTTCTAATGAAGTCTCTGTCCAGATTACAATTCCCTCATAGTTGAACATATATAGACTGTATTAATAGCCCCGTAGCATGGAATAAGTAAAATGTATATATCTTAGCTATAATATACGAAATCTAAAATAGTAGAACCAGAGTTCAATTCCTAGAGCCGGCTAATTTTATCAGTAATTTTCCAAGAGAAGCTACATGGATGTACTTCGATTTTCATCACCCGTTCAGTCCTGCTGAGCTAATTACACGGGTTTTCCCTGGCCGGAAGTGGAAGGTTATTTCAGCATTTTCCTACGTGGTGTAAAGGGCAGATGAATGTCACTACGGTGTGATGTTAGTATATTGGCTTTATGATATTTTTCAGGGTTACACAGATACCAGTGAGAAACCAGTTTGGAATATCAGCTTGCATTAGCACATGGGCAACACATAGCCCTGAGACTTAACGGACGGATTGACTCGGACCTTCCTCAGATTTATAATAGCTCTATGACAAAAGTATCTCTAGGCAGCCTGAGAGAACCTCTCCGCATCATGACAGAGACCGGACATAAAGAGGTGCCGGTGGTTTCATTAAGGATAGCCGCAAGTGCCCTCCAGACATGGGTGGAGTGTAAAGCTGGAATGAGATGAGTTGATGAACTTTTCAGCTCATACTTAGGAGCTCTCAAGATCTACTGGACATGGATACTTTAAACGAATGGCTCTTGATCTTATGTCATCTCTAACATTTAGCGTGTAAATTCAATTAAGTCTGATGAAATGAATTTACAGTCCATTGACCAATATGAACAGTGGCTATATTACAGGATATTAAACAGTTTTTACTATATTAGAAACTCGGGCTTTTTTGTGGTTGAAAAAAAAAAGAGTTTATAGCGATTATATATTTTAATTTTCATTACCAACAACAAAACCTGACACACAAAGACATTTTGTTTTTGCACTAAAATCACCTAAATATTTTGTAAATTTATATGTTCTTCTGCAAGTTTCCAGTGTATTTCAGATAAATTGTTAGAACTTAAAAACAAAAACTGCAGCTTTCTACAGGTATACCATAAACTTAAATTCCTGATATAATATGAGAAAACATTCTTGGAATCTTGCAAGTTGACCGAGAAACTCGCAATCATGACATCGCCTGTTCGATCACCCAACTTTATGGCATTTCTTAGTCTCAAAGGCAAACATTTCCTTATCAATATATCCAAGAGATCCTTAGGCGTTAAAGAGTCAATATGATTAAATATAATGCATACGCTTTATCTTTCCACGCTCCCGTAGGTATTTGAGTCGGCGGTAATGAGGTGCGAGCGCTGCCATTCAATAACGCTAATAGGTCTGCTTTAAATTATTGTGAAATATTGTGTTGGATTTCAGAGCAAATTTCTCTGTCCTAGTTCAGAGATTTAAAACAAAACATTTTTTTTTCTTCATTTGTACTGTAATCCTTTGTTCAATGTTGTAGAATTTCAAGGAAAATTGCCCAGAGTTCATCCACCTGAAAGGACTGCGGTTCATAAAAAAACGAATAAATTCAAAACAACGGGATTGTTGGACAAGAAGAGAATACGAAGGCATCGCGCTTTAATCAGAGCTAAATTTTTATATCGATGCTGGATTAGAGCAATGACCGTTATCATGAAGTCAGCACGACAAGTGGGGGTCAGCCGCATAGCTGCGCATAGTGCTACAAAATTACAGAACATCTTCAGCATTGTCTCTGAAAAAAGTAAGGACGTTTTCTGTGCTTCGCCGGTCGCGTGCTTGCTACTTCTGCCCTACTTCTGCGATCAAGGTAAGATAAAATGTGAATACTGTGCCTACCTTTCCACCCATGGTTCCACAAGCTAATACACCTTTACGGCTAAAATTTGACTCTATGTAAGCACTAAAACTATTCGGATTTGGCACAGTTTGGTACATATGACCGATGATATATGATACCCGTAAAAATAATGTTTATACTCCGTCCATTGCAATATTTCCCAGCAGCCCCCTGTGCTGGCTGCTTTAAGCCACCACCTGATATGCAAACGCTCTTAATATCTCAAGAGCACATCTAAGGGTGTTTAGGTGACTTACTGTGCATACTAAGAGACTAAATATTTTCCATAAGGCAGAGACGAAGTTCAACAGTATATTGTTCAAGAGAAAGAGCGAGGCGTGGGAGTTGTGTATGCTATCTGAAAAAAGACAAGCATCTTCAGCAGAGCAACAGAGTCGTTAGGTTGAAATGTTTGAAACGTCTGGGAAGCTGCCAGGTCATCGACTTGAGGTTTCACATAAAGTCCAGGTGATTACAAGAAAGTCCTACATTTAAGAAAGAAATTATTTACATAGGATGGATTTGTGTTGTAGCAAAACATTTACTACATTACCATATAAACTTATCAACAAATGGTCGAAAAGATTACAGAATATTCTGGATCAAAAATAGAGTCTTGAGGAATGCAATGGAAAAGAGAAAATTTATTCATTTGACTCAGAGATCTGGAACCGATAAAACTTTCTTACTTTTTATTAAAATAATTTATTTTATTCATACATTCTCACCAGTTTTTTTATTAATATTTAAAGTATTTTTAAAAAGCTTCCACAACATTTTTATTCAAATAATACTACAGAACATTTCTTTTTTAAATGTTTCATTCGTAATAACTGGATTTAATATTATAAGCAAACCCATAAATTACTTCATGATGTTAAACCTCCTAGTATCGTAGAAAATTTGATTAACTAGAAAAAAACTTAAAATTCGTTTACTACAACTTTTAATATGCATGTAAATGAAAGTGGAAGTATTCGTGATTTAAAAAATTACATTTCTTACACTACCAAACTGCAGCTTACGAGCAAAAATGTGTCCATCATTACAGGATATTATTTTATTAAACTGAAAGTTTTCTTTCAGATAACATTGCCAGAGGCCAAACGCTTAAACTAAAGCTAGAGCTCTGTTCATTAATTTTTGATTACGGGAATTCTAAAGGAAAGTAACCGAAATGAAGCAAAAAATCATATTACATTTTAAAATTATTCATTAAATTCGTTCTAATGTTCGTTATATTTCAATAATAGTCCATGTGCCTGGTGTTACTGCATGCTACGCTCATGTGCGTAAAGAATTAGACATCTACATATGAGGAAAGAAAAAAGTAAATATGCAACTTTGCTGTGCTGAAATTCTATTGTCGACAGCTAAATACCGATAAGGGAAGCTTGTATATCAATGCTCTTTGAATATCGGAATTTGCTATAGTTTTTTTGTGTCCTTTTACTATTTCATGAGTTTTACATTTCTGATATTTTATCAACAAACCCTACTATTATACACTTACACTAAAAACCTCGATTTACCCATAGCAATAATACGAACGTTAATGACCCCAAGGATACAGAGATTCCTATCTTCAGGAGTTCGTTCTTCTTCATCTCCTGAACAACGTAGCCGTGACTTGAAAGCTATCCAACCTCAGAAGTCAGCTATGTTCTCATCATGCTGGAGGAGAATTTCATGAGACCGAGAAAATTCACATTATGGTCGCCATGGGAAAACGTCCTATTCAAGGAACGCTCCCTACGACAAGACCGGGAATTAAATCCCTGGATCCCGAGCCCTGGCCGCTATAACAGGATTTGGTCATAGCGACATCTAATATGCTGTATCCAGTACAAAGAAGCCACAAAATACTATTGGACGTTATGGTGAATAGTTTGATGGAACGGAGTCTGAATGAATATTCTTTTGTTTTTATGGTAACGCGCCCAATTCGTTAAACAAAGTGTTGGGCATAGCTTTCATTTTTTTTATGACGGAAGTGCCAAAAAGCCCCACAGGCTTCCTAGCTCTTTTGATATAACTATAAAACTTCCACGCTTTTCTTATTATACGGCACTAATTTATTACTGTAAATGAGTTTATGTAAAGCTTTGATTGTTTGTTCATTTACATCTATTTTATTCTAATCATAGCATATCGCAAATTTTCAGCTCTAGAAAAATGAGGTGGTGAACAATCATGCAGTGACCATCTGTTCAATGGGTCGAGTGGCACATCCTATCCGGAATAACTACTAGCTAAGCACATGGAACGCCGCTGCAGATCCTTGTTTACTAAACTATTTTCACGTTTTGATGTATGTTTTCATCTTAAAAGTTTTACTCGTATTTTTAGAAATCTTGAGTAATGGTATGCCACGCTTTTTCAGAAAGATTCTTTCATAATGGACGTCTGGCGTCTATTCTTCTTTCGTTGTGCAACTGATTTGTTTGTCATGGCAGAAGACCAATTTGTGACATTTATTGTTTGATTTAGAATTTAACAGCCCCCTCTCAGCGCGAAAGTTCCCAGTGTATGGCATAAGCTAGCGAGCATTCGTTATCTTTTTATGTAAAGGAAATTCCGACGTATGGCGCAACGGGAAGTTACGGCCACGATCTGATGCTGCTCTAGTTTATGTTCTTTGTTTATTACGTCCTGACGAAATGCCAATGGTTCTGGACTACTGCCTACTGTGCGACAACTGAAGTGAAATCAAGACACAAGCGACGGTTGTAGAGGAATCAAGGTGAATTAAAACAAAAATTAAATCTTGTGCACAAAAAGTGTTTCTGTATTATATGGCGGAGTATTTTTTTTTTTTTCTGTATTATGAAACTGCATGGAAAACTGAACTGCAAATTTAAAATCCTGCCCGTGTTACAACCAATTTGACCAAATGTATTACCAGTTTCATCGAAAGGTATACAGGCTACAAATATCTAATGCTCATACAATTACCAGCTGTAATTAGAAGATATAAATACCCCTTTAAAGAATTGTTAAAACTTTTGAAGAAAACCCTATGTTATATAAAACTAATGGTGTCTTTCACAGAATGTGGTATTGTGTTTTGTTACAGTTAATTCAAATGTCGTACATAAGAATGCTTGAGGTTAGAATTTCCTGAAGGTACAAAATCAATGTCTATGATCTGAATAGTTAGAAAGTCTACCCCAAAGTACTTGTCGGCAGAAGTAATTTACTTTAGCACTGTTAATGACGATACTTTTTACCGTATAGCTAAATACTTTACTTACAAAACTGATTTACATTTTGAGATACAATCGAATTTACTTCGTAAATAAAATTGCTAACACATTGAAACATTGCATTTTAATAAAGGAATCCAAAATAATAATAATAAAAATGACACAATTGAAATACCACCCTCTCAGATATAGGCTTTTATTATTGTTTTTTGCATTTGTTTTGCCTATTTCAAATTCAGTTTCAGCATCACTGACAATGAAACGATCAAATCTGGCAGGGGAGGGGGAAAATGTTCTACCATTGAGTTTAACGTCGAAGTGTTCACATGAAATTCAGCGAAACGGAAAAATTAGATGCCAGTTATGCGATATGGTCTTAATTTCAAAACAGATTATTTTCCCAACGCCTTTCTGTTGCGAAATTATTCAATTTGTTTTTTCTCCCAGCTTTAGTAATTAGAGCTGAACTTCTGTCGCAGTCAGTCATATGAGCTGGAACTGTGTTTACCCTTCTTATTGGTGACAAGTCAAACACTCTACATGCTAAACCAATGGTAAGTTGTTTCATTTTTAAATAATCTGGTCACTATAGGGAGCAGTAAATTCATCTATTTCATAGTTTAAAAATACGAGTCCCAGTCACGTAATATTGACTTCCTCAATGAAGTGATTCGTGCGAACAACTGAAAGCAGAACTGCAAATATGGCTGTATAACCTAGTCGAGAGCGGTGAAGTGCGGTTCACTTTGACAAATGCCAAAATTGGGGTGTTCTGCGGTCCTCACAAACATTTGTTACTATGTTTTAGCCTTGCTTTGCTTCTCTCTGCTTGAGAATTATAAAATTGCCTAGTTCAAGTATTCTGTTTCACAAAAAGTGCTTATTCACGATTCGTATGTCAAAAAAAAAAAAAATCGTAAAGATATCCCGGCGAAATGTTCATTTTCGTGCTGAAAAATGTTCAACAACAAGTAGTATTGTTTACAAGAACGTCAAGTTATGGACAATTGAAGTTTGGTCTCTCCGCAAAAATCCTCAAAAAGATTATTTCGGTATTTCTTATAGTTCTGAATCTACGAAATTATTAAAGACACATACAAAAGCATTGTGGTATAAAAAAATCCGAAATGAGAGGTTGGTTCATTTAAAGGATAAAATGCACAGGCCAAGAGTCCTGGAAGAACTTAAACGCAATACCCTTGATAACAATGCCTTCACATTCGAATCATAGTGTAACAGATGATGAAATATTTCATAATGGAACCTAAAAATATTTGGACAAAAAAGGCAGGTACATTTCGCATCATATTGGTTAATTTCAATGAGTAAATGAATTTTGGTGTGCATATTATCATCATATTTATACATAAATTGTTTTCTGCATAACTATTCACCCCGTATATCTACATATAACATCTGCTACAACGCCACCAGACTCCATTCAGTACTAACACAGTTTTTTCTCTATCTTCGACATTTGGAGGGGTGTCAGTTCATTTGTTTATAAGACGTAACAGTGTACAGCCGACCTATTGCCACTTCTCTCAGACATGTTTGGGACGAACGGGAAATAAGACATCTGTAAATACTGAAAAAAGCTTCAACCTGCCACTGACAGAGATTTTTCTCTCGAACTAGGTTGTTGTTTCCTGTTAACACTTTGGATAAGAAAAGATCAACACGACTTTCACTCAATTCTCCAGATTCTAGTATTGGAAGTGTCCTAACGCTTATGTAAAGGAAATTGATGTTGCATTTCTTCTCATCACTACTGGATGAGCCAGACAAGTATTTAACCACTAGCGCAGCATTAGCTTCCACGATTGTCACTTGAGTATCATGCCAGTCGCCGAAACTAGTACATCATGCGTCAGCATAACTTCTATCGCACAGCGAGTATTTGTTTACGATTCATGCAACCACTAGAACTTTTCTCTTGCACAAGACACTATGCATTTTACTGCCTGAACTGATGTAATGAATAAATCTATTAGCTATTCTAATAAACATAGGTGACGTCACTTTATTTTGCAGTAGTGTGGTGGTAAGAAAGGATGAACCGTTCAAAGTGAAGCCCCAAATGTATATTAAGATGTTTGATGAGTAATCTAGACATAAGCAGTTCACAGTTCAAGTAAGAGAGCTCGCACGGTCTACACTCGAGTCATGGCCGAACCCGATCTCTATAGGATCATAGGTAACTTACACATTCCTCTTAGGGCTGTTCTCGTGGTTGGAAAACAATACTAACAGAGTTGACTCAAGCATGAACAGAACTTGAACGAAAGCTCCTTGGTGTTAAAGCTCTAAATGGTTAAATTACCTACAGTCTAACTAAAACTTTGAATAACGGGTAAAGTTTCAGATATGGAGATAAAGTGCAAGAAAAAAACCGGGAACTTTCTAATGGTTCTTTGCGTAAGTAATTACGCACTTAAACTATTTCAGAAAATGTTGAGGAAACAATTTATTTTCAGCTGTATACATGAAGATTATTTGCGTTACGAGTAAAATGCAGCCGCCACTACCGTAAAAATAAGAG
This sequence comes from Metallyticus violacea, assembly GCA_030762175.1. NCBI lineage: Eukaryota > Metazoa > Arthropoda > Insecta > Mantodea > Metallyticidae > Metallyticus > Metallyticus violacea. Next base: position 79,523,778 of record CM060846.1, on the reverse strand, counting down.
ATAAGAGTCATCGCGAATAAAGCTGTGCTTTTGTTTTTATTTTTACTGAAAGCATAAACTGATACAGTATTTAAACTGATAATAATAAGCACTACCCAATGTTATACGATATGTGCTGAAAACGATATCCCCAAATCACATTTGCATAGGAACTTTCTGTATTTCAAAGAACTTTTTTCCATAAGAACTTGGCGGTTTGGAACACATTTCTTATTATTAAGAGTTCATATCTCTCGTAACCGTTTATCAAGTTCGCGAACAGTTTCTTGCGAATACCCTTACTACAATATGTGCCAGAATGACCATCAAGATTATGCGTACTGGCATAAGTAACCAAGAAGAGTTAGCAGAAACGCACAACCACTTGCTGACAAAACCTCCCGTGCTACATGCACGGTCTTACTGGCTTCCCCCAGTAAAAAAAAAGCACTACCGGACCGTAACTCAAATAACCTCACTGTCTTATTGACATTAAACGGCATCCGCAGCGTTTGTCGCACCAAAAAGACCGCACTAGGAGTCGATGGTTGTATGTCTAACCCGTAGGTGTCACTTGCGACGTGAGTTAAAGAATCAGATCCCGCTAATGGATCCTTGTTCCCTAAATGCAAATTATACAGTTTCGCATTACTTATGAAGGAAGGTAGGCTGTATCTTTCTCGCCTTGAATTATACCCAATCCTTTATTTTACACACAACAGAAAGAATTTCTTCATAACAAAAACATGGAATGGAGTCTAAATAACGAGCTTCCGAAACCAGGACATTTCTTTAGAATTTTATGTGAACTAAAGGTTATACGTGGCCAAGTGCTATTAATTCCCTTTCCTTATGGATTGTTTCCTACACATCAGATTATTCAGATACCGCCACGGGTGGCCGAGGTCGTTAAGGCACGGACTCGTGAGCGGGAGGTCTGCGGTTCGAATCCCGCCAGGACCGTTCTCCCTGACTGGGTTTTTTTTCCAGGTTTTCCTCAGTCTTCATAACTGGCAAATGCCGGGGAGGTACCTAAACTTAGGCCTGGAACGCTTCCTTCCTTTAAAAAAAAAATATCCTTTCCCAATTTATCATTTCATCTCATATATCATCAGTATCCATCGCCTGTGGTGCCTCAGTAGTAAAAATGGGCGTTAAACACTACTCAAAAAAAAAAAAAAAGATTATTCAGATGGTCGAGTTTTCCTAACAAGATACTGCTACTGGAAGCTGGACGTGAAAACTTTCAAGTATGTAAGCAATTTTTTGTTGATGCTGGCGTGATGCTCACAAATTCTTGAATAACTTACAACAGCCTCTAGCACTATAGTAAACGATATTGTGAGAAGTGATTATTTTTAATATTTTGGAAATACCGAAAAAGAGCACTATGAGTAAAATGGGCTCAGATAATTATTCTGGAGAGAAAATGCATTGAAATGAATATGTTGGAATGTACAGCAAACAACCTTTACAGCACAACACAAAATTATCCAGCTATCCATTTATTTTGGCCACAACATGCAATATAAATTGCTGCATTATTGGACAAACTACTACAGTGTTTTTTGCAATTTAAAACTGTGATCCCAAAATGCTTACATTTCAACGATGAAGTTGAAAATGTTTATTGATTGACGGGGAAAATGTAGCGTCTAAACAAAGATTGATTACGCATTGTAGCTCTATTTCCAAACTCTCAGGTATTTGTTCGAGTATGTTGATTTGCAGTTCATTTAATATTCGCGAATTGAGCAAATCATATAGTATACATATGTTACATCAGTTACATTATATTTTACGTATTTAAATGTTATTCTAATTAAAAAAAGTAACCGTAAGTATATATAGTACTCTAAAATTAAGCTCACTATTTCCAACATTTTTACTGAAGGATTGAGTGTTTCAAAAAACACCTTGCACCGCGTATACAGTACTTCCTTTAGTTTTTGAGTACTTCGTAACGCCTCTTGACATTCGACGCAAACTGCCAAACTCGCACACACACGAGCGAGTACCTGTATGCATCGAAGCTGAAGTTTTTACACCACATTAACCGGGTGCACTCAAAATTCTAACCGATCGTTATCCAGGATTCTGCCTGTTCTTTGGTCAGAAACAGTTCAGAAAGTGTCCCACATTTGGAATACATTCGTAAAACGCTAAAAGCCGAGCCCTTTTACCCTTTGAACACCCATGTTTCTTTGCTATTCATTAAAGAATTGGTTTAATCGAATGTCTTCCTCATCATTAGATGAAGCTTAGCCATATATTTTTCTTCTTATACTCACTAGATTTTTCTGGAAAGAAACAATTATGGTAGCCTATGAGAGAAAAACCTGTCCAAAATTATGATGCATAGCCCTCTTATTATCGCTCATCGAATCAGCAACCTTTTTTTTTATTATTTTTAGGGACGGACAACTTCTGTCCATTACGATTACTGTGCTCATTTCAGCTTTGAATGGAACAGGAAGGAAGAAAGAACCTTACAGTCATGAAATGTTGATAAGGGGGGAAAGGAAGTGAAGAGGGGTTATGGTATGAAACCGAGGAAATGGGTGACTTTCAAAAATAAATTCCATCTCCGAAAATAAGTTGTACAAATAAAATCATCAAAATAATCAATTTAAAAATGAAATGCTTTACGATAAATGTCCTACAAAATCATTTTTTTGTTAAAAATAATTAGATGCACATGGACATAAACGATCTAAATAGAATTTCAATGCAACTGTCTTCATTTTCACTCATTTTTATAACGAATATATCACTTGTGACATCACCATAAAATCTACCAATGAATCAACTTTGAGTTGTAACGAATCAGAGTCCGATATCGCAGTGAAATTATCAAAAAGTTTTATAAAAGCCGTTTTATTACGCGACGTGAACTTTTCTTTTGGTCAGTGTAGTCAACTCCATACCTCCCCTATATAATTCCTGAGCACGCAAAACTGATCACTTTTCTGTGCTTTCATGGTTTCTGAATAAGTCACTGTTACATTTTGTACAATTGTAAATAATCTGCGCGCGAATTTCAAATATATAATACTTTTATTCTTATTCTATTAATGAAATAGTCCCAAATCGGTATTTGGCTCTTCTCTATTGGCATTACTGACAATCAACTTTCGTCTGTTGCTAGATGACTTGAAAAAGTTAAATATTCATAATAAAATTGTACAGTTATTACAACATTGTAAGTCAAGTTTATGGGAATTATAAATTGTTATTTTATTCGTGAATTAGTCCTAATGAATATCACTCGAGGGTCTGGGTTTTCCAGATAAATTCACACACTACGTTCGTAAATTTATCGGCAATCGTAGATCCTCTTGTAATATTACATGTGATAAATCAGCTTTGGTATGTCTTCGGCTCGCCTGTTTGCTATACAAGAGCCGCATTTTTCACATAATTTAAAAATTGAATAGTCTATAAGAATTTTGAACAGATGCTTTGAGTTTGGGGACTGTAAATATACGGGTGAGCTATTGGTACTGACTAGAGGTAGAATAAACCCTAAAATTTCTCCAATCTCAGTGGTTTCATTCACTCAAATACTTGTATTCGAAGGAAAGTCAACTAGAGTCAAAGTGCTTGAAGCTGAAGTCTGTAATGAGGGTCGTTAATTAATATATTTCGCTTCTTGGTATTTGGATAAATATTTGGCTTTGAAGTACTTTCACATTGAAGTAGTATGTGACACTTTTTCTCTGGCTAATTCGCACGAATTATCAGAAATTTCAAAATAGTTCCACATATAGAAGATGCTTAAGATAGTGTGGACATTATTTGCAAGTTATATTAGTTGTGATAATTGTGCGAGAGGCAAAATATAAAACGCTCCTAAGTATGCAAGTAAGTCGCTGCGATGAGTTTAGTAGAACTATAAACGCTGAGTAGTTCAAACTGGTAGACAAGTAAAGACATGTGTGCGATGCAGCAGTTTTAATTCTCTCATTCAGTTGCTACAAGTCTCCAGAACTATCGAGAGTTAGTTTCGATTATGTGCCCTATGTCTGGGTGATATTGATCAGAGTAGCAGCGAATCACAAAAATCGCAGTGGTGTGTGTATGAACGCTTCTTTTGGACGATATAGTTTAAAACTAAAATTTCCAATTATTTAATTAAAAAAATCGAGTTTTTTAATGGTGCATCCAAACTGCTGACACTCAAGGTAAGATATGCATCATTTGGTTTAACGTGATTCTGTTGCAACTACCCCGGATATTTCCCTTTGGATAGCAGAGCGCACGTTATATTGAAGTTAACCTTTCAATTTATCTGACAGTGACAACGATATTTCGAGCGAGAGATGTCCAAATCTAATACTGTCTTCTAGAGTCTTTTCTCTCGCGGAAGTGATTACATCAATCACAATATAAGTTAGCTGAGTTACGGTCGGCAGAGCGTACTGGGAGAAGTCGGTCGTCAAAACGTACAATGCATGTGCAGGCAGAAACTTGTTAGTTTGAAGGAGTTGTCAGCGAGTGGTACGTTCGTTTATACATAAACACAGTCTTGAAGAACGGCACTTTATGTACGATACATGTGTGGAAACAGATTCTTGTAGAAAAGTTGTAAGGCAATTCGCAAGAAAATATCTTGGCAATCGTGTTCCAGGAACAGAAATTATTCGCAAACTTGTTAAAACGTTACGAGGACAGAATATCTCATAGACAAGAAACTTGTCCAGAACTGTGTTATGGTGTAAAGTGAAGATGAAATGCAGGACTTTCCTAAGCTATACCGGCAATGTAAAGCCGCTGAGAGACATCATTTCCAACATTTCTCATAACATAAGCTATCGTTTATTATTACAAGTTTTAAACACAATATCATTTATGCTTTTAGTAAAAACATAAATACTAAAATAAATATTCTAACTTTACGCGAAGCGTTCCGTAATTCAAACAGCCTTGCTGTATTTTTACGAGATTACTGAGCAGTAAACCGTTAACTTCCTAACTTCTGAAAAAGAGGGAGGAAAAATCAGTTCGTGCATATATTGGACCTTCTACGTATGACATTCAAAAGCAAATTTTAAAAATACTTACATCATTAAAAATGTATTTAGTTCTGGCATTTTTAAATACTGTTTCCCACATTTTTAACTGTGCAAACACACACACATACACACAAGTAAGGAAGATATTAATTGCTTACTCATTAACGTCAGTAGATTAATCTTCACCTGCTGTCACGATGTTAAGTTTCCAGCTTTATCTTGGAGTAATAAATTCCTGAACAGAAATTAACTGACGAAACAGGGAAATATTTGTATTGTGTATGTTCACACGGTAGCCCTAATGTTAACCTCGAATGTTTTGTTTCCATACATTTCCGACCTGGTTGAGTTTAGGACTTGAACCAAGGAAAGCCCTGGCATGCTTCACAAGTACAAAGGCTTGAAGCACCTCAGAGGAACTACAGAAAATACCATGCTGAACAATAATGTTACCCTTCCGCCTAAGCTTTTATCGACCTTCTATGAAAACTACTACCAGTCTTCCGGACGATAAACGGAATGGATTAATGACCGCGCAAATAAGCTCGCGGCCCGCCTGAATTTCCCTGCTTTACGCCCTTATGGGTTGAAGGTAAACTCTAGAAACTTTTAACAATACTGCAAACTTAACAATATTCACGTTCAGAAAGGCTTCCAGATTTCCATACCACCGTATCTAAAACTTTATCTAGTGATACTCAAGTCCATAGCAAGAAACTCTTCGATCAGTCCTATTAGCTGGTTCAGAACCTTTCAGTGCATAAAAGTTCCAGAAGAAACCAGAAATAATATGCAGGAGAAAATCTTTCTTTACAGAACTTTAACTAAAGCGCAATTCAATATATTGCATGAGGAAAGACAGACTTAGGTCGGCCAAAATTAAAATGGTTAAATTCCGATTGCTTTCCCCTAAACTCCGTCTAGAGCATTAACCAATGCCATTTTAATTAATGATGTTAGGAGAAATGATGAATAATTGGAATACATTTAAACAACACCAAATTACAGGTTTTAAACAAAAACACTTGTTCGTATACCATGAATTACTTACACCATAGAAAACACACATTTCTTTGTCTGATTTTAACCAGTTAAATAGTTCTTTAAAAGAACAGGCGATTCTTTCAAAATATCCACCTTTTTACTGGAAAAAGTAATTCAACCAACTCACTTTTGATTAAAGTTTCTAGTGACACAAGTTTTGAGCATTTCTCCCTTTCTCATGTTTAGTATATGTACTTATATATTTGGGCTCTTTTGGTTTTCCTTCCTAAGAAAATAAAATTATTTCATGTGCTCCTGGTGGCTACATAAATTCATTTGTTACAAAATACGTTTGTTTTCCTCAAGAGTTTGAATTTATGTCTTTTAATACTTTATTTTTACTTTGCCTGAAATAATATCAAAACACTAAATAGAACTATTACGCGACACTTCGGAAGAATCCGTAATTATGGTTGAGCTAGTTTACACTCCGTTTATAAAATAAACAGCCCTCTCTGCGTGATTAATAAGTGTAGGAATGTAAGGATAATGCTTATGGTTATGTTTAATATTAATGATGAGATTTCTTAGCACTAAAAGGAGAATAAAGTGGAATGAAGTGATATTGATACTGGGCTGTAGCCGCCTGTGGTGCCTCAGTAGTAAAAACGGGCGTTAAACACTACTCAAAAAAAAAAAAAAAAAAAAAAAAAACTGGGCTGTAGACTCCTGTACTGGAGGGGTACAATAGATCACGAACTACAGACCATCCTCTCCCTTTACGCCTTTAACTTATCAGTTCTTATTTTTCAGCCGGACGGTGGCTTTGTGCTTCGTGTATATAGCGCTTTATTTCAATTCAGGGTTTTCCCATTGCCTATAACATGCGAAATGATATAAACTTAGGTGAGTAATCGTTTGATTTGAGTGTACGCCAACTCAGACAGGTAAGCCGTTGATTTATTTCCTCACGACTTCCCCCATTAGTTCGTGTAATATGACAATCCCATGACACAGGCTCCTAAATTTTCATTTTTTTTAATTCTATCGCAAGTGCACCTCTTTTTGCTATTGCCATAGTAGAACACGGGTCATCACACAAATTATCCGTCCCGCCTTAAATATGCACTAGTTCGTAATTACAACAGTGAAATAAAATGGGCTCCCTGCAGCCACTCCAACTTTTGAAGCAAGCTTATATCATATTTTGCCTCCATCTCCTGTGAATAAAATTTCTGAGTGATTTTCGCTACAACTTTGTACTTAAAACAACTTAGCTGAAAGATTTGTTATTCATTGTGAACTAGTTTACTAACTTCCATTTTCTCCTGCAGTCTTTTTGGTTCAAGAACATCAATTCTAGTAAAGTATGTCTAACAGAAATTTATTTCCCACTCTAGCAGATACATAAGACGAGAATATGGCACACCAAACCGAAATGTACTCTACTTTATATTCCATAACGTGTTGGAAACAAGACAGACTTTTATTGTGCAACTGACGTTAGAATGTTTTGCATATTTCTACCGCCGAGCAGTTCAGCTGCAGCTGCCATTGCTGGACATCTATTTCAGGCAAGAGTTTGCACTGCCCCAGTGCCATGCGAACATGGAGTTTGTGCAGTGTGGGACCAGCTGTTCGTCCGCTGTTTAAAACGGCTTCGTGCAAGTCTTGCAGATGCACATATTTTTACGAAACTGTTTATGGCTTAACTAAAATACGTAGCTCGCCCGTAGGTTTTTCTTCCTCTTAAGAAGTACTAAGGTTTCAAAGAATTTAAGTCTATTACACTTGAAGATTTATTTGTAAAACCTGCGTGTAAGAGTTCAGTAAAGGAGAGAGGCAATAAAATAAAGGAACTTATTACCATAAAGGAAGCCTTCAGCAGATTATGGGAACAATAAAATAAAATGTAGAACTAATGGCTTATTTTCGCATATGCATATCAGAAAAAGGAGCTCCCTAAACACCTTGGTCTTTTCTTATGGTGCGTAGCTTTTCTACGGCAAAGGCACATCCACAAAACACGATTTCTTCTCTCCACACTACGCTATTTCTTCGTTTCTGAAAACCTCTATGATACATTTTCAAAGTTTCTGTTAGGGTGTCACTGGCAAAGGCTCCCGCTTCAATTAATTTTTTGAGGTAAATTAGTCCCTTCTCAACTTCCGCGATTATGTTAAAGTAATTCTGATTACTCGAGAAGCTTTCTTTAACGTACATTGTTTACTTAAAATTGAATTATATTGACTTTATATGAGGGTCTTTTGAAAACCTCGACAAATTTCCATGCAATAATGCTAAATTTCCATTAATGTCATTACAGTTGGCAAGCACCATTCTTGAACGTTTATGGCGTGGTTAACGCTTGACAGCTATTTCAATCAGCTACTGAGTTAGGTTCGTGGTAAAGACATGCTGCCTGAGTAAGATCTTTTCCGGACATTTCCTTGTCTGTAAAAGTAAATATCAGGTAACTATGGACTACGAACTCTATGTGTCATACATTCCATTCATTTGGAGAGGTATTGGCAGTTGACAGGACGTTAAACGCCAAGAAGGGGGTAAAGAAAGAAGAAAAAAGTCGCATCAGCCATAACAAGTGAATTGGATGAATAAATGAATTTAAATTCGGCCATACATAAACTGCATATGAGCTTCAACATTTTTACGTTGCCCAAATAATAAATATGAAACTCATTGGACCAATAATGTTAACTTATGTTGAGGAATAAAACTGATAAGATTCCAAAAATATGTATATTTAACTTGCTTTATACTAAAGTTTCACGTAAACCGCCACGAGCGGCCGAGATCGTCAAAGCGCGGATTCGTGAGCGGGAAGTCTGGGGTTCGGACATGATTTCCCAGGTTTTCCTCAGTCCTCATAAATGGCAAATACCGGGGAGGTACCCTAAACTTAGGCCTAAAACGTTTCCTTCCTAAATTCTTTCCCAATATATCATTTCATCTCATGTATTATCAGTGTCCACCGCCTATGGTGCCTCAGTAGTAAAAACGGGGGTTAAACATAAAAAAATCCTTAAATAGTAATTACGCAATAGTTTTAAAAGACATGGAAGGTTACAAAACTTTAGCAAAAATAAGAACCCATGAAGAACCGATCCCAGTGACTTATACTCTGATTAAAATTAGAAAGGGACTGACAGTTGCATGTTTTGGAGTGGAGTGATTTATTTTAATTGGTTTATTTACGGACGCTCTTTAACATCACAGGTCATCAGCGTCCCATTCAAATCAGGGCGTGAAACGGCCGACAAATTTTGCTCAGAGGCCTCTCTTTCAGACTTGAGGTTCTTTTTCGTGCCGTAAATGTACGGAACGGAATCCAGGAGTGGAGTGAGAGTCCATAGCCATGGCAACAGCAAATAGCAGAGTCTATTCTACAGTGATGTCACTGCAATGTTGCCGGCACTAAACTTTAAAAATGAACGGCTACATTTGTTTTGTACAGCTAAGATGTTGGTTAATATTTACAACACGTAGTGGAGTTGATTCATACACATTGGTCAAGTGCAGGGACCATGTGCTGAGGGGTGGAGCCAAGAAAAGTCAGACCAAAATATTGAAAAATATGTCTCGTAAATGTCATTTTATACTGAAATTTAATTTAGTGGCAGCTTATAATCAGGCACCATCAATAATGTCATTCTTTCGTTTATATTCCACTGTTGCCGTAACTGTTACTATTACTGTATCCATAGCTCTTTTGAATAATATTTTCTGCAATACCATCTTTTAATAATAACATCCCTAAAACAACTAAGGAGAAAATAAATAAGAGTAATGATTAGAGATTTATCTGACTAACAGTGAATTATTGAGCCACAAGAAAGTCTTTAGTACTCCGGTTAAAATTGGCGTATTGATCGTGCTCTTCTGGGCCCCGGATTAGAATTTCAAGTATGGTGGTAGAAAATAAAAGCCACGATTAGTAATTTCGTGTTTATTTATTGATTTTCTTTTGAACAGTGAACACATTCTTTAACTAAGTCTGTAATATACTGTGTTTACACTACTTAGGTGTTAAGATAATGTCATGATTTAGATGAAATGATAAATTGCCTAAGGATTTCTTATTAAAGGAAGAATCTTTTCAAGCCTAAGTTTAGGTAACATTCGGCATTTGCTATTTATGAGAAATGAGGGGCGGAACTGGAAAAAACCGAACTCTCGGAGCACGATCTTGGTAGAAATCGAACCCCAGATCTCCATCTCACGCGTGCCTTAACGACCTCGGCTACCAGTGTCAGTTTCGCGTTGCTTCTCACACGTGCTCTTATATGTATACGAGTAAATTTTATTTATAATTTAAATAGGCTGTCATGATTATGAGGATGGTTTTACATTTGTAAAATGATTTGTGTGCCGTCTAATTAACGTAACGTTGGTAATGTCCTGAATTCCAACTTATGTCGTGTTAATGGTTATTTTCAAGAATTTTTAGCACCCGTTAGACAGCAAAAAGGATGAGACAATTTCAAATGATTTACAATTATCCAAGTGCAGTTGTAGGGGAAGTATGCTTTTGCGCAAAGTAATTTTGTTTTATTTATTTGATATAAAATATGCATATGTTGTTGCTAATTAGAATGTTGGAATTGTAAACACCGCCACACAAAAGAGTTGACAAATGTGCTAATGTGTAAGAGGAATTATTATATATTATCAGGAAAATTGCTTTATGCCGTGATTTTACACAACAATGCTTCTTTCTCTCTCTCCCTTTCTGCCACTTTGAGACTTGCCTTCCTCCTTTTCTTCAACGCATCTTTTTGACCACAGCTTAGAGGTCTCGCTTAAAGTTTCCCTTTTTATTATTTGTTAAGTAACAAGAAAGCATCGTTTTAACTAAACCAAAACATTAAATTTCTCATTTTAAGGTTTTACTTATTCTCAAAATTAAACGCTTGTGAGTTCAGCAGGGATAAAATTTTCAACACAACATAGTTTCTACAGAGACTGTACAGCAGGTAACGGGACCTTCTGTTATCTTTTGAAACTCAGCAGTTCCCAGACGTGATGGGGAGAAACCTACGATGTAAACAAATCCGCTTGCTGTACTAGTCGGAGACAAGCATTTCACTTTTTCAGGCGGTTACCTTCGAGCTGCATTTCTTAAATCTTGAACTGTAGTGCGAATTGCTGTTAAACACAGTGCCAGTTTATGCTCTTAATTTCTACCTTTTGTATTTTATATTTATTTCGTAATTTTAACGATTACATTTCCAGTAACGTATCATCAGACAGCGACTCGAACATAAGTGGAGTGTTTCCTATGGAAGATTCCCCTAAGTGATATTTCTGTATATAAAATCCATGTAAAAATTGCAAAAAATATAGTGTGCTAAGCCTATATTAAACATTTTGTGACATAGAATACAAAGTAACTGGCGAGGACGTAATGTTTTAAATAGTGCATCTACTAATGTAGCTTCTCAGACTGTCGAAGGCGCGCGATCCCCGGATGCTGAAATTTACGCCAAAGTAGAAAACTGTAAGTACGTTATGCATTTTGGTTAATTATACTATTTAATTTCTATAATTGCTTATGCCATGTCAGTTGCAACAGAATAGATTATGAGCGCGCAGGGCGACCAAGTGATACAAGTGATACATGTGGCAACGCCCCTCCCTTCCACTCACAACTCTCAATCCCTTCCTGATTATTTTAATCAGACTATAGTGTGGTTTCTGAGCATTTGTATTTGAACATCCGCGGCCACCACAGCAGGCGTTAAAAACGTACTCCCCCCATAGACACAAACACCAGGAAATTTGGATGGTAAATTCACCCATATATTCGCACATACACTTTCGCTATTGCAGAGAATACTTCTCACACGGCACAAACCGCTTCGTTTTGAAATATACAGCAACTGTTCAGTAACGATAAAACTTCTTTCTTTCTCCTTTCCCCTCTCCGGCAGTATTTCTTTATTACCTAACTCGCCGTGACCTTGGCTGCATACACGCATGAGGCTTGTGGCTGTTTTGTGGGCCACCCAATAACATTGCGCTGCATAAAAGACCTTAAACCCACAAAGCATACATAAATTTATTACCTCTCTCCGTTAAGTTTCATTGAAACAGTTATACATTTTTACTTTAAATTTGAGAATGAGTATTAATTGAGTTATTTTTACAAGAACCTTAACATTGGGCTTGCTGTCTTGTTGTGGCCGTGGTATTATTTGTACGTTTAGGGGGAGGGTCTTACTGTAAGTATAATGCAGATTTGATACTCCCCGTGTGTTAGTGTTGAGAGAAATTAGACAGCGAGATTTATTTCAATAACAAAGTTTGGAAGACTGCGTGATTATTCTGTGGTCAGTTTACCCCTCCGCTCAAGAAGTGGGCACAAACCGCCAACCACCCAAGCTTTCTCTCTCCTCCAGGGGTTAAGAACCAATTAAAATCTAACCTTTAAATACGGAAAAAGAACAAAAGTGTTCAGATAAATTTAATCTGTAAGTCAAGGAATAAAGATAAATCAAAATAAGACCTAAATCAGGAGAATATCTTTGGGACAAAACAACCGAAGGACTTGGTTGATATACATTAAGTGCGCTTTCTAGTATTTAGATGTAACATTAAGAATGGAAAACACCGTTTTCTCTGTATTTATGCGAATTTTATCCTTTGGCAACAAAATTTGATACTACTTCTATAAACTGGGAAGCAATGTTTATGATAATTCTTATTTTGTTTAAGAGACATTTCACGTAAAATGCTGTCTCTTCTAGTTTCGCTAGTGAATATTGCCGCAAACTTTCTTACACGTATGCTTTGACATTTATTCTTTAGAACTTCACATTTTGTTGTACCTCCCAGTTTTTGGTGGTCTTTCTAATACATTTTATTTTCGTTTATAAGTAAATATAATTTCTGGAAGTTGCATTCAGCTCTAAAAATGTTATTTTTCATCTCCTTGTGTACTTTCAAACCTTCTCTGTCAAGTTCAATCTTCCCAATCCTCTCGAAGGGTAAATCCAGGCACAACTACAGAACCTCTTTTGATGCATTCAGTTCGTTTCCTATAGCTGCTTTTCATTATCTAACATTCACCTCCATATGCACAAAGTTTTTCCCAAAATGTTTTTGTTTTCGTGCTATTTCAAATATATTTGCGGTAGCCATATGGTGATATTTGGCATTCCATATACACAATATCTGTTATATGTTTTAGACTCGACTGAGAAAGGAGGAATGCTGGAACAGCACGATAAGCTATCTACTACACATTGTCACTAGAAATATCTTTCGAAGTATGTACATAGGTCATAAGTTTGGCAATATTAGCGAACATGTTGCTGAAACGATTAATTAATCGGATTGCAAGTCCTAAGAACACTGCAAATGATCATTGAAGGGTATAGAGTTTTTTATAAATAAATATTTAATAGCTTAAGTAATAAGGAAGTTGCACAAATTAATATTAAAGGGGGTTAGTGACTGGCTCCGTGGAGTTTATACACATTTCTGCCGTAAAACTAGATAAATTACATGAGTGATAAGTCATAACATATGGAAACTACATTTTTTCTTTCTCGCGAACAAGAAACTATACGAAAAATCTCAGATAACAATTAAAAGTGTATGAAATGTACTTTCGAATAAAGCCATCAGATGGTATACATAAGCAGAGCTGCGCATGTTAACACGCCCCGAAGATGAATTAGTGAGCGACAGTGGCAAGGCATGCAGGTTACGAATGAATAACTTGCGTATGTCGAGGTAGCATTGTTCCATCGTAGGAATGCCACACCAAAAAGGATCTGCAGTACTGGACATTCACAGTGGTCTCCTCACGCATTGGATAACATACAAGCACGTCTTGACTGTCATACGCTAAAATGGCCATTACTTTGTTGGCGAAGGAGTTTGGCGAATTTTGCGTTTGCATGGTGACCCAGGATGACTCCATTTACTGGACTGTCGCAAGAGTTCTGTTCATACGTTTCATTAAATGCAATGAACCAATTCTACATTGATGTGGCACTCACTTTGCACACACCTTCCGCATGTTTAGGTCCTACGTAAAATGTATTGTTTTTATCGGAATTTTTGTTTACTCCAATTCCACAAGTGTCCAGTACCTATCATCGCCTAAGCACTGTACCACCACCATCACCCCACACATCCTTTGCACGCGCACCAATACTTCCCGTAGCTCTGTGTGGCATTCTCGTGCACTCCTGCCGCGGAAAAATGTTATTTTCACATACGCACCTTGTTCACTCTTCATGGCCTACATTTATGACCACTAATTGAACTTCGGGGCTGCTCAGACACGCAGTTCTACTAACATACACCTTTTGGTGACTTCATTCGAAAATATAGGTATTTATACACTTTCAATCTTATATCTTGTTCAAGAGGAAAAAAGTCGCTAGGACATAACTTATCACGCGTATATTTTTGTAATCATTATGCACTAGGTATTTCATATATGAAGAATCTGGGGACTAAAATGCAACAGAATATAAAGTTTGTGGTTGAAGAATTTATATTTGGGAATTCTTATACGAAAAGCGCGATCAATTAATTTTAATTTTACAATATAACGACCGTCTAATAAATATATTATACCGCTTTATTTTCTAAATGCACATAATATTTTGTAATTTAAATTAATAGTCATCAAAATGAATATAATTACTCAGATTCACACTGTGAGCACATTCTGATACAAAATGAAATCTTCTTTTACTGACCTTTCTTCGGAACATTAAGAATTACTTTTTCGTCAAACGCTGCCTTTTAGCCGTATTTACAGTGAATATGGTGAAAGAGAACTTTGTGCTAAGTAGCATTTCATATACATCAACATCACAAGAATGATATGCGCATTTCCTGACAATTGTTGTAAGTCAACAGTTAAAAGCTGCCAAAAGCATATTCAACAATAATAAAATTTTAAAAATTCCAAGTAAAGAAAATATAATATGAAAACACTTCTTTCTTGCCAGTTGCAGACACCCCTGTCCTTTTTGGTATGCGACTGTAACACTCCATCATAAAATCGATGGTAAATATGAAATATCAAAACCTCGGCTTTTCAAACACATACATCCCTAGATATTATTTCCCGTAAATTACAGCCCTATGCTGAAATGTGTTGCCTAATTACATTAAATTTGTTGGAAAAAAATTCCGAAAAAAGTCTTTAGAATTTATACTAAAACTATCAGATTTGTCGATTTCTAAGCTACCTACGCAGCATATTTAGTCAAGGGTGAGTTTATAATTTCATTTGTCCAGGCACATTGGCGCAAAAATTGTTCACTCCATTATCACTCACCGTGTAAGCCATTAGATTTTACAAACATCGTTAATCTGCATTACATTAAGCCGCAAATCTGATAAATAATGTAGGGCATGTGAATTTCTATTGCTGTTACCGAACCAATATTAATATATAATGCATCACTTTAGCGGAACCTGTAGTTTTTGCATTACAACAGCTAGAAGAGGCAGGGCTTATCAATTTGTCATTGCACTTGTTATTACAATCTATCCGATATTGACCTCGAAATCTATACTGTTATGTGCAGTAGTCTAGGGCACCTGGATGCAAAGTAATGCAATTTAAGCTCCAGTCAGCATCTCCTTCCTATCATGACAAACTGTTATGCACGTCCATCGAGGACTATGCATGTTGTTTAGCGAGTTTCTAATTTTTTTATTCTATCAGAAAAATGTTTTGTCAAACTCTGCATTGACAGCGTCGATGACATTCTCATTCAACCAATATTTCTTTCCGCCGAAGCAAATTATTACATAGCTAGGAGCTAATTCCTGGTATTAGGAAGGATAAAAACTCATTCGAAAAACAATTTATGCACTTTTGTTGTTGTGACTTATACTAGTGAAAAAACAATATTTTGTGCGCCAATCTTAATGGGTATTTACTTTATCTTTGAAACCATTAAACAGAGCTAAATAATGACAAAATGGTTCTCTTGTAGAATTATGACCTTGATTGCATGTTCACAGCAGATGCTATTTTCGGTATATTAATAAGGTGGCACTGAACAACAAATTTTAACCTTTTGTTTTTCACTTGAATGAAATCAAGATGGTTTTGTACAATTGGCAAGTGTTGATTTTAAATCTGAAATCCAAAACTTTCCTTTCATGTACAGTTTTCCGGGGAAATTAGATTTTAGTATGAAATTCAACCTCGCAAATTACATTAATTAACAAAATAAGTGTGAAGAATAAAGAAATACTAGTAAAAATATTGAACAGTCACAATTTTTTTCTGTCATCATGCAAATATAATTAAACAATTATTAATTTCACTCACATTTAAAAATAGATGGAAAGAATTTCCTTTTTAAGACACAACAGGAACAACTTTAAATAGCTGCCAACAATAGTCGCCTAATATGCTTGGTAAACATTTTCCTCTGTGTCTTTCTCTGCTCATCATTCACCGCACTCAAATAAGGTGGATATAGGAAATGTAGTTTCCATGAAAAACCACACCTTCAAGTTTTATATATCATTAATATTGTCTTCAATAATCCCTCTGTAGTTTACTATTCTTACATTCCCCAGGAAATTACTACTCACATGCTTGAATCCAACACATACTCGTTTCTTATTGTTTATTAACAGATCTTCAAAAACACTACCCTGTGAATTTGTAGGTCTTATTTCAGTTTAGCTCAATGGCGACGCTTGCACATAGTTGGTGGAGCATAACTTATAAAAATAACATTACGTAAAAATTTAAACGTTTTGGGATATTCTCCATGTTAGGTTGCCTTAATTTTGTTTCGATTCCAACCAACTTTTGAATGTACCGACAATTGCTGTTCAAACTTCTATATACAAACTCTCAACTGCGTAACTGCAGCAGTTGGTGAGTTGTTTCATCCGGAGGGACAAAGAGACCCTAATAGGTTCTTCCGCAGAAGCGATCGCAACTGAAAACTAGTCTTTACCCATAAACAACTGCTACTTACTTGCACAATAACAAATAAATTTAAACATTTAACTTTGTATACACAAACATAAATTATTATTTATTTTTTAACCAACCACCACGGTGTCCGAGGTCGTTAAGGCGCGAACTCGTGAGCGGGAGGTCTGGGGTTCGAATCCCGCCAGGACCGTACTTTCTGACTGAGGTTTATTACAGGTTTTCCTCAGTCCTCATAAACGGCAAAGGCCGGGTAGGTACCCCAAACAACAAATTGGAGGTACAACTACAGGAGGACCGACTGGTCGAGACTCCGGGAGGGTTTTGTTCCCCCCAGGGCCATAAACTCTGGAGAGGATGTGAATGCATACGCCAAAATCCTAACGGCTGCAATTGAGTCTACAATGAGGGCTTCAATCCCGATATCTACGATAAATGAATCTAGAAACGAGGGACCATGGAGCGACAAACTGCAACGCTTTAGGCGTAACACGAGAAAAGCCAGGAAATTATAGCAACAATCTCAGACACCTGAGGAGAGAGATATACGTCTGTTAATCTACAGATGACGCAAACAGGCTTATGAGAGACTTCTCAATAAAACCAAGAAAGACAGTTGGACAAAACTGGTGAATGACTGTTTAGAGAAGGATGCGTGGGGATGTCCCTACCGCATAATGAGGGAAAAAATTAGGGTATGTCCCAGCATGTCGACCTTGTGAGAGAGGATGGCTCTCATACCCATACGTGGGAGGAATCTATGGAGCTATTGCTTCCACAAGATGATAACAGAAATGAAAGCGACTGGCAAGACAGGCTACGAAAGGAGATGAATGAGGGTTATGTGGGACCTCAAGCTTTTGCTTCTGTAACGATGGATGAGGTTCAAATGGCGATAAATTCCCTACGAAAGAGGAAAGCGCCGGGACCTGATAGGATCTCCTCGGAGATCCTACAGGCCCTAGTGGGTGCTTTATCTCCTAGTTTGTGTTCTTTATTGAACACATGTATGGTACAAGGGCGGGTACCAAATATTTGGAAGCAGGCAAATCTGGTGATACTCCGGAAAGGTTTAGATCGTGATCCTACGATACCAAAATCTTATAGGCCTATTTGTCTAATAAACTCATTGGCCAAAGTGCAGGAGAAAATTATTTGTGGTCGTTTACAAAATATCAGGGCTGAGATAGGTATAAATCCTCACCAATATGACTTTCGACCTGGTAGGTCAGCAGAGGATGCAGTAAATCGCGCCATTTCCCTGGTGGAAAATTCATCCAAAACTTACGTAATGGGCATTTTTGTTGATATAGAAGGTGTCTTCGACAACTTATGGTGGCCAGCTTTATTTAGCAGGCTCAGAGAACTACGATGCCCGACTGATTTGTACAAAATCATTTTGGATTACTGTAAGGGACGATATGTTAACATTGACTCCAATGGGCAAAGATTGTCAAGGCACCTCTCAAAGGGCTGTCCTCAAGGCTCAATATGTGGCCCCACTTTCTGGGACATAGGATTTGAACCTTGCTTAAATGCAATAATGGCAGAACAAGGCTTATATGGCATGGTAGCCTATGCCGATGACGTATTACTTCTGGTTCACGCCTACTCCAGGGTGGATTTAGAACGTAGAGGCAATCGCATACACGCGAGCTTTGCGAGGGAATGCACAAAGATCAAGTTAAGAATCTCTCCAAATAAGACCCAATACATGTTGTTGAAGGGTCAATTACAGAGGAACCCTGTACTCAGGCTAGCTCATGTTCCGATAACCCGCTCTGCGACGATCAGATACCTTGGTGTGACTCTGGATGAAAAGTTGAATTTTGGGGCACATCTGGAGGAGGTATCCTCCAGAGCATTCACGGTGTTGAAAACGTTGGTAAATCGTATCCAGAGGAGAATCCTGGTGCGGTTGGTGGGAGCGTTTTCAACGGTCCCGACTGACGCACTAGTGGTGATCCTTGGAGTTTGGCCGTTAGATTTGGAAATTCGGAGGAGGGGAGCGGTATTGGATCCGAAAAGGCAATATACAAAAAGCATCAAGGCTTGCTGGTGCTCCAGTAAGAGATGAAATGGAAGTGAAGGACACGATACTAACAGAATGACAAAATTTCTGGGATGCGAGTACGACTGGTCGTAGAACGCACGAAATATTTCCGAATGTGGTTGAGCGTACTCAAATAAAATTTCTCCACCCATTCCGGGGTTTTGTTCATTACGTGTCAGGCCATGGACCGTACCGTAGCTACCTATTCCGATTTGGATTATGTGATACACCCGAATGTGAATGCGGGGAAGTGGACACTCCCGAACACGCTGTTTGGGAATGTCCGCTGAGAAGAAGTGTTCAACAAATTGCACAAAGCCACATTCAGGGCACCAATGTTTACGAGATCGTACGTAGTCGGGGAAAATGGACTTGGCTAGATAGGGCGTCCAATGACGTATCAAACAAAGCGCGAAATCTTTTCATTGAAGGTAGATAAGAGACAAAACTGAATTATATTCACCGGAATTGACAATAAGATGCGCTGGGCCGGTGGAGGGACCTGATGATGTTCTGTATGCTAAACCTGCCTACTGGATGATTCGGAAGAAGTATTTCTCCGAGGATGGTAGGGGGCAGAGGTACATGATTACCATGGATCCCTTCATACCAACGGCACGGCGCATCTTCCCTACTGATGACTAAACCTCGATTGTGTCGTAGATCTCTATGATCTAAATTAGTATATATTATATCAATGGATATAATTATTACCATGTAGTGATTGGTGGCGGGTAGATTAGGAAATATGTATTATTATTATTATTATTATTATTATTATTATGATACAAATTGTTATCAATGTATTGTAAAGGATGGTACAGAGTGTAGAAATTTCCAGGAAAGTTCTCTGGGAATGTGCTATAGTAAAATTAGGAAATTGGAAAACAAGAAATAGGAAAACATAAGAATGCAAGACTTACGCATAAGAAAATAAGAATATAAGACAGGTGAAATCATAAAGACAAAGACATTGCTTTTTAGAAAATGGCTGTTCATGTAGAACCTATAGCACGACTCACTGCGCCATTCTCATATTATCATCATAAAATTATGATACTGTATAAGAAAGAAAGACCCAATAAAGCCGCGAGTGTAGGGCCTAGTTTAAACTATTAGGTACTAGGCCATTAGAATCGAGGAGCCCGTAGTCTTGGCGCGTTGGCGCAAGGCTACGGGCTTTTTTTTTTTTTTTTTTTTTTTTTTTAAAGGCCTAGAACGTTTCCTTTCTTAAAAAAATATCCCTCCCCAATATATCATCAGTGTCCACCGCCTGTGGTACCTCAGTAGTAAAAACGGGCGTTAAACACTATTCAAAAAAAAATTTAACCAATGATCATTAAAAGAACTGGATTTACTGGATAGTAAGTAGGCCACACTGGCTTCTTAGTATTCTACAGAGTAGCAAAACGGTGATTGGTAGTATTTTTACGCCCAAAAAGTACATCAACCCTGGGCGGGATTGAACCCATGATCTCGCCATTGCATACTAATTGGACATATCGTCGTAATTTTGTGTTTTTGGAAATTATAAAGTTGTTCATCATTTAGACATGAATAACTTCAAACTTGAGCTCTCTGCTAGATTTCGGCGCTTAATAAACCAATCCATCTTCTTCAACATCTTTCCACTAAGCACATACAATTAACAAACGACAAGAATAAAATAAACCCCTTTTTCAGTATGAGGCTGCGGAAACAATCCTGTTGGTGGTGTAATTATTTGTTGCATCATCTAGCCTCACCTAAAACATGAAATCGGTTTCGCTGCTCCGTCATGCAAACAAAAATGTAATTTCATTTTATCCAATCCCCTTCTATGTTCGATCGTGTTGATTAACAGTTCGCGATCCCGGCTCATCGTATCACCAAATTATAGCATTCGCAAGTTAATTAAGGGGAAAAGTAATGAGGGCAACCGATTCCTCAAAGACAAACCAGCAATTCGGAGCATGTGATATCTTGTCCATACGCATTTACTCAAAAATTCAATAGGGTGTTAATTATGAAGCCTAATCATCACAGCTCCACCATAAACTGGGGCGTTTGGCATTCAAATTCCCAAAACTACCTACCTACATACCCCTCTCTTGAGACAGAGGTGGCACATGTAAACAATTCTGCAATGGCACTATTTGTTTGACCGCCTCATTGATACTGTGGTTAGTATTACTTACTGCTGGGCCGGGAAGAACCTGGTTCGATTCCCGCAACCTAATTAGGAATTATTCTAAAGTGGTCCACCCACCTTCATGAGAATAATTGGGGAGCTGCCTGATGGAGAGGTGGCGTATTGTAGGGTGCCAGCATACTGATCGCATGCCCTCTGCAATACTGCGCTATCGCTGAAATTGTTTTTGGTTTGAATCGTGTTTAACGCCCGTTTTTACTGCTGAGACACCACAGGCGGTGAACACTGATGACACATGAGATGAAATTATATATTGGGAAAGGATTGTTTAAGGAAGGAAACGTTCCAGAGTACCTCCCCGGCATTTGCCAGTGAGGACCGAGGAAAACCTGAAATAACCTCAGTCAGGGAGGACGGTCCTGGCGGGATTCGAACCTCAGACCTCCTGCTCACGAGTCCGCGCCTTAACCACCTCGGCCACGCGTGGCGGTGCGCTGAAGTTATGAGTGGGGGTAGCTGCGTAAGGTCATGACCCGAGTTTGGGTTGAACCTGTTTCCGTAAACAATGGAATGGCGATTTTAATTATTCACACATAATGTTGACAGTATCTTTTTCAGAAATATTCCTTATGTAAATCGAAGGAATTGGAAAGGCGTGTGTTTCATCGCTGGTGGTGCTCCAAATAGAAACTGGATCACACACATTCTTAGAAAAAAAACCCTTTAATAATAATTTGGCAATAATACCATGGTTCGTTCCGCTGAGATTGCTCAGTTATAGTCCAAAAGACAAAATTCACATGATTGTCTTTAGATCTCACATCAACCTTAGGTGTTGCACTATTTGACGTCTCGAATTTGTTTGATTTCTGTTTCTTGAACAGTTTTTCTGATTTTTAAGTTTCAAGATGCTCATCAATATTCCTTGGGGGTAAAGACATAGCTTTCTTTTGCTTGGCATGGATTTCATTTCCGGTAACGTTAAAATTTCAGCCCATATGCTAACACAGGCTTGAAAGTTTAGAGTTTCAGGGATATTATTTCCATAGTGGTTTTTATCTGGTGTCGGGTTAGTTTTTTTATTTGAAACTTCCATTACTTTTGGTGACTGCTTAAATTTTGAGTGCTCGAGAAAGTTTCAGGAGCTTTGGTCAAAACGATTTTGACATTGTTCTTCATGCTTAATAAAGGCCATTTGCTATATACTCTCTTCTGTGATAGTTTGTGAATCTTTCGTAAGGAGAATAACGCAAAGGAAAAATGCACATTTCTCTTTCTTTACTTAACTAAGCATCTTTACGTGCTATTTGTACTAAAGTGATGTAATTTGTGCTCTTGAACAGCAATGGAATAAGTTTTACATTAAGGCCTTTCAAGGGTTTTCAGTCTTATGAAAAGGGAAATGTAGGCTAATTTCGGAAACCAAAAAGCTCAATTCAAATTCAATGTGATTTAGAAGCAAACCCCCTAGTATAATGCATTTTTGTAATTAAAAGAATAGAATAGTGATGCATATAATTTAGAAGCGGACAGTGTAATTACTGGCTTGAAGGCCCGTATCATGTGAAAAAATTCGTCAGTTTCATTAAGAAGAAATAACTATTTGGGTAAACATAACACTTTATTTTATTTAATTTCTATATTGATTAATGAAAGAGAATAAATTTCCACTGTAGCTTTCTGCCTTTAATCTTTTAGATAGGTGGAAATGTAAGGAATGCGGAGGCGGGTAATACCCTGGCACTGGTCTCTCTTTTTTGTGTGTAGGGTAAAAAGGCAATACCATTTCGATATACAGGATGCGGAAAAAAATACATACATTGCATTTGCGAGTAGAAAGGGGTTTGGTACTAAGTGCTTTAAGAATAGGAACTCAGATGCTTCAAATTGGATCCATATGTATGCGATACGTTGAAATGTGACGTGTGTTCATAGCCAGTCATAACTAGTCTACATTCATATCTAACTCAATGTATAGGCCCTTAGTGAATGGTAAGGCATTTTTGAGAACTAGAGTAGGTAAGTTTTTATCGTGCTTATATTTGAGCTTCATTTATTTAAATTACGGCATGTATTTATAGCTTTGATGTTAACGCCTGCAGCACAAGAAAAATTCCTAGTTCCTGTTCTTGAGACGCTTATTTTCCCAACCCCCTCTCTACTGTGTAATTTCTTTATACCTATTTCCCCGCACTCTGTAGACACATTTTCGAACAAATTATGAAAACCCCTACATATACTGCCTTAGAAGAATATAATCTGTTCAAAATATTGCACTATTGTGTGATTGTACTTTTTTGAGTTCTTAATTATTTTATGTATATTGTTAGTTAAAAGTTACATTTACAATTTAGCAAAATATTTGAATTTTTGGAACACTAACATGTAACTTGTTGATGGAATAGTAGCATCGACTGCATCTTTGAGCTACGATTAAATTCATGTCATTTCTAACAGACATAAGTTACCAACACACAAGCTGTAAATAAGGTGGAACTTGGACAAGTAGATATGACGCCACTTCAACTTATGTCAACAAAGCAACACATATAATTTACCATGGTGCTGCACTGAGACTGAATTCCATTAGAAACAATCCACAGTCCCGTCAGCTTTCCCCCCTTTTTCTTTACGTTTTGTCCCATAAGAACGTGAGGCAAAGTTCCTGGAAACTCAACAAAATGAGATTTGAAGTGGCATGGGAAGTTAAAAGTGGATATATTTTGAAAAGGCTGTACGTCGAACAAGTTAATTCTGTTTCTGGGAAGCCCTTAGCCACTTCCGCTCCTTCTTGTTCTACGCCACCCTTTCTCCAAAGATTCCCGTTTCATACACAACGGCAAGTAAATATATTCCACCAGGATCCTTGGCCGCTTACTTGCTTCCAGAACCAATGAACTCGTTTTACGTCATTTCTTAACCTCTGCGCTTCAAAACTGTTTGCATACAAATAGTGCAGAATTTCACGAAATTTACTGTTGAGTCCTGATCTTTGGAAATTTTATATCATCTTTCAACTGCAAATCAGAATTGAGAAAGTGACATGAAAACGGACTAACTAAAATACACCTGATTTAAATATTCAGAAGTCTACTTAATCCCAAAACCCATGCTTAGAAATCTTCCACGAGCAAACAATTACTCTTAATTAGCTGTAAAATAACCACAATAATAATAATAATAATAATAATAATAATAATAATAATAATAATAATAATAATAATAATAATAAATGTGATGCAGGGGCGGATTTGTATTACCTATATTTTCAATTTCTCCTGCGACCTGCCAGTACAGTTACATGCAGCAAACTATATGGAACAATTGATTTTGCTTTCCTCTCTCATGGCCAGTTTAACTCACCTTCATTACTGCTATAAAAGCGCGTTAATAAATTATTGGCAAGTTAGTCCAATTTCGTGTCTCACCAAACATCGTTATGGCTAACAGGTCTATAAACGCATCGTTAATTAAATGGCACAGATTCGTCGCGTTAGAGAACTCTTAACGACTCATTTAACTAGTAATAAATATAATGGCAGAAGATTTCAATGCTCTAATTATACCGTGACCCCATTCCGCTACCCAGTCTGAATTTGTATACATTAGTGGTAACCGGTTGAACTTCAGTGCATGCGCGATTCCTGGTAAACTAAAGTTCCACTGACGCAGCAATTGAGCTTGCTCAGTCGTATGTACCACTCCTAATGTTTTAGTTGCAGTTCTGTAGGAAGTACGTATTAGACATTCACTGTTATGTGCAAAAGAAATCATACAAGTATTGTAGGAGAAAATTTCGTGCTAAAAATCCAGGAGTAGCATCTCCACCATGCAATTTTTAGATTGCTGGACAAAGTTCGAATTCCGGGCATTTTCATTCACAAGAAGCAGAGCCAAAAAATAAATAAAATTAACAACTGCGTTTTAAAAAAGAGAAGCCTGGTGAAATAGGCTATCAATTAGAAACTTCTAGAACATCTTTAACACGATTAGCTCAGTTAGTTATGTATTTATAGGCAGTGAGTATAAAGTCACTTGGTTGCTGCATCTTCATCCACATATAACTACTGCTGTACATACATTAAAGAAGCACAATATCCGACGTTACAATATTTTATTGCAGCCAGTGTTTCAAGGTCTATTTCAAAGGATTCAGGCATGTGTTACAGCGCAGTGCATTGTGCATCTATTATGATGGTTAGTACAATATTAATCACTATTTTCTACAAATAAATAATGGGGGGATGAGAACTGATACGATTGCTCTCGGAGGTCGAGGAGGGCGAGCCGTTATGCATTAGCTTTCCTTCGACAAAATAAATTTTCGATTGCGTAGCCAAATGAGGACAATATATATTTGAAAATCAGAAAACAAAAGTTTTCGTGAAATACACAGGTCAAGCGGTGGAAATGATTCTGCAAGCAATGTTAGAATACAATACCGAGAGAGAAAGATTTTTTACTCCCATTCAGCAGTTACTTATGCCATTACGAACTCATACCAATTAAAAGTTCAACTGTTAAATTAAGTATATCTAAAGCAATTGTTTAGAAGGTTTTATTATAGATTCCCAGGACTGGTAGAGGGGAGGGGAGCAAGTAATGTTCAAATCTCTCGCTTCTGCACTTAGCAAATAGATCGTTTTTGTTGCACCGAATATCAAGTGACGCACTACTCCTGCATAGTATAAATTTTCGAAAAAAAAGTGCTTTAACTTTAAACAATATAATCACAAATTTTTCGAATCAGGTTGCATAAGGTTTAGTCAGCACTAAAACAGTGCTTAAATGTTCTCTAACTAGAACTTTTAATCATGGTATCTGGTCATAAAAAGGTTTACATGACACATTTCTGTATAAATAACATTTAACTTAAGATATCCAACTGTGCACTGTATCACATTTTTCAACATAGCTGCGTTGAAGATTGAGGCATTTATCTAAGGGGAAGATATTCATTTTTCGGAGCCCTCCTTATCGTACGCGTCCAGAGAGCGATTTATTCAGTCATTTCGAAAACTGTAGCCCTTGAGTTGAAAATGTGTTTTTACATTTGGTTTACTTACGGAAGCTCTTAACATCTCAGGTCATCAGCGTCCCATCCAGTTCAGGGTGTGAAACGGCCATAATATTATGCTCAGTGGCCTCTTCTTTCATTCTTGAAGTTCTTTTGCGTGCCTTTAATCTACAGCACGGAACCATTGGCTTTAATTCCCTTCTAAAGGAAGTCAAACTTAAACACCCGAAAAAATATATCGACATGGCCGGCATTGCACCGGCGATCTTGGGTGCAAGTTAAAAATGTGTCGGCGCTATATCTAACATTATACACTAAATGCTCCAAACTTGCTCACAAAAGGATTCAAGAGTCCGCGAATTACATTGTGACTCGCCTACTTCGATATTCTCAGTATTGGATTATGCCACACTCTGCCGACTCTACACATCGTCTGCACAGCTGACCTGGCACGTTCTTAGCATTCAGAAATCCGAAGACATGCTCTTCAGATCTGTGGTAGACTCTACTTGGACTGATGCCAACCTAGTCCTTAGAAATGTCTCATGATGATTCCAAACATCTAGTACTTGTACAGGTATAACACTGTTTATATCCTTACTTTTTCATTAAATAGTCTTACATTTAATAAGATGTGTTGTTAAATTTGAAACATTCAACATTTTTCAGTGGTTTTAAAACAGCGGTGCATATTCGGAAGCACTACCAAGGGTGGCCAAGGTCGTTAAGGCGCGAACTCGTAAGCGGGAGGTCTGCGGTTCGAATCCCGCCAGGACCGTCCTCCCTGACAAAGATTTTTTTCCAGGTTTTCCTCAGTCCTCACAACTGTCAAATGCCGGGGAGGTACCCTAAACTTAGGCCTGGAACGTTTCCTTTCTTATAAAAAAAATCCTTTCCCAATTTATCATTTCATTTGATGTATCATCAATGTCCACCGCCTGTAGTGAAAACGGGCGTTAAACACTTTATATATATATATATAGGAATGAGGAAAGTAAATAAAATATGTTGGTGACGTGAAAGTGCTATCTGAAGTGGACACTACTGACAAACCGAAGATAGGTGTTAGAATACGGCAGTAGGTGTTACCCAGGACGTGCTATATTTTATTTTGTTTTAAGAATTGGAATAAAAAAATTATGAATAATATATAATTTATCAAATATAATTTATTGGGAAACATTGTATGGAAGTAAACGGGAGTTGCACATGGAAAGTAGAGTAAAAGATTTGTGACAGTATTTAATAATTTAAGTGGAAAACTCCACATTTGGCACTAAATATAGTGATGTAATTTCATACCTTGAAGTAGAGTGTGCAATGTCTTCGTTACAAAAGATTCCAGCAGCAATATTATTTTTGTTGCTCACTTACCTGAAACAAAAGAAATACGTTTAAATCGTGAGTTATTGCCTAACCACTATAAAAAAAATCTATATTTGTTAAAAAATGTACATGGTGCTTCCGCAAATTTGCATGTTTTAATGTCTTAACATTTTATGAGTCATTGCTTGCCATTGTTTCCGTTAGGTGTTTCTTTTTCTTTCGTAGGCGACGTATCATTGTTCTTAGTATTACCTATTCATAAACAATGAAGTAAGCAATTACATTACACATTTCTGAGACAAAGTGCTGTAAATTACTACAAGACAATTGGACATTTCTTCTGCGACAGGTGTTGTCTTCCAAGGCATCAAAGCATAGCTCCTAGTGCTTGTTATTTCAAATAAACATTATCCATCAACAGGAGCTTTATATCAATGGTAAAATTCTGTAAATTGCCGTTAGGACCAAAATTGTATGAACCGTGTAAAAGCAAGGACGAAACCAAAATTGGAAAAAAGGAAGAAAAAAGCATACCAATCCCCTTATAGATGTCGCTGAAGGTAAAGTACCAAATTCCTCATTTCCTTGTGTTATGAAAAAAAAAAAAGTGATGAGGGATGTAGAAACCACCCCTGGCTTGATAATGCATATTCGATACTGACTATGCATGCGATTATCTTACGGGTAAGACGTACACCCTTTGACAAAAATAAATAAATAAATAAATCATCTCTTGAACACGAAAATCTTCTAAATCCTACTCGTTACAGCGCACGGTTCACAAGATAACCAGCAAAGCTGTATAGCCACTGCAGCAGTTGCGTTATATGACACCTTGTCTTATGTGTGTGTTCCGTTAGCTCTGTGGCAGAGTGTGCAGTGATGCAGTTAAAAGCGCATGTTCGCTCCCGGCATGTATCACTTTATATATATTTTTAACCTTTGTGACATATTATGACAAATTATTTCGCAATATTGTTTCTCATAGACAGCAAGCTTTAACGCTACCACAATATATTTCCTTCAGTATTTGTCCTCTAATTCCAATATGTTGCACACGCAAGAAGGACAAAAGATGACTTATGGGCACAAATTCAAGAAGCCTGGGATGTTGTAGCCTCTCGTCCACTCTCCTGTAGAAATCTGCCATCATCTGCCCCTAAGATTGAGGGCAGTTACACATGCTGAGGGTTAATACGACATTAATTTGTGTTTTCACTTTAGAAGATACATTTTTCTGTTCATGTATTTATTTAATTATTTGTGAAGAATGCGTTAATTTGTTGCGTTTTTGTATGTGCATAAGTAATGTCATAAAATTCGAATGGTACGTTAAAATACAATATGATATTAACGAAACATTTAGTTCTACACATGCGCTTATAAAACCAACAAAATACAAAACAAAACAAAAATATTGTGGGTGATTTGAACTCAGGAGCTTACCAGAAAAGTCGTTTCTCTATTCTAACCTTCTCTGTCCAGATGCTTATGGTTGTGACCATGACGTTTACAGGCAAAGCGCACACTGCAATGTGTACTCGCTGCATGAGAATTGTGAACACAGCGTTTACGAACATCCCCGAAGTTTTCCGATCGATACGTTCTGGCGATGACTCATTGTCAAAGAGTGTGTACATGTGGCATCACAGGTATCTCTATACGGGATACTGCAATAATTATGTAAAGCTATTAAGAACAAGCGTCGGAAATTGTTCAGCTCTGGGGGTGTGAGTTGCACGATAGTGTCCGTACAGAAACAACTCTAAATATTCCAATAGGCGGGTCTATAATGTTCTGATTATCAATTGTTTGATTCGTTCAAACAACATCTGAAGATCAACGAAAGACGGATTGGTTGCTCTCACAAGCCAAGAACTTCTTTGAAAAGGACATACAACGACTTCTGCAACAGTAGGATCAAAGCCTACCGTTTCGTTCATTTGGAGGGTACGTGCTATTATAAGGGTACTTATTGCCTTTTCTAATACCCCTGTCGCTTAAATTCTACAACATTTAAAATCAAATCTTTGAAGACTAGGCTTTCAAAGTTGGTGATTAATCTATAATTATTTTTATTATGTTACTATGACGTATAATAGTAGTCTTTATTATTATTATTATTATTATTATTATTATTATTATTATTATTATTATTATTATTATTATTATTATTATTATTTCTATCAGCCAATTCGTGATGTCACTAAAAACTTTGGTGTATATGCAGTACAAAACAAATTAAAAAAATACGGTTTTCAAAGTTAAAATACCTAATTTTTAAAAGACATGCATTTGTGGCTACTTCGTGCTAAGAAATTGTGGCAGACTTCGAATGGGGATGGCAGCTGTTGGAGGAAACGTGCGAGCGCTCCTAAAACAAACTCAGCATGCCCCACAGCGCCCTTCCACATTATCACGTTATTGTTTCTAGGGTGCTGCGCCATGCGACATTTCGCAAAATGTTTTCTGTGCTCTTTCAGATTATTGCCGAGTACATTAAATCCACAGGAAGTCTCTCGTTGGATTTACACTGCGGACTCAATTTTGCCTCATATAATACACCAAAGTGTTATATTTTTACGCTTTTGTAACGTTAATGAAAGAGACGACCTGCGACTGATGGATGGAATACTATTCAGGTAATTTGCTTTATTCCCTCAGAGGGCGAAAACAAACAAAATGGCCATGTTTTTAAAAATACAATGTTTTATTTTAAATTTCCCTTTTATAATAAAAAGGGAAATTTCGTCATTCAGCCCAAACTACCTAACAAAATGCATATGAACACAGATAACTACAAAAACGCTCGGCAATACCACAAACACACAAAGCGTTGTTGCACGTTTTGAGAGCATTAATAGGCGATTGCAGCAATGGCTTGCATAAACAAAACAATGAGAAGATCTTAAATCATTTACTTTATTTTGAATAAAAAAGGAATGTTCCCAAAATCCCTCGCACTAAATGGTGTATCAAAAAACAATCTGGCTTAAAATTATTTATTTATTTATTAGCTTTACATCTATCATCGATTATTAACATAGATAATTGTATATCCTCAGAGCGATTGAGTGATAACTGCGAAGAATTACTGGTTCTTCGTGTCCGGGATTGAGAAAATGCTTTGGAAAAGCATTGGTCTATCTTTTAACTCTGATGAAAGTTTATCAAAATTATCTTTCTTTTTTATTTGTGTTTAACGCCCGTTTTTACTACTGAGGCACCACAGACGGTGACACTGATGGTACATGAGATGAAATATTGGGAAAGGATTTTTTAAAGAAGGAAGCGTTCCAGGCCTAAGTTTAGCGTACCTCCCCGGCATTTACCGTTTATGAGACTGAGGAAAACTTGGAAAAATCTGTCAGGGAGGACGGCCCTGGCGGGATTCGAACCTCAGACCTCCCGCTCACGAATCCGTGCCATCAAAATTATCTTGAGGCCGGAAAACAATTAGGAAACTAATGGAGGATGTACGTAATGAGTATCCAAGCAAGCTTACAACATTCGCTTTTACTACTATAATGCTGGACAATTTTATGACTATATAGTAATTAAGGCAAATACTTAAATACATGTAGTTCGAATTTTATTCTGCTTAATTCATTCATAGTGTTCTGTTCTTTACTGCACACTAGAGCATCAGCTTGTTCTTGGAAGAAATGCAGCGGTGGCTCTCGTTGCTTCCCCCCCCCCCCCAGTGATGATGAAATGAGCATCATGGCAGGGAAACCGGAGTACCCGTAGAAATCCTGCCCAGGCACAGCTATGTCCGCCACAAATCCCACTTTCTGCTGCTGGGATCGAAGCCAGGTCGCATCGATGGGTGGCGAGCGTTATAACCCTCGGCCACGGTAACGCTAATTTAATGGCTAAATATTAGGAAACACGCTTGAAGCACCTGAAACTGTTAAGGTGGTTTGTGTTCTCAAGCGCGAGAACGAATGAACCCTACGGCGTCAAAAGCTTCATTACCGCTGACCCACCGCCGGGTCGCTCTCCCGTGAGCTTTGGAAAACTTCGGTTCAAACATCAAACTCCCTCAAGTCTTTAGTTAATGTGAAACAACTGCCATTAGAAAGTGTTAGAGAGGGTAAAGTGCTGTTGGAATGACATTGGAAAGCCCCAATAAAAGCACAACTTTAGCCAACGCAAATGTCACTCCGCAGCACAGAGTACACTGTGGTTGAGACGGTAATACTTGGAACTCGCACCTGGGAGATCCTGGGTACAACTCCCTTGGGGTTTTACGCGGTTTCCTTTCCCCTAGTCGCTTGGGTGGCACAAAATTTTCGCTCTCCTATTTCACATAATTTCATTCCGTTGGTTCCGTTATAGGATCAACGTGTCTAGCGAGTTGAACTGCTGCGGTGGCTTACGCTTATGAAAAGTTTCCCTCAGCGTCGAATTCCACGGGTCATTAGGTGCTCTATCTGGAAACAAAGTTAAGGGTCTCGTCTACGCCCTTGCCTCACCGCGTTGGTCCTGATGGTGCAGTGGTAATCATACTTGATCGCAGGCTCAACCCCGGCCAAAGTTGTAAAAATCCATAGTATGGCTTCCTTTGGAAGAGAAGTAAAGTCGTGTGTTCCGTGTCGTACATTAAAAAAAACTGAAGCCTGAAAGAAATAGCCTCTGAGCAAAATTTATTGGCCATTTCACGCCCTGAATTGAATGGGACGTTGATGGCCTGAGATGTTAAAGAGTGCCCGTAAATAAACCAAATGAAATAAGTGCCTCACCGCCCTTGCATCCCAGCCGCCCAATGTCTCCCCTACCTCATACGTTCCTCCCGGAGATTTCCCCAATGAGCTCTGTTAAAATACCGAAATTTCTTCCCCTGTTACTTCCAATCCAATCTTATCACTAAACACTCTACAACGTGCAATAAGCAAGATTGCAGCAAACACCGCGTTCGAGTACCTCTGTAAAACACTGGCTTTCATATTTCATTAATTTTCAATCAGATTAATTCTTCATATGTTGCGGGCACTATCTCATTATTAGTAGTTATAGCAACAGAGATGATCATGCTTTATAAAAAGGGATTAATAAGTACGAAAATTCACCCTCGTTTCACGAACGATGAATTGGGGGTTAAGGTTCTATTTGCATAAATTATTCTTTTGCGAAGCATATTCTTACTTTGCTGAATATTCGCATTTACTATTTATAATAAACATGCCTTTAAAAATGACAACCACAGAAATAACTCAGCAGTTTGCTTTGCACTACTTCTATCTACAATATTTATTACTAAGACAATGGACTCTTCAGAATGTAACATTCCACTGTAACTGAGGGTGATTTTACGACTTGGTATGTTAGAAGTGAAATTAAAAGCTATTTCTATGCAGATGCCGTTGTTAGTTGTAGAACCAAGTCTAAAAAAAAAAAAAAAAAAAAAAAAAAAAAAAAAAAAAAAAAAAAAAAAACATTTAGCAATTAAGCAGAGAAACTGGGAAGGCTTATTAATGCCAGTCGGTTATCTACCACGCGGGTCTGATGGTGCTTCGGAGATTACAAATTATTGCGTGATGGTTAGTAATGATGCAAGAAATTAAGCGTTTAAGGAGTATTTCCACTTTAATGACGTGCATGAGCTAACAAGCTGACTAGATTTTTTTTTTTTTTTTTTTTTTTTTTTTTTTGTGGATGTGTTGAACATTGCTAAGTCAATCCCAGAAGAATTCACCTGACTTTCGTTCACGGTTTCTCGTTAATATCACTATTATACTGACCCCAGACAAAATATACACATTGACTTTCATTTAAGCCACCGCCATGATACAAGCGTACAGAATATTTGTTTAGGTTATGTTACTTTTCACCAACGCTTTTTGCTAGCTTTTTTTTTTGTTTTTTTTTTGTTTTTTTTTTGTTTTATCTGTAGAAATGCAGTTCTGTAGTACGTTTAGCTAGCTAGCTCTCCTGGCTTCAGATGTAAAAACGTACTTTCAAGGCAATGCATGAATGAAAATTTAGCTAAGATGTGACATGCGATTTCTTTAATATTTGTATTTATCATTCACATTTATGTTCTCAAGTGCATTTTCATTATTGCATTTTCTGGCCTTTTAACCTTAGCTAACTTTATCGCTAAGCGGGATAAAAGTGTACCAAATCTCTGTATTTCTTTGCCTATAATTCTCTCGTAGTTCAAGTACGACATTGTCACATTGTTAATTTATCCCTTACAAACCATATGATATAATAACGAATGTAATTACCACGTCCATTTAGTCATGGCACTTGAAATACTCATTGGGTACTAATGTACTCCGCTTGGAAGTCCCTGCTACATGAATTATGGCATTGATAAACTAAAGGTTACACATTTATTTTACAAGCTTTATTGTTGAAGGGGATTTTAAATTAAATATAAGGAATTGTAGGACCATTGATAGTCATTTATCTCTTATAATTTACAATGTTAACCTAAGTGAGCTAATGTACAGTGCTTCACACTTACTTGAAACATACTTCAAACTTTGGTCAATCCAAGTTCTGTGATAGGAAAAAAAGAATAAAATGCAGGGCAAAATGTGACAAGACTCAAGAATTTATGTGTAATGAATATTCGGACACTAAAAACGTAAAAGTTAACATTGTTAAGTAATAATAACAAAGAAAGTTCTGTATTATGTAAAATAAAGTGAATTTTGAATTACGGTCAGTATGTATTTGCAGCTTCAAATCGATGAAAATAACTTTCCAGTAATAATGTTATTGTTGAGTTATGTTAATAACACTGAAAATGCTGAATTTTTTTGAGTAAGTATTTATAACTTTAAACCATGAAAATAAGAGTAGCACAGACATTAAGCCGGGGTATATTTGTACCCCACTTGGTATTCCATGTGTATTGGCAGACCTTGGTATGCAGAAGGCTAAAGAAGGTGTATAACTGGGAAAACACAACATTTAAACGAATATTTGCATAGGGTGATCTGGAGCAGATGCACAAAAGGAAAATTTTTGTTGCTAAGAAAACAATTGATGAAACAGCTATGCTTTCTGTGAATGAATTCTACATAGGGAGGCCACTGTATTAGACTGCATTACACATGTACTTAGTTCAAAAGTTCAGACGATGGGAATGGAAAACGGTGCTTTTAAAAGTATGATTCGCTGCAAATTTACTAGAAAGGGACTTAAGATGTCCAAATCTGCTGCTAAGGAAAAAAAGAACTAGAAAAGGGTCAGTGCCGTAACGCTTAATTTACCCACTCTATATTTTCCAACATTTTAATGTAGATGAATTGGTCATTATGGATTACTTTCTGCTTATTTCATTAAATATCAACAATGAAGCACTAAAAAGATTGGCATCCGTTATACTGTAAAGTAACTACTTTTAACACTCTTCTATATATTAAAATGTTGAAGAAAAATAAATACCAAAATTAAACTGTTACGATTACCATTTATTTTATCTTATTATTAAAATAATGCCAGTTTTGGAAATTACCTTCCTAATTATAAATAATACCCTTAATATAAACCAGCAACGTGGGGAATTTTAACGTACAGAAATAAAAATGTAGATAATTAGAGAACAAACTATTGATAATTATTATACTTTAGAGTTGGAGATTGGTTGAAAATTGTACACTTTAGGATTTTCACTCACGCCTTGTTTTAAAATCTTCTTTCAGAACATATTATATATTTCCCTTGCGATACCATTGCCATTATTATAAATATTTGTAGTCATAAATTAAAACACAACATAAAAGCAAAATTATTAAATAAATAAACTAGTACTCTGAAACATGAGGATGTTCAAAAATATTTCACATTAACGTTTTTGTAAAATTTAGGCGCATATTATAACTCAATTATCTACTTAACAGTGAGCTTTCACACACACACACACACACACACACACACACACACACACACACACACACACACAAGGAATATCTTATTCTTCATAAATATAACTTAATATCTTATATAATTCAGATGAGACAGTTCTCTGTATCTATTACAGAAGAATTGAGATGTTTGCCTCATTAATCTTGTGAATGAATGTAATTTAACTTTTCGGGAGGAACAAATGCTCGTTCATTTATGTACCATGAAGTATTCTTAACATAGACTCAAAACGGATACTGCCGGGTATAAGCCAAGCCGGCTAGTGGTTACGCAGTCCCACACAGTCCAGGTGTTCACAGTGGTAAAAAGACATATCGCTTGTCTACTAATGAAATTAGCAATAATGAAAGCAATATTAGCTTTTATGTTTCAGTGATATCATCTGAGACGCCTTCAATTAGGATTTTGTGAAATGTGCTATATTTATGCTCACTTGTAAAATTGCTTTATTCGGCGAAAGAGTCCTGGGACTATTTACCTCTCTAGCCAGCATTCGTAAAAGTCTCTCAGAAGGCACGTTTCAGACAAGTAAAAATTTAAAACTATGCCACAAAGTTCTATGGTTCATTTGCATTCATAATATTCAGTGAAGATAAGTGGATAGAACTAGATATTGCAAGCCCTGACCTGAACACGCGAGCCATTCTAGAAAGTGGGGTGAATAGAGTAAAGGTAAATACGGCAAGAATGAATCACCCAGCTTGCTGTGTCTCACCTCTGATTGCCAGCAAACCTCAATCGCTGATTTCACAAGGGTCAGTGAGCATTTTCTTTCTTCTTCGTAGCCGGTTGCGGATAGAGTATAAAATCATAAATTGTACAATTTAGGTTCTCCAAATGACCCTGAACTTTAATAACTCGTCTTCTTATCCGGACTGCAATAAATCTTCAAGACAATAATGAAAACGAAATAATGGCGGTGCAAGTTACTGTTTATCGTCATCTACCCAATCATATGGTAGTCTAATTGAATGAATAATTGCAAAAAGGTACTTAAAATATAGCATCCTTGCCAAATCATTCGGTTAACTTAATAGCCAACAAGATTAGCACCAAGGGAAGAAAACATGCTCATTCTGTTGAGTTTAACGCATGCGCAATAATTGATTTCGGACAAGAAGGGCTATGAAATTGGGATTGGTACGTGCTGTATAAGACTGAAAAGGCTGGCTGGTGTTTAGTGACGTCACTAGACACCTGCAGGGCTTACTGAACACGACAAATATATAAAGAGAACCCGTATTTCCTTGTACATGCATTTCTGCGGAAATATGTTGATGTACCTTAACTTTCACCCTGCTTGCGATAATCCACAATGTTAATGCTATTATTTGCTTAGCTATAAAATTCGTATGTTTTGTTTAATTAATGCAAGCAATACTAGAACTCTCACTCAAGGGTGTACCAGTGTGCGCATCTGGAGCATTTCTTTATGAACTATACACACTGACACACTGTCTGCTCAAGTTCCCCAAATCGAAATGATCCTTGATCTACTTAATATATTTGTGAGCATGGACAACGTCGTATTAAGAGGGGAAAGAACAGCGTAGCCAAGAGGTCTTTCAGAGCAACGTGTACTACAAAACGCGTTTTCTGCTTTCACAAAGAAAAGGACCTTAAGTTTCTATGAGTATGTAGTTATATATTTAAGCGATTTTACGTCATTATTTTGTCAGAAGAAAATAACGGTTTCATTATAGACAATAATGCCTGTGTCATCGTTTAGGTAAAGGCCGCACAGTGCCCAAAACTTGTAGCGTTCTCCCAGAAATTTAAGTGTATATAATTATATTCGCCTAGATTGCAATTCTCTCTACATAATTTAATCAAACAATCTGTAAAAGTAACATTGTAATGAACTTTTATAAACTTTTATCATAAATTTAAACTGACAGTTTTTATTCATGCTGCAATTAATTTGTTTATTGCTACATTGCATTAAAATATACAAAAATGTAGATGCCCTTTATGCTACACATCTACAGAACACGGAAATTAAACTCTTGAAATTTCGAATTGTGAATGACCCATAAATAATTGACTGTAGAAATTGTTTACTTTTAGAAACTACTTGAATAAAGAATTAGCTATTTAGTTATGTTGCCATTAGTGAGATGAGTGATAGCTGGTAAAAACACTTGTAGAGTTACATTTGTGAACAAGTCCCCAATGAATAAAATATAATCTACAAATGATCGCGTCTCTGTACGAAGGTAAGTCATTAAGTAAATTACAAATTTATGTGGGGTACTGCAAGTTTGAATGAGACACCTGAGGTTATTTCCTAGATTGCAGCATTAGTCCGGTGGCAATTGGTGGTTTTCGACACGAAACAACCTATGTTTACAATAGCGAAACAGCAGTTTCAAGTTTTTTATTCAATTATTTACGGATCATTTTTAACATTTCAGGTCATCAACATCCCATTCAATTCGGGGCGTGAAAAGGCCGATAAATTTTACTAAGCGGCCTCTTCTTTCTGGTTTGAAGTTTTACGTGCCGTAAATCTACGGCTTTACTTTCCTTCCAAAGGAAGTCACTTATAATTTTTACGCCACAAAAAATACATAGACCCTAGCCGGAATTTAACCCGATCTTGGGTCTATGGGACAACTACGGTTATCACTAGTAAACCAAGAACGAGCAAGTGCAAGATGGCTGCGCCTCTGAGTGAGTGTTCAAACTTAATTATGTTATTTTTGTATGGAATCAAAGAATATTAACAGAAGGGTGTCTATAGACACCATAGCCGCTACTATTGGTTGTTCATGCGCCATGGCATGCCTCATAATGCATGACAGGTGAGTGCATGATGGGTACCATGCATGCTGACCCCACTAAACAAAATGCAAAGAATGGTGTGACAGTGTTATCTCAATCGCTACCACGACTAAGGACAAGATATGCTAGCCCGAATTGTCACAGGTGATCTTCAAGCCAGAGACAAAGCGTATATCAATGCAGTGAAAACATCTTGTGTTGCCTAAAGAAAAAGTTAAATAGAAGATGTGGGCAGAATGTATCGGCAGCGAATCTTCTACAAGTACAGATATGTGTAATGTTCTATATAGTTTAACCACCCTGGGTACGAGGTATCTAGAACAAGCTGCAGGGAAAGCTGAAGTTGAACTCAGTTGAGCATGTAGGCACATAGAATTGAGCGTAACACAATACCACACGAAGACAATGTCACTTTTGCACAATAATTCTATACGAATCAACTTTTAAGGTAAAAGTACGGGTGAACAGGCACAACTGAACTCACTGAGTATTGTAGTAATTCAGGCAGAATTAAGAATTTTATCGAGTATAAAGTGGGGAAAATGATCTAGAAATGCTTCATAAATTAACGCTAGAAGTGGAAAACAGTGCAATTTATTACATATTTAATCGGTTAAGAAGAAATTAATATGACAAAGAAATGCATCACATCACTATGGACTAACTGTGAGGGTTTTTTGAATGCAAACTTTGACGAATGGCCTCGTTCGCCAGGCTTTAGGACTTTTTAGTAAATACAGTTTATTCTAGGAGCATCCCGAAGGAAATGGGTGCTTCTGTATTGAATGCCATGTTTACATTGAAGAGAGAGGAGGCTGCTTCACATCTAAAACTAGTATGTAACATATTTGTACATTTTTATTACCTAACTTATGCCCCAAGCTGTAGGTTCAAATCTCTGATCCCTAATGCAAAGATCAAATCGCATAGGTTAAACAATTTTCCCCACTCTTTCGCTGAATATGCTCTGAAGTTCAACAAATTTGGAAATTAATATATCAATTGTGTCTTTAGGAAACAATGAACACATACCGATTTTCGGTGGTACATCACTTGATTAACTAGTTAATGTGCAAAAGCTGAGCAACTGTGAGCACTTTACATAATGATATTCACTATTTCTGTTTTAACGCATTTTACGCCTCAAGTATTTCCCTTCCCCTTGAAATGTTTATGTCGGTCCTGGTGGTGTAGTGGTAACCATACTTGCCTCTTAAATTCAAGATCGCGGGTTCGATCCCTGCCAGGACCGATGGATTTTTTTCGGGCGTAAAAATCCTAAGTATGAATTCCTTCGGAAGGAAAGTACAACCGTGGGTCCCGTGTCGTACATTTACGGCACGAAAAAGAACCTCTCAAGCCTGAAAAAAGAGGCCTTTGAGCAAAATTGGTCGGCCGTTTCACGCCCTGATTAGAATGGGACGCTGATGACCTGAGATGTGAAAAAGCGTCCGTAAATAAAACACATCAAATCATTAAAACGCTTATGGTAACATATTTGCTGGGATATCCGCAATCCCCTGATCTAAGGCGACAAATTCTCGTAGCAATTCTTTTTAGCCGAAACCTGATCTTTCATTAATGTTCATGTAATACAGTTCACCGGGTTCAAATCAGATTCTTCTGCAGAGATCGAAACCACTGTTTTCCGCCCAAAATAAAGTAAATAATCGCAGCTTGACAGCAGTAAAATGCCTTTATTTCAATTTAGATTTGAATTTTAAATGTGTGTGGCAATGCTTGCCTTGTAGTTTGAATGCAACATTATAGCACACATCTTCAATTGCTCAAACTTTATGCACATTAATTTCTGAAACCGGATTAAATTGTGACGCGTGTCAAAAAAGATCGTCTTAAGAAGACATTAGGTAAGCAAGACCTAAGGTCGAGAGAAAGTGTTCGTGAGCTATCGTATGTTGCGGATATGTGTACTGTAACCAGGGTCCAGGATCGATGCCAGGCTTGAGAGTTTCTCCTACAGCATTATCTTGACCTACTGCAAACAGGCTCCAGACTCTCGTTATTAAACTATATTAGATTTGCTTACAGAGAGCTTCATTCATACTAATTCCCCTTTGTGTGTTCCAACATTTGTGAAAATGATATAAATTGTGCGGCCCACAGACAGCTTGTGTGTAACTAAACCAGGTGCATAGTGTAACATAAAGTTACCGGAGTACTAATGACATCCGTCATGCAAAAGGCCTTTTGGGTTTCCTGAATATATTTCCTCGCCCTTTCATCATTTACAAGAACACAATGTCACTATTTATTTCTAAAGTTACGAAATAAGTGAATAAACTATGTACAGGATTATTAATTCGTAGGCTACAAAGCGCAAGCCACTGTTGTTCTCCAATAATATACGGTGGTAGCCTACCGTACTGCTTATTAATTATTGTATCTAAAGCTAATTACAAAAATTAGATTATTGAAGTGCTGCTCTGAACGTGATTCCGCACGTGCTTCGAGTTTTCTACCTTCATCCTTTTTGATTATTCATTTTGTGTTGAGAAAATTGTAGCGCCTACTGTGACATATAATAGCCACAACAAATATACGCAAAATTTGATATATAATCAATTTTGGAAAGAGAAAAAATGCAATGAACCAAACGTTTAAACTTTATAACTATGTGTGAAAGATTTAAGCTAGATTATATTAGTGCTTTTCAGAACTGTTCAGTTAAAAAGGTAACATAAATTTACGAATGTTTAGATGGCAAATTTGTGCTTTTAGGCAGCTATTAAAAGGCTTAGTTGCCCCACGCTTCTAGAAAACTCCAACAAAGCTGCCAACTTTTAAGTGCTACTCCCGAACATCTTTTGCAAGTCTGCTGAAGAAAGACCGTAACAGGACCCCGACACTGCGTGCTCTTCATTCGTCCCTGCAAGAAATCCGTCCGGCATTGAAGCGAATGACATGCGGTAATTCACACACCCTTACATTTCACCCCCTCTCTGCTGGTGTTTTTCGATGGTGGGCTACTTTCCGAATCCTCGAAAATTTTCAAAAATGACTCAAGAACCAGTGAAAAGTTGCAAACGGCTCTGTCAATCACATTAACAACACCTGAGACCGCTAAGTTGAACTGAGGGTATAGAAGAGATGAGATTAAGTGGAAGGAAAAGGGTGAATGACTTGTGGCATGAAACCGGCAAACGAGAGAGTTAGAGGGGAAGAAAAAAAATCGAATTTATGAAACACAAATGTCATTTCTCTGCGATGGAGATCGAAGCCCATGTTCTGGACAACTACTGATTAAAATAAGGAAAACATTATACCAACAGTCTCCTTTTAAAGTGTTTACTAAGCGCGGATACATTGGTGCGTTTTATGTTTTCTTAGCCTAAAAATAGCAAGTAGCTTGTTCTTTCCTCTCATGCATTCATTTTCGCAGTTTGGCGCTTGCAACGGTAAGCACTTAAGGTTACGGAAAATGCATGCATTCCAAAGGTTCGTGTGTTGGGATTTTCGTACGAATTCCCCTAGTTGCCGTTCTAAAATAGATGACGGTTTGCTTTTGTAGAACACGCATATATGTGCTGCCTTGGGACGTTTTTCCTGAAGAATATTGATATCGCTTACGAATCGATTTTACTTAAACAGCCGGTCATTGTACGTGACAGCAATTCCATTAGCGTACGTTGCCAGAGTGATGGCCTATTTCTTTCTCTACCACACCTGGATTTATATGTCCAAAGTGTTCTTCTATTCACGGAAACCTCAGGAACCTAGTGTAGCTTAAAGCCGGCATTACATCCTGCCGCAAATTGGTGGTTAATTCTCTCTGATTTCATTATGTATTTTTAACACCCCTGTTTTAACCTCTGAGGTACCACAGGCAGTGGGCACTGATGATACACGAGATGAAATGATAAACTGGGAAAGGGTTTTTGAGGAATAAAGCATTCCAGCTCTTTGTTTAGAGTGCCTCCCCGGCATTTGTCACTTATAACCTGATAATGACCTAAGTCAGAGAAGATTGTTCAGGCGGGAATCCAACCCCAAAGACTTAGTTAAACTATAAACTATAAACAAATATCCGTCAAAGCTAAAAACAGACTTTTGGCCTCCCACTTACGAGTCCGCGCCTTAACGATCTCGAGCATTAAACAGGTACATTAGTATAAGATAGCCGATACAGAGACGCAGTCAGACACTCTCGGCAAACTGATCAAGTGTGAACATCAATTGTTGCATGGAAGGTTGAAAAGATACAATATTTAACAATATCTGTAATCCGCCGCACTGGAGTTTCATTCCTAGATACATAACCCCACAACATCGTTTATTTTACAGTATGGTGGAAAGCTTACTCAGCTGATGCAAAATCCTCAACTGCAGACACTCTCAGCAAAAACTCCAGATGAGATCTACAAAAAGGTCCGATTAGGAAAACGATGAATTGCCGAGTGACAGCAGGAAACATTCACAAATTTTAGGGGTAACAATTGTCTAATTTGGTGCTAATGTAAATAATTCCTTTAAGTGGCATTTTAGAAAATGTTAAGTAATTTTAGTTACATAAATATTGCAAAAAAATCACCCTTTTGAACTTTCCACGAAATGATATTAAAAGTTATGTCTCGAATACTCCCGCAAGATCTCCAGGAGTGCAAACACACAACTACCGGAAGATAAACAACATACCATTGTAGCTCAGACAATCGATGGATTTATTACATAGTGCGATCAGTGGTGCCTTTACCCGGGGAGGGATTTTTCCTATGAGAGAGTCCCCACTCGTTTGCCGCACTATGAAGGGGGTACCAAGTCTGCTTGCTTATTTGTTGCCCTTGCTGACTGTTGCAGTCATAGCGCAGCTGTTCCCGGGTGTGTGTTGGGTTGATTCTTAATTCGACAGTATACATAAAGTACATTATGCCCTCGTACAAGGGCACAGCGTGTCTGTATTTTTTATTCATTTGTGTTAACTCAGGGGTGAAAGAATCATAGGGCAATTATTTTAATCATAGAATTGTAAATTATGAAAATAAAATACTAACCGATTTTAAAGAGAATTAACCAATATGGAGCGTGATCATGCACTTTTTCAACAAGACTCTGCCACTGCTCAAATTGCGAAAAATTCCACGAGAGCAATTCACAATGTGTTTTCACAAAACAAGAGTTGTTAGTGACTCCCTTGGTTTCCCGATTTAACAACCTGCGATTATTTTCTCTTTGTTAAATTTAACAAAATGTGTACAAGACGAAACTGCACAAGAACTCAAAGATAATATTCGTCAGGAAATTGTCCGGGCTTCTCAAAATGAAATACGGCTAGGGATGAATAATTTCCTACAGAAATGCCAAAAATGTATGGAGAATGAAGGTAGGTAGCTTTAACAACTCATTTTATAATTTGGTAAGTGATGAGCTTCTTAAATTGGTTTGTGTATTGTATGGTTGCTCACTTTTGTTGCTTTACCCTCCCGCTAACCACAAAGAGCGGATTGACTGGCTAACTTGCCCAAGATTCAAAATCATACTTTAGAACTGGGACTCCAATAGCTTTATACAATTTTAAAAGTGTCTCTTTTCTATCAAAATTAAGCCCCTAATTACTGTACCACAAGTATATCGAAATATCGTAATTTTATACTTACATCGTCTTTATATTTATAGGTTACATCTCATCCAAAGTATTTAAATTGTTTATAGTTTTACTTTCTAAAATAAACATTTGATCTACTACACCAATACCTCTGCAAGATGTTGGTAGCTTCTCAAGAGTGGATTTAATTACTCTAAGTCTTCAGCATTACCAGCAGGATGGTCTTATAGATATATTTCATCCTCATCATACATATCCGCTGGATTGGGATAAAACTCCAGACTGCTTCTTCCAATAAAAGTTTTAAGATTTCAAAGTTTATTATTCGGTTAGCATCTATTGTTAGTAACGGTTCGTACTTTTTAATCTGTAAATACATAGTATTAATCTTCTCTTCTTTTATGTTTAAATAAACTATATTCCGTCATTGGTTTCGACCCCTCCCCCCACCACCCTCTGCCATTGTTCAACTTTCAGAACCATGCAGCAATATTAAAGTAGCCATAGTTTTATAACATTTAATTAGTTTCTTTCATAACTTTTGTTATTAATGTTCATTTTATAGTTTCTAACAGCTGAATTTAGAATTTCATTTCTAGATCTATCTAAATAATTTAAAACTGGGCTGTTGTTCTAAATTACGATATAGAAAAAAAATTCCCGTAACGGATGTA
The DNA here is from genome assembly GCA_030762175.1 of Metallyticus violacea. NCBI lineage: Eukaryota > Metazoa > Arthropoda > Insecta > Mantodea > Metallyticidae > Metallyticus > Metallyticus violacea. The sequence goes on along the minus strand of CM060846.1, from coordinate 79,479,417 downwards.
TTCCTTTAAATTTTTTTCGGAACATATTTATATTATTGTTATTTTGTCTCTGTCAATTTTCTTCAGAATCGGAGAAAACAGTCATCACCTAAAAACATTAATATATTTAGAGGTAGTTTCTCTATTTATATTTTTTATTTATTGTTGCATTAAAATGAGAAACGCTGCTATCTATCCAAGTCTGGAATAGAAACGCGGCCAGATCTGCTGGTATTTCTTACCAATATGCCATAATTAAATTAGAGAAATAAAGAAGTAATATATACTATAAAATGTATTGGACGGACAAAACAAAACTAAACCTTTTTCCTGATGATATAGCAGAAAACAATATTTGCCGTCAATGGCAGCTGATACAAAAAGACAGAGTATTATTAACTAAAATGACAGATTCATCAAATAACCAAAACATCAGCGAAATTTGCGGAATAAAATTAATACAAAGTCGTTATCCATGCTGCCTCTGTATTTACGCATTACTTATACAAACTCGGTAGTTGTGAGTTGAACATTTTGTCACAGAACACAGTTGAAGTGGCTGACCTGCTTTACTTGGGGAAATGACCATTCAAAAGTTCTTCAGATTTGTTTGATATGCTACATAGCATGAATTTTCTAAATAAAATAAAAGTAATTTACCATTTTCGTCGTTCAAAGCTTGTCATGACTTCCTCTAACAATTTGTGCGCCAACTTCATTAACAATTAGATCTGTGGTCGTTTTTTCGATCAAGGCAGAATCTTTGTTTAAAAGCACACGATTGTGTGTATACACTCACTGGCCAATTGCCATAAAGATGGCTAGTGGTGCCAGTACTCAAGGCTAGGTGTTTTTTGCTAACAAAATTTCGGGATAGCTATGTAGATATTTTATTTTTTCCGTATATATCTCTGGAAAGCTACACACTACTGGATACCAGTCCGATTCTAATATAAAACACAGGATTTGTGACTGTGTATTTATTTTTGATAAACATTAAAAATAAATTAGTCTACTAATACGAACAAATCGACACATAGATGTGATTGTTGTTGGTGTGGTTTATTTAAGGACGCTCTTTTAACATGAAGTCATCAGCGTTCCATTCAATTCAGGGGTGAAACGGCCGACAAATTTTGCTCAGAGTCCTCATTTTTAGGCTTGAGGTTATTTTTCGTGCCGTAAATCTACGACAGGGGACAGACGGCTTTATTTCCCTTCCGAAGGAAGCCACAATTAGAATATTTACGCCCGAAAAAGTCCATCGCTCCTGACCGGGTTTTAACCTGCGATTTTGGGTTTAAAAAGTTAGTATCGTTACTACTACACCATCAGGACCGACCTTAGAGCAGTGATGAAGCAATTATCTTGAAATCAGAAATAAAGCTTTTATCTACGCGTGCACTTGAAAATTGTTCATTGGATGTTGGTGCAAGAAGAGTTTCTCCTTCGGAATGAGTATGGCTGGAAAGTTGAAATAAATGTAACACAATAACAGTCTCTGTACTTCACATAGCAGCAGACTTCTTACTTGTTGCAAAATTACGTGTTCCAGTGCTTCTGGAAGCTGACCTTGTGTAACACGTAAGACGTGCTTGCAGGAAAAACATCAGCACAGTTGACAAACCAGCTTGTGGGTGGAGCGAGAATTCTTATGACTCAGCTGATGCTAAACCGCACAGCTTGCCCGCTGTTCTCAACTTCACTCATGTTTTAATATTTGATCCGCTGGTTGGTCACGCTACCATTGAAAGCAATAAATTCAACTTGCTGAAAAGAATGCGTTAAGGTGAATTATACGCTTTGATCTGTCATGGGATTTTATTTAAATCCATTCTACATAGACAGGCGAGTTTCACCACGCTGACTGCTGGAGACAGTCGCATCTCGGCAGTGAGAATGAAACGCATGTATCGCTTTATGTAACTTAAATGTAAATTCGTTTTAAAATACACTTACAGCTTCCCAAAGACAAATTCAGTCCATTGCATTTTCCTGGTTCACCCAGAGATATATGTAGAGAGAGAGGGTTTTCTTTTTTCTTAATTAATATTTATATTGGGAACACTGTACTATCAGAATCGCCAATAATACTGTTGTACTGTCGCTTTTAGGTGTCTTCTGGAAGAGTTCGAGATTACCCATCTTCTTCCCTTGTCCAGAAATAACTTAATTTGCATACAGGTAGGAAATTTGTAACATCAGCCATTAATAAATAATTTCAACCACCCCGTTATCTACTAGGAACGTATATCTAGCTTGCTACCTCATTTCAGATTTCATTTTCAATGATTCCTTAATAATTTGTTCCGTAAGCCATTGAGGGTGTATTGATTCCAATACAACAAGCTTGTGTTTTTGATTTGTTCACTTACATGTTCTCAATTACATCATTGCAAGTACAGAGCCTTCGTTTAGAAGCGTGACCGGGAAGCACCAAACACCAATTTTTTGGTCATACAATGGCATTTCGTACAAGATCGGGTTTTTCTGCACTCCAGTATCTATTGTTTTGTGTCGTTACATGACCATGTAAATAAAACCATGTTTTATCCGTAAAATGAACTAAGCGCGTGTCAACAGAGAGAACATTAACATTATCCAACATCCAATTGCAGAAATTAACTCTACTCAAATTATCGCGTGGTAGCAATTCATGCATGAGCTTCGGTTATCTTATAGGGTTTAATTTTAAAGTTAAGTTGCATTCCAAGTCGAGGTTTGCGAAATTCTTGATTCCTGTGCAAGCCTTCTCGAGATTTCTTTGAACTTCTTTCTAACTTTTCTCTGATGTCATCTAGTTTTTCCTTTGTAAGAACACGGCGTTTTACTTTTCGGTTTCTTATTAAGAACATATTCAGTTTCCCTAAATACATTCACAAGATTAGGAACCATTTTTTTTTCCTGAGACGCACGAACAGCAGGGAGGCTGTCTATAAATCGCCGTCACTCTTCTCTATAAGGGTTTGTTGTCACATAGGAATCATACATGAAGATTCTGTGTGCTGAAATACACGGCCTTTTTGGCATTATATAGCACTGAAACACGTGGTCTCACAACGTTCAACTCCTGTACAGAACAAAGAGAGGCGGGAAAGAGAAGGGGAAACGAAACCGGCTAGAAACAGGGCACGCAGATCCCCGTTAAGTCGGCCACACGTGCAAATGAAGGCTATGTAGTTAACGAACTGTGTGCACATGTCTCAGTGCTGCAGAACAACTGCATAAAGGCAAGTGCTTCAGGAATGTCTATAGACTTCACTGAAGGCAGCTATTCAAGAGACTTTAATGAAAGGTTTGCTAGCTTCGTATTTCAAATGGGTTCTTTTAACTAGTACAGAATATGCAAACATGGCCAATAAATGCTATAACTGTGGAACTCTACCCATCTTCCCTCTCAATAATGGATACTGGTCTTTTGAAATATCTATGAAGAAATTAAACTAAGCCCCGATCTATTCTTGAGTGTTTAAAAGTAAATGTGTTATTTAACAGCATCGTTTTATTAGCCTTAAGTACAAAAATGTAATATGTATATACAGAATGTAAGAAATTGAATGCCATAATTTTATGTGGTTGTTTATTTGTATAAATGGAACAAAATTTTCTAACCATTTTGATTGTGTACATGTTGTTTAGAAAAAAGATCTGTTATTTTTAATGTACTATAAGATATTACTACGTCGAAATTCATACATTCCAATTAAAATAACAGATAAACCAACAAAAACAGGACAATGATATCCTTTGCTTTTTTTATGCATAAGTCGAGACCTTTTAACGCAATTTCATCTGAAAGTTTTCTGTGAATCATTTAGACTCCCAAAATTTTATTTGACATCATTTTTCCCCCTGCAGTAAGGTCATGTACACTAACAGGCCGAGTAACTACAAAAAGTGTATTCTAAATGTTTAAGTTAACAATGCAGCATTGACATAAGATCAAATATGTCTTTTTTCAAAAACTTTTAATCACTCTACATTAAAATATTAAACAAAGTTAGGTGATGGTTTACCTGATACGAAGAACATTAAGAAACAAAACTACTTAAGAAAGCCAAAATAAATTTCATTCAACAATGGCAGTATCTGTCATAGTACCTGAATAAGATAACAGGGGACTAAAATGGGAGAGAGAGAAAAAAGTCTAGAGAAAGGAGACTACAACTAATAGCAACTGAGAAACAGTCATTAAGAGAACTAATGGTTACTTTTAATAGCTCTGAAAAAACACAAAAGCACCCTATACCGCAACAAGTTGTCAACTATTTACCCTACGCCACAGAAATGAAAACCATGGAATCATATAAAATTAAATAATAGAATATGATACGACTTCACTTTCTCAAGCAAACCCGTTACTCATGAATTAGTACAAACAGATCTGAAATGCCATCTATACCCACGATCTAACTCAGCACATCAAATTATTTATAGTCCCCAATGGAATTTAGATCTACAAATGAGCCTATGGTCTAATTTTATCCCACAAACCAGTTGTAGGTACAAAATGAACTAGGTAACATCATCACTCTGCAAATGAGCTGCTTACCACATCCCATATTCTGTGTGGAAAAATAATCTGGACGCGTGGAAAATACACATTATAATATAATAATGAATAAATCACGTTTTCATTTGGCTTCAGAATTAAAAAGTAATATTACCCTACGTTCACAGTTAGAAAGTATGTTAATGTGATTTCATGCAATAATGTAACATATATATATATCATATAACACGCCTCAGGGTGCAACACGAAATGTATGTATTTCTTTTAAATAAAATAGGCAGTTTCCTTTGGAACCACCACATATGCGTGATCCATGGAGTTCAAGAAGAAACACAAGATATTGTAAATGAAAAATAAAAGAACAGCCTACTTGGTAAATAAAATGTAACAAATAAAGTACAAACTGCAAAAGTGTAGGAAGATTTCCATTTAAATCGATATTTTATCATTTAAGTACTTTCACAATGGTTGGTAGAGAGTGCACTTCAACTAATTAAAAACCGATAAAATTAAACATGTAGAAAAAGCATTTATAATCTAGACTATTTTATAAAGATTAAAGAACAATTTTTCTTATTTCAGGAATGCTCATAAACTGTAGATATATAAAAAAAAATGTTCAACATACTTTAAATGTCTGAACAGGTTGAAAAAATGGACTAAAATATTTTAATTTTTGCAAGTCCTTCATAATTGCAAAGATTAAGTTTGGACCAATTTCTGAAATTTTACCAATTGGCACTGATATATTTCTGTATTTAAAAATCATGAATTAAAATTATTTTATGCATGGTGTGATACTATAATTATGAAATTCGATATAATGGGCCAAAAACTGAGAAATTAACTGACAGAATATTATTTAACCAGCATATTATTTGAAATAGACCTTATTATATTTCAAACAGCTGATAGAAAGAATGAAAGCAAAGCAGATCACGAAATACCAACTCACAAATGTAAATGCAATTGCTATAATTTTCCTACCAGATGTATTCCCACCAGATCGCATTCCCACCTGACTATATTTTCACTTAAACCAATGCATTCCAATAGGGTTCACAGTTTTCCTAGAAACTTAAAAAAAAAAAAATAAATAAACAAATAAATTAAAAAAACTCAAATCAAAATTGATATTCAATATAATAATATAGTTATTTAACGAAAAATTAATATTTGGTATTATTGCCTTAATCATATCAATTACCACCTTATTTCTAATACCATTTAATAATTTCAAAATCCAAAGACTTAATTTTCTTCCACTTATCACAGAAAAAAGTTAATAAGCTATTGGCTCTTGTGAAAGACGATCTTCAGAGTAATAAGCCTCAAGTTTTGTGATGGAACAATTATGATGTAAGTTGAGGCACGGTTAATCACAATCTCCGCTTCGTTTCCAAACTCAGAACTCCGCTAGCAGATGCTCTTCGTCAACGAGGGATAACTATAGCACGCACTTCGTGACCCAACCACATATATTTGTAGGAAAACTGTTAAAATGCAAACTAGAAAAGCTAGGGCTGGTTTATACTTGCTCTCTCTTCCGGATGAATCTGATTTGCTCCAAACAAGAACCGGTATGGAAATCGAAAGTCGCCAAATCGATAAAGCGAACACATTATTCCTCAAGCAGTGGTCTAAGGTTCCTGCTTAGTTATTTCAGGTACGAATATGTAAGAGATAAGGGGAAGTGAAATTTATTACGCAGAATTATATGGGTTTCCGTTTTCCTACTGCTGTGTTTCAAGTTCAGCAGAGTCTTTCCGAATATCGCGGAAATTTTTATTTAAATTTCTGCACGGTTAATCCGAAAATCTTCCCTAAACACCAATCCTCCTTAATGTATCTTAACATGTCTTTGCATCTAATTGCACCTGCACCGCAGTTTTAAACCGTTGAATTTTATATGCCGTTTAACACATGTTGAAATTTCATTTTACTTTAATATATTCCACTTATTACATCATGCGAAGTTGGCGATGATTAAAGAACAAGTATATCTAGAAATTAATTTCCTAAGTGCCAAATAAAAAAGAATAAATGTGCAAAATGTGATCAAAACGTAACATTTAAAATGACATGGCAAAGAAATGGATCACACGAAACATTTTTTGCAAAAGAGTTTAAAGCTTTGCGTATATTCTCTGATATTCCACATTATATTGAATGACTGCAATTTTACCAAAGGTAGTTTGTTGAAGGTAATAACAGCGGTATATTATTTCCTAAAAAAAGAAAAGCGCCATTAGTAGATCATCTTGAATATCACATTAAAGATGCGACGAGATTTCAATATATTTACATGCACACCAAACGATTTGTCCGAAAAGTTTATATATATATATATATATATATATATATGAATGTACATCTTATAAATTAATATGTGGTGAGAAAACTATAAATAAATATAAATGCATTTAGCACAGGCGAATGCAAAAACAGAAAAGTACAAAGCCAGTAAGGCAAAACATATGCAAAATAGGGTTTTTAAAAAGTATTTTCCAAAATAACATGCGTCCGGCGGTGCCAAGGCTATGCCAATCCCATTTCATAATAACAGATTTCCGTGCTTATTGCTGCACGTGGACAATCAGTCGCAGTTTGCTGTTATAGCAGCAAGCATTGTTTTGTGTTTGTGTTATCACACGCTGTTAGTGTGACATTGTTCTTACAGTATATAGCGGAGTAAATTTTGCTGTAGTATATTGTTCTGAAGTGTTACCACAAAAGGAGAGAATAAATCAAATTTAAGGAGTAGCCCCTATGCTGTAGAGATTAAAAAAAAAAAAAAAAAAAAATAGAAATGTGACTGCAGATGCACACTACCCCGAAATCCTAAAATACAGGTTAGTACTTATGAAATAAAACTAACGTTGCGCTCAAGATATTATTGGACGAAGTTGTGCGAATGGAAATGCAAGGACCTTGGCCCGCACGACTTACATTCAGCGGCGGGCGCAGGCCCAAAATAACTCTATAATATTTAAATTAGAATCAAATAACATTACAGAAACCAAATGTCTTGAAGCCACTATTAGACAATTAACGTTAAATTTATTTTTATAAAATAAGCGTTAAGATATGGCATATTATGAAAGGAAATCAAGCTACTAAATAAATATTATATTAAGCTGATAAGTTTCTTCACGCTAACTTTCCTTTAACATACAAGCAGCAAATTCAGAAGATGCCTTACTATGAGCAAAATATGCTCTCGGTTACGTTTTCGCGTTCCGCTCAACTATGGTGCAATGTGACTTTCATCATTTGTCTACTTCGCGACTACGTAGGTACACCGCACCGGGACACAACACGTGTTTCCGACATCTACGAAAGTGCTTCTTTCACTGCCTGTCATAACCACTTGTATGTCCAAGAAACTAAATATTAGGCGGTACTTAAAGATCTGCAGCACCTTTCCATTATAACAGGGAGTGGAAGTCTAAACGTGCTGTCTGTTTCAGAGCTTTATGGAACCGAAACATCGCTTCGTTAAGCAACAAAGCTGCAAAAGTGCTTATTTCTCTAACCACGGAACGAAAACAGAAAGTCGGTCTCGGGACAAAACAGAATAAACAAGCATTAGGAAGTGGATGTGCCTTAGTATATGGTGTTGACTCAAAGCTAATTTCGTCGCCCAAGTGCCAAAACCAAAGAGTATTTCAATCTGTTATGCCTTTTCACAATCATATCTTACGCTCTTGAAAGAGACTGGAGAGCAATAGTGGCTTAGGTCACATATACGTTCTGAAACAGTCAGAATGCTTTAGTTAGTCAATCTAACCGTCTTGAACAAATAAACAAAAGAGTAGCATATATGTGCACAGTAATACGAAGATTATTAAAAATGGCAACACATCTGATTTCTAAAACTAACATACTGTTACATTCCTTCAATTTAATTTCTTGCCACCCTTTGCCGTGAATATTATAGTTATCACTGCCACGGTATCCCCGATAACCACTGGCATGTCAAAGAAAGGCTAAATAACAGTGATATATTTTTCCGCAGCTGTAGAGAAGCTGCCATTAAACACGTGGAGCTTGTCTACGGTTAATTCCTAAACTACTTTTGGCGGAAGTTATATTATTGGTGCGGTCAAACAGAGAGTCTCTATCGCTAGGCAAGGAAACATCACTCGAGGCAATTCTATTTAACTGACGTTAGTGAACGGGCGCCCTACTGTTAGTAGGATTGCTTCCATTATTAGGAAACACTTTCCTCTACACTGTTTTACTCTGCGATGTAAACAAAAGCACGTGTGTGGGTAACATTTCATTGGCTGATTGAGCCTAATAGTTTCTGAAAATGTAAATATAATATGCTTTCTAATTCGTAAAAGAAAAACTTAACTCAGTTATTTACAAAACAAGTTAAACACTTTATGTTTGTAATTCGAATGTAAGTCGTAATAAATAAACAATTTTAACTTGGAAATCGCGACAACAAACGCATGCGCAGGATTGACAGACCGCTAGCTGTCTGTAACATCGACGTTGCGTGAAATGACAAAGAAACTATTAAAACGTAGCGAAAAATAATGTGTTGAAGAATAAAAGAACCTAGGCATTTATCGACATGTGGAAAAATACGTAAAGTAAAAAACCTGTTACAGAATTTGGAACCTGTGATGAATTTGGAAAAAAAAAGTGTAAATCGTATAGTAAATTAACTTAAAAATTGAACCGCATACAATATACGCGATTCTGGTAACTGCGGCTTCGTAGACATTACTGAAATGCATTTTATACGGTGTTGGACTGAAACCAGCAATTCCGTGCAATAAGAGTGCTTAGATAAGGTACAATTTCGATGAATGTGCACAACGGACATGGTAATAAGCAGATTCCACAACACGTAAAACAATGATACTGCTGTACAAGGATTTCCAGAACTTGATAACTCTGAGGTTAAATTTTTACCTCAGAAGAATTTTGAACAAAGAGCACGAGAGTTTCTCTCGGGTGAAAGATTACTAATAAAATAGCAAAGAACGGGAAAGTCCTGATGCGTTTTTTCCTGGAACTGAAATTACAGTTATCCAGCTGGTTGTGTTACTTTAGTGTGACAGGTATGAGTAATGAGGTGAATCCAGAGTTCGCTCAAAAACATTCTCTTTCAGCACATGTTTAGTGTCAATAGAGGTCGGGCGTGAAAGTGCGAGTAAACACTTTGTTCACTTATTCTTATTAGACTATTAATTAGGCTCTCCCGAGTATTCTTAATGATATGAGAAAGAAAAAAATATCCACAGTTTCTACTCCATGTGCGAAAGTATCAGTGGAAAGACTGTAGAATTACCAGATATCTAGATATCCAATGGCAGTCTCTTACTGTTTAGATCAGTCGAAGGCGATAACATTAGACAATCGGAACTCGGTGGTATAAGACGAGATTATTAAAGTTTGTCTTGCCCATTTCAATAAAAAATTATGTATGCTGCGGTGACAGTTGGTAACTAATGTCGCATACCATCCAATGCAGCAGCAAGAGAAGGAATACTTTTATATTTGTTTACATTGCTACCTAAACTATGAATTACAGTGTATGTGATTCCTTTAGTTCGGAGAAATATCTCCACCATACAGTGATGAGGCACCCAACGGGATGCAATTTTGCGAGAACATTCAACACGTGCAACAGTGTCCAATGAACTATTCCTACACTGAAGCCAACCCACCTCCAGCAGTGACCGAGGTCATTAACCCAAGAACTCGTGAATAGGTCCGCGGTGCGAATTTCGCTAAGATCGTCTTCCTTGACAGAGTATTTTTCTAGGTTTTCCTATGTTCTCAGCCAGGGGGTATCCTAAATTTAGGCGTGGAACGCTTCCTAAACTTCCTTTCCCAATTTATTATTCAATCTCACCCATCAATATCCAACTCATGCGATACCATAGGCGTTAAATGCTATTAAAAATACTTCCAGCTAGTACAGGCATCAGGACGACCAGCGCATGAGCCATCATCCTTCACACTATAATGTTGTTCAGACTTATAAACACAATCTTTACGGCGACGATGTTTCACACCATTACTTAAGCCCTTATACGTCCGTTTGTGTCTGTAAGCTTTGTAATATCGACAATGGGTGCATTGAGGAGGTGTACCTCTATTATTGTTGAATATATTGACACCACTTTTATTTACTTTATCGCAGGATATGCATACTATATGCAGATATTAATTTTGGAACATAATTAAGGATATAAATACATTTATTGGGGACACCAAACATGAGTTTGGAAGTTCAATTTAATTACCTAAGAAAAATCGTAAGCAAGAAAGATAATTGCAATGCCAGAACGATACTTTTTTTTTTTTTTTTTGGTACCTTTAGTTTAATCGTAGATTACCTTTTACCTATTTTATTTTACTACTATTTTGGTACAAATATAACAATTATGTCATATTTCGTATTATGTTGAGAACTTCTTAAAATCAAATGAATGTTTGAGGTTATAATAGCAGTTCACAGTGAATTTGTTTATTTTAACAGTAAATTTCAAGTTTAATTACAATTTTATTTTTACGTATTATTTCGTTTAAATAATGTAATTTAATGCATGAGAACATGTTTTCTAGATACCTAGCCGAATCGAAGTACAAATTATAGGAAAAAATAAATAAAAGAATATCAGATATTAATTTTTGAGCACCATGCCTTAAAACTATTAATTAAGTTCCACCCTAATTAGTAAATAAGGTATTCATGAGACCATACATTGGCTGAAAGGAGTCCGCGCTCAATATCCCTTTTATTAAAAAAAAATATCGGTTTAAAATTTGCTGGTTACAAGTAATGAATCACTGCGACACCATGACAAATATGACCTAGCTTCTTAAAGTCTGGTAATCCTGTATTTGAAAGCGTGAGTTGATGCACAGAAGGAAATTCTAGTCCTGTCTACGTGACTACAGGAGGAAAAATATTGTACCTTACTGGCTCACAAAAATCATCTGGTTTCATTTCAATGGTACAAGGAAGTTCTTTGCGAAGGCCAAGCGCTTTCTTGGCTTCTATTCCGTACATCTTTTTAAAAAATGCTGTTAGTGGCCTGCTGTTACATGGGTTCTTGAGATATATGCAGTTCCTACCGCTAATTTAGTGAGTTACAGAATGATTCCGACTAACAGTAATCGCTTCTGTGCGCTTACGATGAAGCGCGCCTGGGTAAAAAACTGGACGAACTGTTACTACATGGCGATCACGGAGAAGCAACAAATGTCTACTAGTCACACGCTAAGGTCTAAGCAATTATGAGTATCTAAGTCTTAACTTATAGATATGTCGATGTTATATTTCATTAGAGAAAAGCTCTGTTTAGCTTCATATTTTGTTTGACGCATAAAATTTGTCTTGAATGGAGGAAACGGCTAGAGGAAAAAGAAAATGAGGAAAATTTCCGGTATTGTTTTACTCTTTTGTTTATCTACTGAGTTGCGTAAGCAACTTTTTCAACAAGTGTCAAATTTAACAGCAGCAATCTTTCTATCTTCACCTTACATCGTAAACTGTTATTAGCCTTCCTTTTAATGCAAGGAAAAACTAAAAGTTTTGCGACATATATCAAAATTTAGCATTACAAATTATTTATTGCTACTTTTCTAGACCTGCAAATCTAAGCACATATGCACGTTGCCTCTCTGTTTAACTGTTTGATTGCTTTTTCAGTTTAATAACTTTGCGCTATGCACATTTTCACTAACATCACTTAAATTTTAACCAAGAAATCCATATCAACAGTTATAAAAATTACAACAGACTCTCAGATATAGATCCAACAAGATGGGACAATTACTCATAGGACCGCCAGTTCCAGCTGTTTTGCGAATGCTTTTCTCAGCCAACTGATTTTTTTTATTTGGAGACATCAATTGGCTAGCACTGTCGCCGAAATTGATCACCCCTCACTTTCTTTATGTAGGGACGTATGAAGAGCGGAGTATTCGCTATACGCACTACCACATTAGTTGACCTTCAAGATGTCCCCTTGGTCATGCTACATCATATGATGCGCCTGGAACATTGTACTCACTGGGCGTAGTGTTCAAGAAAAGTAACCGTAGTTTATAAACAAATTACTTGAATACTTTAATTATTTTTTCTATTACATACTTACAATATGCTGCCTATTCTTTATCCAACCTTGTTTATATTACATTAACTACATGATACAAGCAGAATACTCAAAACAACATTTTTACCATGGTAACTGCATTGTAACACTTAATCGGAAACGGTTTGATTAGTTGCAGGGCATGTAGTTTTGGCTTGCTTTAGCTTATCAAAATACTTGCACATTTGAACAAATAGTTTATTACTAACAGGTTGTGTAAATGCCTTCTCTAGTACGGGCTTTCTTAACAAAGTATTTTTTATGGTAATAAACATTATGATGAAAAAAATAAAAGGAAGCAGATGGGCAATGCGTTAAAACTGGCTTCCGTTCCCTAAATGCAGCCAAGTGAGTCAGAGAAATTAAAATATATGCTGCAGAAAATAGGGAAGTACGTTAAAGTCCTGATTTTTTTTTTTTTTTTTTTTTTGGCTAATACGTTATCCATTTTTTTTTTAAGTCAGGTACAAAATTTTCAGGATCTGGGTCAATGTTTGTTTTGGTGCCCTATAAAATACGAGAAAATACTGAAATGTATGTGAACGTAGAAATTGTTGACGTTATTGGGTGTTTTAAATTGTGTAAGTTTGCAAAAGAAGATATATTTAAACAGCTGTATGTACATGTATCAACTTAAACATGTTACGTGCAGAGTATAAACGTACAAGGCTTATAGAAAATTTAAAAACCAGCAGTTAAATATTCTTTATAAAAGTTTATGAAGACCTGATCCAAATCTTATATATATACACACACACACCAAATGTTCAATCTTCGTCAATCTGATTTTCGTATTATGTATTAACGAGAAGTAAAAATTTACTCGTGTTCATCCTAAAATGCCTGGTGCACCATTTAGTAGTGTAAGAAACCAGTAAGAGTAACAAAGGGAAATCTGAAAAAAAGTAATGTAAAATAAAAGGAAAAGCAGGAGTTAACTCCACCAGCAAAAACTGCAGAGTGTCGTATGAAAGTAACATGGAACGAGTTGGCTAAAACAGCACTGTGGAGCAATTTCGACTTGATGGCCTGCTCTACACTCCATTCCTTGTAACTGCGCGACTCGTGTAACGGAATGCCATGGTGGCTGTTTTGCTTATCGCAGCTCACTACCTGGAAAAGTTAATCTGATTCTCCAGTGGTAATTGAAAATAATTGCCTAAATAGCTCGCAAGTAATAGTAGTTTGTATATTTGTATATCCCTGTGGTAAATTATTTTATAAACCAGATGGACTACCGCACACTGTCAGGGCTTAGAACATGAAATTTCCCATCCTTGTCTCGCTCCTTCTGCAGGGGAAGCGCTGTAACGCTAAATTTACTGCATGACTCAAAAGATCAATTATGCAACTTGATCCCAATTATTTTATTCTTGAACCACAAATTTCATTTTTTTATCTTTCCATGTTTCAAGAAAAATTTTGCTTCAATTTTAAGATGTTGTATTTCTAAAAATTTGCACATTTTAATTTAGATCGTTCAAATAGTTTAGAATTGTACAGGAAATTTACACACACGGAATCGTAACTCTGCTTTATGCAGAGTCTTAATTTCGCCTTTTCTTTTGTGATTGTGAATCAATAATATTACAATGAGCAGTGGGGGAAAAAACAAAAAGAGAGAGGAAAAAAATTTGCTAACAGTTACCACCGTAAGGTATCATTTTCCTGTTCAAGCGACAAAGATATGTCGCAGGAACTTACCGAAATCATCATTATTTGATTAACCAGCGAAATAAAGACCCTAAATATAAAGCCTTAATGTATTTATAACAAAATGTTTTCCCTTGTTACATAGCTATACACTTCGGTATTCATAATGGATTGCAAAAGACACCGAGCGAAATCAGAAAGCATTTATTATGTGGAATATATGTTAACCAGCATGTGTTATTCACGGACTGTCATGCTCAATCAGCTGCAGTTTATGCATGAGGTGACACGTCCAACTGCAGGAAATTTGTGCCATCAACACCACCGATCAAAATTCAGGCAGTGCTTTGTTTCAACCTGATTCTGTTCTTTAAAGGGTTGAGGTCAGAAATAACTAAAGATAAGGGTGTAATGCTATCAAAAGAATCCAGCATATTTCTCTTTCTTAAGTATAAGGCATTTGTAATAGAAATGGAGCTCCGAATGTTATGACGGAGAACGATAAGGTGAACAGAACGTAAGCTAATTCCAGTCTAATTGACTATTCAGCAAGACAATGAAGTGAAACATTCCCTTCAACGTCATACAGAATGAAGCAGCTGTGCTAGGAAGGATGTGGTGAACACAGCAGTGAAAGTTTCATGTTCCTTTACGAGGAAAATAGACAACATGGTTGTTCCTCTAACCCTCCATTTTTCCGTTCAAGGATATTCGGCAACGCTGGAATAGGGGAAGCAAGTCCTCCGAGACATTCCAGAGTTCCAGCTGTTTTACATCCCCCCTCATTCGTCCCCCATGACTCTTGCTTTTCTTCCCTTCCATTCAACCCCTTACTAGAGCTAAATAAACGAAACGTGTTTGCAATTGTTGCTCTCTCATATCACGTTCGTCGCTTTAGAAAACGTATAAAATTCGATGGTTGCTTCCGCGAAAATACCATGGACTTCGCTTTAAAAGTATAACTGTTTTTTGTCTTCGTTTACCAATGACTTATTTTCTGAGAATCAAACTTTCGAGAAATTGGCCCAATATTTTCGTTTTAAGGTACGACCGCCAAGATAATTCCAATAATGGTATTTTTAAGAAAAGAATCGTTTACACATACGTCAATCCATGTATTTGGTTCAGCGGTGCTTAAACTATTAACTTTCCAAAATGTTATTTTTAATTTCATTTGAAAGGGGCTTAAAATTGTTTAAATGACGTGTTACGCTTTTTACGCTTTTTACAGGAACAGATTGAAGATTAGTTTTTCTTTGGTAATTTCTTGCATGCAAAATCTAGAAGGTGGAATATTGTGCAGGTAAATTACTAATCAATTAATCTAGAGGCAGTGTGTTTACATTGCTGTTCTTGAAAACTGTAAGCTAACTTGTGGGTGAAAGACCATTGAAATAGTGTAGAGATTTACAAATGAAAACTTGGAGAATGGTAAAAGCGTTATTGCCAAGAACAGACTAACAATAAATATAAAAAAATTCAAAGCTACAATTAAATGGCCATTAGAAATAATAATCAAGATGCACAGAAAAAAGAAGAAGTTTGAAACACCTACTTCCACATACCTACCGATGAAAAACCTTAGCATGATCTTTGTGCAAAAAGTAGTGGTAATACAAGGAGATACTTACTAACTGGTACACCCTACAACCATAAACATAGCCTTTCAGAAGCAATCGTGATGCTTTAAAGCCCACTTTCAAGGCACCGAACCCTTGTCAAAATTCACTTCTAGCAAATCACATAATCCCAAAGAAAGCCTCAATATTTTATTTGGATGCAATGCCCCATGTACACATTTAAGTGGTGAAAATTGCTGCCTTTGATGCAACAGTAAAATTTAATGATGGAAATGCAGAAACACTGGCTGTAATAAATAAGTTCAGTTTCACTCCAGAGTTGAACTGCATGAAAACCGACGTTGAAAATGCATTCCAATTTGCCCAGAGAATGAAAAGATGCAAGAGAAATTCAAACGATGACCAAGAGAACTTCCAACATTCGTATGGGGGTTTATAAGTATCTTTATTAGGGAAACTATCCGATGCAATTCCTTGAAATTTTCACACAAGTATAACTACATATAAGATTTATTTTTGCATAAGGAAATTTGTATAGGTGCATTTGCGAAAAAACAAAATATATTGTTAAAAAAAAAACTATAGATTTTGGTGTATTACATTAAAAATTATATTGACTACACAAAATGCAAAAGAAAATATCGTTACACACATTTCTTTTGTTATAAGTTTATATTGAGGGTGCAAAATTTCATAGCATCGATTATCTCTAAAGTTTCTTAAAATAGATACATAAATATATGCACATCTTAAAAAATGCTTGAACCGTTTTCATTAGAATACTTATTTAAATTTTTCTGAGAAATGTGTTGCATGTTACACGTATAATGGAGTCTTCAACATCCAAATTTCATAAAACTTTACTAAACACTAAGGAAATGATGCAATTTTTAGTAAAGTGCTGCATATTAATTGGCATCTATACTTAAGCTTCTCAAAAGCACTAACGCACCAATTTTACTAACTTGAGCAGTAATTCATAAGTATATTTTAAAACGATGAGAAACTGTTGTGTTGTCTCATTTCAAATTTCAATAACATTAGCCCCAGTCTACAGAAGTTTGCTTTGGATTTTCTATCACAATTCTACCTCATTATACACCAGTGTTTATGTAACATAAATCTTGGTCGTGTGTATAGCTCGCTATTTTCTTTGGTTATGTCATCTCCAGAAGGAAGTGCTTCGGGAAATGTGAACATCACATGTTTCCATTCTCAATTTGGAGGAATGTTTGGCAGATCATTGTTACATTTTGTGCACATATAATTCACAGCCGTAGAGCATTAGATAGTCTTAACCTCAACAGAGCTACCAATTAATTCTTAAACTGGACCAAATATTACACTAAAATAAATTGATTTATATTGCCTTAAAATGCTCTAATTCTTAAAATCATACAAGGAACAAATGGGCAGAAAGCGTGCAATTCAATTGCATGCAACGTGAGCAATTCAACACGGTAAATCTGCAGATTGAGTATCTCTTGTGTTGTGGCCAATGAATATTCTAGGACGTAAGAGGAAATTGCAAATGTGGCATAGCAGCAAGTTCCCATGAAAGCCGGCTTGTTGTAGGGCAGCTGCGGGTGCGTAGCCAGCATTTCCGTCTTGTGCATTCGCGTACAAGCTGTTTGCTTTATTTTCCTGTAGTCGCATAGCTGAGGTCACTGGAGGCAGGGATGTCCATGTGCCATTTATCTCTTCCAGGTATTTTACTCCTCGTAACGTCTCATTCCATATTAAAGGTCTATCGAACGATAAATGATTTGAACCCGGTTCATTAGTTTGGAAAACTGATGCTCTTACCCTGAAGCAAAGCAAGAGAACTTTTTACATCTCAAAATGCAAGTGTTTAATTGAAGTGCATGTGTATTTTAGTGTTTTATTATTACTTTTCTTTGAATCGTTTATTCTTACTTGGTATAGCAATCATTAGATTCGTTCAGAAATATTAAAATATTATATTCTATGATATCTACCCATTCAGTTCAATGAAACACATTTTCCTAGTAGTTTGGCACAAACACTTTGTTGGTCTTCTTTCAAATGAGACAGTTCATATTTTACTCAATAGACAGAAGTGTTTCATAATTTTTTACACACAATTTAGCAGATTTCGACGTTATTGCTACTCATTGCATAATAATAATAATAATAATAATAATAATAATAATAATAATAATAACAACAACAATGGTGATGATGTCCGATTGTCGTTCTAGCAATTTGAGCTAGCGAAGGCGTTATGGAAAACATTGAGTCGATGTTTCTGTAAACAATTCTCAACTTTGCCTTTCGCATACATTTTACGATCCCTAATTTCCACTTCAAAACTAGTTCACATTGCTGGAATGACAATCATTCCGTTTCCTCTGTTGTTTTTGTAAGTGTTTATGGCGAAAACATATTTTCTTAGTATATCATCAGTATCATAATTTGATCACATGAAAAAATATACAAAGAATTTACGAGTAAAAATAAACATCTCAAGAACTTGCTACTGTAGTTTTCAGAGCGCCTTACCACTTCCACTTTTACTGTATGTACTGAATAACAGTGAGTGAATTGTCAGGTACAGACTGTTTATGACTGCCTTCGTCAATGATATGGGTTTACATTTGACTGGCTATGAACACACGTTACATCGCTATGACGCTGATCCACATTCAAGAGTCGCAGATTATTCGTTCTCGTTTTCAAAGTACACTAGTGTTAATATATGTTTGTATTGGTAAATTCTTTGCATACAATTTTAAGGTATGATACAGCCAAATACTTTTACGTGTTAGTTGTTGAGATAAGAAATAAAACATATGTACAAATAAAATGTTAATATGGCGAAAGGGAACACTCTAAAAACTCTGTAGACGAAAACAAATGTAGACAGATGTTGAAAGATTTATAAAATTCTCATTTATTTGTCCTGAAAGACGAGACCATTAAGTTTCGGTGTAATTAATATCATACAATTATAATAAAATGCTCTTTTATGTTACAAAAGAATTACTACTACTCTCTAAATAGCATTCACCCCCAAATGTGAAATATTCATAAATTAAGTGCAAATATGCATAACTGCATAAAATGTGCACATTTTACAACATTAACTATGGTTGAGAGCGTTCTTTCACTCAATATTCCTGTGAAAACAACATAGGTAAATCTTGAAGTGTTTGGAATAATAAAAACAAAGAATCACAATGAATGTATCAACTTTTTAAATATTAATTTCCTAATTCAATATTTTAATTTTAAAACCACAAAAAGTTCTAATGTAAAAAACGAACATATATATATAAAACTATTCACCGCTTTTGCATATTTAGTAGTTGTTGTATTCTAAATTTTCGTAATGGAATTATTATTATTATTATTATTATTATTATTATTATTATTATTATTATTATTATTATTATTATTGGTTAAAGTTTCGAGTGCCAGGTATAACACTGTCCAGATTTCTTTGTGTCTATTATTACAGTTGCCAAGCGCAGTGGTAATCCAAATGATGTTATATCTGATTTCAAACTCACTAAATTTAAAACCTGAAATATATAGCAGTTACAGGGCCACTTTTATAGAATTCTGAGTTTGTAGCTATTATTTAGAGAATACATTTTCCCACACGATAATATAGGATTTCTGTTTCAGCCCAAGGATAAATACACGATGCCGATTTGTTGCAAATGTAATTTATTGTTCAACACGATGAGGAACCCCACCACTTTTATCGTTTAAATTTTCAGCGCAAATACAAAAAGTCACTAGGTCTTAGTGACAATGAAAAAGCCTGATATGAGTAAATAGACTCCTTTTTTTTCCTCAATAGTGTTTAACGCCCGTTTTTTATAGTGAGGCACCCAGGCGGTGGATACTGATGATACATGAGATGAAATAATATATTGGGAAAGGATTTTTTTAAGGAAGGAAAAGTTCCACGCCTAAGTTTAGAGTACCTTCCCAACATTTGACATTTATGAGGACTGAGGAAAACCTGGAAAATACCTCTGTCCGGGGGACGGTCCTGGCAGGATTCGAACCTCAGATCTCCCGCTCACGAGTTCGCGCCTTAACGACCTCGGCCACCCGTGGCGGTAAATCGATTACTATTGCCATATATATTAAATGACGTTTTCTTTTACAGGTGATAAAAAACGCATTTTAACATTTTGTTTCAACTACAAATTGAACCCAGCTGCAAAGAGTAACAGGGGTTGTCCACTTAAAATTTGAAAAGTTATGGGTATTAGCAGAAATGTGCAAAAGTGTACCGTGAAGTTAAAATATAAACTGTGTTACCCTAAAACAATTGCAACTTCCTGTCCTTGTCCTAGATTACACTCATTTGAGTATTTGATTTTCATCAACACGCGAGCTTCACCCATTCTTTTCAAATTTATAATTTGTACTTCCCAATATGCAGCATTTTTCTAATGGACAGAAAGGAGTAGATGTTGCTACCTGCTTTCGCCAAAACAGGCTGCCCAGTTTAACAGACCTTAAAAATAAATTTTGCGAACTTTCTTGAGAAGCTTTTATATATATTGTAAGCAGCCTTAAGTCTATTGCACTTTTTTCTGCATTCATCGGGGTTCAACTCAGCCCCCTGTTGTTTGGGACATTATTTTCTCAGTCATATGAATGCAGTTGCATACGCGAGAGATGGGTTTCATGGCAAACGCAGCACCGAAAAACCATATCGTGTGGCACATTCCCGTGGTCAAGGTACTTATTCAAAGTCAAATGCAAAACAGGGAAAATGTTTGCATGAAGTTGATTGGTTGCTGTTTTCATTAGAGCATTCCTCAACTGCAAGGTCCAATGGCTGGCAGCTTTAGTGCTTCTGGCTTTTTCGGGTCCGGCTCATGCCATCAAACTCATCAATTGTGGCAATTAAAAAAAACCTCGGTTTAATATGTCAACAAACAGTAATAAAACCTTTGGTTTTATTCACAATGACAGGTGTTTTAACCGGGTTGTTGCTATGGAGTCTACTAAGAATAAAAAAAAAAGTATCAAATTCATTATTCTATTATGTACTTAGCACAGTGCTTCATTAAACTACTTTCATGTTTACTTTCTTTTTTGCCATTGGTGAATTCTGTGTAATGCTATCATATTACCCGAGCATTATTATAGCTGCGTAACCATAAGTGAAACTTCTTTAATCAGTGCCCTTTCATAAAAAACATTTAATACCTACCAAAACAGTGAACGTCAGTGTGATTTCTGACTATTCAAAACACATTCTGCCCTTTAAGTAATTATACAAAAGTGTACTCTCAAATGAGGTTTTCTAGTTTTAGCAAGATATTTTAAAATTAATTTGAAATGTCACTCACCAAGATCTATCGCAGGTTCGATTGATACAGTTGCAATGTTAGGAAAATATCATATGGTGTTACACAAGTGGAAAAACAGCAAAGATCATTTTTCTAAATGGCAAGAACTATCGATCGAAGCTTGTTCGGTAAGTGTGTCAAATGTGTCTCCTGTATGGGAAAGTGAAAAAGTGATGACACAGGGAGCCGAGAAATGTGTCGTCTTACCTAGAAAACATTTAAATAAGCCTAAAATAACGTCAAATCTAAACGATTGCCAAAAGGACGAACCAAAAAAAAAAAAAAAAAAAGATTAAAGGATTGTTGATTTGTTTTATTTAAGGACGCTTTTTAACACCTCAAGTCATCCGCGTTCCATTCAATTCAGGGCATGAAACGGCCGATAAATTTTGCTCAGAGGCCTCTTCTTTCAGGCTTTAGCTTCTTTTACGTGCCGTAAATCTACGTCATGGGACCCACACCTTTACTTTCCTAGGATTGCGCCCGAAAAATCACTGATCCTGGCAGGAAGGAACGAACTTGGATTTAGGGGGTAAATATGAACCAAAAACATAAAACAAAATATATATTATGGCAGATTTCTGTCTCAAAGTTCCGGTTGGGAAAGAAACCTCATTTACCGTTTATCATGTGGTACAAGATTCCTTTCTGATAGGAAGAGTGTATTTAGATGAAACTAGTTGAGTGAATACCATGAAGTAATGACGCCAGACTCACTTCGAAATGGTTTTGAAACACGTTGTTAAATGACTTGAAAGAGGGTGCGGTTCATAATGTATCCAGCAAAGCTGCAGCAGTTGTGTTATATGACATGCACTAAAGACGCTGACTAGTGTGTGTGTTCCGTTAACTCTGTGGCAGAGTGTGCAGTGATGCCGTGGTTAAGAGCGCAGGTTTACCTACCGGCAGAAGCACCTTATTTTTTTAATAAACCTTTGTAACATATTATAACAAGTTCGTTTCGTAATACTATTTCCCATATACAGCAAACTTTAACGTATACGTATACATATTATATTACCTTCAGTTCTATCTAAATGCAACATGCTGCACACGCATTCCCTGCGCATGCACGAAGGACAAAACCACGCTGAGTGGAATCCTAATTATAGTATTCCGACATGGCACGGCACAGCAGCGAAGAAGCCCAGTGTATTATCGATCGATTGCGTTCTGTTATGACAACTCTAGAGTGCTATTCGCCACTTGGAAATGAAGCTAGCAACCCTGATCTAAAGGTTTGAATCGTATGCTAATTTCTCTTCCTTTCTCATCATCCCTAATTCATTTCGTCGAAAAAAGTAAAATACCTCAATAAATGAATAATATAGGGAAAACAGATGTCACAACGATCTAGGGAATGCAAGACTACTCAAGGGGAAGTATGGGATAATCTCCGCATTTATTCAATAGTATATGGAACCAAAGAGCCTTTTGCTATATAATGAAAACAACTTCAAATGCAACCAGAGACAACATTGGTGATTGCGTGGATTTTATGTTTTAGGTTGTGTTAATACAAAGCATTTTTTTTTTTTGGAAAAGAATATTTTCTAATATGTATAAGTAACGCATGAGAAGCTGGTAAGGCTAGCATGTTAATGTGGGGGGTGGGGTGGAAGAAGCCGTCCTCTAACCCAGCCAGCTACATGCCGGTTCCTCCTCTTGGGCCATTGTCCCTACAATGAGTTGATGTAAAGCAAACTGAACGGTTGTGGTCATGTTTTCTGTTGTCAACTCGACACGTTGTCTTATCTCCTTGCCATTGAAACCTGTTAGGATGCTTCACTTTTCGCGATACAATCCTGTCATTATATTGCAAGAAATAGGACAAATGAATTGCTGTAAAAAGACTTAACGAAAGAAGGAATATCAGCAAAATCCTTTTAAAATCTACATTTACGTACATTGTCGTTTGTATAAATAGCGAAATGACAATAATTAGCTTGCTGGAGACGTTTCTCTATAGATTACAAGTTTAATTCAAAATAATGAAATGCTACAAATATCTTCTGCCTTAGATTTAAATTTGTTACACAACACATACATTTTAAAAACACTAGAATTGGTAATCCTACTACATGAACTTTCAAGAACAGGAATTGATTGCAGTAGTTTTATACCCACTGCTGGAAATACTGCCAACTTTCCCAATATCGATCATATTGCAAATCTATTAAATTAAATTTTTACCCTTGAATAGATAGCTTTGCACCTTCTAGCTACTAATGATATTAAATAAATCATATACTTATAATTTTCCTTAGAACATTGGATAGACATCTAAATATCCTATTGGATTAGAAACGACAATTTTGGTACTTTAGCCATGCTCAAGAAATATCCTGTAGTTCTTATTCTTAAACTAGAGGGTAACTTCAAAATATATTTGGTAGTGATTAAAGTGTAAGTCTTATAACAGGTAAACTATTGTTGTAGTCTTCCTGCCTGAGTTTCCTAGTGCTAGCCGTGTTCTCACTCACACCTTCTCGAACTCTCAGGGTGGTACGGTGCTGTATTACCTTGCTGAAAACATGGCGCTTAACCAATTCTCGCATCTTTTACCTTAGGGTCAATGGAACAAAATATTTAAAAACGAATCACAATAACAATATTATTTATTAATCCATCACTGGGTAACTAAAGATCTCCTTCTCTTAAGAGTAACCTGCAAGACGCTGTCGAAGCTTGAAATTCCTTCATACCATAAGAATTGTTCTGCTCTCAGACAACAGGGACCGAAGATGTTTTGAAGGATAAGTAGTATACACGTTCAGCCACACATGCGCAGAAGACTTACACGGTTCCTCCACTTTCCTCTCTCTGCGTCCCGACTCGTAAAGAAAAGGGGCCAGGAGGTCAGACAACAACAGCACTTTCATTTCAAAGAGGAGTATTCTGATGCCATACGTAGCAATGTGACAGCTACTTTTGTCAAGAGAATGCACTTGAAAACGCATTGGAGCTCTAAGACGTGCTTTTTATGATTTCAAAACGGGTTGGCAGTGTCAGAAATCTTTCGTGACTCCAGCCGCCGTTGCAATATTGGTCGAGAATCACTTGAGGACAACCTCTACGCAGGTTGTCCTTCACCCCTATGCAGAAACAACAGAAGTCGCGCGGAAGCAGATGGCGGAAGTTTGTTACAGCACTTTTGTAGAGATTCAGAAAATCCTGTTCTTTGATCAACAGCAGTGAACGTTATCCTAAGTCACAAAGCGATGTTCTTGTTGGGAGTCACGTTTCTTGACTGAGCGGAAGGTCGTTTTCATTTTGGAAAAATTCGATAACTGAAGAGGCACTACGCCATCGTTAAAGGATCAAATAATGACTATACAATTTTAAGCCTCCTCCCCCTAAAAGATGGTAGGTACCTTGGTGCGATCAACAACAAAAGTACAAAGAAGCAGAACTGCAAGAAAGAAGATGGTAGCACCTTCTGTACAAAACAACTTAGATACTGCATGAGTGGTGTATGAATCGCCGTCTTTTATTTGTCACGGAAGCATTGGTAGCAAAGCACTAAATGTCAAAACATCACATTTGCTGCTTCACCATGGCAATACTTCGATGTGTAAACTCTTTGATTTCTTGGGAAACTCAATATGTGAGAGTGCTTCCCAATGTATGTATATTCTACAGATTTAGCCCAATTATTTCATTTTCTTACAGGCAAAGAAACGTTTCGTGTGCTCCATTTCCCATTATACGAAGAACCCACTGGGTTGGCATAGAGGCTGAGAATGAATTTCCAAAAAAAAAGTAAATTTTCAACTATCAAAATATTTTTGTGACCTCTACCAAAAATCTCAGAGCGGCCCTCCAAGATAGTGCAGAGCCATGTTGACATCGTTTTAAAATGACTAGTAAATGGCAAATATTTTCATCTGCAGAATAACTTTACCGTTTATGGACATTGTTCAGTATTGTTTCAAATGAAGATAAAGTGCACCACATTAAACGTAACTAAAATGTAAAAATAACGAAGACATATAGGACGATTTAAAATATTTCTAGCGTGACTTGTTCCCTTTTATAAATTCATGTGCATAAAAGCACCCTCGTTCCTTTCAAATAGCTACAACTGGGACAAAATCATTCTTGCTTGGACTGTAGGCTTCTGCGCTTCGCTATGCATCAATAGGACAATCGTGGCGTAGCACTAAAATGTATACAAACGAAGATGCAGCTACACAAAGTAAGGTGTACAAGAAACTACAGTGTGTTTCAAACGGGAAAACTTCTCCAGCCTCTAACCTCTGGACAATCAACAGGTTGCATTGTTGCTATATTGTGTCCCCGCTGTTGCCCTCTATTAATCCAGAGAAGAGGATCAATATAAGTGCCCCTGGCGCTGGGTCGAAATATTAATATGTAATTAGATAAATTACCTAACAAAAGTAGAAAACATTTTTGTGGGCATGTACGTCCAAACATCTTTTAAGCTTCAATAAAAGCAATTTCACTACTGTTTTTATTTCATATGAACAATAGCTGACTATCTCAGTGTTATGAGACTCTCCAGTACATACACAACGATAACACTTTCATATTACTGACGGCATGATTACGCTGTATATATGTAAGCACAACAGTAGCAATGTCAGCAACATCTGTCGATAATAGGTCCGTGGGGTTATAACGTAGAACTCTTAACAATCATATCTTTCTTTTTGCTCACTTCTTAGTTAGTTAATTTGCTAATAACCACTAGCTAGGTTTGAATGTTTCCAGGGTCGCGTGTATTGGAAGGAGTTGTTTTGCAAAGCAGTTGTTTGTTAAGTCAGCAGGTCGGGTTTTGTCTCAAAGGATCTTTGCATAATAAAGGAATGGGGGGAAATCGCCGCTTCATCATTTCATGTCACTGTAAATGTAAATAGCTCAGCTAACATTTTCGAAACCACAAGCGGCTGTATGGTCGGAAAGTGGGAGATCTGTCGTGGTATTGCTCATAAAGAAGACAGAGACAGAGACATAGACAAAGAAGAGCACTGTGTTGGTTACTGGATGCAGCATTTACAGGAAGAAAGAGATGATGGACTCACAACACGATTCAAATCTCGAAGACTTAAAAATACTACTTAGATGTAGAAGCGGCTATAGTTCACAATTCCAGAAAGAATCCTTTCCATCCCTTTGAGACCTGAACCCAGAGCTGGTGCATTTCAAGGCTTTATGAGCTGAGTCTATAAGAAGAAAAGAGAACCTGAGACGAGCATCAGGCTGCTCATAAGGGATTTGCACAATTTCTTTCAAGGCCGAAAGTATTCTAGGGAATCGGCGAGAAGTGTTTCCTTCCGACAAGTACGGTAGAATCAGATTTTGCGTCCAGATAAAACGCATTAGGTCCCGAAATATATGAGACTGGAGCAAGAAGCCGTGGGATAAGTGTTGCTTTCTGGGGCAACCGCTGCGGGTGAGCTTCCGGTGTCTCAAAAGGATGAAATCTGAGTAATGTGTAAAGGTTTTGAATTGTGCGTTTATATTTTCAAGGTAACCAGGGATTGGTTACACCATCATGTTCAAATTTGTCCTCTTTCGTGACCAGCTGAATTTGACCGAAAACATTTGAACTTCTATAGCTAACAAATGGAGCTATAGAGCTGAAATAAGTCTCAAAGTATGTAAGAGAGCTTATTGGTTACTTATCTATTTATTAACTAATGTAGAAGTTATCAAGGAATATATAATTGTTTCTCCAGAAGGATATAGACAAATATAGCCACTCCTGATCTCTTTCCCCTTATTCTGACATAGATGCGATGGTATCTTATTTAGGGGAATTTGTCCCAACTCTACTAACAACAGGTGATTACTGTTCCGTATTTCACAGAAAAACAACTCAAGTGACATCATCACAATGGGTCTCAAAGAGCCCTCCAGCAAAACAGAAAACTTTTGTCTCTCGTATTTTTTATGAGCTAATACCGCACAGACATGAACCTCAGAGACGATTCACAAATTGTGTCATAATGCTCGTATATTACGTACCGTACAGACTGCGTACAGCAAACGACACATAAGTGCGAGTATCAGGCCTATTATCATAAGACTGTAGTTTTGCCTACTTAAAAGTTTAAAATGAAGTTATGAACTTAATTTAAAGCACATTGGTACATTCTGTGAACAAATTCACCTACTAGATTTTGTTTGGTTGTTTTGATGAAACAAAGGTCATTATTTATTTTGGGATTTTTATTTTCTGGAGAAAATTCAAGCCGAGATTCGGAAAATGTAGCGATGTCACGACTTTTACATTACAAGCAATGGTGGATTGTTGCATGCCGGTTTTCCTTTCGGCGCGATAATGGAACGATACCGAAATTGCTCTGCCAATGACAACATACTTCCTCTACAAATGACTCAGATTGACTACCTAATAAGGCTTCTCGGGTTATCAACTGCGTCAAATTAATGAAAATCGACCTTTCGGCCATCCTGAACTCTGGTGTTTACAAGTTTCTGTTTTTCATTCATTTGAATCGATTGATAACCCGAGAAGCCAATGAGTGTAGATATTAATGTTAATGCAAGTATTTTACTACCTCACTATTTTGTCAACAAGAGTTATAAACTGGGCAAAAATTAAAAACAAATTGTAAATTATCGGTGGAAAACGGTCTAAGTGCCCCCCCCCCAAAGGTTTCTGCCCTTTCATGGAAATTGATATATGTGCCATAACCAATAATTTGGTACGTAATATATGGTCTTATTGGTACTTCTTGTGGTTAAAAAAGCGCTCGTTAGATGACACTTGATATGTTTCAAAGGCAGTTTCCAGGAAAGTGATACAGGTGTCTATGTCAAGCAAATTGGTAGCAAACAAAGAAGCATCTAAGTGATGCTGGGGACTGGACTATATTTCACGTGGTTAGAAAATATACAAAATTTAGGAATCTTCCAAATATGGACGAGCTCAAACCGTTATGTGTTAAAAAAGGAGTTTCTATCGATGCTTGAGTAATGAATATAAAATATTATAAATAATATGAAGATACTTGCAAGTGACTAATTTTGAACACATTTGTGCATGAAGTAAAACTATGCAAAGACTTTAGAATTATATAAAGGAAATACTCTTATTCAGGTTTGTAATATTCACATGTGTTTATTACCGCCACGGGTGGCCGAGGTCGTTAAGTCATTAAGTCGCGGACTCGTGAGCGGGAGGTCTGGGGTTTGAATCCCGCCGGGACCGTCCTTCCTGACTGAGGGTTTTTCCAGGTTTTCCTCAGTCCTCATAAATGCCAAATGCCGGGGAGGTACCCTAAATTTAGGCCTGGAACGATTCCTTCCTTAAAAATAAATACTTTCCTAATATATTATTTCATCTAATGTATAATCAATGTCCATCGCCTGTAGTGCCTCTATAACAAAAACGGGCGTTAAACACTATTCATTCATTCATACTTGTGTTTATTAGTAACGATACAGTCTTTGTCATGCATGCTAACCTCCTGTGTCTTGTCTGAAGAAGTACTGTAAGGACACTTAAAACTTTTCGCTTCATGTCTGCTTTGGTTGAAAATAAAGTCTCATATATTCACATAATATGACGGTTTCAAATAACACAAAAGTTTTAAAATATGTGAAATAATAATGGAATTACTGCAATGTTTTCGTGTGTTTCCTTACAATTTTAGTTTTTGCACTTATATGCTCTCCCTCGGACAGTTCACAATTATATTTTTAACTACCACTCTTTTTCCCTAAATAAAAAAATGTATAACTGAAAGAAAAAAAAACCGTATCACTAAAAGCCGATCTTGAAAGACTTGATTTATGTATAATGGGCGTCAAACACTTTGTGTTTAGCGTTTTATACGACAATATTTTTTCTTTATAGGAAACGGACTTGCTGGGTATTTCATAGTCCCCTACCCTCCCTCTGAAAAGAATAATGAACTTAGGTATCGTCGTGAGGAAAAAAGGAATACATAAATAAAAATTAAACATAATAAAATTGCATAGTTCCTGTATGCAGAAGAGAGCAGAAGAGTAAAGCTAGTTAACGTTCACAGCATATAGCTGTGAATAATGAATAATTCAACTAACCAGATACGGTATAAAGTAATTAAGCGAGTGGCACTGGTCAATTTTTCACATTTAATATACAGTTCTTTTCGGCAGGCTTTCGTTTTAATAACCTTTCTTTGTTTTCGTCTTTACGATAAGTTAATTCTTTGCAGATACGTTTTATGGCTTCTTCCCTAACCCTCTCCAGGACCGCATATTCTGCATGTCATAAAAACTACAAGGTGCTACTGTTGCAATGCAATTTCATATTGAATGGTTAATCGTTATGGGTGTTACTCGACATAAATAATGCAACATCTACACACATCGCATGTTATTAAATTATCTTTCTGCTGTCATAAATGTTTTAGGAGTAGCAATTAAACCTTGAACTATTAATTACTGGTATACAAAGGAAACAAAGTTACACAATATTCTTCATACGCTTCAATTGCTTTTCAGATACCACTGATAAAGGCTCATAATTTGTTTTGTTTTTAGTCAATACAGACCAGACAGTGTTTTCGCTATACTTGCGCTATGCTGGAATCATCCCAACCGTTTCTTTGGCACAGTAAAATTTGTATTCTCTTTCTTTTACTAAGACGTGTGCATTTATTCTGAAGAATATACTTGCCCAAAGCTTTCAAAATATTTAATTTGGCATTTCTTTAAAACTGAGGTCACCATATAGCTTGCATGAGCCGAATAAATTGCATTTGTTTTACCATTGTTCGAAAAAGTTTATTTCCAGTTCCTTTTCATGTTCGTACGCTTCTTCCCATCTGTAGAATTACTTACCTGTATTACGAAACATTCTCCTTCTCATTTGGCGCTACAGCCTACAGTGACCTCTACTTCCTCTACCTACGCTTTAGAGGGCAGCATTGCAGCTTGTGAACAGTATGCCGGTACCACATTGGTCGCATATCACGCGACTTTCGCCTCTCCATCAGGCAGCTTCCCAGTTGTCCTTACGAGGCTGGGCTGTCCTCCAGACCTCCCTAACTTAGAATAATTCCTAAGCAGATACCGGGAATCAAACCTGGGCCTCCAGGCCAACAGTCAGCAATGCTAACCACTAGACAAAGGAGGCGTCTAAAACTTTAGTATAAGTGTAGATCTATTTCTAGTTTTGAAGGTTATTAGTTTATAATTAACTTAAAGTCTTTTAATAGATAATGGTGAATAAAGAGTTGATTATTATTCCTAGGAGAATAATTGATAAATTGATGATAAGAAATTTGAATGTAAAAGGTTTTATGTTTTTTGTTATTCAAAAGTTTTCATTATTTTGAATTATTTGTCCTCGGAACAAGCAACGGTTGTTACGAAACTTGAAGGAATGCTAAAAGATTGAAACTACTTACGGAATGCAAACAATGCCTATCAACCGGGATAGCTCAGGAGGTAACGCTTGGGACTCGCATTCGGAAAGTCCCGGGTTTAATTAACTTGGAGCTGGGCGAATGCTGGGAAGAATATTTACACCCTAGGAATTTTCCGCTCTAATATTTCCATTCTTTATATTCCGTTGGTTCTATTATAGGATCGAAGTGCCAGGACGAGGTGGGCTGGTGCGGTGTGACAGTGGCTTGCGTTATGAAAAGGTTTCTAATCCGGATTCAATTATGAAAGCACACCTTTTGAGGGGTTACTATTTCTCGCGTCTCAACCGGCGTCGTGGTGTTCTAACTGGAAACTGCGTTCGGGCAATCACCTACCGTGGATCCCGGCCACCTGATGTCTTCCAAGCCTCGACCCTTCCTCTCGAAAGTGCCTCATTAGAGACGTAGGCACAAAGAGCCAACCGTGTGGACCAATGCAATCCAATCTACATGCTGAAACAATAACACGGTGCTGGAAGGAAAATTATGTCAACACTGGTCACGCTGTTAAATGAACATATAAGGGCGGTTCTTTCAGTACGTCTAGAGGAAGGACATTTTTGGAAAATGAATTAAAATAATTAAGGCTAACTGAGATTCGGATTTTCTGAGTGAGGCAGGTGCGAAGAAATATAAATATCCGGCTACATTTTTGTACATCGGGAAAAGGGCCCAATGCTTGAGTCAAAAAGTTGACCCATTTAAATATTGAAAGAAATAGAATGTCTACTATGACAGTTTTTTGCTTTATTACTGCCAGCGACTGTGTATCCGGTTAAGCTAGCACATAAACGTAAGAATGCATTGCGCAAGCGTTTTTTCGTTTTTGCCCATAACCGACTTGAACAGTTAAAAAGTAAGTAAGAAAAAACTAAAACGGAGAGAGAAAGACTGTCCGTTTCAGCTAATCTATTGCAAACTTTTCTAAATAGTGTTTTTCAGCTTAATTGGTCAACTAACAAAACATATTTAACGAACAATGCAGGTTGTGAAACTCTGTTTTAATAATTAACTCACTAAAGTAAT
The DNA here is from genome assembly GCA_030762175.1 of Metallyticus violacea. Lineage (NCBI taxonomy): Eukaryota > Metazoa > Arthropoda > Insecta > Mantodea > Metallyticidae > Metallyticus > Metallyticus violacea. The sequence goes on along the minus strand of CM060846.1, from coordinate 79,447,794 downwards.
GGTATGACTAAGGGTTACAAATATGGAAAAGCGTGGTGCTTTATGCGCGACTTGTTCGCTTTACGATAGACTCTCTGGGCGGGTGTACCACGACAATCGTTAGACGCTCTTCTGTGAGACGGGCGGTTATGACGGAAAGAGTGGCAGGGCGCGGCTAAACAACATTACCTTAAATCGTTACTGATCCACACGAAAGAAACACCGCCTGCACCTTAATGTCTCCTACAGCGCAGTCAAAAGCTTTCAAGTGAGAGAAAGGGTTCGCTCTCGGAAGACTCTTAGTCGTTACAACTGCCGGTGGGTAACACTTTCTTGTACACCATATGAACGTAAGTTGTTTATCACAGGAAGCAAACATTTGTCATTTACAGGAGTTGGATGCTGTTGAAGGATGCACAAGAAACCGAGAGATTGGAAAGGGATTCAGTGCAGATTTGTTTATTTATTTGGTATATTTACGAACGCTTTTTAACTTCTCAGATCAGCGTCCCATTTTCAATCCAGAGCGTGAAACGACAGATGTGTATTGCTTAGAAGTCTTTTCTTTCGGGCTTTGAGATTTTTTACGTGCCGTAAATATACGAACAGTGGCTTTATTTCTCTTCCGAAAGAAGTCATACTTAAAGTTTTTACGAAAAAAAATCCATAGACCCTGGCCGGGATTGAGCCCGCGATCTTGGGTCTACGAGGCAAGTTGTTTATCACTAGAACACCAGGACGAATTCAACGTAGAGTGAAGGTATGCGCGGATGTTTACCACTACATCTATTGCTGCTGCAGTGAATCGGAACATTATGGCGAAGGGAGTGAGTCGGCAACATGGTGCGCAGTAAATATACATTAATGCCAAAAGTTTTACAGAACACGACATAATATAAGTATTACATACGTGCTTTATTTTGTAATTTTATTAACTGTCTCATTTTGCACACACTGTACAAGTAACAACATATTCAACATTAAGTAAAATATTTACATTTTAAAGTAATATATAATTTGGCAAATGTATTAGTATTACAACAACGGCACTAATCGCCCTGCACCCCTCGCCACGTCGGTCCTAGTGTTAACCATACTTGCCTCGTAGACCCAAGATCGCGGGTTCAATCCCGGCCAGGGTCGATGGATTTTTTCGGACTAAAATATTAAGTATTCCATTCTTCCGAATGGAAGTAAAGCCTTAGATCCGGTACCGTAGATTTACGGCACGTAAAAGAACCTCAATCCTGAAAGATGAAGCCTCTGAGCAAAATTTATGGGTCGTTTCACGCCCTGAATTTAATGGGACGCTGATGACTTGTGTGTTACAGAGCGTCCGTAAATGAACCAAAGCAACACCTCGCCCTCTGGTTCACAGTAACAGCAATAATATTCCGTACGCTGTATACAGGACTAGAAATTCGTACTCTGTCATCATGCTACCCTTGTACTGTAACATTATTATTTAATTTATTTAATTCACGCAACTCAAAATAAAACATTATTCACATCACTGGTCTTATATATATGAGTGATATGAATGTTTTATTTTGAGTTGCGTGAATAAAATAAATGAAATGATTATATATATAATTAAACTAAACTGTTATTATAAAAATAAAAGTTTATACCTATGCCTCTTACAAACATGGCAATTTCAACATTTATAATCACATTAGCAGTTGGTCGACAATGAAATAGTTATTGTTCGCTCTTGTTCTATTAATAATTTTGTAACATTTTTAACGAATTTTAGGAATGCAATCAACTGTACTAGGTTTGGAAAAAATAAACAAAGCCAAACATTTTTTGTATTCAGGAGCTTTAAGTGTAGTTAACTATATCACTTCCACACTGCATTAAACTTTTCAAAACAGTATTAAGTCGTTCAAAATTTAATGGAAGTTTTGTGATTTTTAACTTCAATAAAACAATAATATATTCAAGATTAATTATACTAATCAAAATAACTACCATGAGCATATATAAATTTTTGCGCAGTTTACTTTATTAAGGCATATCGACAAAAATGGTTGCTTCTAGAGACGAAAATTGTAAATGCCGTCTCAGCTATCTTTTTGTTATTTAAAAGTTTATTCTTTAGGAAATTGTTCAGACATTTGAATAAATGAGTCAATTGGTGAAAGATAGGATGGATAAGCTGGATGAGGTGAAGATTCGTAACCCTGTTTATTCACCTTCTGAGGAGACCATGAGAAGAAAATCCATTTTATACTGACTAGTGCTGGCTGTTTTTTAAATATCTTGACAATTATTCTTCGAAAATTTTATTTGCCATGCTGTGGAAGATTGCAGTGTATTAAACCAGAAGCAGATCACCTCCCTCTGGTGTAATTTAGGTTTTGCGAAGTGTTTCGCTTCTTCATCATGATTCAGCCATTGTGTCGATCATTTGGGCTGTCGCAGAGAATCCTCTTTTCATCACGATCCTATAGTTTGACGTCAATTTTCTTCAGCAATCTTCCTGAGTTGATCATGAACTTTATCATGACGTTCGCCATTAATTTTGGAACGATCTAATATATATTCCTTTGGAGTATTTGCAACCTTTTAACTTCAAAATGTGAAGAACTAAATTGGAAACATCACATAAGTGAGTAAAAATCTGAAATTTTCTGAAAGTTGTGGTAAGCACACCTAGACGGTGGGGTATATCTGATTTTGTTCAATACTTCAGCAAATGTGGAAAGTTACTTCCTTTGATGAACAATTGTTGGAGTCCTGAAAGAGGAAACACTTGAAAGCAAACTGTGAGGTCTCTTCTGCAGTGAAATTCGTGGCAGGACCTCCTTGTGGGAAGGTCATGTTTTGTTCCAGCCGCAAAAATGTTTTCGTTTTCTTTCAGAAACGATTGTGACTGAAAGGTAACATCAAATTATTGACAGATGAATTTATCCCCACAAGTAATCAACGACTTTCTTTGAAGCCGTAGGCTAGACAATATATACATTTTGTGCCACACAGTTAAGCAATAATGTATACATACTTTCAAAACTTTAATTGCTGCAGGGTTGTTGAGTGGGCCAGGAAAACCCGCTCTTTAAGGCAGTCTCGTTACCAAACGTAGGCAGTGTTGAGATCTTGAGATGGTGGAGGCTCAATTATTGGAAAGTGCCTAGTGATAACGCGATGGTTTAAGATTCGTGTAACTGATTGTTTTATCAGGGGTGTAGATTTGGAATGATGTTATGTATTCTAAACTTTCTCTATTGATTTCATAATAGCATTGGACCGCTGTATGCTAATAGAATTATGTTTGGGATATAAAATCCTTATAGCAGTACTAATAAATTCATTTACTGTTTTAATTAACAAAATGGTAACAGTGAAGTGCAAAAGACAAAGAAAAACCAAAACACACTTTTGCCCAACATTAATGTTTTTCAGTCTCAATTATTCTAATATATAATACTTTAAAGTTTGATGTGATTTATAGAACATCCTGTGTATGTTAATGCTCTTTGCATTAACGTCACATTTTTAGTTTGGGCGCAAAATAAAATGTCAGGATACTGAAAAAAAAAAAAAAACACTATAACATTAAATAGCAATGTAGGTTAATGTTTGTTGCATATAGAATAAAATTGCTTCTTAAAGTTTGCACCTTTATTAACATGTAAAGATTATTTCAATTACTAAAAAGGGCAGTCCTTTATGGTACCATGGGCTTAAAACAAACAAATAAAGTAATTGACCTTGTATCTTCCTAAATGTTTAATATGTAACATCAATTGTCACATACATTGGAAAGAAGACATTAACTTCACTGGCGTCTCTGCAGTTACCTGCTAACGACCTTGTTCAAGGTTCAGGTAAAATTCAGAAATAAATTTCACCTTCACCCAGACAACCTGTCCCATCTGAAAATCATAACATACTTGGAGCCTGTGCCATTGTAGTACTTTAAAGTAAATATTGCAGAAATATGTTAGCAGAAACAATATCCTTACAACATACAAGTTTTATGTTTCTTGCTGAAATAGTTGTTACTCCATAACGTTGCCAGAATTATAAAGTCTGTTTATGTACAAGAAAAGTCAGGCAGGTATTTAAATGTTTACTGTACTATCTCAGAAGTGTTAATGAGCAATTTCTGTATCGAAGCACTGGATCTTAAGTTTTAGTGTTTTTTTTTTAATGAATATCTGAACAAATGCAGCAGAGATGGCTCTCTTGTTCGCTGGTTTGTTGCAAATTTAGAATGGTTCATTTCCTCTGGTCACGGAGAAACACAGTGGAAGTGAGGGGAGAAGAGGAGGCATGGAACCACAAGGAAGCGTGACTTGAGGTTATGTTGAAGCAGTCTTTGTTCTATCCGAGGGGTTGTTGCTTTTGCGTTCCTAGCTCGTTGCCCCCAACCAGCATGCAAGTCAAAATCACTGCGCCTAATAAGTAAAGGTCTAAAATTTTACAAACGCTGTACTTTTCCTAATCACAGTTATCGCTGCATGAATGCTATTACTTTCTAACACAGCATATCATTTTACACCAGAAACGCTCCATCTTCTCTTTAGTTAAGTGATAGGCTAAATCAATGCACTTCATGACCAAGTTTACCATAAACAATGGCTCCGGAATAGATTTACCTCTAACATCCGTGCTTCTGTGTCATAATGGCAACACTGCGTTCTAGAATAAGATAGTTGTAAATCCTTATACTTTTTATTTTAATTGTCCCTTTTATTTCGGCTTCTTGTCGCATTTTAGTATAGATTACTTCTGTAGGTTGTGGTGTTTTCTGCAATACAGTGGCATGCACTAAAATTAATTTTTACTGTAACAAAATGTTTTAATTTGCTATTAAGTATATAGGTTTCATTAAATTAACGCTACTTGTAGAATTCAATTTTTCAATCCATTTCAAAAAGATGATCCTGTGGGATAAAATCATTCATATCTTGAAAATGTGATGTAAAATTTCTCTGCACAGTAAGCAAAGTTTACACTAAAAAGCGTGGGAAAGGTGAGATGCTACAACGACTAGATCGATATTTTGACTTAACGAAAACCGAAATGCAACTATGTTTCCTTCGATTCATTTGACTTACTTAGTTGGCGATTCAAATGAATCAACTCTTAAGAGACATCCCTTTATATACCAACTGCCTGTGATTCTAAGCAATGTTTTTCAACAGTATAACGAGATTTGTTATATCGTATATCAGGATTTTTATAAACTTTTCCGTTCATGTGACCTGGAAGTAAAATCAACACATATTTAAAAACATGTTTACTTACGGTAAGAAGTTTGATGCGTGAGATAAAATCTTAAGAAACGAGAAAAAATCTGTCATTACAAATAATAAAGGACCAGATAATAATTAGTAAATGTTTTATTATTCATGCTTCATTAATCCTAAAAGCAACAGCATTAAGGTATTCATGGTATATTAAACAAAATTTGGTATTGTAGTATTTGTAAAAAAGTGTTTATATGCATCTAACCTGAATTACTTAAAAAAGAGTAGTTAGGAAAAAAAAAAAAAAAAAGAAATTCAATATTTATTAACGATTTTATGGAAAGTTCAGGAGACAAATAATTTAAAAAATACAAGCTCATAACATTTGTATTTAAGGGAGTCTGTGCAATTGAATGAAAAAAATGTTGAAGATGATTTAGTATCCCTTCCCTAAAACACATAAAACTAGCACACTCGTGTTAAATTCAGGTTGTTCATAGATTAGTCAATGTTCAGGAAAGCATTTAGGTATAAAATGATGGTGGCTATTTGCTGACTATTTTGGAAATACCACGAATATTTTATTACTGAATTAGCTACAGGCAGATTCGTATACTCACTTCTTCTTCTTCTTCTTCTTCTTCTTCTTCTTCTTCTTCTTCTTCTTCGGCGCTACAGCCCGGGGTGAGCCTTGGCCTACCGCGGCGACCTCTGCTTCCTTTAACTCCGTCTAACGACTTCATTGATAAAGGGCAATATTTAAGGGGGGGGGGCAGGTGACAAGCATGCCGGCACCCCGTCGGTCACCTATCACGCGACTTTGTTGATCGAAGAATGCTACCTCTCCATCAGGCAGCTCCCCAACTGTCCTCACGAGGCTGGGTGGACTCCGTTCCAGATCTCCCTGACTTAGAAAAAATCCTAAGTAGGTACCGGAAATCGAACACGGGCCAGCAGTCATCTACGCTAACCTCTAGACCAAGAATATAGTTTGAATGTCCACTTACAAATATACATTTTGTAGCATAATTTTCAATTTGTTTCTTTTCTTTATTAATTTTAAAACAAACTTGCAATAATCGTAAGGGTTATCGTGCGACTGGCGCAGTACCAGGCCAGATTATCTTTTTCTGCGAAGATTGATTGCATCTGTTGCAGGATATGCAATTTTTCGATAGTCTTTAATTAATTTTTTTCCCCTCCCTAATGTTGCTTTCAAGATGTATATTGTCAATATTTCACTTGTATGAACACTTCTATCTAAACCCCAACTAGCAACCTTGTACTTCTAGTTTTAAATTTAGGACATAAGAGAAATAATACTTTTGTATAGAATAATGAAGTTTGAAATCAAGGGACAATATAAGGTGCTCATTTAGATAAGGAAAATTCTTTATATGCAGACGATCTGGTATTGTAACAAAAGCAGATGAATTGCAATTGATTTTTTTTTTAATTCAACTCAACTTTTAAATTTCAGCTGAAAAAACAGCACAAAAACACCTGTAAACAGGTATGCTGTGGTCTGTAATAAACTATTACAAATGTACGATAAAACGTTTAAAAACACCTTTTTATGGATAATTTTAGAATGAAAGGGTTTAAAATGTACTCAATTTTCATTTTAAGCCTCACAAAGCCACTCCATGACAAAGGTTATAATTAAAATTTTAAAAATTAACTCAAATTTCACTTTAAGCACCACAAAGTCACTCATAATAAAGGTTATAACTAAAAGTTTAAAAAATTTACTCAAATTTCACTTTAAGCACCACAAAGTCACTCATAATAAGGGTTATAACTAAAAGTTTAAAAGCAAAGCAATGGAAATTCACGACATTCTTACTAGTTCAGGATTTTTCTCCACATGCATTAAAAAAAAGTTTAAGAAAATTCTGAAGACATGTGTTTTGATGCTGGGAAATTTCTCACTTCCTCGGGTGTGGTGTTAGAAAAGACAGGTAAACGCTGCTTAGCATTTTAGCACTACAGTTTAAAATAGATGCAAGTAACAGTTGACCTTGAGCACGTACCCAAGTCTTTTGTTAAAGTGGTAATACAGTTTGTTCCTAATTATTTGTTTTTGGCTCCACCTTCCTCTAGATGCATAGGATGATAAACTGATGACTATGAAGATAGCATTAATTGTGCTCTTGGACCAGAAGTACTAAATGTATGCGAATTCTGTATATATATAGCAAAAAAAAAACCGGTCAAACGTATGAGCCAGGTAACTAAACCCAAAAATGATTGTATTTGCTTCTTCCACAGTTGTGGCTCAGATATTAATCAAACCCTTAATAACTGTCGGTTTGAGTTTGATTCCCAGGTGGAGAAGCTTGCCTGGCCCATGTTCCTTCATCTGCAAACGGCGCTTGCCAGATAACTCGCCTTCATGTAATTAACTCATTTAATCCAACCCAAAGTGTTCACTCAGTTTACATGGCACACTATAAGCTCAAAAAAGAAGGAAAAGGAAAGAGGGTTTTACTTTCTGCTTTTACAGCTGCCTTCAAACCCACGTTGTAATGAAGGGAGTCTTGGAAGCAACTGAAATTCAAGTTCGAAAAGTTCATAGTGTAAATATGGAGGAAATTATTTCAGTTTATTTAAAGAGTAGTTTAATTAAAGCAAAAAAAAAAAAAAAAAAAAAAAAAAACACTGTACAACAAAATCATAAAGGAGAACGGAATCATGTAATTGGATAACCCGCGCAGCACATAAAATATTTTCAAACCTTGTATTGACTCCAGTTCCATATTCATGCGGTTCAAGAAAGAGCCGGAAAACACTCTAAAGAGTCAGGTTTGCTGCTTGTTGGTTCCCTCTGCTGTAACTTCACCTTCAACAGGTTTCCCCAGCGTGCCACCAGCGATCATTGGAGAAGTACATACCACATCGAGCGGGGTGCTCAGACAGAAACACCCGGGGTTTAAATTTCTTGGGACTGGCCATCCTTACTTTGGGCTTTTCGTGGTTTTCCCTGGCCGCTTAGGCGAATGTCTTTCTACAAATTTTTTGCTCTTCCACTTCAAATCATTTCACTAGTTCTGTTACAGGGCGAGGTGGGCTAGCGTGATGTCGCGGTGGCTTGCGCTTTGGAAATATTTCTGCCCCGACCTCTTTTGAGAGACTCGAAGTCCTTGTAGTGGGGTTTGCCGTTGTCGGAGTGTTCTATTTGGAAACAAGTTTAGGAACCGTCTAGGCCCATGCCTCACAAAACTTGCATCCTGGTATCTTAGAGGCGTAGGCATAAACGGCCAGTCCTTAAGCAACAACGAATTGCTGAAATATTCTCCTCCAACCGTGAACATCCAATTCAATCTATCACACCAAATCAGTCAGTGAGAAAACATTTGGTAATCGAAGTAGTCGATGCCGTGGACATGATTTTGTCAATCTAGTTGAATTATTTCGGCGCCACCACCAAAATTTACTGCACTGTAATCAAGAGTTAAGTCTTAACTTGCTTCTTAAAAGCTATGACGAAAAGACATCCGCTTGCTGTTTTGAGGATAAGAACGAGAAATAAGGTTTTCGTAAACACGAGAAAGTAGCTAAGGAAAACATTTAACGTTAGAACGAACTGCTATTGAGGACTTTATAGCAACGCTGTAGTAGTGAAGCTGGCTGGCAATATGGAAAATAGAAGTATTAACAAAATTACAGGAGCATGCAGTCGAGGATGTCAGCAGAGACATAGGAGTCCAGATGACACTTCGGAAAGCTTCGGTTGATTTTGAAAACAGGAGTTGTATGCAAATAGAGGACATTAAAAGGGAATGTGGTTTTTTGTGATACTTGCTTTTCCTTAGCAAACTAACAGTTTAAAGGTAACTCAGATTGAAATATGCCAAAATTTATCATGTTTTAAAAGAAGAAAACTTTGAATCTTGCAAAGAATGTTCACTACAGATAAAAATCTAACAATGTACATATTAAGTGATTTTATAGACTATATATGTTTTACATATGACATTAGTGCACGATTACGGTAAACACAAGCATCAGGCCTATAGTTTCACTCCTTGAGCGCTGATTACGATTAACCCCAACTCTTCCATTCTTGCACATCTTATGATTGCAACAATACTCTGCTTCCTCTTTCTAGATGTGTAGGAGCAGGAGTAAACAGTTACAAATACAAACACCATAACAGTATAATGCTCACATGAACGCTATCTCAGCAGGGTAACAGTCCACAAGCCTGCTACACAGCCGTAATTTCAGAGCAAATCAACAGCAACCTGCATTAATCTGCCACATTGTCCTTTCAAGTAGATTGTAATCCGTGATATTTATTCGCGAGAAAGAATCTTTACTTCCGCCCTATAGGACTATAAGAACAGGATTTTTTTCCGGCCTCCACTCTGACACGCTTTACTGTAGGTAAGATAGGCACATTATAGTGACATTAATAGGTCAGCGCCGTTACTGCAAACCTATCTAACACCAACAATAGCGTATATAACTACCATCTTATGCTGAGATTAGCTAAACCAACAAAGAAAAACAAAGCTTTAGGGGGGGGGGTTAAGAATTCACCCAAAATGTTGCTCTTCCTATATCTCCTGCATCTTCAGCAAGCAGAATTCGCTTTCACTGCGCCTATTTACTACATCATCTCGTGACTTGCTCCCTCTCCGACTCAAGGATTTAGCCAAGTAAATAACATAAATATTATTAATTGATATAAAAACAGTGTTCACCACATATTTTATTGACAGTACTGATTGAGAAATATTTAGTTGACGAAGTACATTTTTCAGTATGCAACATAACAGAAGATCGGCAAGTGTGCATTCTCTACAGGATCTCTTAAGTGGAAGAAGTTTAGATACGCCTCAGTAACGTTTGGTACATCGCCGTGAGATTGTGTCATTTTTGCGGTATCAATAAGGGCTCGATGTAGTCAATCCTTTTCTCTGAAAGTAGAGGCAAGTGTGGTGAAACGTAATCACAATCAAGTCAATAATCAGTGTTTTTCACATCATTAGGGAATGAAGTTATTGTACATCTCGTATTCTGTCAACGAAATAAGGAATTTATGGAGAGGACAAAAAGTACTACGCCTTCAGCAATTTGCAAGGTGTACCGGTATAGAGCTGATTGGTCCAATAAGAAGAACTGAAATTCAGTAAGGAAAGGTTGTGTTCAGTGATTTTTTTCTCTTAAATAATGTTTAACGCCTGTTTTAACTAATGAGGCACCATATGCGGTGGACACTGATGATACACGAGGTAACTGATAAGTTGAAAAAAAATATTATTTTTAAGGGAAGGCAGTGTTCCATGCCTAAGTTTAGGATACCTCCCCCCCATTTGCCATTTATGACTGAGGAAAACCTGGAAAAAACCTCAGTCAAGGAGGACGGTCCTGGTGGAAATCGAATCCCAGACCTCCCGCTCACGAGTCCGCGCCTTAACGACCTCAACCGGCACAGGGCTTCGTGCCTAATGTACTAGGAAACGAAGTCAACCAAACATCTCTGCGCTGCAAGAAAACGGGCGAGAAGATGCTGCTTATGTGTCGACGACAAACAGGGAGGTTATTTTAGTTACGAGTCAGCAAAGCGCGGCTACGAATTGGGAGAAGTCAGTCGCCAATGCTGCATAAAGCATGTGCAGGTGGCACTTGTAGTTTAAGGGAGACTTTGTCAGCGGTGTAAAGTGTGTTCTAATTGTTCTTCGTTAGTTATGCCACTATTATAAATATCGTCTTGAACAAAGGAATCTCGTGTGCGATACATAAGTGAACACGGATTATTGCAGAAAAGTGTTAATATTCGCGAGAAAATATCCTGGCAATCGAAACTGTTCGCCAACTTGTTAAAATGTCACGACAAGAAGAACGTTACGAATCGTCGTATTCTTACAAAAGAAAAGTTTAGACGAAATACAGCAATTTGTAACGCAAATGTCAGGAATGCATTAAAGCTGAGAGGCATTCTTTTCAATATATTATCGTATTCAGTTTTAAACACAGTTTTATTTTATGCTTTCAGTAAAAATATAAATACTAACTAAAATAATTTCCCGAGCGATGACACTATCTCCCTATTAACGTTTGTACGCAGCAGCGCTCATGGGGCCCATAACTCGAATAACCTCATTTATACCGAGGAAGTAGGCGCATCGTATAATAATAATAATAATAATAATAATAATAATAATAATAATAATAATAGATCTTCACCTGCAGCTGCCAATTAGCGAAGAGGAGCTCAAGGGTTAATGCCAGAGTCAATAAAACACCAGGAATTACATATATCACAAATAAATGCTAAGCAATTTTCTCCTTGCTAACAGTGGACATTTCGATGATTGCAACTTGAGAATAGAAGCGATGACAAATACCAAAGTCCGTCAAGCAGCAGTTGCATAATTTAAGTGAATTTCTCAACAAGTTGAGTAACTTCACAAAAGAATGTAAAATCCAAATTATGGCCTTATTAATTAATGAAATAAATTGTTGTATTAGCATGACAAAATCTAAAGAAAACTAATAGAAGAAAGACTGAAGTATAATACATTACTTAATTGGTTTGGTTTTTCCTTTAAAATCACTTGAAAATAAATGTATATAATGAAATTACTCTTATGTTTAAAAGTAAGCAGAACAAAATTAGAATATTTTTATATTTGACCAAGCTTATGAACTGAGCCATTGGCACCATCTCTACATTCACTAAAATAGAGAAAAAGATCAGCAAGAAACCTTGTGTATTATTAAGTTTATGTGTGTCAATGAAAGAATAACATGTTACTATTTAAAAACAATTGCAATTTACTAAGCAAATATACACAATCAACAATAAAATATCGGAAGTTCCATAGAATTTATTGCAATCTGAAATGTAATTCAATATTCATTTTAGTAAAAGCATATTATGCAATTTTTTTTTTCTGAATGTTATTACAGAGCACTCCTTACATACAAATATAATTCTCACACACATACTAGATTACTATTTCACAGATGCTATCTTCACGATAATGCTGTTGTTAAATATAAAACATATACTTCATTATAAATACAGTTTATATGTCAAGTTATTTTGTCCTTTTATTTTGAAATAATTGCGAGAAAATTAAATGCTAGAGCGCTTTTAAATTTCGGTTTTCAGATATATCCCTACTCATAATGGTCCGATTTCCCTAATTTTCAGAAATTATTTTTCTTATTTTATTTAAATGGTATGTACCGAATTTTGTTGTAAAATAAAAACAAATATCAGTGTCGCTAAAGCGATTTTTAAATTTTTTGGGTTTCTGGTAAAACGCCACTCCTATAATCAGATTTCACTGATTTTCAGAAATTATTGATGCTTTTTATTTAAATGATATATACCGAGTTTCGTTGAGAAGAGCAAACATTGCGGCCGCTAGAGCGATTTTTTTTATTTTCTTTTTCATCTTTCGCTTTAGGTTAACCCCACCCCTATTGGTCCGATATTGCTGGTAAACGAACTTGAATCGTTTGTTAATTGATGGTTATAGAGAGTTTCGTTGAAAAACAAAAATTGCCACCGCTAGAGAGTTAACAGATATATATTAACATTTTCATTGTCATTTTCGGTGCCTACCTGGTAGGATCGATGAAGATTTGAAGAAATATTTCAAATTATTTTTCATGCGTATAATCGCAAATATTCCTTCGAAATTCGCTAAAATAGAACCCCAAGAGTTGCAACAATTGTGTATATATGCTTCATGCTGATCTGCAAGGAATGCTGGAAGAAAACAGCGCGCTTCTTGGGATGCACGGTCTTCTTCCAAACAAGAATCGAGAACCCTACAGTATATTGTTCAAATTAATAAAAATAATGTGCCTGAGTGGAATTCAGACGAAATATATGTTGACTTTGAATGACAGCTATTTCAAGTTGTTTAAAAAAAACAAACAAACAAAACAAAACAAAAACAAAAAACAAAAACTTTATCATTGGCAACCTTTCTTTCCTTCTTTTCCACTTCTTTCTTTATTTTCCTGCGAGGTGTGTCCATAATTTTTGCTTTCGCAGACATGTTTTGCGCTCAAGTGTCGCAAACGCGTCTGAAGGAATCTCGTGAATAAGTCAACTTGAAGCAGGTGCAGTGGGTAAAGCTCTATCATCGTAAACTTTAAGACACAGCATAAGGTCGAAGTAAAATTAGTGTTACGTGTTACGTGCTTTGTAATTTTCTTGTGACAGGATGTAGGGCTATGAAACAAAATAGGTCGATCCTCTAGTTGCTTGCCAAGCATCTGTAGTTCTCAACAAACCGAAACACAATAAATTATTTAATTAGCGCTAATGGTTCATAAGAGGAATTTGGCACTTCTTGCCCTTCTCCTGTGGTCTAACGTCTTCTTCAAAGTCAATGACGACTTAGGGCTGGTAATAATTTTACGTTATATGTAGTGCACTTCTTTCTGTTGGCAATGTAAGCACCGCGGCTGACGTCCAGGCTTAATGTCAGTCCAAGAAATGCTACTGGAGTAATAATTCGGAAAATTAAAGCAAAAGCGCCCCTATAGTCATTAGATGAAGGACGGTGGCCTGAAGATTAAATCCCAAAGGAAATGGTTTAGGAGGGTAACTTGACTGTCTGCTGTAGTGTTATATTGCAGTGCCAGAGCTCGTAACTGTGCTGGGGGTGTGGCTGTATTAAGGGGTCCACACCCCTCTTCTTTCAACACATGAGACGCAACAAAAAGGGAACAAGTCCACGTTTTTATAATTATTTTCTCGCGTACCAATCAGACACCTGTTTTCGAACGCTAATGCGGATGCTGGTGTTGCTGTATGTACTGTTTTACACTTCATCCGGATTTAGGGAAAATCCTTATAATGGGTAGGACATTTGTGCAACAAATATGCAACAAAAAATAGTGTTGATACATTGAAAACCAGCTAAAATAATGTGCCAGTTTGTTAGTAGGGTCAGAGAACAATTGACACAATGAGACCTGTTGATATGACTGCTTTTAATTTCGAGATCGGAAATAGCGTATCTCGTTTTTCATCCATACACATTAATGTACAGGATTTCAAGTATTTAGCATGTTCTTTGGTGCAAAGTGGGGTGAAACCACTAACAACTTTAATATTTTCTAGAATCAACAAACATCTAAGCACAGGAACAAATCTCTCACAGCCTTGCTGATATTGCAAACTTTATTTTGCTTTCTATCATTCTTGATAATTTCAGGAATTACGTACAATTTAAGAGAAACCCTAAACCACTAACAAAGGCCTACAGATCTCTGGAATCTGCATACCTCTGAAGTACAGAAACACAAATCTCTATAGTTCCGAACTTTGGTAATCTGGTTAATTAGACAAACACAGAACTTTAGAAGTTGAGAGTAATACTTCAAGCACGTCTAATTATGCTCTTGCTACGACGCCACAACCTCAACTCTAAATTTGTTGATTCGGTTTATTTACAGACGCCCTTTAACATCTCAGGTCATTAGCGTCCCATTCAATTCAGGACGTGAAACGGCCGATAACTTTTGCTCAGAGGCCTCTTCTTTCAGGCTTGAGGTTCTTTATCGTGCCGTAAATGTACGACACGGGACCCACGGCTTTACTTCCCTTCTAAAGGAAGCCATACATAGGATTTTTAAAAATCCATCGACCCTGGTCGGGATTGAACCCGCGATCTTGAATCTAAGAGGCAGGTATGGTTACCACTACACACCATGACCGACCCAGCTGTCGAAACATTTCTACTGAGTCCACATCGTTACCATTACCAGACGGCAGATTTCAGTCCTGCAGATGTAACTGTCTCGGCCCAGAGTCGAAGCTCCATCGGAGATGTCATTATCCTGGACGGAAAGCTAGTAAGCCATTAAGATGAAAAAAGATGATAAAGAAAGTGTTGAAGTGGGACAGGTAAAACCGCGAGAAAAACTAACAACACTACCACAAATGCAACTACCTGAAATAACAACCAAGACAGCAAAAAGCAATGAAACGGAATTTCTGATATCCAAGTGGCGTAGTCTGTGCATTGTGAGAATTCATTTACAGATCATATTACCTTTTAAAGCTAAAATGTATAAAATGCATCAAAATATATCACAGTCCTTAAGGCGCGGACTATTTAGGAGGTCTGCGTTTCGATACTGCCAGGACTGCGATATATCCAGGTTATCCTCAATCCTTATAAACGGCAATTGCCGGGGGCGTACCCTAAATTTAGGGCTGAAATGCAATGTGAAGAATGCGACACAGATTTTGAATTCTGTCATTTCCAAGTGGCATTCTTTGTGTTTTCTGGAGAAATTATCAGCTACTCACAGGCACGTAAAAACTGATAACCAACATATTTTAAGAGAAGGGGACTACGCCGTACACTGGCGTGAAATCTCTACACCAATAGTATTTAAACTGATTTTTATCTAATGTATAAATAAAAACAATTAGTTACAATACAACGAAAGATTGTACAAATTTATGAGATGTATTAACTGACAAGAATCAAATTTAAGGCGACTATTTATTTCGGAGGGAGGTTTCTAACTGGAGAATCGAAAACGTGGTCCGAACAAACAAGTGCAGTCTAGTTTCCCAGCGTGCATCTTTCGGCGCCGAACTGTGTAGTCTGAAGTTCGGCTGCATCTGAGACCGGATTTTCCCGGGCTATTAAAAACACTATGGAAATACTTATGCTTGACATAACAACTTTCCTGTGTGAAAAATAATTTTTTGCGCACGTTTATCGAAAAAGAAGCATAAAAACCGTTTAGGAAACTAAAATCAGAGTTCTAGGTTTACAGTTTTCTCTTATCAAGTCCTATACATCGCGGCTTGTAATTAAAATGCATCACTTCCCACATTCATAAATTAAAATTAACGAGTCATTTTGCATCATCTTGTACTGTTAGTTTAAATATTTTAATGTAATGTTATTGTTATTACTATTGGGTTTGAACACATTACAATAAGAAGGCAAATATTGACAAATGTGAATAAATATATAATGCAAATTTAGCATTTTAAACACTGAGTTAAATCTTAGGGCTCGGCGACAGCGACAGCAAGATCTTTAAAGAGGGTCTGCGGTCAAGTACGGTTTGAGAACCGTTGCTCTGTACTTTAATACGAAACATGCGGTAGTGTATGAAAGGCCATCTGTGCTGCATCTAACGGAGGAGTGGGGAGCAGTGTTCATGTCATTAAGTGGAGACGTTTGTAAAGACTGTATGCAGGACGGTTTACTAGAGCTAACGACGCGTTTTCTCGCCTACACTTTTCCTGAAAAGTTTCTCATTTACCATCTAAGTTTTCCACCTGTATATGTATTCAAGCCAAATGTACGACACAAGCTGCACATTACAACTATATGGATATAACCATTGGTAGGTAAACTAACAACACACACTCAAAACTGTTTAGTTATTCTAAAATAATAGAATAGAATAATAACGCTGTTGCTTTCGAACTTATTGGTTATTTTTTATTGGAAATTATTTTCCTAGGAACTTTTAACGTAGAGAGCCAAAGGGTAGCACAAATATTCCGCCTCATTAGAGCTTACTTATGCTCCAGAACAATTTAATACGAGGGGCGATTTAAAAGTTCTCCGCCTGACCAAGAAAACACAATTTTTTTTTTCAACATATCTTGTAAATAAATACATTTAGTTCAACGATTTTCCAACTTATTTGTACCCTCAGTAAAATAAGATTTGTAAAAATGAAAAATAAGCATCAGTCTCTGCTTCAAACTTCATCATTTGATGTGAATTTTCCTCCTCCCAGTCATATCTTCATATTTGGGAACAAAAAGTATCAGCTGGGAGCAAATAAGGCGAATATGGCTGATGTAGAAGCACTTGAAAGCGAAACTCATTCAGTTTGCAGCAACAAACTCGGACGTGTGTGAGGGCACATTATCGTGATGAAAGGGAACTTATTTTTTCTTTAACCGGAATAGCATCCTTCAGTAGGTTCAGTAATGAAGCATAATACTCCCCGGAAATGGTTACACTTTTCTGGAGGTAGTCTACGAGCACCACACATTGAGAATCTCAGAAAGCCGTAGTCATGAATTTACCTGCAGTTGGAACCTTTTCTGCTTTCTTTGCTGCAATTTCGCCTGTTGCCACCCACTGCTTGGACTGCTCCTTCGTCTCTGGCGTGTAGTGATAACCCCTTTTTTCATCCACTGTTATGACACTTCGGAGAAACTCACTGAAATTGCTTTTAAACACTTTCGCAAGTGTAAACACTGCGAAATGTTCATTCGAATGAGTTTTTGGCCCATTGTTAGCAAATGCTGCACCCATTGAGCAGAATCCTTTCTCATACACAAATTTTCGTATATAATGTAGTGGACACGGCCAGTCGAGGCCTTTGTAATGTCAGTCACACGCATACCTTCAATCGGCGATCATTGAGTACGGCATTGTGAATGTTTGTCACAACTCTGTGTCGTAGCACTTTTGGGAAGTCATCAGCGCTTATCATCTTGAAAGGATGTATGACCACGCTTAAATTCAGCAGCCCAATTTTTAACCTTCCAAAACGAAGGTAAAGAATCCTTTAATATGGAATCTAACTCCTTTTGTATTTCTGTTGATATTAAACCCTTAGACCATTGCACTTTATTACATATCGTATTTCACTTTTTATCCATTTTGAAATAAATGTTAACACTAGTTTGTTTACATGATCGTCACAAACAAGTAACTACATAGGTCTGAAAATTTACAGCGCCCATCTAAAGTATGATAATTAACAGCTATCATAGTAATTTGGCCATCTTGACGATGTTTCGAATCAGGCCTGGAATCAATACAGTCCTTCTCTGCGCCAGTTGCCTATTGTTCATTAATACGCAGTCATCAGTTTGTAATCCCAGTATGAATTTTGCCCGATTTTTATAAGAACAAATGTCAACGCACACCACTTTTGTTTATAATCACCAAAATGAACGCAAATGCTTGCCGATTATATAACAAGTATGTCTTCTAAAAGTACATACTATACTGGGGAGAAAAATAGAGAAGAAGCAAAAATCTGAAACTAAGATAGGTGAAACAACACAAGGCGAAACTACACGGCATTTATAAGACATTTAGATAACATTCCGTCTAGTTCCAAACGTTAATAGCGATCATTAACATAACGCTACACAAAAACAAAAGAAATACGTTCATAGTAACCCAGGTTCACCAATCTTCTTCACGATTGAGCAGTACGGAAGTTGACAAAATACAACCACCACAATTAACATAACACTACTGGAAATGATGTACCTAATGCACAAACTGGCGCGTAGAAAAATAAAATCAAATACAGCATTTAAAACTTAAATTAATGGAGATATTACATAATTGCCAAAAAATTCGTTACGAAAGAAGGTGTTATCTCCGGTACAATCTTTGATGGATCATTTTACAATCAGGCGCTCATTTTATGTAATAGATTTTGTCAAAACTTGTCTTAGGAATGAGAAACCATTCATAACTGGGGAACGAGTAGCTTACGCAAAAATAACTATTTGCATTAAAGCGAATTCTTGTAAGTTTGTGTTGAGAAAGTTCTCTCAATATATGACGGTTGCTTTTACACCAATAGTCCAAGAACTGTCTGTAATGTTCAAGCCAATTTAGTTTTATGAAGAAACAAATATTTTATTATATAAATGTATTTGTTCAACCTGAATATATGGAATTCTTTATAACACTGCAAAGCAATTTTTAGAAAGTGCAAAAAAGCATACCAATGAAACGAAATAAGCATGTTGTTGCTTAAGCCTTAAGTGCAAAGGCCTCCTACGAAAGGGGGTCTAGTTTGAATCTGACGTCATGAGCTAATGCGGTTAAGAGTACGTCGAAGGAATGAACCTACAATAAAAAGTATGTCTACTATGGACAGCTTTAATAACCAAATGGAGGAGGAAATTAAAAGAAGAACTGACCTAGCATGGGAGGCATTCTGGTCACTGAAGTTTATATTCCAAGACTAAGCACTAAATCGAACGCTCAAATTCGAGACACTAGACTTGTGTTTCCCCAGTGTTGTCATACGGTTGTCAAACTTAAGAGCGTCCTCCAAATAGGCCAACGACGCGTTAACCGCAACTGCTTGCCTAGGTGAGATTTAAGTTTAGATCAAGTTAAAGACGAAGAAAAACTCTTCCATCAAAATGCAAAGAAATAACACTTGATCACTTATATGAGTAATAAAATTATGTATATGGTTTGCCCAAATGAAAGTGCGATTTTGCTTTATTATTATTATTATTATTATTATTATTATTATTATTATTATTATTATTATTATTATTATTATTATTATTATTATTATTATTATTATTATTATTATTATTATTATTATTATTATTATTATTATTATTATTATCATCATCATCATCATCATCATCATCATCCCTGTAATGAAAACAGGCACCTTGTCTGTTCAAGCAAATTTTCCAGCGCGTCACAAGGTTATGAATATCCTGAGCGAAAAAAGTCTTGGTTGACTGCGAGAAAGTACCCCAACCGCTCTGCTTGGTAACGCAGCAGATGTTCCATGCAAGCATCTTTACGCCGAGCCTTCTGTTAAACAGAAATATGCTTGGGGACCCACTGCCAGCCTATCTTGTAGTATCCCAACCGTCGAAAAATGAATTACTGCTCGCTGGACCTGTTTGGACAAATCCCTGTTGTGAACGTATCTATGTAGAGCTATTTTGGCCTATGTCCGTAACTGAACGCCAGTCGCGCGTGGTTAAGGTCACGTCAGTCTCTGTTCTGAATGGACAAGGCATTTCTTCTTCCATTTTTAAGAATCTACATCCACTGGCAACTGCTCCGATTTTTTAATTCTTCTAATTCCTGCCTGGTATTTACAGTTCCTCTTCAGAATGGAGGCTATTCCCGTAAACTTTATTTTTTCTATGTTCTAGTGGTAACATTTCTACAGTAAAATTTACTTCCCCAGCACATTCTAATTAACAGCAATGGCGATGAACTGTAATAATAGTTAAACCTCAGATACTTGAATTACATCGGTCTCGTAGCCGTAAAACGGGTTATGCTTGCTTTGCTTAAAGGAAACTGCAATAACTGCTCGTGTGCATCCATAAGAGCTGGAAGTATGCTATAAGGCGATTGGCGTGTCTTTGGCACAGCGCGCGGTATACTAGTTGCGAACGAAGGCCAAAATAACTCAAAGGGTAATCATATACGGTTTGCATTCATTCTTTGTTAAGTAAAGACTTCCCTGAATGCATTTCCAGCTTGCTGTCAAAAGTGGGCCGCTAAAGCTCATCTCTCGTTGTTTAAACACACAGCTCGTTTTTCTTGCTCTGCAGTAGCCAATTACGTGTTAGTTTTAGCTACTGAAGCCATCAATCAAGTCCACATGGAATGCCAGTGAATGTAATAAGCAAGTGAATGATATTAAGCTGCAAGTGATGGAGAGGAAATGCATGATATTCAAGCTGATCAGTGTCCGAAACTTCGGAGTTTTGCCCGGAACCATTAGCAAGTCTAAAAACACAACAGCTCTAAACAAGGAGTGCCAGAAAATGGTCTATAAAAGTGTATGACTTTGTTGTGAAGAATAAAGTAAGTAAAGGGTCCACAAGGAAGAAGGCTGAGTAGCCAACAGTCAGAAAAATCGTCAGGGGTGGGCCAGTAACACCCAAAACGGCAGAAACAAAATCAAAATGGAAAATTTGATGAATTCGAGTGTGAAATAGATCAGCAAGAAATCTACAGCTCCTACGGCCAAGGAAAACCTCCAACACTCCATGAACCCCTAGAATATAAACAATTCCCATACAAAAGAACGTGCATATGTTGTAGGAAAACTTGGATTTCATTTTCGTGCCGTTAATAAAAGGCATATTATCATGGAATCACCTAGAATAGTGCTTCATAGGTATAAATACTTACAGAGGATCAATCAATTGCAATCTGCAGGGTATCGACTGGTGTATATATATCGCAGTAATAAGTCTTTGACCCGGAATCATGCGTAAGTGCGTGGTATATTTGCAAGACGAGAAAACATCGTTCGTTTATGGCACTTTATCTGAAACAAAGGCGAGAACCCGAATGCTCTTTACCGAGCATCATATATTTATTGTGCTGTATGCTCCCTGGTTATTAGTATGTAAAACACTGTGGATGTCTGGGAACGACTTGAGTGATCTGGAAAATAATTGTCTGAAATTACATAGTGAAATAATGATTTGTACATTTCTGCACAAGTGAAGGTTAACATTTTGAAATGCAAGTCTAATAGCTCCACAGAATTGTTGAACTTAAGCCCAAGAGGTTCTGATATTAGAATGAACTATTGAATGATGGTGCATTAAACACTGAAAAAGGATTGCTCTTATTTGTGTGCAAACATACAAAATGCCCGGTATTGATTAGTTTTATGCAACCTTATCCCATCAACTAAGTTTGGTCTTTGGTGTGGTGATGGAGGAAAAGGAGTAAAGGCGATTTTTTTTTGTTTGCTTTTATTAAAGGTAAATTCCAACCAATACATTACTTTTTCCACAGACAATCGGGGAAAGAGTGCTTTGATGCTTCAAATAGACGAAACATGCATGAATAATTCCACGAATGCAATAACTACATCATTAGAGGCAGTGCTTTACCTGATTTTGTGCGTTTTATTTCTCATAAAAACAATCGGCTATCCGATGCAATTCCAGTAAAAACTTACCAACCCCGAGCTGAACAAACATCATCGTACTTGGCTTAGAACATTTCCAGCACCCGCTGTAGGGAAGCAAGTTATTCAAATGGTTTTCAATGCCATATATTCGTTTGTTCACATTTATTTTATTCCATGCGTGCGTTCAACATTTTCTTCGCTGCAACATTAATGTATACCAACGGACACCATGAGGCTCTATTGTTTTTTAATGCTGGTAATTTTTTTTTACGGAAATTGGAAATTAAAAATTAATACATTATAATTATCATCATTCAGGTGATAAAACACATTTTTACGTTAAGTGTTCCTGATTACAATGTAAGTAAATCATACTAGGTCACACATGTTATATTGATTGCTATGTCAACTACAATGAGGTTATTTGAATTATGGGTTGTCTAAGTGCAGCTGTTTACTGGGGAAATGAAGCCACCGTAAACGGAAAAACGGAGATCGCTGCGCGTAAAGTTAGCTTTTTTATTTAAATATTCATAGTTTTAACGAAAGCATAAAATAATAATGTATTTGAAACTGATAATAGTAAGCACTGATCTCTGCAAGAGATGTTGAAAATGATGCTTCTCAGTGGCAATACATTGCCGGCATCTGCGCAGGAAATTCCTGTCTTATCTAAATTTGTTTCCGTCGTTTCGGAATATGTTTCTCGTTATTGAGCGATCCTGTCACCCGAAACTTGCAAGAATCCGTTTTCACATATGTATTGTACATAAAAATTGTAAGTGTACATTTCTGTAGTTCTATAACTAACGAAGAACAATTAGCACACGGATAATACACTAAAGTACCGAACACACGACATCGCTGGCAAAGCTTCCCTCACCAACTACAAGCTGCCTAGGCGACTGGTTTGACTCAACACATCGCCGTGCTCTGCCTGCCCGTAACTCAAATAACCTCGCTGTTGTAAGTCAACCAATCAAAGTTTTTTTAATTCTGTATTAACTATGATTTATCTTCTTTAGAGCTTTAAATATCTTCACCAAAATTGTGTTAACTTAGTCCTTGACGAAATTCCTTCTATAAAATGAAGCAGCTGAGCAGAGAAGTCTCTGAAGGCAAATGCCACCTTGAAGCTTGCGATACAATAACTTGCACAATCTCGACTGGCTTAGCAAATGGCGGGCGAAGGGCGTAAACGGAACCTTCTACTGAGTAACAGCTGCGTTTTATAGAAAAAAAATATCAGCATTGAGCTCAGAGGTAAGAGAATGGGCCTGTACATTTAATACAGAAGTAGGTAGCCTAAAACCTGTCTGTTTGTTTGAACCTGAGGGTGTTCCTGGTTAAGAGCAATTTCTTTTCCTCAATTACCGATGCATACTCCGTGCACTGAGGTATTGGAGAGAATGAAAGAAGAATAAGTACATTAATAAAACACGTGCAAGTTATTATAACACGGAAAGATTCGTAAACGAAATGAAGTAATAACATGTTCTACCTCTATGCATTTAATAGTTACCCAGCTTACCTATAAAGTATGCATATAGTCTCAATATATATCTATGTTTTTATATTTTGCGAATTTTTTTCATTTTTCACAACCAATAGGCATATGAGCTCGGCACAAAAAAGAAAATGTAAGTTCTGAATTTTTTTCTTTCTTTTTTCATGACTTTAGAGAAATAAAGTATTTTATCTCGAAAAATCTGACAAAACCTCATTAGTAAAAGCAACACTTTCCTGATTTACTCTCAATACCATTTACCGTGAACAGCATGACACGTATTCTAAGGCAATATTGGATTCAACAAGCTCGTATTTTCATTAACTCAATGATATGAGGAGTCTAATTTTACGAACGCAATTAGAGTTGCCTAACTCTTTAAGGTGAATTTAAGTCAAAGCGCTTTCATTTGTGAAGAATTAATAGGGATATTTGTATTTTTTAAATTTAAGTATCGCATTCACTATTTGTATTCCTTTTATTGCTTAGTAGTGTTCCTAAACATTTTGTCATTAAGTTACCCTCTATGTGAAGTGAGATTTTCCTCTTATCAAAAAATTAGATGATACAAATGATATTTTATTTTGTGTGTAGGATGCTTGCGAAAAGAGATCTACAAAATAAAATTACTTTAACACGTAAATCATTCACTTCTTGTTCTTCTTTTTTTTTTTATACAAAGCTCTTTAAATTTATCCCAGTCATTCCGATACGTTTGTTTGAATTGATAGTTCACATATTTTTCATTAGGAGCGGCATGCAAGAAACGTTTTCTAAGCCCTTAAATAATTAGTTACGTTTAAACGTTTCTGACGGAAAAAAATACAAATTAAAATTCTTATTATTACATTTTATTTAAATATGATATAATAGTCGCACTCAAAGTAACTATAGTATGCACTTGGGCATGCGTATTGGTAGCAACAGCTGTTATTTTCTTTCAGTCTGGGATGGTTGCAGCATTACCAATATGGTTACTCATCAAACTTAGACATTAGTTTAATATTTATTACATAATATCACTAAAAGAACGATGATCTGTTTCTAAAACCGTGGTAAAGAACACACAAATTAAAAAATGTAAGGTATAAAATAATTATATAATTAAGATAATTGTATGATTGAGTCCAACTACACACTGGACGGTCGGCGGTTAGTTGAGGATGCGAACAAAAGGGTTCGTGAAACTAGTTCTACATATTATAAACAAGTAAGTGGATCAATAAGAGTGTGTAGTTCGACTCAATCATACAATGATCTTAATTAGATGATTAGCTCCACTGTACAAGTTCCAATTAACATTTTTAGTTAATAAAATATGTTATTTGTGTGCGCTTAAATAAATTAATAATCATATTCAGTATTACATCGAAATCGGTAGTACTGGAATGTTATTATATTTTGCACACTGCAGTTTCTAGCTTGAGCGCCTTGTGTTAAAAAAGTACCTTAAATATGAGCCAATTAAAAAGTACTTATTGCTTTTCTTTTTTCAAGTATTATGTCCATTTGGGGGGGGGGGGGTCATCGTCCTGAATGCATATTGATTCTAAGCACAAAATGCGCGATTTTACGAAAACCACAATGAAGATTGTTGCTTCTAACCAGGGATTCAGATTAAGGAATAAAAACTCAAGATAGCTCGAAAATAATGAACGGGCCTCGTGTTCCAGGACCTACTACTTACGAAGTAACATGTCTTTGTGGTAGAGGGAACACCTTGAAAGCCCGGCTACGTGCAAAGCAAACAAAATAAATTCAATGATGGGGCGTGGTTGTAAGCAAACAGTACCACATGGCAAGCATTTCAAAATGCTTTCAACATTTAACAATGGAAGACAGCTATCAATTTCCGCTGCCTCTTTCGCCTTTAAATCCCAACTTCTTTCAAAGGAATAGCTCTGTGGTTTCTTGTCTTCTCTTTTCAGGTTATAACATTTATGAAATTTCTTCCTAAACATCCACTTTACCTCTACCACTCCTAGATAATTTTGAAACATTTGGTAATTTCCGTGATATTTTAAAGCATGTTACATTCTCTTCTTGGCTATGAACCACTAAGTTTCATTCCATTGGCTTAAGAGCATTTGTTTTTCACTAAAGTTCTAAATGACTGGCCCCGCTAAAAGGAAGGATAAAAAAGTATAAGCATTTGCATCAATTCTTAAAATAATAATAAGAAAAATAAAAATAGCATTTGATTAAATATGTACTTTTCGTATAATTAACCACAAAAATGTCTTGGAAAGTCCTATTATATAACCGTAAATCTTGAATGCCCTCTCTGCTGTACAGAGTGGGTATATATTTTCGATTCATTTTGTGAAATGTCTAATGGTTTGCTGCAGATGATATCTATATATATATATATATATATATATATATATATATATATATGAAATTTTATATTGTTTCAACACTGTAGCAATCAATTTTCAAATGATGACTAGTGTTTAACGCCCGTTTTCGCTATAGAGGCACCACAGGCGATGGACACTGATGATACATGAGATGAAATGATATATTGGGAAAGGATTTATTTTTAAGGAAGGAATCGTTCCAGGCCTAAGTTTAGGGTACCTCCCCGGCATTTGCCATTTATGAGGACTGAGGAAAAAACCTCAGTCAGGGAGGACGGTCCTGGCGGTATTCGAACCCAGACCTCCCGCTCACGAGTCCGAGACTTAACGACCTCGGCCACCCGTGGCGGTATCAAGCACTGTGTCATAAAATAATAATAATAATGATAATAATCTTCTCATTTTTCTTTTTTATTTCAGACTATCATTGCATAATGTTGTGTATTTCAGAATGAGTTTCTGTTATCAGTGATCGACAGCATGGTTTGACATAAACAGAGGTGTAACAACAGCATGCACAGAAACTTCGAATGGCAATATGTTCATAATTTTCTTTAAAAAGATGGAGCATCTCCTGATCACCTACGATTTCCCAACAGATAAATAGGCAAAGCCATCGAATATGGTCATCAAGTTCCTGGATTTGAGACCCTTAATTTTTCTCCCCTTCGGGTTTATCAAGTTAAATATAAAACCAAAGTAAGAGATTTTCAAAGTCTGAAGAAGCATGTGCAGCGATTTCCGGCCACATGCTCATAAAAATATCTTTCGGACTGCATTTGAACAACTTGGATGACCATGTTAAATTAAGATAAAAGGTACATATATAAATGGTTATACACCATATCTATATGCCATAAAATTTAATTCACAACAAACCATCATTTTATGAAAATAGATCAAAGCTTTGTGTCCATACTGTATAATGCGTTCTACTTAACAGTCACACAAGTTGTCATGTGTCAAATTTTAAGCTCAAACTCTCAATGTTTCAGCACACCCATAATAATCGCCACCAAATTTACAAATTTTGAGCACTATTTCGCTCAAATTTAAAATTACTGCGCTATTAAAATGTCCGAAAGTTCAAATTCAGAATTTATTATCGCTCATGTTACATGATTATGTACCGCAATTATACTTCAGATAGTAGCGTAACTCAAATTATAAACACAGTCTTACTGCTCATTTGTGACAACATTTAAAGTAGTAAATTTACTGGTACATGAAAAAGGAGTGTTGTGTTGTACACACTTATTAGCCGTGATAACTGAGCGGGCAGCATTTCTATTTTACGTCCGATAAAGTATTTAAAATACCTCTGTGGTAATATTACAATCAAAACGAGCTTAACATTTTGAACATGTCTGTACAAATCTCTGGTTTGTATGATGCGCAGTTAGTGAGATATTCGTCGTTGATTCTCTCCATTCAGTAAATACAGGCAAAGCAACGAGGACGGTGTAGTGCATTTCAAGATGTATATGCAAACCACACAGTCCTGCATTACGATAAAGTTTAGCTAACTATGTGGTAGCGTTCGCTTGTGCTTGAAATCCACGAGATGATAGTACAAATGCTTTCTCTATAAATTAAAACGAAAAATTTTGTGATCAAATTGGGAAACTATGTTTAATCTTCTCAAAAATGCCTCACTTTTAATGCCAAGGGGTTAAATGAACACTCTACGGCTAGAAGAGAGATAGCTAGACATTCCAACACCAAATTTATAAAGGAATTATGACCTAGATTTCATTTCCAATTAACTTAAGGTTGGATGGTTAGAGCGAAAGTGAGACTATGAAGGTAGTTTGAATTTTGATTTATGCTACCCCGGTACAGATACATTTGGGAGCACAAAGAAGTATAAATATGCTCTGATGAATCGACAGCATGTGACTGACATTATATCATGAAATCCGAGAGCTATTTATAAACTACAGTGAGCGCAGTTTAAAAGTCCCATATATAGTTCAGCTGGTTGGATGGTAAGACAACGCGTTGTCGCCCGTTATTTTCTTGCGTAAACTCGGAAATAGATCACTGACACTCATGTCTATCACTCATGGACTTCGTTTCGAGTATTTGCTACAGCTGAACATACTATATGTTTCATGTTTCCCAAAGATAAAAATCACAAACCTAAGATATGGGGAACTGGGGAACGAGGATGCCATAAACTTGGATTAATAATTCTGGGACCAAATACATGAAGCAGTTCCGTTAAGCATTGATGAGCAGTTTTCTTACTTTTACCAAACAGTCACAGAACCTGTCACATTAAACTTCTGTATTAACTTAAAATATTGGAACCGGGGCTGCTAGGAATTTTTTGTTTAAATGCCTGTTTCGGTCTGCCACACGACTTTCTGTCCTGATGTATGCCCTGAATATCACATAGTTGCACAATACTACTACTGTAATACTTCATGAAATATCACTATACTGAACAGCACAACTGCCCGACTTATCTAAATCCCGTTTGTAAAATACTGGAATAGGGAATGGGGCCGCGCGTGCGGAATCTCAGCGATTGCATGGTAGGTCGATCAATGCTGCGAACTTTTAAACTGCTCTTATGGTATTAAACTGCACTGCTGGGGTAGACAGAGGTGAGTATAGTCATCTTTTAATTCATTTTCCAACCTGTCCAACCTACTATAGAAAAAATGGCGGTAGGTGGGGAAAAAAACGACAAGATAATTGAAAATAAAGCTGCAGGACGATAGGAAAGAAAACCTTCTACAAAAGGATAAAATTGTGAAGAAAAATATTGAATTTTGGAATTACTTAATGTAATAAAGTCAATCTTTGAAAATTACTTCGCGGTTCCCAGCGATAAGACTCCCCTTTGCAAAGTCAATTAAGTTTTTGCCAACATGCAAAGTCTTGAATTATGCACTCGGGCGGGAAGATGGACTAAAATTAATCTTGGTTTGTAGCCCGTATTTCATGTAATCGCATGGCACTTTAGTAAGACCGGATGGGAGCACTGCTGCCAACTGAGCACAAAATACTCCCTACGTTCTGACTCACACCGTGACGTGCCTTTCAGAGCCAAACGTACCCGGGAAGTCACTCCCCCAGGTGCATTAGCTGATTACGGTAGCAAATGTTCACACTGAGCATCATGGCCGTGAAATTCACTCAGCCCAAACACAAATTGTCCATTGCGGCACACCATTTGGTTACTGAATAGAGACACGATTGTCGACTGCCTAGCTGTGATTTATTAGCAATTCAGTACTCCCTACCCTACGCATGGTATGATTTCATTATCCTCTTCGAGATGTTTAAAAAATGGCAGTTTAGAGCATATAAAATGTACTAATCTAGAACAAATATTTCTACTATAAATAATAACTGAATTAAGTAGAAACGATATTTAAACTAGCCTAAAATAGCTTAATATATACTTTTCAGGTAAGTATATATCTAGCTAAACACCGGAAACCGCACTTTGGTCAAGTTCTTCTTCTGCAGGTTGGAAAAGGTAAACGCACAAGTGGATTTAGGTGGTAATTATACCATCATCACTCATTCATTGTATCCTAAATCTTGGTAATTGCCCTGGGGCATTAAAACTTACTAAAATTACGCCGCCCTTTCAAATTTTAATACATGGCTTACATTTACAGTGATTACATATTTATTATTAATGAAACATCTTAATCTCGGAAAAACCACCCCAAAAAGGCAGATACAATTAGCTAAATATAAACGTAAATGACTCATTGAAAGCTTATCACAAAGACTCTGGACTCACGAGATAAGGGTCAACAACATCGTGTGGAAACCTTACTTGAAATGTCTTCACAAAGGTCAAACCAAAGCTTGTTTATACAGAAGAAATAAGTTGCCAAGCCCCAAACTGTGGTTAGAATTGTGCGAAAAATGCTCACATGGACATAATGTCATACTGATGCACAGATCAACAACTTTTGTGGTGGGGTCCTCCTGGAAAAGGTGAAAAAAATTATAAATATTATATTTGCACTCACTCTTTGGCTAAACCTAAGTCAATGTGCAGGGGTCGCTTTCTTCCTAAGAAGTAATGTCCTCCAATTCACTAACGGGAGGCTTTATGAAGAACTGACAATGAACTGCACTCTTAATTTTAGAGTTCTTCCTATCTAATTGCAAATTTTACAAATACATTAGCAAGTTTTTGATAATTTCCAACTTTTGAGGCTCATTTAGAAAAATGTAAAAACTGTTAAAGAATTTGAAAGTTTATAATTTTATCTAAACATTTTATTATATTATATTGTTACTAAAACGACGGAGTCCATATGTATTATTTGAAAAATTGCATAAGGAGTGGGTAATTATTTCACTGATTTCTAAATAAATAATTCTTAAAAACAAAAAGAAAAGTTTACATTGAAAACAGCACAGCACTCCTCTTGCATGTTGCCTGTCCCAAGTTTGTACTGTCAATTAAAAACTCGTCCCAGTGTTTCGAAGGTGCAGCAATTAGATTACTGTTCATGTTACAATATTTTCTACATACATTAAGAATGACGTACAAAATCCAAGAACAAACAGGAAAATGATAGTGACATATTGGTGGGTGCGCAGCTACTGCACATAGAGTTGGGCACTTGATGACAGCACGTCTGCATTATGCGTTGAAAGTTCAGAGGTGAAATTACTTCAACTCTTTCAAAAATAAACAAAGTGGCATTCTGGGCATGTGGCGAGCGAACATGATACCACAATAAATGGCAGAGACGATAGTGGAACCAAATAGAACCATGACAGCAAGGAGGTGAAAGTGGCCAGTTCATCCCTGCTCTAATCCCCCCCAAATCTACCGGCCTGAGCGGTAGTCAAAGGTCACAATACCTGAAGGAGGGAATATCCCGCTTTTACCCGTATTTACAACACCACAGGCGGTGAACTATGATGACACATGAGATGAAACGATAAATTGGGAAAGGAATATTTTTTTTAAAGTAAGGAAGCGTTCTGTACCTAAGTCTCCCTGGCATTTGCCATTTATGAGGACTGAGGAAAAACCTGGGGAAAAACCTGTCAGGGAAGACGGTCCTGATAAAAATCGAATCCCAGACTTCCCGCTCAAGAGACCGCGCCTTAACGACCTGGAACACCCGTGGCGGTCCCCTCTATTGTGCCAACATCACCCTAGTTGCTTAATTCATGTTTCAATGCGAATTTACGTGCCTGCCTGTGGCGAGGGGGAGAAACCGTTTCTTTTTTATTCTTTCCAGAGCTGAGAACGATTTACACCACAGTTCCTTTTCACTTAAACATATCTTGTAAGCAAGTTGGCAAGCTGTCAGTATCAAAGCTCGTACCTGCTGCATGGCTTCTCTTTCCTTTGCTGCATTATCATCGCCCTGTATCTCTGTAAGACCTATTAAAAGTTGCGATCTTATATACGGGGTCTGTCCGTAAAGTATCCAGGCTTTTAATTAAAAATAGGAGTAGCTTAGCTAGCACAAAGCGACTTCCTCTACTTGAGACCTCACACACTCACTATTTAAAACATTGGCTGTCCTCTTTTGGTATCAACATCACCTGCCTCTCACGTTAATTTCCGCTCTTTTGACGGCGAAAAACCAGAAGTAGCAGGAAGTTCAAGAGCCTTGACAGAGGTAGATGATCTGATGCTATGCTGCCTTATCCGCCCGAATTAAAATTAAATAAAAAAGAAGGGAAAAAACCTTGCACGAGATTTGAAACTCACACAGCAAAAAACTTACGCAACAAAGTGAATTCTTCAGAATTATGCAGTAGCGTTTCCCGTAACCATGACATCAGTCTGTTTTCGAAATATCTGAAATGGATAAAGTTATTGCAGACTGTTATTTCAAGACTTTTTAATTTTTTTCTATATTTGTACCATACTTTCACGTTCACATTTGTAAGTGTTGGCCAACAGCTTGCCAACTTCTGATGTGTGGCACTATTTAACTTTGTAAGCAGAAAGTTAACTAAGGAAGCCAATGTTCTTCACCTCATTTGCTAAGTTCGCCTCCAACAGCGCACATGCAAGGCTTCACTTTGCCTCCTTCTCCTGTATTAATTTTCCAATGTCAGAAACTTTCTAAGCAGCTAACTTAGCGTTTGCTGTCGAATTTACTTGAAAAGACTGCACAATGACAAACGTCTACGTTAAAAGAGTGTATAATTATAAACACACAAGATTATTGCACATTGGAAGTCATGTGTTTGTTTTGGGGTAATTTTAAGTTGTAGCTCAGATAGGACATTTACTGATGAACTCATTAATATATTTCTATTCCTGTTCCAAACACCGTTTTCCTAACTCGTGTGCAAATAACGCATTAGTTTTTGTTTGTCTACGCCCTCAGACTATTTCTGTTTATTTCATATACGTACAGTTGACTTTCATACCGCTGCAAGGCAGAGTACGATATGCCCTGAGTGCTGAACCGATGGGGGTTAATAAAAGCGAGGCATTATTCCGATAAACTCGAAAATGTATAAGTCACGCCTGTATTGAAACTCCGGTAAAAATGAAAAAACCTACATATTTCTGGCTTTGTACTTTTTATCATGATGCTATATAGTATTCCGAAGTGCGAACTTCTTACGCTGAAGCCTACGATAAAAAATATTTGTACAGATTAGTACTGTTTAGATTTATTATTATTTCTCAATTAAACAAGAGCGCCACTAGTTGCAGTTTTCCACCAGTCACTAAAACTACCCCTAAATAAGTATTATAAACAATATAAATGTCTCTTTCACTTACAAAGAATTTTAAACAATTAATTATAACCCCTTAAAATAACATTACAATAATAAAATAAAAACCTAATGCAAAGGATAAGCATTTTAAAATAATTTAAACAGAGTGCAGTGAGATTATATGAGTTACTGACCGGCACTGCATGGCTGCGTACTGAAAGAAGCCAGTGGTCATGGAGGTATTTAATACATAAGCAGGTAGTAGCTTGTTGTTAGTTCGAGGGAGGCTTTGTAAGCAATTGGTTTGCACTTTCGTGTTGTTACCCGGTTTTTTATTGTGTAAACTTCGTATGTGCTAATTGTTCTCTGTTAGTTATGCAACAACAAATTAAAGTATTGAAGATCCAGGTTTATGTTTGATACAAATGTGAAAAAAAATTTTTGCATAGAAGTGGGTCAGGCAGATCAACTAAATCCAGACTATGGCTTTTCATATCATGGGAATACTGGTCATTGGATTTTCAATGCCCTTGTACCTGTCATCTCATAGCTGGAAATTGGCGTTCAAGATGCAAAACTACAAGGTGGTATCCACAATATTCAGGACTGGTGCTGCCATCTCGACAGTAGTTGCAGTAGAGTTTTGTACCGCTAGGTGGGAACACTAGCACATCTGATGAGTGTTTAAAGTTTCATTCAGTTGGGAAGTTGTGTTGAGATTCTTTAGTACTTTTCATGATATTCTGTGTGTAGTGTGTGGCGATTTTACGACGGATCCAAGATTAGAACAGAGAGTGTGCATCAAATTATGTGCAAAACTCGGGAAATATGCTACGGAGACCCTCGCAATGACTCAACAAGTATTTGGGGAACAAAGTATGAGTCGTACACGTGTTTTTGAGTGGCATGCTCGGTTCAGGGACGGCCGTACAGCTGTTGAAGAAGATGCTCACACCGGTAGGCCCGTCAGCTAAACAACGCCTGACATTGTTGCCAAAGTTCAACACCTCGTTCGTGAGGATCGACGTGGAACCATTGAAGACCTTGCTAATGAAGTGGGAATTGGTAATGGGATAGCCAACGAATTTTAACTGATGAATTGGGCATGCATCGTGTCGCCGCAAAATTTGTGCCAAGGATCCTGACTGCCGATGAGAAGGCGCAGCGTGTTGAAGTTTGCACGGAGCTTCGTCAGGCCGTAACTGATGACCCAACCTTCTTGTCCAGGGTCATCACCGGCGACGAGAGCTGGGTGTACGCTAATGACCCTGAGACAAAATTACAATCCTCCCAGTGAAAGAGCCCGAACTCACCAAGACCAAAAGAAGCGAGAGAAGTGAAGAGCAAAGTCAAGAGCATGCTGCTCGTTTTCTTTGATACCAAGGGCATGCGCAGAAAGAATTCCTCCCACCAAATCAAACAGTGAATTGCACGTACTACTGTGACGTTTTGCGACGGCTCCGTGAACATGAGCGGAGACCACGGCTCGAAATTCGGCGACAAGGGAACTGGTTGTTGCATCACAATAATGCGCCCTATCACAATTCCTTGATCACTAGGAGCTTTTTGAAGAAAAACAACATGACGGTTGTCCCTCACCCACCATACTCGCCTGATTTGGCACCCTGTGACTTCGCTCTATTCCCCATACTGAAAATAAAGTTGAAATGACGTTGGTTCGACACAATTGAGAGGATTCAAGAAGAAACGCTGCCTGTGCTAAACACCCTCAAAGAACATGTCTTCCAAGTTGCACTTGGAAAATGGCAGAACCGCTGGGACCGTTGTATACGTGTGGAAGGGAACTTCTTCGAGGGTGACGGCGGTTCTCAGTCTCAAAGTTCCTCTTTTGACCAGATGGAAGCACCAGTCCCTGATATTCCGGATACCAGGATTATTATTTTCCTGGCTGGAATGAATGCCATATTCGCCAGCTGTCGGCCAGTGCTTCACCTGGAAGCTTCTGAATAAAATATGCAGCTAAAAGGCATAATCAAACAAGGTGACAAGCTTGACCTGTTTCGTCTCAGAATTAAATCTTCGCAGTGAAGTCTGTTTCTTCCCACATCTCGTGTTCCTTTCTCGTATCATTGTAAGCTCTATTTAGCTAGCCTTCCATGTTGCATTCGGAAAAGTATGTTCCTTCCGTGTTTGAATTTGTTCCATTTTATTAAAATTTGGGCGAATCTCTTATATTTTCATTTCTTATGACTGTTGCCTTTTAGGGTACAACCATACATATATCTATATGAATTTCAATTCAGCCGTTTTTATTTTTCTTTTGTCATTTCTATTCATGGCCAGTTCTTTGATCCATACATTAAAACTGGTAATGGCATTGTTTTATGAAAATTTAGAACTGTATTTGTCCTTGTTTGGTTTGTTAATATATCACAAATATATTGAAATTTGTATACTTCTTGTTTCGAATCTGTATCATAGTAGCATGGTCTTTTTTATTTCACAAATATTTAAAATGTTATACTTGTTTTACCACATTAAAAATATTAAGTATACTTTTGGATTGCTTTTGACATTTCATTTTAAAGGCAATTACCTTTTGTTTTACAGGAGATATTTTTAAACTACATTAACCATTATTTTATTAAACTAAAATGAAGAAAGGTGTGGCTATCTTCATTACTTGCAATTACAACTTGCGTCATCCGCCAAAAGTGTATATACTAAAACGTGTAGGCGCCAATGGACATTCCTGTGTTATTCTTTAAGTTTGTAGTTAAGTTTTAGAACTCGTATAATTACCTTTATCAACACTGATAACCGTTCTTTCATATACTTGAATTATAATTTCAAATAGATGTTTTGTGTATCGTTTACTTAGCATACTTTCCTATAACTTTTCATGGATTACCTTCAAATACTTGTTCATAGTCTACAAAATATTAAAATAAATAGGCTTATGGAATCTGTGTAAAACGCAGCTCCAATTAAGAGCCCATTATGTTGGGTGAGAATCGTTGAGTATGTAGCACCAACATTTGTCTTAGCTTTATAAACATTGATACAATAGAAGGAAAATGTTATCTTATCTGAGATTTCATAATTAGCCTCTAGTCTGCTGCAGGTTGCAAATTAGACCACTCTAGAAGTTGTTGGATGCGCTTGTTCGGTTTATAAAATTATCGTATTATATAGTGATTAAAGTAATATCGTTGCAGCATATATTTCTGGTTCTTAATCCAGTTTATTGTTTTTGCCAGTTTTTGTGGCCAAACCTGAGTTTACTACTAAGTGAAAATTACTGCAATTGGACGGTTCATTTGCAGTAATTTTCTATTTCAGAGGAGAAATAAAGTCACAAAATTATTTAAAAATTGTTTTACTCCCAAGAGATATTCATAGCTTAGATTCAAGTTCAAACATGTATATAATGCCTACATTCACTGATGTCTAATATCCTTAGAAATTCCTGATGGGCATTACGAATGGAGATAAGAAAGATATATCTATTTGATAGGTATTCTTTTGCATACATGCTGAGATATATTGCCCTATTTCAGGAAATATTGCCGCGAATTTCCTGCCACGAATAATGTTAAAAAGGTGGCGATGTTAATCCAAAATACCTTAAATATTACATTTCCTCAGGTCTGGGATACTTATATCCATTTGAACATATAAACACTAATCTATTAATATCAACAATTTAATGCGTTTAAAAATGTACGAACAGTTTAACTTCTGCATACATTTTCCTCCCATTCTTTATAATGTTAACTTTGTTTTTATTTCCCTCCAGAAAACCACATATAGGTATATCGAAGGGAATAACAGGTTTCTGTAAATGAAAGCCACAAAGCATAAAATCAAATCCCGGTCACTGAAAACCATGGCCTCGACAGAATGTCATCCGATTTGCACCATCTGTGGGATGATGGAACAAACAGTGTTTTCCATGGCATGGCAAATTGTGGATCAGAAGGAACAAAGAGAAAAACAAATGAAAAATCTAACACGTCGCATCGATAAACTCAATCCACAAGCACTGCCGTTTTATAATTATCTCATAATGACCACCAGCTGTCATCAGCAGTAAATTTTAACTTGTCAGCATGTAAAGCGACGTTGTAACATGTCAGCATGTAAACACTTAGTGATGGAGAACTCACATTCTTAATGAGCCTTCAATTTAAGATCCAAACATTTCATGATTAATGAAGACACTTATGGGACTTGTTCACAAATACTCTGCATATACCAGCATTCCAGTCAACTATCTGCTGACAGAAATGTTTGAATGGGATGTATGGTATATAGACATTGAGGAAATGTTTGTTTATCAGGCAGGTCCCATACTAAAGCAGGTGAATTAATTTCTTCAGCCTTAAAAAGTTTGGTCTTAGGATACTGACAAATTCTTACTATGAGTCTTTTTGTTTCCGGGTACATAAATGCTAGCACACTGAGGGTGTTTGCTTGCTACATCACGTGCCTATCCATTTTTTATTTTCTGCCTAACTCGCTAAAACATTTCCGCTAAGGCTTTAAAGTGAAATAACGCACTCGGCAAATTGTTAAGTGCAGGAATACAACACTCACGATTTGATTTCAGCACATCGCTAACACAATGAAAACCGCTTTCAATGTCGCACAAAATCCTTCATAATTTTAAAGCCACACTAATTTGAGTCATACAACTGTTTTTCCAACTCTTTCATATGTAATTATGAAGGTAAATTCCACTAGACAGGCTTGTATCGTATATTGCGCAAAATCGAATTTTAATGAAAATTTCATTATGGTGTTCACTTAAATGAACAAATAAAAGAGCTTTGTATTTGCCTATCTTTGTGTTTGTATTTGAAATTTCAGTCAATTTAGTTCATTGATTTGTAGTTTTTATTTCAACTACTGGGCATATGCATGAATGCAAGTCCGTTTTTCAAAGTTTAGAGCAGGGGTACCAAACGGACCAAGCTTGTTAACAGCCCTCCTCCTCCTTAGTCTTGGAGTGCAGGAGGAAGAGGGAATCCGCTTCTTGTATTTCCGTATTACGTCACTAATCACAAAACACTTACATTTGATATTATTACACGTGCATTATGCAGTTCTTTTCTGATCATTCAACTAAAATATGGCACTTTCTGACATCAGTCGTAAGTACAGACCAGAGTATACGCATTTCATGACCAGTTTACTGTACAACGTCATATGTCATTCGACTATTTTCTTAGACCCCCACACGGACTTCCCTTTCCTCCACCGGTTGCACTACTCGCTACTACTTATAGTTTCTATGTTTGAAAAACCTGACCTTAATATGCCTAGCTTACAGGTAAGCCAACGAATGTTACTCTTAAATTCGGTGAATGTTTACTTACTTAAAATTACACCTAGATGCCCATCTTCAAAGTTTCTGTTTAAGTTCGAGTAGATTGTTTCCTCATAAATCACGTGAAAAAAGATGATGTATTCCTTTTGACACTTCTACTTAATTTCCAGACAGTAACACAACTTTGACTTCCCTGGGTGGTGGACGTTCATCCCACCCAATTGTCAGCTCATGACTCGACTTCTACTGTTCTCCAAAAAGACCCTTAGGCTTATTGCACGATAACGAATCCCAGAGATTCATCCAAACTTTGTTGATGGTTTACAACTCAAATAGCTTCAGGATATTCTACTGCCAGAATGTGAGTAATTACAATTAAATGTGAATTCTTGTGTGCGTGAAATAGCAGGACAACAATTGGAAACCTTAGCTGTTAAACACGTTTCTGAAGAAATCACTCTAAAGTGTAGGATACACCATTCCAGAGCTGTTGTAACTGCACTCTCTGGTTGTATACTCCAGCGTCCTCATCAAGTGCTGCATCCCTAACGCACCAGCTTCCAGATTGTGCACAAACTCCCAAGAGCATGGCATAGAGTATGTCATACGGTTTTATCTTGGCTGCTGTTCGGACAAAATAGGGACGAACAAGATGTACGCCATTTACAAAAACACTAAACAAAGACACATTCTGGCCAAAGTGCAGAATTTCTCTGTTTCATGGGAAAGAACAAGGTCTAGAAAGTCATTTAGTTAAATATTCTGTGTTATGAATTTATAAAATCTTTACATAGAAGGCACGTCATATACTTCCACCAAGCTCATCGTCTTTTAAATAGTAGGCTTTGTGTTGCGGTGCTCAATAAATTACGACAGGGACGACAGCAGATACAATCTTACGAAGTACCGGACATAACATAATGAATTACTCAACGAAAATAAGCTCGCTGAATGTTGCCTGGTAACAAACTGCCGTCAACACAAAACCTCACTTGGGAATCAATATGTCGCTCATTTGATCCCCACTTATATTAAATTCCTTCACAACACTATCAAACTGCCGCGTTGGGTCGACGTTTGCAATTGAGATATTGATAGAGAAAATAAATAAATAAATAAATAAAATGTACCAACATTTCTAACACGGGGAGGGAAAAATCAAGTTCTTGAAACACGAAAGGAAGCAGATGTTCAGCACAGTTAATTAATGTGCTGTCCAAGTGCATGTTTTGATAATAACGAGTTCTTATAACGGAAAATCTAGCTCAGGCCTAAACAAACAGTGATCTATGTAAAGACTCGTAAGATTAGAGCTGGGGTTGCGATGGGCGCCAGGAAGTAAATTCAATCGAAAACGACACATTCTTGCATAGATGAAATACGAAGAACTTTAGCAACAGCAAAATTTAATGATTATGTCGATGTGTTGATTACGATTAAAAACAAATTTTAAGAAATTAAATAATTGAAAGTAAGTTTCAAGTTGTGATGTCTATGTTAATAGTAATTGGAACATTGCAGCATTTTCTGCAGTTTAAGGTTATCAACCTACAATGAGATATAAGACTTACACGATGTTATCATTGTATACTGTCTGTAGATTTACTAAACGAAATTAACCGTTATATCCGCATCATAACTGTACAATTACGACGCGTGGCCGGCTTAATGGGGATTTGCTAGCACCGTGTTTGCCGCGGAGTCCGATATTCATAGCCCCTTAAATTCAAGCGCACAGATTTCTACAGCGCACCAAACACAAATTTTATGGTCATACAATGGCATTTCAATTACAAGATCGGGGTTTTCTACACTCCAGTATCTACTGTTTTGTGTCGTTACATGGCTATGTAAATAAAATCATGTTTCGTCTGTAAGAAAAATTAAAGCAGATAAGAGAGCGAACATCATTGTCCAACACTCAATTGCAGAAATTTACTCTACTCACATCGCGTGGTTGCAAATCCTGAACTACAGTTATCTTATTGGGTTTACATTTTAAACATTTAGTGGCATTCCAAGGTTTCAGAATTTTTTTATTCCTGTGCAAGCTTTCTCAAGAGATTTCTTTGAACTTCGTTCTAACTTTTCTTTGATATCGTCGAGTGTTTCCTCTCCTCTGTAAGAACACGACGTTTACTTTCGTCTTCTCATCAAGAACAGATCCCGTTTCCCTAAATCTATTCAAAAACCGTTTCTCTCTGAGGCACACGAACAGCAGGAAATGTGTCTCACTTCTGTACATGAGTTTGTTGTCATTAGGAATCACACATGAAGATTCTGTGAGCTAAAGTGTGCGGACTTTTTGGCTTATAACAGTACTAACAGACTATGACACTGAAACACGTGATCTCACAACGTTCAGCACAAAAACTGCGCGTCAGTACAAGGAGAGACCAGAAAGTGGAAGAGAGAACAGAATTGGTTAGAAACAGGGAAAATCGCCATTAAGCCGACCAAGAGTCCAAATGAAGGCTCTGTATTAAAATGAATGGTTACAACGAAAGATAATTTTTGTAAGTTTCCGAATCCTAATATTCTAAGATTTTCGATAGCAAATGCCCATTTAAATTTTTTCAAACAATGCAGGACTTCTTTAGCGTTACTGAATCATACTCTGGAATCATTGATGGGTGCGTAACAGCGAATGCTAAACTTTAGACAAGCATTATTGTAGCACAAAGTTTCAGTTTGCTCTAATTGCTGTATTCCCCCACATTCTATCGTTGTACACAATATTCCAATAGCTCGACAAGGTTAAGTCAAACATAAAATCAAAGTTACATTTTCATGGCACGACGACCACCACGACCTCCTAAGCGGGAGGTCTGGGATTCAATTCCCACTAGAATCGTCATCCTTGACTGACTTTTTTCCCGCCATGTTTTCCTCAGTCCTCATAAAATGGCAAATGCACGAGATGTTCTATAAATTTAGACGTGGAACACTTCCTTCCTATAAAAGAATCCTTTCCCAATTCAACAGTTCATC
The DNA here is from genome assembly GCA_030762175.1 of Metallyticus violacea. Classification (NCBI taxonomy): domain Eukaryota; kingdom Metazoa; phylum Arthropoda; class Insecta; order Mantodea; family Metallyticidae; genus Metallyticus; species Metallyticus violacea. Next base: position 79,407,141 of record CM060846.1, on the reverse strand, counting down.
TCATGTATCATGTGTTCACCGTCTGTGATACCATAGTGGTAAAACGGGCGTTAAACACTATTTTAAAATAAATGACATGGATGCATAATTCCATATTGAAATATGTCTTACTCGCGCATTAGCAGTACGAAATAAATCTGCCTCATAATTTAAAACCCCTTTTAAAAACGTCACTATTAAGACGTATGCTTTTGTATGTACAGTAAGGCAGAAATCGATTCGCTTCAAGAAACTCAGTATGGACCGATTCCCTTGGGGAAAAAAAAAAAAAAAAAAAAAAAAACACGCACGCACGCACGCACACACGTCAGCATCGTCTCTTCCAATCTTCTAAATCTCTTCAAATTCTTCCGTTCGGATCGTCGCTAATTTCATTTGTGAAGTCCCCTATAATCTCGTTCACGGTCCTAAGCTGGCCTCTGGGAAACTGTGGAAACAATACCACCTCTTCTCAAGATATCCAAATTGGTTGAACGATTTTCGGACAGACATCGTATTCAATGACGTGCCCATTTTTTTACTTTCTGTATCTTTTTTAGAAACAGATGCTGAAGAATGTCATGACAGTATATGACAAATATCCTGTATTAGAAGCAACATACAAAAGCGACCTCCATACTGTGTATATGTTATATATTAATATATATGGCCTAACAAAAACACCGGAACAAATTTTGGGGCGAGTTCCTCACACAAAAACAAGAAAGAAAAAAGTTATTTGCCCGGAAATGCTGTCTCAAACAGTCGTGTAGCCTTGAGTCTATTACCTACATAAAAATCATATCTGTCTTCTCATGAAATGCCTAACCTGCCATGGTCAGCCGCTCAAATGCAACGGAACTAGGACACACAAGTAATCAAAAGTATTTGATTAACCACGAATGTAAACAAGTCGCAAAGGCAACATATCGCCATCTAGGGTACAACGTACATCAGCAGATTGACTTGAATCGACAACTCGATTATTTGGTGTGAGGAACTCGCTCCAACAGTTTGTCCTAGTATGTTTGCTACACCTGTTCATAATGACGGGAGCAAGGCGTTAAAATTACAATCTCTTTCAAATTTATCTTCATTTCAGTCTCATTTTCTGAGGTTCCGATGTGCTAAACTATAGATTTAAATTCAAAATGTTGTAAAGCTAAACATTTGTACATAAAAGAACTAAATGCATAGCAATTCTTTATTTCCCTTTGAAAACGTTTAATTATTTTTATAACTTTATCAAGATGTACTATTTAACTCGCATGCTGGTAATTAATGGCGGGACAATTATGCCATTACTTTCAATGTATGGAAGTTGCGAGTATGGTAAAGGCTGGCAGTGCTGCGGGAAAGTTGATATGTTATAGCATATCTAGCCTAGCTGTATAAATGAATGACCAATCTTATTATTTTTCGTTACTTACATACACCTCTTGTGCAGTAGTCACGTCTCCTTTCACGAATGGCAGCGGAGAAAGCCGAGCCTGCTTTCAGGTAGTGTGACTTCAACATATGTACGCAAATGATTATCATGTGGTTCAAGTCTAACTGATAGTTCAGCTGGTTATACCGTAGTGATACTATGGGGAAGATAGGCATTCAATTCCACCAATGGATAACTATTTTTTAATCTTCATAATTTGTATACACTGTTCCAATATAATAAATGTTACTTTTTACTATATGTTAAAACAACGCGTAGGTTGCATATTTAGATTGGCTTAAGTTTAAAAAAAAAGATATGCAAAACTTATGGTGCTAAAAGCGTATCCCTAGTCCTCTATTATTATTATTATTATTATTATTATTATTATTATTATTATTATTATTATTATTATTATTATTATTATTATTATTATTATTATTATTATGTACTTTACGTGTTACATTGGATCACCCTAGAGACTAACTTTTTTAATCTTCATAATCTGTCTACATTGTTCCAATATAGTAAATATTATTTTTATGTTAAAACAACGCATAAGTTGCAAATTTATGTTAGATTAGAATTAGTAGGTTACTATATATATATATCTATATATATATCTCCAAAACTTAAGTTTTAAAAGCGTATGCCTTTTCCTCCTGTGATTATTATTTAGTTTACGTGTTACATACTACATTACAGTTTCTTATTTAATTTCACTTTAAACCGAATGATTAACCGTTAACATGCATTCTAAAAAGTTAATTTTGCGTAGGATTGCTTGTTTCCGTGCTTTGCGACTGTTCCATCCCCCTGCATACTCAATTTCCCCGCTGCCGTTCGTGAAAGGAGGCGTGACTACCGCACAAGAGCCGTCTGTTTGTAACGGCAAGTATCTTATTAACACGCATATCTAATTTATTACACAACCATCTATATTTACTCAGGCGCAACAACTTGTATTTGTACTGACGAACTTCGATTAGACAGTGAATTCGGACCCGTGTAAATAAGACTTGCATCCTATTCAACCTTATCCCGAGTTCTAATGGTAAAGGATTCAGACTGCAGCGCAGTTTTCAGCATTAACATATGATACAGAAACCCTGCACACTTAAATGACGACTTCGCATCTATATGAAAGGTAACGCGCGAATTAATTCCACTAAACCTTCTGTACAGGATATCGTCACCATGCATATCAAATTCTTGCGGCAATATAACTCATACTTCCACTCTCCAAAGTTTCGGTAAATTTACTGGTTCTTCTTTTTGAATATATATATATATATATATATATATATATATATATATATATATATATATATAAGCAATTCTTTTTTCTTATAAAGAAGTAAAATAAAAATTCACACTATTATAATTTTTTTTTGTGCTCTATGTATGTTACATTCGGAAGAGGAAATTTAACTTTGATATTCAGCAAATTAGAAGTGACCCAGAAAGTTGACAGTTAACAACTAAAATGTCTCCAAACAGCAATGTTCATAGTATAACTAACAGTATAAAGCACGTCTTCCCCTTTTTACACAAGGAAGATCTTCACTCTACCACTATACGGCATGCACTCAGCATTACTTAATGAATTTGTCTCGAGCCTTATGCATTTTCGCTTTTCTTTTAACTTGACTTCACAAATCGAGTTTTTGAACATCCACGTTTCCTGTTTCTTGTAAAATTTGGGCTTTAAATAACTGTAAGAAGGGATAGTCTCTTTGAAACTTTTCTTGGCGACAGACCATTGAGTTTTGAGGAAGTAACACTGCTGAAAGAAATCTGCAGAATCTTCTGGAGCAAAAACGTTATTTTTTTTTTTTTTGATTGATTTATTTATGAACGCTCTTTAACATCTCAGGTCATCAGCGTCCCATTCAACTGAGGGCGTGAAATGGCCGACAAATTTTGCTCAGAGGCCTCTCTTTCAGGCTTGAGGTTCTTTTTTGTGCCGTAAATGTACGTCACGGGACCCACGGCTTTACTTCCCTTCCGAAGAAAGCCATACTTAGGATTTTTACGCCCCGGAAAAATCCATCGGTCCTGGCCGGGTTCGAAACCACTTTCTTGGGTTTAGGAGGCAAGTATGGTAACCACTACACCACCAGGACCGACCAATAACATTGAGTTGGTTGTGTCTGTTCTAACAACGAGCCCTGTTCTAACCAGATGGTTGTCCTACAACTCTATTTGGTACAGCAGAAGGCTTGAAACTCTGACTTAAAAATAGTTCCTTCAATTGAAGTTGGATCTGTGATCACTTCCGATGTGAACACATGCTTTAAAATAGCCTCTTAATTTGGTTCGCGTAAAACATTTGACAGTAACTTTTGCTTTCTACTGCAAGAAAATATGCTACTAGCAAACCACATAATACTCTAATACTGGGTGATTTTTCTTTAGCGGGACCGCTTCACGTGCATTTGGCTGCATTTGACAGAGCTTTGCAGTTTTCGTCTCGTTCCCAAACTTGAAAGTAGGAATGGGAAGTCAATACGAAATTAACTTCCGGAGTGTATGGACGTATTATTGTAATGTATTAAGTAATCATTAGGGTATTAATTACGTCAATATGACTAAAGTTAGGTATTCCGTTCCCCAAAGTGTATTTATTTACGGTTCGTGCATTCGTATAGAATCGACTTGTGAGAACATTTTTTCAAGAGAGAATCCCTGATATTCAACTCCCAAGTTGAAGTTCGACTCATAGATTTGCAAATAAATTTCGGGAAACGAGAAATATTATTAATAAAAAGTGTACACAACCAAGTAGAGTACTCACATAAGAAATGTTAAATAGTATTGAACATGTTCTTGAATATTTCCACTAAAAATCACTTCCATATTTTTCTCAGCTAACGGAATTTCCTATTCCTTTGTACAAACGGCTACAAAGCTACTGAAGTTAGCGCCCTAAAAATACTGTGGTGCAATAACTGAAACCGGGTGACCCTGCATCCGGGACTAGATTTTGTGAATGCAATTTGAACAGTGTGCATGACGTAGAAATTTACCTTAATCTAATTTTCTTTACGGACGAATTTTGGTTCCACCTAAGTAGGCATGTTAATTCACAAAACAACAGGTAGTGGATTCAGGAAAATCTAACCTGCTTCACAAGGAACTCCTGCATGATCAAAAGAGAGGAGTATGGTGCGCCATTAGCGGCGAGAAAACAATAGACTCTTTTTGTATGATAGGTATGTGCATAATATTTTGCAACCATTTTCCCCTGAATTAACTGCGAGCGACTTTCCAACAGGACTCTGCAAACATCAGCCCATGTATCCTTGCATACAATTTATGAAATATTCGACAATAGAGTGATCACTAGCAACATATGTCCCCTCGGTCCCCCGATTTAACGCCCTGCAACGTTTATTCTGGGGAAGGTATTAAAGAAAAGATGTACAAGACAAATCCACACATATTAGATGAACTGAATAATAACACTAGTGAAGTTTTCTTCTTCTTCTTCTTCTTCTTCTTCTTCTTCTTCTTCTTCTTCCTCTCCTTTTTCTGCTCTCTCTCTCTCAAAGGGAACCACAAGCTTTGCGTGGACTGAAAAAATAATACTAGTGAAGTTTTCCCCTTCTTCTTCTTCTTCTTCTTCTTCTTCTCCTCCTCCTCTTCCTTTTTCATTTTTCTCTCTCTCTTAAAGGGAACTGCAAGCGTTACGTGGACTGTAAAAATAATACTAGAGAAGTTTTCCCCTTCTTCTTCTTCTTCTTCTTCTTCTTCTTCTTCCCTCTCTCTGTCAAAGGGAACTTGCAAGCGTTGTGCGGAAAATAAAGGGAGGCAGTTCCACTATTTTCTTGCTTGAAAATGGTGAATAAACGTTATAAGTGTTTAAGTGTTAGTAATAGCTTACGCGACAATCATGGCTGCGGACTTTCTGACTCCCGTTCACCGCGGTACCACTTGAACAGAGCGACGGCTGTTACGATTAGAATGGTGCCTTGAAAGAAAAATAGCCCCTTATTTTGTACATTGGTCCACATGTGTTCCCATTTCTTTTTCCATGTAGAACGTAAAATTATGTTTTAATATTAAACTTTCAACACACGACAGTCCGAATATAGCCCTGGATTGTACATATGAAATCAAACAGAAAACCTCGTAATATCCTGGACATCTGTATAGCTTTTGCAAAATACATTGTATTTACCTTAGCGTAACACAATATTCACTATTTTGTAACGCTCGTTTTTATTACTGAGGCACCATAGGTGGTTAGTAAAATATTAGTACAAAAATATGCAAACTTAAACTTTACAGAGTTACAATAACATAACCATTCGATGACTACTGCGGAGGTGAAAACGAAAATAAGAGTTAACAACCTTAGTTTCATAAAATCCCTAGAGATGTCACACATTATAGATCTTCTGTTCATATTGCAAAATTGCTCCTATTTGCTCGAACTCATCTATAATATCGTAACACAAAAAGTACAGAGATTAAGAGACAATGACAGGAAGATCTTTATTTCTATAAAGAATTTATGTACTGTTTGGTCATTCCTAAGAACATGAGCTAGAAACGGGCTATTACTTACACCGTTATTTAGACTAGCATCAGTAATCCCTATATTAAATATTGGAATGTTGTGTTTAGCAAAAATTAGCAAACAAAAGCTTGAAACTGTGGTATGTAGAAAGAAGGATTCATATTTTAGTCTGACATAGTCGTAATATTTTAATTCTAATCAATAATTTTGTGTTATAGTTTAATAAATAAAAGTATAGCTGTTTTACTTCCAAATGGGACAACGGCATATTTGTACGTCTTAAATGTTGTCATAAAAATAATTCATAATAAAGAATGCATTTTGTTTCGAATGTTATGTGCAGGATAACTTTTGCTATACATTTTATTTCACCGAGCATGGAATAATCAGGCGGGAAGGCAAGCATGCAGTGACTAAGAATGTCGATAGCTCACTGCATGGTGAGGGGCAACGGGGTGAGCTAGCTGCCATGTTTACAGGAGGGTGACTATCACCCCAAACAAGGCAAGGGAAGCACAATAACATAGAAAGGAATAGGGATGTAACTCAAAGTCTGCCGTTGCCAGTCTTCGGAACATATAGTTCAATCCCGGCCAAGACCGATGGATTTTTTGAGACTAAAAATCCTAATTGTGGCTTCCTTTGGAAGAGAAATAAAGCCGTGGATACCATGTCGTGGATTTACGGCATTTATAAGAACCTCAAGTCTCAAAGAGGCTTTTGAGCAAAATTTATCAGCCGTTTCACGCCCTAATTTGAATGGAACATTGATGACGTGAGATGTCAAAGAGCGTCCGTAAATAAAACAAATCAACAAAAAATCTCTTGCTGCAGTGCACTGCAAACACTGGATTTGTCAGATTGTGTTGAAGTGTAGTACTTGTTCATTACTGGCGTGACTTAGTTGCAGACAGATATTTTACTTCAAAATATCAAACAGATTTCCGTGATACACGACATGTTTCCCAGAGAGACCTTTATACTATAAAAGATATTCATAAGAAATAGACGACGATGTTCTCCAGCGAAAGAGTTGGGCTAACACACAACGTACAAGTCTACATTTCTACAATTCAGTTTCATTCTTAGTTGTGACTGGTTTCTAAATGCTGACATTTCCTAGCACATCATGCACGAAAATTCTGTTTTTTAATAAAAAATTTAAAATAAAATATTTCATAAATAATGCTGGTATGTTAGTGGAGTTAATAGCAGCAGAATTAGGATGAAACAGTTGATAAATTTCTGTATTAATTTAAAATCTTGCATGTATCAACCCAAAGAAATTCTCTACTGAAATAATTCTTGCTTTCTGATCAAGAAACTGTCAGAAAAAATAATAAAAATAAAAAAAATAAACAATTTACTTTTATTTACATTCCCCAGCTCTTTGGTTTAAAACATACTTCATCGATGTTTAACTGTCTAGGAGCTATGCAATTCTTGAAATAAAATTGTCATATTTTCATGGACATATCTACAATGGAGTTATTTGAATTACGGGCCGACTGAGCGCAACGTTTGCTGGAGACGTGCAGTCACCGCAACCGGAAAAAGGGAGATTAGAGTAGCCGCAAGTAAAACGTATTTATATTTTAACTGAAAGCATAACATGCTACTGTATTCAAAATATAATAAGCACTAACATGTGTTATAAGAGAAGATGAAAATGATGCCCCTCTATGCCAATACATTGCTGGCATCTGCAAAGGGAATTCCTGTATTTCATCTTATTTTTCTTTCGTAACAATACGGTGGTACTGAACTCTTTTTTTTTTTTTTTTTTTTTTTTTTTTTTTTGTAGTTCAAATATCCTATTTCTCGAAACTTTCTAACAAGTTTGCAAAGAGCTTCTCTACCTGAAACGCGATTGCCAGGACATTTTCTTGCAAATTGTCTTGATATTGCTCTGCAAGAATCTGTTTTCATGCAAACGCGTTTAAGACTACATTGATGTGTTGGTATAACAAACGAATAGCATACAATGAAAGCACAGATTAACAGACCGCACAACCATTTGCTGACAAACCCTTCCTTAAACTACCTACAAGCTGCTACCTGCACATGAATTACGGCCCTTAACGGCTGGTTTCTCCCAGTACGCAACTGCACTCTGCCGGCACGTAACTAAATACCCTCACTATGTTTATTCCAATTAAGCTTCCTTTATATTACAAACGATCAGAATTTTGCCTTTAGCTGCTCAATGACAAATATACTTTCTCGAAGTTCGAAGACGAAGGTAGGGGCTATTTAAAGCCTCAGCTTCCAAACACAGTTGTGCTGCACTTTCTTATTCATGTTTTTCATTGGCAATTTCCCGCTACCACCATGGGTGGCCGAGGTAGTTAAGTCGCGAACTCGTGAGCGAGAGGCCTGGGGTTCGATTCCCGCCAGGAGTGCTCTGCCTGAGATTTTCTCCAGGTTTTCCTCAGTCTTCATAAATGGCAAATGCCGATGGCGTACCCTGAACCCATGGAACGCTTCCTTCCTTTAAAAAAAAAGTCTTATCCCAGTTTATCATTTCATCTCATGTTTCGTCAGTGTCCACCTCCTGTGGTGCCTTAGTAGTTAAAACGGGGATTGAACACTATTAAAAATAAAATAAAATAAAACTCCCGTTTAGTGCTACAACGGAGTTTAATAAACGAATTGGAATCGTACTGGAACGAAAACTCTTAAGATATGTCCATGAAAACGCTAGTTTGTCCAATAAAAATGGGATTTGCCAAACTATGCGCTCAAATTATTTAACAATATTACAGTTAAAACATAGAATGTAGAAAGGTGCTCCATCGAAATCTAACACAGAGGTACACGTTAGATACCTAAATAATAATTTCAGTATTTCAAATATTGAAACACGTTAATCTATTTACTAGCCAATTATAATTAAATTTGAATACAAACAAATCTACGTCTTATTTCAATATGAATATAGAAATTCCCTAGGTAAGCCAACTGAACAAAGAAATGTAAATATGAAATCTTAACAAATAATTTAGCCACCGTATCAAAGAATATTTGGAATTGGCCCTACCTTAAACGATTTGCGTCATTCTTGTCGAATGCTTTCTACCTAAGGAACACCAATGTATACACGCTGGTGCAGCGCTTGCGAAAATGAAGTTATTCTCACGATATCTACGAACCATTTCAAACGCAACAGCAAGAGTCGAGGAGAGTAAAGAGTAGCAAAGTATGACATCACTAACCTAAAACAATCAATACTTAGTACAAGCACAAGTAAAACCAATAAGCAATGTTTATTGCCCTCAAAGATCCCGACAAATGACTGTGATAAAAAAAAAAATATATATATCTGGCCAAAAGAGTGATCGCATTGTCACGCTACCGTGGGACATGTCTTGCATGATTCATCTATTTTATTGCCGTCTTTCTTCCCATTGTGCGTGCATTCTACTCTCGACTCTTCGATTGCCAGCCGGGTACCGCCGACAAGTCCGATAAACAACCATGTGTTTTCAAGCAGTTCAACACCCACACCGCAGATTTCTAGGGCTCAGCTCTTGGTAGAGCACTATGTTGTGTTACACCCGTATTAATGTAAGCTACGCTTTGAACCGCAATTATTTTATTATATGATGTGTTTGCGCTTTTATTTGTGAACTGCATCCTTTTAATGTTAACAGCCAATTTTATTTCCATTTTCAATACATCTGATAAGCAGAGGGTATGGTTTGAATTACTATTTTCTCTGTCTTTTATCATTACACCCCCAAGCTAGTTTTACAACAGTATTTTGTAACTTCTGTGTAGTAAGCTACATTTAGCGCTTCATGGCTCTTTGCAACAGCAGAGTGGGTTTTTTTCCGCCCCTAAACGTGGTAATGCTCAGTGAAATAGCAGCAAGCCACATCATAACAATAGAAGACACAATTAATAAGAGAACCCCGTTCGCCGCCATTTGCAGCAGAAAACAGGCCAATCAGTGCAGAAATCAAAGCATTGTTTCGAAAATTACTGAAAGGCTGCTGTTATTTAAACCACTAACAGTAGCAAGTGTATAACTAGAATTAAACCAGAAACTTTATAAAGAACTACCACCAATTCAATGCTTGGAGAACAGTACAGAAATAACGTTTTATAGATGTAGATGAATTTTCGAGGGATGTCATTTCGGAACCACTCAGCCCTAAAAAAGGCAAGACATTTCTTGAAATACCATAATAACTGGGATGTGACAGATATTAGAAATTAGGAAGTGTGCAAACTTCATCACATGCGCACAACACAAAATGGCTGCTTTGCGTAAGTACAAATCTGATTCGGCTAATTCAAGAAAAAGTTAGCTTGTGTTAGATTTGTTTGGGTTAACTTATTTTTAATGTGATTCTGTTTTCCTTGAAGCAAGTTTCAAATCACTTCACCTTTAGCTCTATTTGTGTCAGTACCTACTCTGTCTGAGTGCCCTTACCCACACAACAGAATCTCCAAGAATATGTCTCTACGCCCTAAGAAACAACGATAGCGGTTACTGTGCGTCGCAACGCGATGCTTCCGAGATACATTTAAATGGCAGCATGACCCTCCAAAAGCAGTAAAACCTTAACGTTTCAGGAGTCAACAAAAGCAGTTGGTCGTAAAATGTTTAATCTGCTTTAAAACAAATGTTTGACCCCTTTTATTCATATGAAACAGGAACATTGTGTCGCGTTTACGGCTGCCGTAAACGACGATGCGTAACTGCCTGAGCAGTGATGGTTGGAAAATGAAGTGAGGTAAACGCGAATGCAGCAGCGTGTTCCTTGGCAGATTTACACAGATTTGTGCAGCAATGGAGAAACGTGGTTTCAACGAAGCGTTCATTAAAGCTGCATGAGGGAAACAATAGAAAATAAAGGAAGAAAAACGGAAGAATTTCCAGCCATTAGATTGCAATAGCATAAATAACAAAACATAGTCAATGTTTTTTTTTTAAAATTGTTATAGAGATATACAAATTACAATGTGCAATATATTATTATTATTATTATTATTATTATTATTATTATTATTATTATTATTATTATTATTATTATTATTATTATTATAATTATTATTATTATTATTATTATTATTATTATTATTATTATTAGACATAAAGGTAGTTCATGTGGCAGCCCTGGTAGCGATTTTTCTCCGCTCTGCCTTATCACTACCCACCGTTTCTCTCGGCCTCTGTTCAAATGAGTACCTGGCGGGTTTCCTTTTAATGCTGAAACTTTCACGATTCCTTGCTGTTACTGCATGTTTGAGGCGGTAGCTTTGCCAATTATTATTATTATTATTATTATTATTATTATTATTATTATTATTATTATTATTATTATTATTTAAGTAAAATATATTTGGTGATCGTAATTTACCGAGCACCACTACTACTGAAACTGAAAGTAAACTATTCCACTGAATCTGAACTGTATTTTCAAATTAGAAGTTCATTTTCTCTCATTTCTGTTTTAAGAACTAATCCAATCAATGCGTTTATTTAACATGCTATAATGACTTATAGCAGAAAGCTCTGCAGCCATGCCTTATGGGTTCGTAACTGTAATGATCGGAATTGCGTACTACAGAACTCGTCTAAATTAACAGGACGTGTAAAAGAGCAATATCCTTAAGTAAACGGGGTTTCGGTAGCGTAATACAGTGAAACAATGTAAATGAAGCACAAATATAGCAAGAGAGTGGGGGGAAAGGAAGATAGGCATTAATCAACAAATGCATAGAGACAAAAGAATAAAAGCAGAATGTAGAAACAAAAGGTACAAGTAACAGCAGAATATCGGTAATGAAAGTGTAGTAAATGGTGGTTAAAGTGTGGAGGGCATAACACAATCAGCAATTTAAAAAGGAACAAGAAAATAAATTCATGTGGATAATAAAGAACCAGGAAAAATGGAGAAGTTCATGTTTATGTGGTGTAATATTCACAGCGTTGGTCATAAAGAGGACACAGGTTCTGTCACACTAGGAATACCATACCATTCCATTCTACAGTATAACGCCGCAAGTAAAAGACCACGAGCGCAGACTTCACCACCTTATCTCCAGTCAGCTACCTAGATCTGCAGATATCACGAAAGTACAATCATACCCTACAAACCTCATTGGTTATGACCAGAAATCTATGGATGCGGCAAGGTAACAAATACCTGTTCCACTATTTCATGGTTGAGAAATTTATTCTGAACCCATACATATCAAGTCATAGGTGAGCTAGCTAGGAAACCATACAACAAACACACTTGCAATGACGGCTTATTATATTTTGGGATAGAAGTCGAAGCTAGCAATACAGCAATATTATCCCATTTCATTATAATGGCCTATGCTCAATTGCACTCTAACCTAAGTCTTTACGGAAATGGAATGTTGCCAGAAAACTTGACAATCATTAACAATGTAACGGAAAAAAAATATCTGATAATACTGAATTGATGCCTGGATTTGCTTGCAATCAGTGTATTCATTTGACAAACACCAATGATGATTGCTCAGTTCAATCAATAGTAAAATTTAACAGATCTTAAAAGCAAAGTAGCTCCACCCACCTAGTGAATCGGGTGATGTTGCACAGCCAATGTTCTGGAGTCAGCATAGTTTCAATCTTCGTTTATATATATGCCAATGTTTGCTTTTCAAGGACGAAGAAAAAATATTACGCTTTCAAGAATTAAATTATGAGGAATAGCAGAGAAAGAATAAACGAGCGAACAATCCATATTAAAAGTGCATTAAGCCCCTAATATTAGGAAATTTCTCGGTGTATTCAAAACACGTAATATGCACAGAAAGTCTGGATAATGCCGGGCTTAATGCTGCAGTGTTTTTATATAATATTACTTTTACACAACAGCAAATTTTAACAACCTAAAGCAAGCGAGATATGAACTACAAATATATTTAGTCGTGAGCTGAATAATGTATGGATCTTGAACACCAGGTTATTTAAAATCAACACCGAGTAAGGAAAATTATGCGTGGTTTGACTTAGCTATAGGTCAACGAAGGAGCTATTGGTCCAACAAGAAAAGAATTGGTGTGCAAAAGCGTTACTAACAGCAACAGCGGAAGAAAGAATCTCCCTACCAATGCAAATTTAGTTTATTTTATCACTATCTCATCTGCTTCTGTAAACACGAATGGCCCTTGTGACCACGGAAGTGCATTACTTTCAGGTGTGCTAATTTCTAAGATGCCCTGGTTCAGAGTTTTAAATTTACGAACAGATGTAACTTAAAATAAATAAATTAATTAAAAACACGATGCGCTCATTAGATATTCATCTTTCGTCCAAATGGAGTGCGTTTTCTTTCTTTATTTTTAACACCTACCGCCAACTGCTGCGCCGTCTTTCACATGATGAAAGAGTGATTAATTTCAACTTCACAAACCTCAGACTGCTTCAGCTGTAGACAAAATAAGCGAAAAAACTGGACCAGAACATTATATTTTTATATAAACGTTTTATAGTGTAATTTATTTCAAATAGCAGGCTTAAGGTGTTTGTCTTGAAACTTTTATGATTTTTTAAGTTTTTCAACTAAAATATCACATATTTCAGACATTTGCAGCTGATGCTAAATTTTAAAAATCTAAACAGAAACTAATAATTGAAATGTTACCATAATTCGATTTCTAATATTTATGTTATTTTGGTTGTATTTTAAGAACTAAAATGGCAATTAAATATGTTTCACCAATATCCAAAAAGATCAAATGACCTTACATTCATTCCATGTGATTCATTAACAGAATTAAATGTATAACGATGTTGAAAATTTGAATTATCTCTTTTAATTTCTCTGCTCTATCCTTCTCCGTTTGTAGGACTTTTATAACAATGTCCGAGTTAGTCGCCGGTCGGGGAGTCAAGTACTATGTACGCAAGCAGTACACGTGCATACTGAGGAACTCGCTAAATTGATTGTCGACTCTATGTCAGGTCTGCTTATATAACATCACAAACACAGAAGACGCAGACACACGCTGAAATGTAATGGAGATGAATGATGAAGTGGAAACATAATCCTAGTAGGCAACCGCGCTCTGCCCTAGTAATTCAAATAATCTCACTGTACACGAACAGTTTAAGATACAACTATTAAAAGCCATTTTAATGTTTATGTTCTACCTTCTATAAAGCAAAATAAGAGAGACCCCAGAACTTTTTCTCTCTGTATTAACCTGTCCAGGCTACTTACACAAGTGTCGGTTCTGGTGGTGTAGTGGTTATCATACTTGCCTCCTAAGCAAGCATGATCGCGGGTTCGAACCCGGCCAGAACCGATGGATGTTTTCGGGGCGTAAAAATCCTAAGTATGGCTTCCTTCGGAAGGGAAGTAAAGCCGTGGGTCCCGTGTCGTACATTTATGGCACAATAAAGAACCTCAAGCCTAAAAGAGAGGCCTCTGAGCAAAATTTGTCGGCAGTTTCACGCCCTGAGTTGAATGGGACGCTGATGACCTGAGCTGTTAAAGAGCGTCCATAAATAAATCAATACTTACACAAGTAACATGGGAAACATTAGAGATTTGACTGTAAACCCCACAAGTGTGATATATTAATTAAATCTGTTTTAGACGCATGCGTTTCTGCTGACAGATGAAATTCAGGCAACAATAGACGAAGCTCAGTTTACCAGTGAAAACATATTTCTGTGATATCGAAAAATAAATTAAATCCCGACGTGAATCAAGAGCAATCTTGGGCAGCATATGTGCTACTGAACAACCGCTCGTGCAGAAGGGAGGGGAAGAAAGAGAGGAAGAGATAGAGAGGGCGGAAGGGAGGACGGAGAGCCACATCCGCGAGATCGAGGATGACGGGAACATTTTGCTCCAGGTTTATCACGTTTCCGACGTTTACCAGCCGCACGAAAGCAAAAGCTAAGAGTTAGAGGAAGTCATTAATATGAGCAACAAAATGCATCTACTACACAGACAGCACACTAATTAATTAAACAATTAAGCCGATGTGCCTGAACAATACAACCGTATTCACGATGCGACATTATCTGGGAAAAAGGGGGCGGGCAACAAGCTTCGCGCATTCTAACATCAGAACTGTCATTGTGGCAGAGAGGTAAACTAAAAAGTTTTCTCAAAATTCATATTAAAAATAATATAAGACAAACAAACCACAAACTGCGTTTTTAGCATTCCAGTATTACTAACTTTGTAGTTTAACACGGAATATGATTAATAATCTATATAAAGCATGCCAATTACATATTTTATAATTTGAAATGTGATTTTTTCACACAAGCCGTATGTTAGGCTAAGGTTTGAAGTCAGATAGAAAAACATTTGAGCCGGGTCTCGAACGGGACTCCAGCATTCCGTGCTGATGCTTATACCATCTGAACTACCGCGCTCTGCCTGACCATAACCGCAAACATCCCCCACCTGAGTCTATTATGCCCTGGAGACCTCTTAAGCTTATAGTGACTCAAAAACTTCCAAGTACTTAGAACTAGGCTTCACTATTGGTGTTCATTTTTTAAAATGTGACTATTTCACATTAGCTGTGTGAAATATGAACTCAAATGTAGATTGGCGGCTACGCTGGGGCAAAGCGCGGTAGCCCAGATAGAGCATCGGCACTGTAAGCAGAAGAGCCTTGGTTCGGGCCCCTGTCGTGACTTCGAATTTTTTCCATTTAACTGATTCCAAACATAATGCAGTTTACATTTCAGCTTCCGTATAGCGACGAACCCAGCGTCGAACTGCTGATAAACCTTCATCAGCATTTCACCTTCCGCTTTCAGGAATTCTATCCAGCTCATCGTTTGTATCACTCCGAATCTCTTTATGAAACAATGCAGTGCAACTACCCGTTGACCTATACAGAAGGTTGAGAAACAACGCCAAATTCAAACTTTTAACATTACCAGCTAATATAAAAGAGAGAAAATATGAGGCATTACTTTCTGACTGAGCATAGTATTTTAAATTGCTTATGTCAAGTATACAATTTTCTGACTGTTCCTCTGTGAACTCAAAGGTTCAATGTACAGTCCTTTGAAGCAAGCTACAATTATATCAATAGGTGCCTTGGGGGAATGATGTCATGTTAAGATTTGAGCATTTTTTTACTGAGAGGTCCTGCATGTTTGTTCAGATATAAATCCACAATGGAAAAAATAAACATTTTTACTGAACGTGCATAAAAGTGATTTGTCACATATTTAAGCAAAAAAGAATTCATGGAATATAACTTATTAACCTGTATTATGGTCTTATTTCCCATGCCTGTGGGTATTGCGCCAGTACTGTATGGATAGTAAATATACATAAATTTACAAAACCATAACAAAAGTAATCTGTATAGAAATTCATATATAGAAACGTACTATTTTCTCATTGCTAATGACTCTTTGAAAGCAATCAAGTGTCATGCTGCCTTCAGCAGTCATTGCAGCAATAGAAAAATGATATATTCCTTCTGATTTCCCTTTATTCTCTTCACAAGCTGTAAACATCAGTTCTTCAGGCTCTTTTGTAAGGAATGACCAACATTTGTTAATTTACACATTCTCTCACACAACATCCCTGGTTAAAATGAACTCTGTTCCTAGCTTAGAGCTCGTAGTTCCTTTTTGTAGTCTCTCGTAAAATGCTGCGTGGTATTTTGAATTTTCTTGCTGCGGTATTTACCGACATACGTTTTATGACAGATTTTACTGCAGTCGCAAGCACCATGATGCACATAGATTCGTCATACACTTTTGGCATCTATAATAACAATAATAAAGCATGAACTTTCTCAGCACAGGAAGCATAACATACTTTTACGAACATAGCCCGATCATAACATAGCACTATTACCCCAGACGAATGGTTAAGTTTCACATTTTCCTTTAGATGTTTAGGTTAAAATTATAATTTCCTTGACAAACATATTTCTCGAACATAATATTTACTGTGGATTACTACCATCTGATTACCGATTTTCAAACATTATTACTTATCTTGAGTAATTTAGAAGAACTGTTGTAATGACGGTGCTCTAGACGCCATACACATCTGTTAGCTGAAAAATGGTTACGAAAACAAAAGGTTCTGCTGTTCCAAGACACCTTACATAAGTATACTCCAAAAGTGTTTAACTTTCATTTCCTATAGTCCACATATTTTGTCGTGCTATTTTCTCAGTACTGTATTTGCCATATAGTAGGAATTAATTTCATCACAATCAACTAGACGGGAGTCAAACTGCTATTTCTCTCTATAAAATGAATATAGTGTCTAGTACTTAGTACTATAGCGTTCTATAGGCCATGGTATAGGAGAGGATGCCTGCTCAGCATTGCTCTTTCTCCTACAGATAACGATGACCAAGGGCTACAGGCCTGTGTCCCCCTCCTCCTCCATTTCCACGTTGTTCCAGAGGCCTCAATTAATGGACATTGAAGAGAATGGAGTTTCTAGATCTTAAATTCTGTCATTTAGCTAGAACACTGGAAATATTATAATCTCCGTGATTCAGAAAAAAACCTTTGGAATAGTACACAATGTTACACGCAATTGGGCTTATGTTCTTTAATAGGCTACTTCTTACAACCCAAACAGGATAGCTTACCGTGGGTGCGAGTCCCGCCTTGGAGGATGAATCCCACCGTTGCATGTCGTGATGCTATCAGGGAAATACCAGGAAGCTTTCAGTCGCAGTATCCCTGGCTCTTATTGAGACAAAATTATCCATTTGAACCAGGGACAATGAAACAATAATTAGGTTTATATTATTATAGGAGAACTTTTAAAAACCGTCTTAGGAATAATGTTCCCTTAATTCCACCAAAACTCGTAGCATTTAGTTTGTGTCTTCCAACCAACTTTGTCAACATCGTAAAACAGCACTTAGTGTTTGAGCTATAAACATTTAAATGTTCTGTCAACTAGTACTGTTTTGGCTTTTTTAAGTGTTCAGCGTCTGTTATTTAATAAGGTAAATTAGCTGTGTTAATTTTTTGTTACTGATTTCTAATTCACTTTTTTAATTGCCATACAGGGAACAAGCAAATGAAAAGTCAATTTAACAACTGTGCTATTTCTCTTTGCATGTTTAATGTACCATGTGGTGATTAGCTAGTTGACTTTTATGTCAACAGTATACAGAGTGGTTCGAAAAGGACGTCACAGCTTTGTAAGAGTATGGAAATTTTACCAGAATACTTGAATGATTGGTTTGGGTGTTAATTTATAAGGAAATTATCTCACAGTCATTCAGGTTCTGTGTCAATGTCATTAGTCATAAATTAGACATACCAATTTTCTTTCCTGGGGTACAAAAAGTCGTAAAAAATCAAGGTGCTAAGGGTAAGTTATAGCTGTGTTTGAAGGTTCTTCACTATACTGGATGCAAAATTCGTTGAACCGTTGTCACTTTCTTCCTATATAAACTAAAAGCTACACCACTGCATGTTTAAAAATTTGTATTTTACTACCTAAGCCAACCATATATCTTAATACATCTGATATAGTCTGTGAAGTGACGACTAGTGCCGCAAGTGAAACAAAGTTAATGTGGATAATTGTGGTCAAGCGTTGTGCAACTGTGCAAAATATTCCACGTTCTCTTTTTTGAGTTGGGCTAAATGCTAAACTTACTGGAAAAAGAAGCGTAGTGTGACTAACAGCAGGCAATTTTCATTGAGAATGCAAAAAGTTATGTTATCCTGAACATAGACTTTTACTGTGCAGAAATGAAGTCACTCTGCACCCAGCTGAGTGATTGTGTGCTGAACAGCTGAACAGCAGAACTGTTCAGAAACAGTTTCCGAATACTGTCATTGGCACATCCTTCAGTGGGGTTTATGTTTTGTGAAGGAAAGGAAATTTTGGGGTGGACAGTTTGCGTTACCAACGTAAGTGTTATTGCTAAGGCTCCAATGAGGAGCGAATTCCCTTCCGCACTGTTCTTTGCTTAAGATACAGGTGTTACATTTATCTTGGTCACCCAAAATAACACGATAAAAAACGTTTGTTTGAAAAAAAAATGTTTCATTTGACGTCTCAGCCAAAAGTTATTTTGGGTAGGCAAGATAAATGGAACATCCTGTATAACAGTGTACTGCTACATGTCGCTGTTCTAGTGCTTTAATGCTGGTTTGAGGGTTTAAAATAATGAAGCTGGTATCAAACATTCCCTCCACCCCCGAATTATGGAAAACCACGGATACTTTTCAGCCAGTCAATTCGTACCTAGAATCGAACCAAGACACGTAATTGATAATTAAACGTTTAATGACCGAACCGGACACGAGCATAATGTTAGTGAAAGTTGAGGATTGAATATTTCGGGCTATTTGGAGGACAAAAGGGAAGACCACGCTAGGGCAATAGTCGGGATTATTCAAAAGGGAACAGAGACTACAACAGGCGTAATTAAATAACATCGTTCATCACTACGCAAAACTTTCGAAGCAATCTATCTCGACATAAGTAACGCTCGTTATTTTGTTTACATTTCAGATTATCGGTAAAGATTCGTATAAATAATTGACAAGCGAAATAAGTCGGTGATTATAATAGTGGATGCTTTACGCACAGTAAGTCCGAGATTGTACCTTTTTCTGTAAAATTTAAATTCTAAAATCTTATAAATTATTTGCATGTTTATTTACTTTACCGGAAAATGTAGATAAGTGTGAGCAGGATTTTCCGCTCAACGTCTATTATTTTAAATGAGAAATTATAATATTTTGGTTACTTATTTTCGTTGTCTCTTTTCTGTGTTGTTTTGACATCTGCACACTTAATCATTGTAGATTAAGAAAGTAAATATACAGCTCGTTAAAGAGCTGAATAATTATTTAATTCGCTACAGTTCGCATTAGAAGGTTCACTGTTATGCCAAATAGATTTAGCTCTAGGTTAATCTTGTAAAAAGTGAGTTCAATTATTATTAATATTAAATCAGGAGCAATTTTCATTCGTAAAATTTATCATACTTTAGTGATGGTGGTAAATCACTCGTGTACCAGAGAGAATGCATATATCTTATACATTTAAATAAAAATATATTTTAAAACTTTAAATTTATTATGCACAATTAAATTAAATTGTTTTATCAAATGATGAGTTATGCTTTAGTTTCGCTAATTTTCTGGGTACGTTTAGATTTCAAAACGAAGAGTAAAACAAAACAACCACCTAAATTAATAAAATTAATTAAATAAACACATGGTTATTTATACCAGAACTGAGCGGCAAGTCATGACGTTTACCGACATTTCTCAGTAAATATTCAAGTCACTAGTTATAAAATATCTCCCATAACAGTCGGCGTATTTCGAAGTTCCAAACATTCCAAGACGCACTGCTGAGCTGGTATTATAGTTTTAAGGCAGCCATAGCGTGAATAACCGAACAAAGCCGGTTTAGTATAATGAAGATACCATATGCCGAATTTGTACGCAGGGCGAAGGATTTCGAGACATCCTAGTGCTAAGCCCCTGCGGGAGAGAGAAGAACGTATGCGGAACAAAGGATGATCCCAAAGCTCTGAAGTTTATTATAGTAACCGTTCTAGAACGGTGGGTATACACCATGCTTATTATCTTTGCTGCAATTTGCCTATCTACTTTAATACTCAAAACTCTCTGAAATAAACTTTGAGCAGAATCTTAATAAAATGCAGTGGGATGCTCATGAATAGGGAGACACAAATGCAAGTTCACTGTAATGCAGTAACAGAAATTGTCTTTTATGTTGTGCCATAACAGACAGGCTGGATAAGGCACAATATAATTGGAAGCTATTCATTTCAGTATCTGATATCTCTCATTTAACATTGCTGCGTTGTGATGTATGGAATGACAACAAAAATAAAAGAATGCCCATTTCAGAGTTAGGATTTTCAAATAAAGTGGTATCAGTGATGGTTTTCCCCCGTGGTTCGGGGTTATTCATTTGAGCGAGCCCCTTACTCGTTTGCCGCGCGGAGGAGCGGGTAGCAGACCTGGTTGCTTACATGTTGACCTTGCTGACTTTCGCAGTCGTGGCGCAGCTGTTTTCGGGTGTGTGTTGTGTTGTTCGTGTCTTAATTCGACAGCCTACACTTAACGTGTATTATGCCTGGTTTGTTTACAAAGGCACCATTCCTGTGTGTTAAATCGGTGGTGAAGGAATCATAGCATTTTTTTTAGCACACCGTTAACTCGGTTACTTATATTAATACCACATTAATCCGTTTTTTTCGGAGAAGTAACCGACATGAACCGTGATCATGTATTTTTTCACCAGGACTCGCACCACTATTGAAAATCATCAAAACGCTAAAAAGTACATAAAACCAATATTTTAGCCCAACTAAATAAATTCCTGTGTGTGAAGTTTTTGTGGCTCACAATGTGAAGTAATATTTAATCTCCTACACATTCTTTATTTTACGATCCCTGTTTTACGAAACCGATTAAATCAGTGACTTATTGACGCGTTTTTTCAAGAATAAATTGTCAAATTAATATTGAATCTTTCTATTGAGTATACCACATAGCACATCATGCCGACGTGACAGCCAGTAAGGAAGATGATCCTATTTCAGCATGTATTCAACAGTAATAGAACAAAAAACAATATTTTTCCACTCTCACCATTTGCTATTATGGTGTTTCTTTCAGATTAATTTACAACACGAGGAATATGAGTAAAAAAGATACTTTTAGCAACAATTAAATACTATTACACTATTCCTTAAATAATATGTACCTGCTTTCTTGTTTCTTTTTCGAATACTCGGAAAGTAATACAGCACTCGGTGCTTCCTATACTTCACACGAAAATACTTTAAATAAATAGCACGCAACTTTGAACATTTCTGCCTCAGTTTTCTTGGTAATGTTTTTTTCAATAGCCGCACAGTAACTTGAGAGAGTATTTATAAGCTGCCACTCCCAAATTTAATTAAAGTGATTATTAGTAAATAATTGTATGTAACTTCTGTATTTTCAGCATGAATGTAGTTTCATTTCTATTTCCTGTACAAGTGTTGAATTATTGTTTGTGATATTATTTTTGCCAGAGTGCAGAAAGCTACCCCAGCCATAAAAATCTGACTTGGGAATTACTGTTGCCTATTGTATCAATATTTGTATAGAATACCCAAGCAAACGGCAAACCGATATATTCTGGAGAAATTCTTAAGCAGGGTCCGTGGAAAAGACGTATCTATGTATATTGTCAGAAAGCTTTGCTGTTATTATATTACGCAAGAATAGTTATACGGGGGTGAACAGACAGACGGATAACCTCTGGAAGGGAGATCCTAACGGTTCCATGTAATATGTGAGAGATGTGGATTACATGCAAGAAGTCACGTAAGTCATCTGGCCAATAATGCAGCAGAAAGAATCGCAGGGAAACAGATTACCCAATAGAGATGCGAAGATGGGAGAAAATGTTCTAGATTTTTCTAAAAACATATTTCAAAGAAGAGCAATAGCTTCGGGAGACCGGAAGACTGCCATGTTTGTTTAGTCTTGCAATTTTGCGACCCGCAGAGAGTGGAGAGAGTATTCTGTTAGGAGAATAGTTAGTTGGAAGAGCAGTAAAGTTGGGGCATTATCAGTGTGGAAGATAGGCACTTTTCCGGTCAATTCTCAGTTTAGTTCAAGTTACGTCTGTGCCGAGAGAATTCAGTCGAATTAACAATTTAATTCAATTCAGTCGAAGAGTATCGTTAGTGGAAAATTATCAGTGAGAATAGGCAGTTGCGTCTCAGAATTAGCTGAACTTAGTAGAGTTCAAGATCAGAGTATTAGAGTTATTAAAGTGCGTTAACATTATAGTGATTGCCATTGCGCGAAAGTGGCACATATTCTCCATGAAATAACGACGGCATATTTTTAAGTAAAATAGACTATGAACAATAAATTGTGTTCAATCTCCTATAACGAGAAATCTTATTAACCTCAAAGACCTCTTCCCCAATGGTCACAGAACCATAAAGGTATCCAGCAGCAGAGTCTCAACAGCCGGCAATATATGTCAGCGGAAAATGTCATCGGAGAGGGAGATGAAAACTTTGACCCCTGAGATCTCAATCATTAATCCAATTCCTAATCTAAATCCCTTTTCCACAAAAGCATCCCCTCCATTATCGCCTTTATCATAAATACAGCTACATAATAAACAATAAAATACTTAAACTTGAAATTCACTTATATGAAGTAATGTAAAATCAAGGTTACAAAAAAAAAAAAAAAAAAAAAAAAATATTGCACAGAACGTGAGAGGTGGTGTTAACTAGTGCTGATCAGTCATGGATTTTATTGCCAACCCGCGATATCCCTCGGTTGCAAACGTGTCCTGTCTCCCTTATATCATAAATAAATATCACTACTTAAAGCTAGGAGGGTCTCTTCTACTGTAATTTCTACAAGAAAACAGACGCATTTATATAGGGGTATTAAAAATCAGTACTTTCTGAACAATGATCTTTTGTTTGGTACACCTTGTACAGGGACACGAAGAAAATCCGAAAAGTTGCATTTATACTGTTCTTAATGAACACAGTTTGACCCGTTGACCACTAACTTGTGTTTTGTGAAAGTGGTGGCCACAGTAGCGGAGAAGGTATTTTGTGTACTGGTATTCCACGTGAATAATCACAATTAAACGTCACTTTTGAGTAGAATACGAGTAGGATCCACCAACAAATGAATATATCCTGCATGATACGCGCAGTTTAAAGATTCCGGTAGCCGTGCGACTGTCTTCATCTGCAATCGACTTGGAGCGTGTGCGACAAGGCTACCAACGTAGCCCTAAAATAGTTGCAATGAAAATATTTTTAATAAATAAAATTAACCGTTACAGTTGATGTGTTAGTGCTTACTTTGTTTTGATCCCTTTATTAGTATGTATGCAGTTATATTTTAAAACTGCGGAGAGATTTTGACTAACCCTGTATTGTTGTTTAGTTACATGTAAACTACTTGTGACTGCCATTAATAACATTCAAATATTACTCCTGATAAATGAGATATAGTTTACAAAACTGCAATTGAACTTTTTTTTTTTTTTTTTTTTTTTTTTTTTAACATCTTTAATTGTATAGCTAGTGACAAGAATACAATTTGTTTCTTTCTCAAACGCACCTATATTCACCGTATGAAAAATGTGTTACATACACGTGTGCTCATTGCCTTTTGAAAGCTTGTCTTCCTTGATTTTATCAAAAGTTGGAACTTCTTCAATATAATGTCCATTCAAAAATAAAACAACATACAACTATAGTTGAAACGTTCTTTACTTCAATGTCCATGCTTAGCACATGATGTTGGCTGTTCTAGATGTCCTTATGTCAGCTAAATGTAAATGTACTGCTTCATTATTTTTTACTCTCAGACTTGTGCGAAGCCGATGTCTCTAGTTTCTATTTAAGAGGTGAACAAGTAAAAGGAACATAAATAAATGTAATATTCTGACAAAACTGTTGGTAAAGGGTATTTAAAAATCTTTGACATGAACTTAGCGCACGCAACATTACCTAGTCGATATGAGTAAAGTTTTCCAATGATTCAGTGTTCCCTAGAATTAATTTCATGCTCCTCCCAGATTTCTCAGTCAAGGCAAGAAGCTTCAATCGACCGCGACGGCTTTCTTGCAGCGCCGTCATCTTGAGTATTCATCAGCTGTCTGATGGCCAGGGGCATCTGGGAAATGAGTGTCCTTTAAAAAGACCTCGTGTCGTGAAGTATCTCTGATGTGGATGTCAAAGACAGATGTAAAGAAGGGAGGTCGTTCAAATATTGCGGGATGTTCGCTATCAACATTGTGTGTAGTTTGGCATATTTCCTTCCACCTCGTTATAGAAACAAAGAACTCCCATTTACAGTATCGCAATGCTAGTCGCTATAGGCGCTATGAAAATATAGCCTGATTTGCTCCAAAACATTACGATTCATTAATCATTTTATACTGTCTTGAACGAAAAAATGATTATTTCATAACATGCAGCATAATATAAGAGTAATGGTTGCCGGGGGCAACTCCAGAGATCATGCGTGTGTCACTTTACCTCATGGTTCAATTGATGCCATACATTTTGAAAACTGTTCGGTGACTGCCTTAGAGCAATAATATATTCATACAAAAAGAGTGCTACCAGCTACTTTTTTAAATGGCAGGGTAGAGCTTTTAATGTTTTCATTTCAATATTAAATACGTTTATATAATTCAGAAAATACATTGCGACTTCGAGCCAACATATTTAACAAATTTTTATGTTCATTTATATTTTTCAAGCAGTGCAGTTTTCACAAGTAATATCACAAGAGGGTCTGAGATTGCCTATAAATTCACAAACGTAGTGAGTCGGTTTTTCTGGAAAGCTCAGACCCTCAAGTGATAGTTATTAAGACGATTTCATGAATAAAATAAGAATTTAAATATAATTCCCGTAAACTAGGCTTGCAATATTGTAATAATTGTACATTTGCATTATGAACACTTAATCTTTTCAAGGCATCTAGCATCACACGAATGGTGATTGTCAATAATGCCACTAGAGAAGAGCCAAATAGGGGTTTGGGACTATTTCATGAATAGAATAAGAATAAAAGTAATGAAATTCGCGCACGGATTATTAACAGTTCTATAACATGTTATACTCTTATCGATACCCACCCATTCAGAAACAGTGAGAATGAAATAGACGAAATTAGACTATTACAGTTGCTTTCGTTATAATACCAACTAAGAAAAACAAAACAGATAAAACATTTTACCATTCTCAACTGCATGTTTATTGAGATTTGTGGTTCCTTTTGCAGATATTGCCATATAGTTTATAAAATGACTACAGACCTTTTGGCTGAATACGAAAAAACAATTGCTTCAGTGAACACACAATAAGCTAGTTAAATTTATAATATTACTGAAAACACAGATAAGTGGTCAGTGATACGTGCTCAGGAATTAAATAAGGGAGGTGTAAGTTGGCTACACTGACCACATTACAAATGCATGTCGCGTAATAAAACGGATTTGATACTTGTTTTGGATAATTTCACTGCTGTGGTTGGTCAAAATTCAAAATGTTGTTTCGTTTCATTGGTCGATTTAAAGATGACATCATATAAATGAAATAGTCAAAACGATGTTTGACAATTCCAAGCAAAAGCGAAATAGGTTTTTAATTTAACTCGCGCTAATCTCTATCTCCGTTTCAGAAACAACCGTGTTAACAGATATACTGAATGTTGTAGAGTTAACTTCCAATGAGTCCGCCTTAAGAGATTCCACATTCCACATTGGGTGATAAATTTTATTGCAATTTTACTGAGAGTCATTCGAAATGAAGTACGGCACTATTACAGGGATAGTTTCTTATGCGACATGCAGTTATTACCCATTAATTTTAAGTTGCCGGTTTTGATGGGAGCGGTGCGAGCTGTACACATCACCGTGCCTTCTATAACCATAACATGACGTTAGTGAAGTTGTAAGGAAAACTAACTGAAGACACAAACACAGAACAACTACGACAGGCTGCATTGTTAATTGGTCTAAACAAAATAAAACCAACACCAGTTCAGCTCACTTCATGTCAACTTAAATCGTTACGCTCCCGCTATTAGATTGCAGGCAGCACTGGGTTCAAAACAATGCTAATTCCTTCCTTTGCCGTCGGTAAACGTAAAATAAAAAATAAGTCAGTTTGTTTACAAAATGCGATCGTGTTAGTTCTTTAACCACTCGCTAGGTGCACAGTATCGTACATTCGAAGCTGGTTCCCTTTCACTACCCCTTCAACCTTCCTTAAAATACAATCCTTTCCCAACATATCATTTCATCTCATATATCATCAGTGTCCACCGCCTGCGGCGCCACAGTAGTAAAAACGGGCGTTTAAAATTAATAAAAAAATCCTCAAGGTCAGGTGCACTGACCAACAATTGTGTCATTCAAATAAAGGATGCAATCTTTATTTTACTATCTTCCTGCCTACAATTCTAATCAGAAATCAGACTATTTATATGTATACTACATCTACTAAACTTTTAAAATTATTTTCTATTATTTTCTTCGACACTTCCAAAACTCAGTATCAAGTTCACATAAATTTAGAAAGACATTTCCTACTATCATTAGAGATTATTGGAAATAATCTTATCATACACCAAAACGGATAAGAAATAATTCGGGTCGTAAATAAAATAACATTTGAAGCAATTTACACTTCAGTTAAGATACTTGGAATATTATTTTATCATCCAAAAATCTAATACCTCTATCAGCACAGCATGCAGCTCACTCGCCTAGCCGAGTTTGTGAATTTATTTAAATGCAATTGGTCCAACGAAGGGCACTAAGAGGAAGAAATAGCTCGAACGTGATTGGCGTATCTGAGTCACTTCCATTGAGTTCTGGAATGGCAACTACAGCGACTCGGAATACAAATAGTCACGCCAAGTTTCAGTAGATACGTTTACAGACAAAAATGCATTGGCATTGCTTTCAATTTTAAATCAAAGCAAGGGGTGAACGAAAGGAAAGCCGAAAAATATGTTTGAGAGAAACAGGATGACAAAAATGTCTTTAAAGCTAAACGGAGAAACATTTACAACAGTAAAAAAAAAAATAAAAAAAAAAATGCAGTAACTTTCGTAAAAGTAAAAATTAAAAACATACCTACAAGGTTCACTCGAAAAAATTAACAAAAAGAATAACTAATATATTTTTGTACAATACCACACCACTGTTCTCATGAACTTGTAGACAACCCCCTACCCGGCATGGCGGTATTGTAGTGGACTTCTGAGGCAGGACATCGCTCCGTTATTTCCGTAGACAGGATAGCCAAGGCGATACGTTATGATGCACCAGGGGATCTTAAACTTGGAGGGTTACCTACACGTAACAACTAATATAATAAAATATATTATTCTTAATGAACAATTTCGTTATAGATGTGACAGATTACCAAAAAAGTATTCTCACTCTAAAATAAATGACAGAAACCATCAGTTAGCTTTCATTAATTTAGAGAACAGAATAAAGAGAAACAAACTTTAACGGACTTGGAAAGCACCCTAAGGAGCAATAAGACGTCTTTATCACAACATAAATGTCTTAGCAATGATTAGAGAGAGACAGGTGTAATAAAAATCTAACCGAGCGGGGTAGCTCAGATGATTTTGGACTGGCATTCCAGAGGTCCCCGGTTCCTACTGGTTGCTTGTGCCTAATGCGGAAAGGATTTTTGCTTTCCACGATTTTTTTTCTTTCTTTCTCCCATCGATGCACTAAAAAGTGGGAAAATGCTGTCGAGTAGGGCATTATTTAAACGCAAAAAAAATGTAAATCACCCCACTAATAATAACACTACATTAGTTGCCAAAAATGCCCAACAATTAATATTGATTGGATACAATTATTACAATGAAATGTGATGATAAAATGAGAGCACGATTTACTGCATTTGAAGCAAGTTATCCCCCTAAAAATTCATTAAAATTATGAACAATGAAAGAATAGAGAGTGTGTGTAGCAGAAAATTGTGACGCACGTTTAAAACCGTCTATTTGCAAATCAGTCGCTTAGCGGCGTGACTCTCTCCCCTCTGTTCGACGCCAAGATTTAACTTTTTAAATCTTTGGTATTGTAAATAAATTAAATGAATCTGGAACTAGGACATTTGGGGAGAAATTGTACTTAATTAGGTGTATTAGTGCAGAAGAATCCAACAATTTCTTAAGAGATGTAGTTTGAGTGTGTCGTATAAAATGGGCAGCTCTTCCAACATCTTCTGTAAGAAGGGTAAGCATAGATTTCATAAAATTATTTATAATATCCGAATATTAAAATGCTGACGTTTTGTAGCGATGTAAGCGGCAGACTTGCGAATGGATAATTGAAAATGTGCCTCACTATGCTTAGGCTCAGAAAACTGTTATTTTTCTTTTAATACTGTTTAACGTCCGTTTTACTACTGTGAAATCACAGGCGATGGGCATGAGATGACACATGAGATGAAATAATTGATTGGGAAAGGATTTATTTATTTATTTATTTATTACGGAAGGAAGCGCCCCAAGCCTAAATTTAGGGTAAATCTCCGGCATTTGAATTGTATCAGGACTAAGGAAAACTTGGGAAAATCGTGTCAAGAAGGATGGTCCTGGCGGAAGTCGAACGCCAGACCTTCCGCTAACGAGTCCGTGCTTTAATGATCTCCGCCATCCGTGTCGGTACTGAAATCACATCAACATTCCCAAGCTAAACTAAATATGTGTAATGAAATTTCATTTAAATTTGACTGGACACTAAAAAATTTAAAGCTTTATAAAATAAAAATAGCACTTATATTTATACACGGTATTGAAACAAAGCAGTGCAAAGATTATAAAGCTACTACCAGAAATGTGTACAGCACAAATTACCAGGGCATCGTATGGGAAAAGCCTTTATTTTCCTGGAATTGACATTACAGCTATTAAACTGCTTATTAGTGTTACAATGATATGATTCGCGGGAAGAATGAGGTATATCAGAGTTCGCTCTGAGAAACAACGTTGTCACATCTCTGCAATCTCTTACTGTTTAAGTTTAGGGCTAACAGAGATCATATGATGGAGAGGAAATAGTGTATACGTTTGTTCTTTATTTATTAATGCACTCTAAAATATTCCTAATAACATGGGAAACAAAATATATTTGTAGTTTCTATTCAATTTTTGATATACGAAAGTAAATGTGGCAACGTTGGAGTATTACCAGGTATCTTGTGGAAGGTGTTACTCTTTAGACGAAACGATAATATACACTCAGATTTCTATGGGATAGGGCGAGGCTACTGAGGTTTCTCCAGTTTATTATTATTATTATTATTATTATTATTATTATTATTATTATTATTATTATTATTATAGAAATTAATAAAGCCATGAAACCAAGGAAAAAAGAAAGAAAGAAATCAGTAATTAATATTAAGGATTTATTATGGAAGGTCGAAATAATGAAAACTGAATACATAAAGTTGCTGTTTAATCAAAACGCACATCAATCAGACGGAAACGGCAAGAAAAAGCTCCAGAGGATGTTTGGCCACAAGCAGCCTGTGATAAAGAGAGGAAGCCAAGAAAGGCATGGCGATGGGTGCCAAGGCCATTCAAGTGGAGTTCAGTGCTCAATGATGACCGCAGAGCTCGCTTGCTTACTCATGGAATACGAAATAACTACCTGTGTCCCCGAGCTCGCGTTTAGCTTCAAACACGCTAGAAACTGCCGCGCCCTCTTTACGGAAATCGCTTTACATAACCAATGAGATATGAACTAGAACCTTTAACGCTGAATATGCCAAAACTTCTCTACTCTCATGTATATTCTTACGTTTTTCTAAGTATGTAATATACTAAGAACGCGTTCGCACCTTAAGCCCGTGCTGTTATGAATTCGTGTTCTTTGTTTATGACTAGTCAAAACCTTAGCAGTAAGGATAAATGATACAGCTCGAGGAATACTGGAGCTTCAGTCCCGAGCGACAGCGGAGAGAGCCGAACTCCTCAATCCCGAACGGCAATGAAGTCGGACTGGAACCGCAACCAAAATGAAAAAGCCATCCGCTTGTAACAGTGTAAATGTTGCTTGTTCTGTATTTTAATTTTATTTTTATTTGTTTATTGTTAAACGTAACGTGACGTAACCTGTGAGTTGTCCTCTGTAACTTTCTGGCTGCAATATGTTGTTCCTTATTACAAAACTGAGTTTTTCACTTTTTACCACGTGTTGTCTTATTGGAATTCGCAATTAATTCCTATTAACTAACTAACACACTAACCTTAACCCTAACCTCGGGTAAATCCTAGAAACCGGTGGTCCCAATGGTTTGCTGCCTGACGGCGTACGCTCGCCCCCTTTTCGTAAATATAAATTGATAGTGGATTGTGTGCTACTAAAGTAGGCAAGTAAATGATTGTAATGGTGGCAAATCTCCCTTGACTCCGGGGGGGGGGGATATATATATTAAGTTATAGCGGATTGTGTGCCTGGTACTATGTTAGCGAGTAAATCACTGTAATGGTGGCAAATCTTCTTTAACTTCAGCAGGGATAGAGGAGAAAGACAGAGAGAGAGAGAGAGAGAGAGAGAGAGAGAGAGAGAGAGAGAGGGTTTAGAACGTGAGGATTCGAAACCACTCCTTTGACTCCAGCAAAAAACAAATAAAATAAATAAAGTAAAAAAAATAAAAATAAAAAAAAAACGTAAATATAAATTTATAGTGGATTGTGTGCGTGGTGCCATGTTAGCGAGTAAAACGTTTAATGGTAGCAAATCTCCTTTAACTTCAGCAGGGATTATAAAAACAAACAAACTTCAGATCACGAGGATATGAAACCACTACCTTCACATTAATAGCACGAAGCTCATACCATCTGAGCTTCACCGCTACGGGTGGCCGAGGTCGTTAAATCGCGGACTGGTGAGCGGGAGGTCTGGGGTTCGAATCCCGCCAGGACCGTCCTCCCTGACTGAGGTTTTTTCCAGGTTTTCCTCAGTCCTCATAAATGGCATATGCCGGGGAGGTACCCTAAACTTAGGCCTGGAACGTTTCCTTCCTTAAAAATAAACCCTTTCCCAATATATCATTTCATCTCATGTATCACCAGAGTCCGTCGCCTGTGGTGCCTCTGTAGCAAAAACGGGCGTTAAACACTATTCATTCATTTGTAGCACGAAGCTCTAACCATTTGAGCTAGCCGTTGCACTTGAAAATATCTATGGAAACACTACCTTCGGCTTCCTCCGCTGCCGCTAGGGACTGGAGCCTCATATTTCCTCTAGCTGTAAGTATGATGAACAAGAAGACGGAAACGGGGGGACACATTACAGTTGCACAAGAACTGCGACGTTATATGAGCTCTGATTTATGGCGCGGTGTTTTCCTGACGGGGTTTTATAGCCGGTTCCAGAACAACTGCTCCTCTTACCACATCAAAGTCTTCTACCTGCGTCCACTCAAACCAACCGCTTTTTTCCTTAAATTTTCAGGTTTTCGGCTCATTGTTAGTATTCACTCTTCGAATTTTTAAGCGACGTTGACCCTGATGGTGTAGTTATAACCATACTTGCTTGGTAGATCAAAGATCGCGGGTTCAATCCCAGCCAGGGTCGATGAATTTTTTCGGGCATAAAAATTCTAAATCATAAGAAGTTGTGGGTCCCGTGTCGTAGATTTACGACACGTAAAAAGAGCCTCAAGCTTGAAATAATATGCCTCTGAGCAAAATTTATCAGTCGTTTCATGCCCTAAATTGAAATGGGACGCTGATGTTAAAGAGCGTCGGTAAGCAAAGCAAATAAGGAAAAAAAAAAAAAAAAAAAAATAGTAACAGTGATATAAGAAATCAATTTTACGCCCATAAATATGTGACCTCAAAACAATGTGTTGCTCTAGTGATGATATTAAAAAGTACTCTTTCAAAGTGGGCCTATTTTTATAAATTTATTATCATTTATTTCCTTGTTTTCTTGATATATATATTTACCTGAAACGCCAAGAGAAAACTATACAATGAAATTGAGTTACGGCCCGCAAGGTGCGCGCCTGAGAAAAGCCAATTGTCAAAACCTAGGCTACATGTGCAGATAACACCTTGTAGTTAGTTTTTGCAAGGCTTATTAGCGAGTTGTTGTGCGTTCATGTGTTACTCGATGCTTCCATTGAGTGTAAATGTATGTTAATTGTTCTTCGTTAGTTATGCCAGTACATAAACCTAGTCTTAATTCTGAGGAATATCCTGTTCCAAGCAGAGAAACTATGCGCCAACTTATAAATCTACGAGATACAGGATCTCTCAATGACTAGAAACGTGTTAAAACCATCGTGTTCTTAGAGAAGTAAAATTAGATGAAATGCAGGAATTTGCTACGCAGATACCGGTAATGTACTGCAGCCGCGGAGCATTATTTTCAACATATCTTATGCTACAGTTTAGTGCTTATTATTGTCGGTTTTAAATACAGTGTCATTTTATGCTTTCAGTAAAATTATTCTAGTTACTTTTTTCGGGTTGCAGCACCTGCGCTCAAGCGGTCCATAACACAAATAATCTCAATGTAGTTTCAGAATATTACTAGAGAAATGCTCATTATCTGATAAACGTGCGGGTCATTTCAAAAAGATCTGCACGCCATAGGTCTCTTACGTTACAAAATTAATTTACATGCCTGAACTTATTCTTCTTGCTCTGCCACTCTGTAGAGTTTGTTAAATATTGTATTCTTGTGAGAGTGCTTACGATTACTTGGGTCAAACTAATTTTTTTTTCTAACAAGTCCATAGCTAGATGGGGCTAATGGCAGAACAAAAACTTCATGTAAAGCAATGCTCATTTTATTTCATTTTTTTTTTCTTTTTATGCACGATGAGCAGTCACTCCGGAAAATTCGACTTCTTCCATTTCAAAATCCTCTTTCGTAGGCTATGGACTTGGCCTCTGAATTTTCCCAACAGAGCTCTGGCTCACAAATGAAACGAAATTAAAACCACTGCCATCAGTGTGCAGAACTTCTTCTAAAACGGCTATGGTAAAACTGTTGCTGTTGAAGACACCAGTGTAATGGTGCCCCCTTTGCCGGTACAATGTAACTGTGATGGCTGACAATTCGTTTCGTGTTATTTTTCCTGAGATCCAAAGCAGTATAGGGAGGAAGCCATAACTACTGCTACTTCTGGGATAGCGAAGTGATTAACGAGCCATCTCAAACCAGGAACATGCTGAAGAGGAAGAAAAAGTAATTTGTTCATAGTTTTACCTGTGGACTTCAACAGAAAGTTAACTTCAGATCAGGGAATATCCCTAAAACGAATCATCTGTAGCGAATTTCCTTCCATAATGCCTGAAACTTAACTTCAAATAAAAAAATCGAAGTTTACGTAATAAAACATAAGAAATTATTAAATACAAGAATAGAGAGGGATCAGACGAGTTGAAGATTAAGGGGCATGAACAAATAAGATTCACTGAACTGAAAAGAAATTAAAGGTACATATATGCATCATAATGACACAGGAACTGATGCAAAATAAGAAATAACTATGATCATTAAAAGCACTAAGAAATGCAGGATAACAAAGAAGCAAGAAATGGCAAAGAAATAGTCAAGAAATGAAGAAGCAGGAATTTAAAGTACTGTTATACCTTATAAAGTGTTTAAAATAGCCAGTGAACAATAAAAGAGCTGAACGCCTTTATTTTTTGACAACATAAAAAAACTGAAGTTGAAATAAAACAAAAGTGCCCAAAACGTCGTCCTAAATGTTAAACTTTATTAAATGTTAATGTTCTACGTCAATTACTGGAATTTTCAGATTGGTAGAGGAAAAGCAGCACTTTGAGGCTAATTCTCAGAGAGGTTATATTACATTAGAACACGGAATTTTTGTCTTGTTTCCACATGCTCAGAGGAACCAACGAAAGCGGCAGGCGGCCGACTCTGTGACAGAACGGTGTTGGGCAAGACCCAGAAAATTACGTTCTTGTAAAACCTCCTAACTCATGTGGGAGGACAACAAATATTACACTAATAAATAGTCCTGATAGAACCCAGGGCATTACCATGCCGAATGAGCTAGCGTAATTGTAAATTTGGCACATTTCTTCATTCGCTACATACACAAACTCCGAGCAATTGGGACAGTTTCAACGGTTGCCAACAAAAATTCAGAAATCATAGTTATAACAATATAAAATGTTGCAGTAATACTAAGAAAATTTCCATATAGCCATTGGTGTCTCCCACTCATAAAAATATAAAGACGGAGTTAAATGCTTGAATAAATTTATTTTTAAATATAAGAAATAATCAATTTCATAATTAGGCAAGTCCTGCCTCCAATTTAAGCCAGAACGATATATATTTTCCACTTTTGGGTGAACTTCATTTAATTTAATTACGTATAAAAACACGTAACAAAACTGGATACTGTAAACATTCAAGGTTCGCTTATGTAGAATTCACTTAAGATGGTGCTGAATTATACAGTGTGCTTTTTTTTACAGGCTCTGGAAAATGCACTTATCTTAAAGGTAATGCATTATATATATATATATATATATATATATATATATAAAATGAGAAACAATGAGAAACAAAAAAAAAGCAATATTATTTATGATGAAATTTGGGTATATTTTAAAATATGCATAATTCTTACATCTTTCAATGTAAAAATTAATTATTGTAAGAAGCTACTTATCTTGATATGAGCATATTTTATAATTTTAAAACTTCATTGGAGATGCAAAGTTTGGTGTTAATGTGCGAAAGATCTGCCCCATGTGAAAATCTAATTTTGACTAAATTGTTTGCTCATGAGATTGGCGACAAACAGCGTCATGAATTGAATACATAATGTTATTTTAAACTTTTATAAAATGTGCTGTTGCAGTGATAACCTCCTTGCACATCTCGTGGAATCTTTCAAAAGCTACGAAAAGCTTGCACTGCACGCTCTTCAGATACAAAGAATTCAGAAATAGAAAGAAAGCTTGCCACTAATTTGAGAGTGGGACCGTGTGATTCAAAAGATGTGGATTAACGTCATAGCTATGTTGTGTTCATAGGCAGTCAAACTGCATCTGATTCTAACAAGTTACACGCCGTCGCTCAGTTTAAAAGATCAACTTAAAAGTAGTTAAGACATTCTGGGTACAGTAGACAAGTTCTATAAACGATTATCGTGTTTGAACCTAAAATAATAAATTACTTAATTATGGTATGTGATCTACTGAAGTAATACTCTCTATCTGACAGAATAAATAATTTTTTAAGTAAGGTATTATGTTTTCAGTCTTCTTGACAATGCATGCACACTGAAGTTAACACCTGCAGCATCTCACGAGATGTCCAAATTCATTTGTTCCTCTTCTTGAGGTGATAATTTCTAGACACCTTTTTTATACTCAAAAATTCTCTCGGTATACTTTTCCACGTCCTATTTAATTAGCACTGATTTTGCTTGCCGCCTCTTATGAATAAAAGAACAGTGGTCCACAAAAAAAATCGGCCACGCTCGATGCTTGCTTGCCATGACCGAGTCTGTATTATATAAACCACCCAGTATATTCTATGTTATTTTTCACTTGAATTCGAATTAAAGGAATGAATGCCAATAATTTAAATTCTATTTATATTCTACATTACTTACTCCTAGATGAACACAATCTTTGGGCATTTTACTTGAGCGCATATGAGCACATTTGATAGTATGGAATTAAATTCAATGGACAATTCGAGATTCATTTTAGTGGTAAATTCTCACAACAGTTGCATAATTTTCCCTTATGGCCAAATTTCAAACTAATCTCTGTCTCACATAGAAATTTTGCTATCGTTTCTGCTTGGTTACAAATATACGCGTGCCGACCATCATGTGTGAGTGAAGGTCCTGAAGTAATAAAACAGCACTAGAGCTTCTATGGTTTATTACGGGAAACGTGACAGTCGTGTTTTGGCACTAAACAGCGTGAACAGTAACAGGTTTGGACGAGAAAGGATACAGTTCACAGTGCTTCACTGCGGGACGAAATCGGTTAATGAGCGTATTTAAGTAACTCGTATTCATTCATTTATCTATAAAATTTGCGTTAGTCACACAAGCTTTTGAACTTATATCTTATCAACCCTTGTTGGATCCATCTATTTAAATAAGGTTAGAA
Organism: Metallyticus violacea; assembly: GCA_030762175.1. NCBI lineage: Eukaryota > Metazoa > Arthropoda > Insecta > Mantodea > Metallyticidae > Metallyticus > Metallyticus violacea. The sequence goes on along the minus strand of CM060846.1, from coordinate 79,370,529 downwards.
CATTATATTTGTGAGATGTGATCTAGTTTTTAATTACGCTTTAAAAGACTCAAACAAATATGAGATACTTCTTACATAACCAACAAAACAATTTTTATGAAATAAGTTAGGCTTTTAAGAAAAACTTGAACTTTCCATTAGGAAATATTTGCTTTATTTTCATATTATTTGAAGAGAAAAAAGTAATATATTTACATAAAAATGTACGTTTAAACGAAAAAGTGTTTTTTCATACATTTATATATTACGCAGATGTGTAAATTAGAAAGTTCGCTACAACTTTTTAAATATTTTCAACACTTTATATTTTCTAATGCATAAATGAAGCATTGCATAAAAATAACTTACAAACACATCAGCATAATCTTGAGGTTAACAACTGTATGCTTTGGACCACATCATCTATTACTGCAGGAAATGAAGGCAACCACTTTCTTAGGTCTGGGGACAGAAGAATGGTTTCTGCTTTTTCTATTACCTTTCCGTGTCCAGAATGGCCGTAAAATATCCTGAGGACTCCCCAACCGCTCAGACCGGAAGTTTTAATGATTTAGAGGTAGAGTGTGCCCAAGTCACACGTTCCAAGCAGAGTGTTATCAAAGAATATGTGTGGCATTTCCTAATGTTGCGAACAAACTTCACCTTCCCTTCTTCCTTCGCAAATTAATTCCGAATCTGGGTTGTGGTGCATGAGCAACGATCTGCCCCAGTCAGCATGCCACAGTGGAGATCTTATGGAAATAATTTCTAAAATGACCCATACACTTTACTGCATGAAATATATTTTGATGTCAGTAAAATAATTGAGAATGTTCCAGAACTTTGTACTACAAATATGGATATAGTTTATTGTGTTCTTTTAGCTTGTCTCCGTTTACTTCACTTCTTCTCCGAAATATCAGCTTGGTCATTTTCCTGGAAGTCTTTTGGAACAGTTTCTATATAAAGATGACTTTATTTAGAAAGGCAGATGTTTGTTGTTACTCTAATTACCTATTCACTCTTAGAATGATCCTAACGTCAACAAACAAGCAATGTGTCCTTTCGCAATTCGCGCCAAGAATGATCCCGAATGTCAGAAACATGCGGCAAGCACTGCGCGAGCAATGTTTGACGCAACCGCGGGACCGGCCGCCGGGAGTGTATTTCCCCTCCGCTGTGCGAGGCTTCATTGTGAGTTGCAATCTTGCGCAAGTAGTGCGTGTTTGTTGGGCGACGCAATACAATGTATTGAGTGAAAATATATCAAGTGAAATGGCGCATCACAAGTATTCTATCATGTATGATTCATACGTGCGTACAGAATCGTGCGTGCTGTAAGGAGATTATTTCAAGAGGAATTTCCTGATTCCCCCGATTTAAACCCCTGCGATTTTTATCTTGGGAAGCATTAAAAGAGAAAATCCATACACTTTAGATGAACAAAACTAACATTCGTCAAGAACTTGCTGCCATTTCTCAGAGGGAACTGCAGAGTGTAATGAGCAATTTCCTAAGCAGGTGTCAGAAATGCTTGAACAACGAAGGGAGGCAGATCCAGCATCTCCTTGCTTAATATACGTAATTTACTGTAGTTTTAAGTGTTTATGTTATGTATGTTAGAGATACTTATGCGACAAACCGTACTATATTTACTGCGGACTTTCTGTCACACGCACCGACGAAACTGCAGCCAGCCTCGCCGGCCGATCGGCCCCACGCCGTGAAACCGGTGGCTTGAAGGATCGTTCACCCCGTATGAGCAAAGTAATGACAAAAGACCGGTGAATTCTGGGGATAGGTTTACTACCTCCTTTATTACGAGTGACGGATACTTTTAGTAGAACTTTGAAAACATGTTTAAAATAATTGTTTTCTCGCCACTAGTTAAAGGCTTGCCCGGTTTATGCTTTACATAATATGTCTGCGTTGAAACAACATCACTGATTAATTAGCGTCAGTCACGATAAGAAGTGCAAATTGCTTGCGTCCTTCCTTGTTTAAACAGCCGTTGAATCAGGTAAGCATCTTGCAATTTGCAACTTCGAAATTCTACTTCATTAAGTCAGTAGTAATTAATTTAAAGTCGCAAGTATTGATTTTTTGTATAGCAGATGTTATTTATTGCTGAGCCCATTCTCAAATTTAGATTGCTAAGCTTGAACTACTTTCTTTGTGTCCATTGCTAATGTGTTGTACTTGACTGCACACAGTCATGCCAGTGATGTAACGATAAGTGACATTGTTTTGATCGAAATCACTCTAAGCTTGAATAGGGGATAGTGTTGTTTGGTTACACGCACCAGTTAGATGATGTCTGATGGATCCCAGAGCATTTGTAATATTTGGTAGCTTTATTCCTCATTTATGCTTGGATATTAATCTACATTTGCCTATTAACCAACAGTCTGGGTAAAACTTCCTTTTCGTAACATACTGCTTTCTGTTTTCCTTCATTTTCTTTTATAAAAGACGACAGCCAGAGAGCTTAGGGGCCGAAGACTCCCAACTCATTTATGCCATCCGTAAATCATCTCAAACATCGTCCCTAGACATGTGGCAGTCAGCATGGAACGTTAAAAGCTAATAAAATAAAACAAAGTGGAAACAAAAAAACGTTTGAAGTGGGCGGCATCCGCTTATAACAGCTTCCAGTTTCACAAGCTCTTCAATGGCATGCAACGAAAAATCTACACACACTGGTATAGTCACCTTCCGAATGTGCAGTTTATAAAGTTTCAATTACAAATCTTTTTTGAGAAACATGTGTTGCGCAATCCTTGTACGTTTCAACCTTGGAATTTATCAATTACTGTGATCTTAATGTCAACAATGCTCAATGTTGAAGTTACAAAGCTCTTTGTGATGGTATATTGACCAATAATGTACACTATTTCCTTCGCCCGTCACGCTCGTTTGTCTTTGTTTACTAAGGTTTAAGATGTGACAGAGTTCAGTCAAACGTTAGCAAAATAGAGAGCGCATTTCGCTCACACTAAATGACAAGGTTACTATAAACATCTACCGAGGCTTTCTTGGTTTTTTCACCCGTTTCGAAGCCAGTCAAGAGATCTAGAAGCCGATACATGGTCAAGTTTTGATGCAAAATGCACAGCATAGAAAACGCTCATTTTATATACGAAACAATGCCGAGAAAATCGGTGTAGGGATTCATGTTTCATTAATAAACATAATTAAGCGTGGAACAATTGGTTTATCATTAACGATCCATCTGAAAGTATTGATATTTACCAAATATTGGCATTACCTGCCTGTACTTCGTGGTAAGCAGTGACCTAGTATGCTTTCAGGTTTAAATTGATTCGATTTGGGAAGATTATCTAAATGTGTGTGAATGACAATTTTCTAAAAAGATGCCAAAAGTGTAGCAGAACAACATTTCCATCATCTTCTGTCATAAGATAAATGCTTATTATTATTATTGTAGTTGTTGCAAGATTTGAATGAGTTGCGCGGATATTACATCCGCTTTGTTGGGAATTATAGCTCTGATTGCCGACCGCCAGCTATCGTGAAACAGGCGACAAAACCTGAAAGACTCAACGCCCGTTGTGAGATTTTGAAGACGAGGTTTACAAAAAAAAAAAAAAAAAAAAAAAAAAAAACAACTTCTGGTTCCCTTTATATGGCAAATTAGACGAAATGCTAAGGAATAGTGCTTGTAAAATACAGGAAAAGAAATAACAATAAACTAGAACGTATGAAATTAAAAATTTACACTCTAAGGACAAAAACCGTATGCCAAAGCAAGAATACATCTATAAGCAAGCCGAAGAAACTGCTTAGATACAGGTTCAACAGCAAAACAGAAATATTTTAATGCAAGTTTATGCTGGAAAATTACTCCGCGCTAAGTTTTCTTACAGGTGGATTCTTCCCTTTCAACCAAAACATGAAATAGAAATCTGTTCAGAATTTCGGGACCATGAGTATTTGAATAAGTGGCTCTGCAAAGCATGTGAAGTTCGTTTTATATTTCAGTGACTATGAAACAATATAGTTTTCTTTTTGTCTGTAAGTCTGCTTGGAGCCTCTTTATTTTGCTCTTCGCTGCCAGCATGCATTGCGTCAGACTTCTCTGGTCGCCAGATGTTCGGTTGCTAGCGCGTTGTAATGACTCCCATCAAGGGATATCACACAAACTTTAGAGCCAAGATCGAGCTGTAAAACGAACATTAGTAGATTCAGTAGCTGGCAAAACGAGAAAACTTGCCCAAATGAAGGTTCCTGTGCGCAAAATAAAGTACAAAACGTTACATATTTTTCAATGGTCAAGATTAAGCATGAATCACTACAACAATGACTTGGGAAAAAAAACTAAAGGACGGGCTTGAACCAACCAGTACACATAGCCACCGAATTAAGGAATAGTTACTATTCAGAATGTTAATGACTACACCACTCATTGCAGAGGGGTTTCAGACAGGGAATCTATGGTCCACCCGTTCAGATCCCAAAGCTATGGCATTAAGTTTCTAAAGGACCATTTCTCCACTGACAAATGAAGCTTCTATTCGAAATAATAGCACACAATAACGAACGCACACCTAAGAGAGTGAAGTTGAGTAATACAATAAATCAAAAGCCGTTGTTCAGTGTAATACTATCACATAACTAGCGAGGTTTTAGAAACATTAATAGCATTGAATCTTGGAAACCTTGGAAATGTTATCGGGATTTCCTCGTTCGCGAAGTAGATTTGAAGACAATATTAACCCCGATACATTTTATTTACACATGCGTATACTAAACAATATACAACCACAGATTACACTGACTATTTAGTTCACGAATTAGTGACCATCTTGACGTAAGAGTATCAGAAATTCCAACCAATCACAGTTGCCTATCACCAGTTTTATCGTTTCCTTTTTATCACCATCTTTTAATGGACCTACGTGCAAATGTTTTTATGCAAGTCTATCAGAACAGCGAAATAAAATATATTGCAGTGAAATTATCGTAAAGTTTTACCAAATCCTTTTACCGCGCGAAGTGCATTTGCCTTCTGGTCAATATAGCCAACTCTGTACCTTCACAATAATTCATGAGCACACATCACTGTGCTTACGAATTTTCTGTGTTTTCAGTAATTGTATATTTAATTAACTTAATGTGTATTCATTTAAGCAATTGCTTTTGCGTATTCAAACAGTCTAAAATAATTTTGTAAATTATGTAACTACATGCCTAAACAACCATAAATTTTAATAAACACGTTGTGCAGAATGGTAAACTTTCCTTTCTTTTGTTTTTCTCAGTTGATTAGTTCATGGAATGGTAGCACTTGTAATAATCAACTTTCATCTCTTTCAGTCTCACAATTTCTGAATACGTGGGTAATCAAAGTATAGTTATAACACTTAATACAATTGCTAATATTCTTTGCGCGAAATTCAAATAAATGTTGCTTTTATTCTTATTTTATTCATAAAATACTCCTATACCTATATTTAGCCCTTCTCTATTGGCATTACTGACAATCGATATTCGTCTGTCGCAAGAGGCTTGAAATAAAGGTTAAATATTCACAATACAAATATTAAAAAATTACAATTTTATAAGTCAAGTTTAAAGGAATTATTTTTAAATTCTTATTTTATTCGTGAAATGATCCTAATAAATATCACTAGAGAGTGTGAGTTTTCCACATAAATTCACTCACTGGCAATCTCTGACCCTTTCGTGATATTACTTGCGACTATTTAGGGAATAAAAATTATAAAAATCAAATCATATATTCATAAAATGTACTTTCAGTTACAAATGTCCAGTCCAGCATTTCAATTTCCGCTAACAGTCTGACAGATGAAGGTCTAAATTAATGATTTACGGGATACACCGTTTTATTTTTTTAATGTAATGTCTTTTGTAACAGCTTAAAGACAACTGTTGCGGCGGAAATTAAAATGCCGAGCTGGACATTCGTAACTGTAAGCGTATTTTCTGGATATATTTTTTGATTTGTACTATTTTATTCCCTAAATAGTCAAAATAAAGGTAACTCAAGCTTCATATTCTCCCAAGATAAATTTTGGAGTTTTTGTTATATTACTACCAATAAAATAAAAATTGGCTTGATTTACGTAACGGCTTCTGGAGTTTGGACGTCCACAAAACTAAATAGTAACCAAACTTTTATCAAATCATTTTGAGTAACTTACAGCTAATAATGCTGAAGGAGCTGTTTTCAAACAGACGACGAGTTTCTTTGTTTCTTAGTCATAAGGATAATATTTGGAGAATGTTCCATTTTTCTTTCCATAAGAACGCTTTTGCAGTATTTTGCAAAAGTTTCACTGGTCATATCGATCTTTTTCTCAATGTATGAACTGTAACATAACACGAAAATCTTCAGCACATTAAAAGTATCCCATGGTAATTTAACGTTATCGATTCAAGGACGCGCTTGCCAGAGGAGACAATGTCGTCCCTACTAGAATTTTGATATCATTAACTGGAACAAGCGGTTGCGAGAAGCAGCTGCAGAGCAAAGCTGTGATTCTCGTCTTCCTAATTTATTTAATAGGCAACTAGCTATGCTAATAGAAGAACCGCTGCCAGTCAGCTGCTCGGGTAGTTACGGAATATACAAAGCAAATGTCTCTGCCTTTCCGGTGAGCCTGGAGATTATTACATGCGGTAGCCATGTTTGAACACATTTCGTTGACAAAGAGACATTGTCATACCAATGTCACTCGTGGAGTAGGTGTGTTGAAAATGAAAACACCTGTGTCGGCGCTACCTCCTATAGGCCACATGTCTCTCTTCCTCTCATTACTTGCCTTGGACTGTGTGGGAGAGACCGCTCTCTTGTAAAGGATGGCAATTTTCAGCAATATCCTCAAATTCACTCATAAGAGGTTCTCTGAAATGCTGACAATGAACTCTGCAGTAAGAGTTTTTCAGCTTCTTAACATCTGAATGTGAAAATAAGTTTTCATGAATATATTTACACGCTTCTCCCTCACCAGTTGTGATCGAACGGTTATTTCTGCATTATTGGGGTGTTTCACCATTTCCAACTCTACAGGTTCACCTAGAAATTTGTTAAGAGTAACAAATATTTGTATATTGTTACTAGAACGATGAAGTCCATTTATTTTATTATTAAATTTAATTGTATAAAGAGTGAGATACTATCTTACTGTATTCTTTATCAATTGTTCCTTTAAAAAAAGCATGAAAAATACAAGAAAAGCTTAAATTGCAAATTGAGCATTGCCGCGTATTTTCTTTCCCAGTTTGTTCTATTGAAGGTGCAGCAATTGAATTACGCATTTCCTGTATAACATTAAGAATGATGCACAAACTCGCCACTGCTCAAAAAAAAAATGTAAGATCAGCAACAACATTCGAAGGTGCACAACGTGTAGTGTGCCAGTCACTACGATATGCGTACAAGAGTGAACTAAATGTATGAGAAAACATTAAAACTTCACGAGTGAAATCTATGCCCCTCTCTCTCCCTCTCGTCTTGGAGAAAAACACAAAAGATCACGTAATTTTTCACATTCATTCATTCTAAAATATCTTAAACAGTTAAAATAAAGAAGTATGCCACTGTGAGCAAATTACTCAAAATTAGTTGTCGGTCCTGGTGGTGTAGTGGTTACCATACTTGCCTCCTACACCCAAGAACGCGGACCGATGGATTTTTTCGGGCGTAAAAATCCTAAGTATGGCTTCCTTCGGAAGGGAAGTAAAGCCGTGGGTCCCGTGTCGTACATTTACGGCACGAAAAAGAACCTCAAGCCTGAAAGAGAGGCCTCTGAGCAAAATTTGTCGGCCGTTTTACGCCCTAAGTTGAAAGGGACGCTGATGATCTGAGATGTTAAAGAGCGTCCATAAATAAATCAATCAATTAAAATTAGTTTCGGCAGATCCAAGGCATATAACGCAGACAGTTGACTTAACAGGACGTTTCCACTTTAAACAGATCTTCATATATATATATATATATATATATATATATATATATATATATATATATATATGTGTGTGTGTGTGTGTGTGTGTGTGTGTGTGTGTGTTTACCAATACTTGATATTCAATTATCAATGTTTATAGCATTTATGTTATATTCATTTTGTTCATTACCATTTAAAAGACGATGCCCCAAATTCCACAATCTTGGGGGGGGGGGAATTGCTATGCAATATTCCGTTAAGATTTCTTCATATTTTCCCTTTGTTGCCGCTAAGAGTTAAATATTTCTCAGACACTGCCTGCAGTTAAGATTTCCAAGTAAGTGGGAATGTCTTGGAATGTTAATAAGGATGAAAATATGTTAAGTCGAAGAGTTTACGATGATTTGCTGAAAATAGCACGTCAGTTTGCTTACGTCATAATTCATTTTGAAAAGGTTAATCTCAACGACATACAAACTGCGAGTTTGTTAAGTGTGTATCTTAATCTTCTGACGAATAAATTTTTTACGAAACTTCTTAATAATTAACAGTTGTCTCCACAGCCCAGTAAAACTTTCCATGCTTTACATTATTGTAATCAGATCACCGATGACCTTGGTTATTACCGTGTGCATAAATTTGTAACAGTACTTACCGAAAGTCTTGCAATTTACCTCTCTGTACAGAATATATGCTCATATCTGCTTTATCGTTTATAAGGGGAAAAAAAAACACACACAACACACAAATGTATTTTTCGTGTTCTATATACCCATTGTAGAGTTCCAAAAATATTATTCTTCCCTGGTAAGGGGTTTTATATATCACCTCAAACTTTCCTCTTTAATTAAACACCTAACTATACTTCAAGGTGAGACAAATGTTTTGTGGACATGATATAAGTACTACGCGAGTTAACCGACTTATGTCAGAGGGACAGGGGTGAAATCAGGGCGCGTACTGCCTCAGAAATGAATGATGCGATAATGGTGTATAAATAAGGGAGGCCGCACCCCGGCATGCATCAAGTCAGCGTCAAGTCGGATAAGTTTGATCCCTTGTCTCTTTAGTGATTCAAGACATGCGGCCGCACACCGGAGCAACACGTGTCTACGTCAATCTTCTAATCCAGTGAACGAAATGGCCTCTTCGAGTGAAGACGATGTTTTAATGTACAGGTGACTGAAATTGCGTAACAGGGGAAAAATGAGTTCATAATTTCAGTTTGTCTTGTGGTCGGCATTGTGCCTAAGTTTTAGCGCGTGATTTATTAAAATATCCTGCAAAGTGCCAGTCCTATTATCGGATGTGCCCAGAAACGTACAATGAACTTCTGCAAAGGATGTCTCCACTTTTACATGAGGAATAACCGAAATGAATAATTGCAGCTAGTCAGCTAAGTTACGCAACCTAAATAGTACTATTTACCTTACATATATAATGAAATGAATAAGTAGTAGTGTTTAACCTTTAACGCCCGTTTTTGCTACAAAGACAGCACAGGCGATGGACACTGATGATACATGAAATGAAATTATGTATTTGGAAAGGATTAATTTTTTTAAGGAAGGAATCGTTCCAGGCCTAAGTTTAGGGTACCTCCCCGGCATTTGCCATTTATGAGGACTGAGGAAATCCTGGAAAAAACCTCAGTCAGGGAGGACGATCCTGGCGGTATTCGAACCTAGACCTCCGCTCACGAGTTCGCGACTTAACGACCTTGGCCACCCGTGGCGGTAAAATGAATAAGCAACAGTATTAAGCCACATTCGCCAATTCTCTAAATGACTCAAAGAAATCACTTCAGACCAAATACTAAAAAGAAAACAATTTCAGTTTGGCAATATTTGAAAAATACTTGATTTCCCACTACCAATTAAAGCATTACTTTTCAAATTAGACAATCTTTAAAAAAAAAACAGATTTATTTGGATAATAACTAAATTGGCAACATTATATGTAATGTTATTTGCAAATTGCCGCGTGACTTGACGCACAGAATGCAGCATATTGAATCTCGTGAAGCGTGTCTGCAACATGTTTATGATGTCATCGACGTGACGCAAACCGATATGTATTTGCATTGTTTTCCATTGAGTTCTATTTCTTTGCGTCATGTTGCACGATCGATGTCTGTTGCATGATTTGACGCGTTCCGTGTGGGGCCGGCATAAGTCGCTTTAATCTCTGTGGGGTTTGATTGTACTGCCTTTTTCATACAGATATGCCCCGTGCCACCACAGTTTGAACTCATACATTATTTGGATAAGTTTCAGTGTACATGTTCCACACAATGTGCAAGTTTTGTATTTCACCGACGCGATGTGTGTTTCGTCTTCATATCTCAGTACCTGCTCTGTTTACATGGCAATAAGGTCAACTCGCCCGTAATTGTATTCTACGGTCGATGTGCATAATACCTAGCATTCGTCCATTAGCCCCATGACTAATTATATCCCAAATTAAATGTTACGTATGCATACTTTACTTTTTTGTTATAGTGCGTCCTTGGTCCGCCTGTATCGTAAAAGTGACGGAATAAACTTTTCCTGTACATACAGTAAGAGTAACATTTCCACAGATTGAAAAAAAAAAAAAAAAAAAAAAAGATTTTTCTACCCAGATCAAGATAAACCGATAAGAAGAGTACATGCTAGAACAGACAAATTTTGAATACATCAACATAATGGAAGAAAAAAATTAGTGTCGAGATGACGCACCATCATCGGTGGGTTAAATATCCATCAGCAATGGTTTTTCGAATGAAATGGCATGGATTAAAAATGCCCTATTTCACAGCCTTCTACGATCTGTAATATACCATTCTGACATTTCTGGCGAGAGTTACGAAACTTTCATATTTTATTTCTGCATTTTTCTTTCTTTTTTCTTCTCCGTCCCCATATGACCTCTCCTTATTGGCTCGAAACTTGGCGTTTTACGGTCGGACATTCCCTCCTATCTCTCCCCCTACATCTTTTTTTTCATACGCACGCGCGCACATACAAACGCTCTAGGAAGTTGTTTCATCAACTGTCCTATTTGACGCAATTTAAGAATCCAGCATTTTAGCAATGTGAATAAAATATTACAAAAATAATCTTTGCTTAAATAATATAGTTGTTACACAATGGATTTAAAATGAATTCATTAAAATATAACAGATTTTACGTAAAACTTTTGTATAAATTTAAAATTGAACTTGGTTCTGCATTGCAATAATTGTAGGAAATTTAAATCCTCCAATTTTAAATTCAAATATAAAGTTTGAATGATTCAAAAGTACAAAAGTCCGAAGTTATTGGAAATGGGACTGAGACATATTGCACAACTCGGATATTAGTACAGATAACGGAATATATGATGGGACATGAGTTTTTTTAATCTAATGTGTTTGAAAACACTTGCGAATGACACTTAAAACAGACGTTCATAAAATGACAAACCGACACATTTTCCATTGCAACCAACATGTCCCGCCAGTTTCTGCGCCCGCCATGGGACATTGAACCACATACACAAAAAGCTAACACGCATGGTGTCAACAGCACACATGGCCCAATGTAGTCTACTTTTCACTTCTAGATGGCCTGCCGTTTTAGTTTTTCTCTGTCTCTACTGATAAACAAAGTTCTTCTATGGCGCTCTGATATACAGGGTGTCCCATTTATCTTCCTTACTCAAAATAACATTTCTGAGGAGCAAATGAAAAATTGTAATGTATCACACTATACCTTTTTTGTAATAAAAATAGTTGCGCGAACGTTAAGGGGTAGTAGAGTTATGGATTTTGTTTATGATTTCAGATTTATGTAAACACAGATACTCTGGGAGGGATGTAGGCCATCTCCCTCTCCCCTCAAATTATCGTTGCTTTAGCTTACATACCAGTGTACTGTAGTCATTCATCAGATTAAGTTAGTACTGCACTATTGTGAATATAATTTTTCTTACAAGAAATACACACATGAAGAGAAAGTACAAATGCTGCTGATATGCGGATAATGTGACCCGGCAAATAATTTATTCCATTTCATTATTGAAGAGGTTAAATAAATTAGTTAAACAAATGCACTGTAGTGCTGTTAAATAAAAGAAGACACGTGTTTATCATTTCTATGTCTACTGTTTTCTTGACTAAAATGGTACAGTGTGATACATTTCTGAATAGTTCTTGGATAGGGAAAGTGCATTCTTGAATAAAATGTACATGACATCATTAAAAAAAAAAAAAACGAAATTCTATCCCGTATATCTTCATTGATTCAGATACAATAAATGTATACCCTCAGCAAGAACTCCCCCATGATGTTAAAAAACTTTTTTAACATTTTTTCAATTGACGGCTCAGAAAAAATTATTTTGGGTACACAAGATAAACGGGACACCCGCAATAATCATGAAATAACATATACGATAGTAGTTTACTTGTGCCTTTTCTTTTCTTTTTTCAACATTATTTGTTTATACTGTTGTGTAATTTGTTTTTGTGTTGATTCATTAGACTACTAAAATATTATAAGTAAAAATGTTATGTCAGAAATGTATCGCAAAGTTTTGGTAATTTTATTTATTTTTAATTTATTAATTTTCCTTCATTTTTCCAGGTTTTCCCTAGATATTTATTGCCGTGACTGTTTATTTGTTCCTGGAGTGAAATGGTTGCAATATGAACATTTGCTGAGAAGAAACTGGCAACCAACTTCCGGGCTACACTTTGACTTCGCTGTGGAGTCCTTTTCGGGAAGACCCAGATTGCCAACTGCCTGTTTGATTCAGGGCCGTATTGGCAAATCTAGCTTTCGTCATCTGTGAAGATATAACGGACATGTCGGGAGCTGTGATTGTCAAAGCGACGAACCATTTCCTGGCACCATTGCATTCTTGCTGCCTTTTGTTCTTCTGTGAGTTTGTTAGCTTTTGAAGGATATCAAAGCTTACTCATAAGAAGATATTAGTGTAGGATTTCTGACCCCTGCAACGAATGAATGTCTAGAGGCTTGTAAGTTGCATCGTTCTTCACTATATTTTCTACACAGTTACGCAGTTATAAATACAAGGACGCTTCCTTACTTTTTTCAATATCCTCCAAACACCTGGCTTTCTGCCCTCGGGAGGCTGCCTCTGTAAGCTCTTTACCAATTGGCGGTTCCTTGTTCCTTTTTAAAAACCAGTAAAGAACAATTAATTACTGGTTAAAGATAATACGGGCGAATCAAGCTCTTCTTCGGGCAGTCTGTCTAAGGGAGCAAATAAGGGAAGGGTGGGATACGGAATGGGCATCAAAAATAAGGAAAGGCTTAGGCAAAATTGGATTGGGGCATATTTGGTTAAGGGAAGCGGACATTACACGTAATAGTTGGAAAATAGTTAATAGACGTTTGCAAGTTATAGATAAGACAAAATATTTGGTCCCAATGTACAGAAAAGGTATCGCTGAACCTGCAGGCTCAAATACATCCGGTGTGGGGGAGGGGGACTATCTAGATATCTGTGGCAGGGAAGAGAGAAGTGGTCTCGCATGGTTCAGATTAGGGGCTTGGAAAGGAAGGAAAACAGTTAATGTTTTCGGCGAAAGGATTTGCCCATTGTGCGGAGAAAGCAATACCTAGAGGCATATTCTGGCAGAATGCAGGGAAACGGAGAATTCAAGAATAAAGCATTTATCATCGCAATTTCTGAATTCCAATAGAAATTCGAACATATGCCGGGAAGTGTTGGTGCATGCGAGATACACAATTTAGGAATATTTCTAGAGAAGACCCGACAAAGGAGGTTAATGGCCATAATAAAGAGGGGGAGATAGAGAGGGGGGTGTGAGTAAAGGGAAGGGGGCTCAAGAGTAAGGGTTTCATTCATGTCTATGTATTTGTATTTAAATTATTAATAGAAGACTTAAATATATCGAAGTATTTGTATATTTGTATGTATGCATGTAGATTTGTGTGTAGGTAGGTAGGTAGGTAGGTAGGTATGTGTGTGTGTGTGTGTGTGTGTATGTATGCATGTATGTATATAGTAATAATATATATAGTAATAACAAAAATAGATAAGTAAAAACACTTAGATAAAGTCACACTTGAAATTGCTATATTTCGAACTACTGGAGTTCTTCTATGGCAAGAAGGTAGACAAGTGAAGGTGATAAAAGTAAATATTGAGTATCGAAGCTAACGCTATGCATGGAAACAGATGAAAATAGAAATGAGAGTGTGGGAGGAATAATGTGTGTGTGTGTGTGTGTTGCCCTTTTGATTGCTATAAGGACGACATTGGCATGTACGGTAAGGCCCATGCGACAATTGTATTTGAGTGTATCCTAAACTCGTACAATAAAACGTACATTACTTAAAAAAATGTTTCTACATGAGCAGTGTTTTCATCTATGACTACTGTTGCTGAACGTCCCATGTGCTCCTCATCTTTCAAGGCTGTTCTTCATCTAAACTTTGTAAGCCAGTTCTCCCATAAGAATATCCACAATGCTTGTTTGCATAAGGATCAGGTCACTGCACATGTTGCAATAATGTAATCAACAAAATTTAATACAAAGAATAAATATAACCGACAGAACTGGCACTTTGCGAGTCACTACCCACAGTTTGAGAAACTCTGCCTCGGAGTCACTTGGACATGGTGAGCGCCAGTCCATGGGTGAAGTAATTCTCAGAGACCGCCTTGCGAGATGATCGTCAGAGTAAGCTTTCGTCATTGCGATCAATAATGTCCCAGCAGGTCATTTCAACTTCCAAGATGCATCGGCGGTTGTATAAACAATGGGGATGGTGATTGATGGTCGTCTACAAGAACCCATCTACGGTCTATCCATGATTCACATGTCAATCACAGCATACCTCGAGAAAAAGCCTATGGCACCAAAATCTCATGACCATGCCAAATTTGTCGCTTATCTCATTTCCATGGCAGTTAATAAATGTGCAAACTTATGTACAGGTTGTGACAAAATTGGACGTGCCTGAAAAAGCATTTGCCCTAAAAAGAAGTACTGGATTCAAAAGCTTACATTCGGTTAACAAATTTACATACAAACAAAACCAGTTTTAGAGTATATTATTTAACAAAATCTACTGTTATGAGATTTCATTTTGTTGTTAACGATTCATACTCATCAATCATACTATACACATGTACATGTACATACAAAGGCCATGCAAGGACTACCATGAACCTATTGTCGTCTCACTTTTAAATTCCCATACGCCTAGTGAAATAAATCACAGACACGAAAAACGTTTTTAGAAACAAAATACCCGTTTCTAATATAGATTCACATTATAAATTCACTTTTATATAAACATCTTCCACAGAAGACTTACAAAAATTCATATTTATTACTGTTTAATTTTGTTATCAGCATGCCGTGACCCAGCCGGTCCCCTATCACGCTTTCATGGTCGAAGAACGGCAACTTTCCATCAGGCAGATTCCCAATTGTCTTCACGAGACTGGGTGGACCCCTTTCCAGACCCCCTAACTTAGAATAATATCTAAGTAGGTACCGGGAAGCGAACCCGGCTAGCTAGCAGTCAACAACGCTAACCCCTAGAACAAGGAGGTAATCAGCTCAATGTATTAGTATAATTAAATAACTAAATAGTTGCGAAAGGGTAAATTGTTTATCTATGCAATGACGTGCATTCATTGAGGTGTATAAAATTATTTTACAGTTAGAATGTGCAACATGTCAAATTTCTTTCCAGAAATACTACAAAGGAATAAAAACAAAAATACATTTAAATGTAGGTCTCACCATATTGCGCAATATAAAAAAAATCATCTAGAATTGGTGTGAGAGATTATGTGCCACTTTACTAGGACGTTCGAGGGGCGAATTGGTTCCTTCAGGAAGTTTTCCTCTATACTTTCTCTCTCTCTCAAACGCAACTCTGGTTAAATTTAATATTTTAACTATTGTCGTAATGCTATATAAATAAATTCTAAATCATATCAAAATATTCCAGGAATATTAGTAGAGGAAATAAATAAGGAGTACTGACTGTAATGGCCAAAGGGCCATTTGGCCTCGATACATCTTTTACCCATTATATTGCAAAAAGATAGTTTAATTATTCATATAATACTAAACACAATAATATAACTTTTTTGTTATCCATAAATCATTATTGAGAATTTCAGATAGCAACATTGAATTTTTCAGATTACTTGGCGTCATACTTCTGCACTTATGAATAAGATGTCTGATCAATGATGAGCAGGTTTTGCAGGAGCATCCAAATATTGATGAAAGCCAATCAGGTAAAAAGAGAGAGACCTTTTTGTTTGATGATAGTAGGGATAAAGGTTACTAAGCGCCAAATCACAGTCATTCTCTTCATGAGGGAGAATGCAATACAAATCCATTTTAATTCAAATCAAATAACAGGCTCTTGCAACAGTAAAAGGTCGTGGACATTGGTTGGCAACATTGCAGCTGGACGTTTCCCCTTAACAGTAGGACCCAAAGAGATGTGAATGGATGGAACTGAGTGGAGTGTATTTCTCCAGGAAATACAGCTGGTAAGTAGCCCATCTGTCTCTTGAATTTGATTTTTACATATTCATAAATTCATTTTATAATTACAACTTGTTTGTTTACAGGTCGCAGAGCAATTTAAAACACAGCACACGAGACATCGTACATCTTATGCCAAGAGGAATGTTGAAGTGCTTGGCAACATTTTCAATGAGCGTATGATGAGATACTAATAATTGCACTGAAAAAATATAAAATATGGGAATATGACACTGATATAGGCAATTAAGACTATGAAGTAATTACATAACAGGAATAGATTAAATTTAAATGCCAGAATAAGAAATCTTAAACCATAGCTAAAATAAAAAGGGAGCAGGATGTGAAGGTTTAAATCGCTAAATTTTCGTCTCTGCTTTTTAATTGTTACACTGATGAAATTCTTTGGGAATGGAAAGTTAAAATAATAGTTTTACTGGATATAGATTTAACAATGCATTTAATATCATCCGCAGAAAATCACGTTAAAATTGCTGAACATAAAAGAATATTTCAAAGAGCAAAATCACATATTTTAACAATCTCAAAAGAAAAAATATGTAGCCTTCTGGGGTCCTTATATAACAAGAAGATTGTTAATAAAATAAACTAATTGAATAATTGACATTCTTTAACATTTTGGCGATATTTTGTTGGTGTTTTTACTGCTGAGGCGGTGGACACTAATGATACATGAGATGAAATGACAAATTGGGAAAGGATTTTTTTATAACCAGTTCTAATATTAGGGTACCTGCATGGCATTTGACATTTATGGGGATCGAGGAAAATCTGGAAAAATAAATCAATTAGGGTTGACGGTTCTGGAGAAAATCGAACCCCAAACATCCCGAGTGGCGGTTTCTTGCCTATGAAGTGTCCTAGAATGTTGATACACAAAAGATTTATAAAATGTATCGAAATAATGGCACTACATATAGAAATTAAAAAATAATGCTAGGAAAGTACCAACATTAAAATTATATAAAAACTATTGCGCTTGATATCTGTTCATATGGAGAAGAGGCATGAAGTAGAAGATAAAAGAAAACTCCAAACAGCGGAAATGAAGAACTGATAAGAGTTAGAAATTAAGATATAAAAGTAATTTATAAATTAAGAACATAAATTATATAACAGTGAAGCGAAGTAAATGATGAACTGAATAATATTAGGATACCAAAACAAAATTTAATATGCAGTCCAACTGAAAAAGGAATTTAGATCTGCCGATGAAGAGATGGCTGGATTAGTGTTATTTGGACGATATATAGCCCAATACGCGAAGCAGATGATGTAACTTTTAACAACTGCTCTTTTTTTGTACTGTTCCCAGAATTTCTCAAAATTATCCCAAAAGTGATTATTAAGAGTCACTTTGCATATTTCTTTAATACCTTTTCATATTCATGATTACTATAGGTTGTTTTAATGAGTTCCCTTCGAATATAATGTTCATATATGTTCATTTTTGAATATATATATATCCGAATTATAAATTCAGCAAATTTGCTTCTTCTCAAATCAGTAATGATAATAAGTTTATAGCACAAGTCCCGCAGTAAGATAAAACAGAGCTGGGAGTCTGGGCAAATTACTGCATAAATACTTTTTATACAACCATGCAGTTACCCCGATGCTGAAATGCACAGCATCATTTGCAGACTCCGAAATAATCCTCTACTTCATCTCTGAAAGAAACAAATTAAAAGTGGCTGACAATTGACATTCCTTCCCTTCTAATATTTAAACTCTCAACATGAAGGGGTGGATAATGAATGAAAGTAATTCCATCCACCTCCGTAGCTCAGCTGGCAAGAGATTTTAATAACTTACATACACGGAGGGTGCAAAGTCTAATCCTGACTAAGGAGGGTTTTTTTCCTTCTCCCCCCCCCCCCAGCTCTCTTCACCGGGCTCGAACGTATTGACGTAATTTATTTTTCGTGATTACAAATTCAGTTATAAGCCTGAACAACGAGCACAAAACGTTATTGTTGTTTATAATAACTAAAGGCACCCATTGCAGTTCTTTCACTTGACATCTGCCTGCTTAAAATGAGAGGGGGGGACTTAAAACAGATGTTTGCCACACTATCATCCATACCTCCACTTTCTTTGTGCTTATTTATTTTACGCCTGTTCCTCTTAAGAATTCTTCATTTAATATTATTTTTCCTCTGCAGAATCCTGTCGATTTTTATTCGGGCCGTATCCTATAGACTTTGCATCCTGTGTTTTATTTTCTATCGCGCAAATAAAACA
The DNA here is from genome assembly GCA_030762175.1 of Metallyticus violacea. NCBI lineage: Eukaryota > Metazoa > Arthropoda > Insecta > Mantodea > Metallyticidae > Metallyticus > Metallyticus violacea. The sequence continues at coordinate 79,351,821 of CM060846.1, read as the reverse complement.
ATAGATATTATGAGTTTATAAACATTTCCCCATGTTTTTCTTAATCTTCTATCTCTAAATTCATATTACAATGCATTTCCATATGTCTATTATAAATGTATATAGCGTGCCAAAAATGTATACACACTCCAAGCAAAGAAAACCTGTGTTAATAACAAAACTGAACTCACACAAACAGAAAATGATGAGCATTAACCATCTTAGACTTCACAATGCCCATCCTGGTCCACACACTTCTGAGTACCTTGAACTACTGATTGACCAACGTTTGCTAAAGTGTTTTCAGCGATTGCAGCATATGCCGTTTCAATTTCTTCTCGAAGTGCTGCCGGTGTAGCCGGTTTTCTACGGTATACCATATCCTTAAGAGTTCCCCATAGGTAGAAGTTCAACGGAGTTAGATCCGGAGAACGCGGTGGAAACTCAATCGGACCTCTTCGTTCTATCCAGTGTCTTGGAAAATTGTCATCAAGGTACTGACGTACATCTCGGTGGTAATGTGATGGTGCACCATCCTGTTGAAAGTAAAATTCCTCGTTTCCGTACAGTGTATGAATCGTGGGTGAGATGGGTGTGCGTATCATGTTCAGGTACACTGGGCCAGTTACTGTTCCTTCTAAAAAGAATGGTCCAATTAGATCTTTAACTAAAAATCCACACCAAACATTAATTACAGGTAAATTAACAGCCTTTTCCAAAATAACTTGTGGAGTGCTTGCACACCAGTAGACGCAGTTATGCCGGTTAATAGTTCCGTTCAACTTAAATTGTGCCTCATCGGACCAAACAACTTTCCCTACGAAAGCCTCATCCTCTTGCACCGTGTTCCGAAACCATTCACAGTACTGCATTCTTCGATCAGGGTCATCTTCATTTAATGCATGCAAAAATCTTGGGATGAAACTTTCAACTTTGCTGTTTTAATAATACGACATACGCTGGTTCTGCTAATGCACTCACGAGCACATTGCTTTGTAGATTTCTGTGGTGAGTGCCCAAAATGTTCCAAAACCATAGCCGAGAACGCGGGACTTGGGTCTCCCAGGTCTGCCCTTGTGAGCATCGCATACGGTACCGCGAGTTTCAAATTTGTCTCGAATGCGTGCAATTGTTACTCGCGTTGGCGGTTCTGCTCTGTGCACACGTCTCAATTCTCTTTGAACTTCAACAATATTTTCTGTTTTCCAATGCCACTTCAAAATTGCCTTCCGCTGTTCAAACGATAATCTTGGCTCTATTTTGTTGAAGCAACTTTAGCATAACGTAACGCGAGTAACATCTGTTTAACGAAAATTATACGATAATCTTGGCTTCATTTGTTCTCATTGTTGATTTAGCTGTCACGTAGCAACGCTATCATAATGTATGTGAGTCACATCTATTTACAGAATATCATACCAAACATCATTGTGGTTTTTCTGTCTAACTTTGAAATATATTAAATAGATACCTACTGTGAAAGTGTATATACATTTTTTGGCACCCTCTGTATATACAGAGTGAGGCATTTATAATGTCGCGGCCATTTTCCTCCTAAACGAAGAGGAAAATCAAAAAGTGCTGCAGATGAAATTTGAAGTGCTCTTAGGGGGGGACATAAGATAGCGACTTTAGCTCGTTCTAAAAATGCCATTCTCAATGTCATTTCAACGTCAATTTGATCTTTTCAAACGGAATTGTGTATTTTGGTTTGCGGGAATGAAAAGAGCATTTAACATTCAGTATAAAAGTTCTTGTACATCTATCAGCTAGGAATGATAGATGATGTGAGATTGGACAAATAAAACAGCAAATGTTTTTCACTCACTTTCACTTCTCTTTCTTTTATTTTGTTATTGCTATGAAGGAAACTAATTTGTTTACACACAGAAGTACGTTTGTTGACATTGGTATACAAAGGAATACTCGTCATTGCCAATTCAAACCTCAAAGGACATTATTCTGAGTCAGTTTCACTTCGTTCTTCAATCATGCATATTACGATACACGATTAACGAGAGGATTGATATGATTTATATTTATGCAAAGCTCACAATAACGCTTGAGTAGCTTGCAACTTATACGAAGATCATTATCCTGAAAGATGGCAGCCATTCGTTAGAAATTTTCAACTTCTTGAAAACTTACTCTCCTTAACGGGAGGTGTAGCACCAAGAATCCCAATCGAATGAGAAGTGCTACTGGAGAAAATTCGGAAGTCACTGTATTAGCTGTAGTTGCTGCTAATCCTCACCGAAATTCCCATCAACGGAACGTGATTCCGGAATCTCTCAAAGAAGAAAGATTAAGCTTCAAAAGTATGATCCATATCATATTAGCCTACATCAAGCCCTTCTGTCGGTCCTGGTGGTGTAGTGGTTACCATATGCCTCCTAAACCCAAGATCGCGGGTTCGAACCCGGCCAGGACCGATGGATTTTTTCGGGGCGTAAAAACCCTAAGTATGGCTTCCTTCGGAAGGGAAGTAAAGCCGTGGGTCCCGTGTCGTATATTTACGGCACGAAAAAGAACCTCAAGCCTGAAAGAGAGGCCTCTGAGCAAAATTTGTCGGCCGTTTCACGCCCTGAGTTGAATGGGACGCTGATGAACTGAGCTGTTAAAGAGCGTCCATAAATAAATCATAAAAAAAAAAAAATCAAGCCCTTCATAGCGATGATCCTCACAAGCGTGTTCAATTGTACCAACGGCTCTACTACAAATTCAAAACAGTAACTTTTCTAATATATGTAAACTGATACCAGTAAAGTGAAAGTGGGTGAAAAACATTTGCCATCTTATTTGTCCAATATCACGACACGCATCACCCCTAGCTGATAGAAGTCCTAGAACTTTTATACTCAATATTGAATCCTCTTTCCATTCCGGGAAAAGAAAATTGACCTTGAAATGACATTGAGAATGGCATTTCAAGAACAAATTAACGTCGTTATCTTATGTCCCCGTAAGAGCATTACAAATTTTGTCTGAAGATATTCACTTTTTTAGGAATCTAGAGCACATTTTCTTAATTTTTGTTTGAAACCTGATCAAGTCATGCAGCAGATTTCAACACATCTTCATAAGATATTGTTATATGGTATAATGTTGGTCTTTCTTCAGCAATACCGGTGGTTGTTAGGTCTTAATAAGGACGTATAATTTTTTGAGCCTCTTCTTCTAATTAAAGTACAGTAAAGGTATAAATTGCGAATATATATATAATGGTGCGTCCGCCCGTTTTTACTACTGAGGCGTCACAGGCGGTGGACACTGGTGGTACACGAGATGAAATGATATATTGAAAAAGGCTAATTTTTTTTTTATGAAGGAAACGTTCCAGGCCTAAGTTTTGGGTATCTCCATGGCATTTTCCATTTATGAGGACTGAGGAAAACCTGGAAAAAAAACCTCAGCCAGGGAGGACGGTCCTGGCGGGACTCGAAAACCGACCTCCCGCTCACGAGTCCGCGCTTTAACGACTTCGGCCACCCCTGGCGGTCATAAATGGTGAGCAGATACCTACGCACTACATGTTAACGTCAACATAATCCTCAAAATTCGTTTGAAATCTCTGTAAAGTTCGGTAAGAGACTGCGGGTCTAAAGCAGTCTCATATACTGAAGCTTATTACGAAGCCAAACATGCCTGGCCCACAATCCATAAAATCCCAGAGATCGGCAATTAAAACAGGCAAGATAAAAATCAATACTACACACCTGGTACTGTATGAACGTTTTGTTCAACTATTGTAGTTCTCTTCTTTCCTCATATTTTCTGAAGACAAAGTTATGCACCCACAAGAAACGATTAAGATTTTCCCCCGTTTATCTTACATTTTGGACATGTGCATATTTATTGTTTTTATGCTCCAAACATCAGAAGAAAATTATTTTGATCAAGCTGTTACGACTGTGTACTTGTTTTGACTCATGTTTTAGTTAAGACTATATCGGGTGTCCGATCTAGACCGTTCATAAACTGTTTCAGGTACAATGCACAACACGACTAAGGTTGGATATAATACTTTACATCCTCTAACTTGATACACTTGTGGTTTCATATAATAATAATTATTAAAATATATAATAAATATGCGTAAGGATGTAAATAAAATATCTGTTGCATTAAATAAATAATAGGTTATAGACCCGTGGAGCGATGTATGCACTGGTTCACACAACTTTTTGAATAATGAAATATTCACTATTAATGGGAAGAGGTCTCAACGTACGACAGCTAGTGTGATGGATACGGCTGTCTGCGAGGATTCAATCCCCTATCCCTCCTTTAATAATTTGTAATCTTGAAATTCGATTTGAGGTGATTCTATTTAATATGTGGCAGGAAATATGTAATCGATCATATGAATCAGAATGTTCGAAAATATTAGATATAAAAGATCGAATTCTGCCGTCCGTAATTATTCATGGTTAAACTGTCTGAAACTGATGAGTGCAAAGTTAATATAGCGACAGAAGAATCAAATAGATGTTTTCTTAAGCATAATATGCAGCCATGGTCGAACTCCACACGGAGGCTCAAGGCAATGTTTACGAAAAAAAAGAAGATGTTATAGGAAACTATTTCCGGGGAGCATTTCGGCGCGCAGTCCTCAGGTTGGAGATAACCTGGAGTGTACATCCACAACGTCAACCAGCATGGCCTGTGCTGGATGCTTACGAAAACTAAGTTCTCTTACGATTAAGTGACAATCCGTATCTGACTCCAAGAGCTGTCGCTGAAGATTTTGGCATCACCAGTGCACCGTATCCTGAAAGAGAACCGTTGGGATCCTTATAGGATTGTGTTCTTGAGAAACTCCGTGAGAAGATTTTGAAAGACGTCGCTACTGCATCGAGATGCTGCGGAATTTAGATGATTCCGCATGTCCTAAGGTGCGATGAGAGTTTCTTCTTCAGTGATGGCACCGTCATCGGACACAAATCCATGAAAATATTCAATGGATCCGACCGGTTGAGGTGCAAGGTCGCTGAAGAACCAGCATAAGTAATGGAATTCTCTTTCCGCGTCGTGTGACAGCCTGGAGATTTCTGTACTAAGAAAGTCTGTTGAAGGATTTTCCTCTGGCATTGGCGAGAACCACTTGGAGTGGATAGCGCGTCTTCTCACACCACATACGTGTGATGCGACACGTCCATCTTGCCCACCTCGGTAGATGGAGCTCGTTCAGCGGATGTTGTGGCCTGATCGATCGCTGGATTTGACCTGGTTCGAAATGTCTATGAGGTAACCTGACTGGCAGGGTATACAAAACGAGACCACAAGCACATCCCCCCCCCCGCGATCTCAAAGGAAGGCTACGAGTCGCAATATGCACTATCACATCTGTGGTCCACTCGGCCTGTCACATCTGAGGTCCAGTCTCCACCTGTGCCTAGGTTAGACCATGTGGTCTTTCAGGGTTTGTATTCAAAGATTTTTTTTTTTTTTTTTGGTATACTAAAGTCGTGACAAAATATTTCAAATGAATGAATTGAGTTAAAATTCTGCACTGTCTCTTCTTTCAAGGCACCTTCTCTGTTATGTTCATCTTTACTCCGAAAATAAATGAACTCTGTAGAACACAATCCTGCAATAAACTCGACTAAAAGAAATGACGGAAAGCCAAAAATAGTAACATAATACATCGACTGCACATAAAACTCGAAAACATTCACTGTGACAATTTTAGTGCTTGTTCCCGATTTCGCCTGTCAAACAAACGAGTGCCTCCCGCATGACACGAGTGCTAATAAAGTTGCCTAAACAATTTTCAAGGGTTTAGATTCGACAGTACAAAGCGTCGCATATGAGGAATGTATCAAAAACAGATTATCTTCGGTTTGAGTTTCTAAATAGCTAATATCAACACGGATCTTGAAATGCTTAGTTCACGAACATTAAAAGTAGAGAACATAGACAACAGAAAGTCACGGTAAGGCAGGCAGAAAGTTATGTACTTCACCGTACGAAGGCGCAAAATGTACCCCTGATAGCCCCACTTGCTAGTTCGAGAATGAGTAAACAGATATAAATGAACAAAAATAATAAAATTAGGTCTATTCCCTTAACCTGCACACGTTATTCACTCGATGAAAACAATGTATCACAAATATGCTCCACTTAACTTTCCATGTACAAGGCTGTTCAATCCTCAACCTGTGGCGTCACTTCATTCACCAAAGCAATCCGCATATAGGTATGTTAGCTCCCTGGCACTCTCAGTTTTAAGATAAGCTATAAACGCACCGTTTCTCATCCAGTTATTAGCTATAAATTAATAGCTTATCTATCACTTGGTCGTAATGTTATGTAGTTGCTTATTTTAAACTGGCATTTGTCGTTATGGGCATACGTTGGTTAAAGATTGTCACTTTAACTGCACTGGCCTCACCTTTTTTCGTAGCTAGTCACTTGAGCACTGACATGATATTCAGTTCGTTTTCTGTCGTATAGAGGAGTCTTTGTTGCTTTTCTGTATCACAAATATATAACGTTTTTAATACTTAAAAGAGAAAAGATTCGTTACCCCCCCCCCCCTTTGTTCATGCATCCTTATGCTCTCCTTTTTTAAGTAAGCATCCTATATCTTTAATTTCTATTGTGTCACAAAAATGATAACGCCCATATCCATGGTGGGTCTCAAACCGCTATTCTCCCTCGTCAGGAGAGTTGGGACTTACTTCCCTAGCTAACCGACCGTGAAGATCCACAAAAGTAGACTCAAACCTCTTCTAGTCACACCCTGTAACCATCTCACTCTGCCATTGATTGATTTTATTCAAAGTCGTTACATTTCATAACTGTATGCACCTGCTCCAGCTGATTTCATTTTGTTGCTTTATAGCCCTAAAAATTCTCCGCCTAATGATGAGAAGTTTTAAACTTGAATAATATTTTTATTTTTCAATATAATTTCCTTTATAAACAATACATTTATTGTAACGCTGTTCCACTACCATTCCGTCTGTGGAGTTCTATTCCGGATGGCTTGCAAAATATTCTTCTACAGCATCAATAGCCTTTTGGTTTGATGAAAAAACTCGCTGGCCGGCGAGGACGAATTTGAGTTTTAGTAACGGATGGAAGTCTGAAGAACGAAATCTGGGGAGTAAGGTGAATATTTCGACAATTCATATCTTAAATCTCTCAACTTCGCATCGATAAAACACTTTTCTAAGCAGGTGCATTGTCATGATGAAAAATAATCCTTTTTTCAATAAACTGGGTTCTTTTTCACGACATTTTAATTTAAATTGTTTATAAATTAAAATAATACTCTCCAGTTGTATTTATCTTTCTGAAGATTATCAATTAGAAAAACATCACAAAAGATAATGGCATGATCTTTTGCATTGACTTTTGTTTTTCTTTTTTAGTGCTGAGCAACTAGTTTTGACTGCTGGTATGTGATGATCGAAACACAAAATCAGTTCTTTTGCTGTAAAACGCTATCAAAATTCTTGAAACATTTCCTTATTAATACGTTCTTGATCTGCTGTTAGCAAACTTGACATCCATCTTAAGCAAACTTTTCTTATATGCAACTCTTCGTGTAAAATATAACCCACTTCTTCCTTTAAAAAACCTATTAAAGCAAATTCAGGCACTTTAACTAGCCCGTCTATCATGTACTTGCTCAATGATTTCTACTATTGTTCAACTTTTTGGACGTCCATTACTGTCCTTTAATGTTTAAATTCAGCAACCCGTTTTATGATAGTTTAAAATGGGGGAAAAGCGCCCATATAACTTTTATAAATTGGTAAAATTTTCATTTGACATTAAATCATCTTTAACAAATTACTTTATCACTGCACAATAATTCATTTATATTTCATGTAATACGCACTTATCTTTATTTTAGAAAGCTGTATTAAGAAAATCATTTGAAAATATATATATTTAAAACGAATGCTTAAGACAGATGTGTACCAACATTAAAAGAAAAACATCGTTGCCAATTGCATGGCCACCTACAGATGAAGCCCGGAACTGGCTGGATGCAAGTGGAGTTTAATCGATTTCACTCAATGAACTTCCTACGTTTGTCTTTTTGCTACTCTAAAGTTCATAAGGAAACCTCAGGTTATGGAAATGCAATTAGTCTCAAACATTTTTTAAACTTAGTTAATTACTTTGTTATGGAGCAAGCAAGTTAATGACTCGACAGACTGAATAGTTAATGGAAGACGTCTCGGCTAACATTGGTAGTCAAGAGTGCTCTTTAGGTATCCTTGTGCGCACTGCGCTAGAGAAGGTCACAAGCGCGATCTTGCCAACTTGGACAACCTACAAGGACGTCCTCTACTTTATGGTGCTCATATCTTGACCGTGAGTCCAAGTTACCATGTTGCACTGCTAGCACGCAATAATTCAAGTGAATGTGCACATGAGCCTGTCATCCTATCAGCTTTATACTTTATTGAAGGTATCTCATTGTTACACCGCCCCTATTCAGTCCGCTGGTTTGATTTTTTTTCCCAAATATAAAGCCATCATTGTTATTTTTTATTTAAATGTTGATTGGCTTGCAAAGTATTCCTTACTACTATGCGTACTTAAGGTTTACCTATAATATTCTACTATATTGAGGAATATGAGACACATTTTCTGGAAATACTGCTAAGCAAAATGGCATTTTATGATCATCTGATTTCCTTGCTATGGAATTTAGCACAAATGAGCATTAAACAGTACTGAAAATCGTGGTGATACTAAAATACGACCTAAAGTTTCTGGATATGGTAATAATTTTAACAGCCCTTTCATCTTAATATATTAGAATCTGTGTAGAATGCCAAAAGGGGCTATTTCCAAAAAAATGTGCTTCCTTCAAAGATAAAAGGGGAAAAGGGAGAAACAACAGAAAACGAGAAAAGGCAACGAAAATATAAAAGGGTGAAAGAAGAAAAATACTTCCTTCTTCGCCGTTTCCTGTGATTCAGAATCAACCTACTATTTTTAACTTCAACCACGGAGTTACTAACACGTTTTTTTTACAATCACATTGCTAAACATGTCTGTGTTTAGAATTTTAAAAAGCGAACACGCGTTTTAGAAAAGCGGATGAGTACTCAAGCGGACTTCGGTTTGCTTTCTGTCTAGAAACACCTGTTTAGTTTTCCTTTTTATATATTGGGTATGTGAGCTTTTCTTTGTTTTGTTTCCTATCCCGTAAAAACATATTTCTGATACTAACACCTCAACTGAGCGATTTACATTAAAACACCACTACACCAAGTTAAACATATAAGAACACAGATAAATGGACCTTTAAGTGTCAACTTTGCGCCTAATTTCTATCTAAAAACAACCAATTTCCTAACTATCCGAATCTCGTTGGAATCTGCACTCTTTAAAAATTCCTGTTACCCACTTGTTCTTAAAGCTGAAAAAATAATAAATAAATCTGACATTTTCAAAGCAAAATGGTTTTACATTTAACTGACTTATAAGGGAATCTTCAACTTCCAAAGTTACCACAAATAAATGCTATTGTTTCATGATGCACCTATTCAAACCAAATTAATTTTAACTATTAAACCAGAGGTTAGGTCATATAAATAACATAAGAGAACAGTACACTTATGTTAAGTTTGTTTGCTCTCATTTAGAGATTACTGATAATCGTGTGGAAACAACTGCTATAGATATAGAAAAACATGCTTAGGCCGCAAACGAGTAAATGCCAGGAAATGCAAAGTTGAGAAGTAAACAGCAAGCTCCTCCAAGGAAGGCAACCACCACGACACCCTGGTTGCGAGCGAACGTTTCGGGAAAACTTACCGACTCTTGTCACTTAGATGCGTAGGCAAATATCTTCAGCATATACAACTGTAGTTCCAAAGTAGTTCGGATTCCACGTTTCATCACACCATGATGTAAAACCAGATGTTTTAACGTGCTTCCAAAAATTTCAATGACCATGTGAGTGACGCAATAAAAGAAAAAAGGGGGGGGGGACTTTTCATCAACATACTCTGCTTATGTGAACAAACAGTAAAACCTTCACTGAAGCTTGAGCATCTAAAGGTCACGCATTTCCAAGCCACTTTTTCTTACCTAAAATATTTGTTGCGGTTCCTTGTGTTTAATCTCAACCGCACAACACATAATATTAAACTGCAAGCTTCAAAATGAGAGTGCTGCAAAAGTCAAAGGTTACGCGACTGACATCTCGTAAGTTATTAAGATATACAGGCTGATCTGAAAATCCCGGTCCTTTTTACTGAATTTGATAGCTTCCCCCCCCCCCCGTGTTTCAGACTACTCAAGAATTGTGTTTAACATTGAAGAGAGTATAGTGATTGTTCCTGTCCCCTGCAACAAGATTTTGAACATAAATTCCGTAAACTAGACGAAATATCCGCCATTTGGCTAACAGGTTCAAAATAACAGCAAGTGTCTTGGATGGGCAAAGTTCGGACAGATCAAAAATTTGAAAGATAATATCAGGCGCATCAACAAGCAATTGAAGGCAGACCAAATGCATAAATTCTCCTGTTAAGCAAACAATTGAACCTACCATGGACAACCGCATGGAGAATGTTGTAGAAGCGAACACGTTCCAGCCTAATGAATCACATTCTTTAGTGATAAGACAATCTTCCATATGTAAATTGACAAAACTGTCCAATATGGGCGAAAGAACAGCCTTATGGTATCTATAAATGGCAGAGAAATAGGACGAAAGTGGATATTAGGCTGAAACTGACAAAAACAAAAATTTGCGGAACCTTCATGTTTATAGAACGTAAGTGTCAGGGACGTGGACCTATTAATGGCTTTTGGAATCATTTATTATCTTGAATTCTGTGATGTTTCAGCAGGATGGCCTCACCTTATTTTGCAATTGATATGCGTAACAACAGATGGATAGATATAACTGGACAGCAACTTTGGATGCCACGGTCACCCGACTTGCCAGGTTCAGAACTCTTTGACTTAGGTTTTATCATGTCTAAGGTGTGCATAACAAAGGATTTTAATCTTCCTCGCCTACCGCATTAATGATGCATCAGAAGCAAATACCTCTACATGCATTGTGATATTTTCAGAAACATTTTGGAACATTGCGAGCAATGCTTTGAATCAAAAGCAAACACGAATACATTACACATAAAAGGAACATGCATTATATTTGGCAAAACTGTTTAGTAAAATGTATCGGGACTTTTGTATGACCCTGTAGTAGAAGTTTAAATATCTGGTCTATTAATACCATAATAGACGGCTGAATGGAACGAATAATGAAAAAAATGACACTGGTGTTAATTTCATTATTCAATATAAGCCGCAGCGAAAATATCAACGTTAAAAAAAGGTTATTTTCTAAAAGAAAGCAGCAAATGATGTAATTGAAGAGCAATTATTGCACATGATAGATCTGTTGAATAACTGAATAATATAATTCTTACACATTTCGAGAATTTTTTCCAAATAATTATAAACTGCATGAAATAGAAAGTGGTATCGTAGTTTTATATAGAAATGCTAGGCCAACGTTTAAAGGCCAACTTTATTTTCACTGTAGTTAATAAAAATAAATAAATAAACATTAAAAATAAGAAGAATTAACTTCATGAACCGAACTCAGCTGTTTTCATTTGGACCATTTTTATTTTAGGTAGGCTGAAAACATTAATGCTTTTAAAGTATTTTTTTTCCCACTATTGTTTTGTTTTCGTTGTTTGTTAGTCCTGCTACGGGCCAAATTCTATGTTTCTCTTCTGCTTTGATCATTAGACTGCTCACGGTACAATGATTGCGAACCATTACAGCTTTGTAAAAAATGAAAAAGTTGTATCTTTCACCCAAACTCTTTAATTACTCTCAGCTACTCAACATGGTAAAACCGTGCATTCCGGTTACAGGCAGGGGAAAAAAAGGAGGTAGCTCTGAGATTCATGTTGAAGGCAGGCTGTTCCTGCTAAAATAAAGCAGAATGTGACGTTGACTAATTATTTCTGCAATGATATGAATAATGATGCGTTCACCAGAAAGTCTTCCGAAAACTTCTTCTTGCTTATGAATTTTCCTTACATAGTTACCAACTTAATGCAAGGCGTCAGGCTGAAGATAATTATCACCCTTTCTGAGTAACGAGGGCCCATGAGGTAAACTGTCTTCTTAGCCAAAAACGATCTCTCTATAGATGACATAAATTAGACAAACTTTGTCCCCTACTAAGAAATTACGCATCACTCGTTGCAGTTTTCCTTGTGAAATATAAGAAATGTTTCTTTAGCTGTTCTTTAGCAATGTGCACTATTGCTGTTGACTATGTTTTAACGTTCATCAGAGATATTTGGTATAGGATACGATATCCGCAATGTACTTTTACTATCCATTGCGCTGACCAACCCACTACCATCGCCTACATTATGGCCTAAACTCCAAGTAAAGGGAACTAGAAATCCAGACTCAAATGAAGATGTTGGTGAATAAAGGAAAATCTAGCTGAAAATATTAAAGAAGATAACCCTGAAAAGAAAATTAAAGAAAGCTGATGACAATTTGAGACACTCACTAAAAGAGGAAGCTATGCTACCACATTTTAAAAAAAGTGGTTATTTCTGCTTACATGTTAAAAGCACATGACATAATTTCCAATGTCATTATACTTGGTTTTCTAGGCCGATGACATTGGCGTAATTTCTTGTTTTCGAACATCAGTTGTGCCAAATTATACACTAAAATATAATATATAGTTGTTTAACAATATTCTGAGTGAATGAAAATTACTTGGGAAAAATAATTATAACATTAATTACTTATACTCTCAAAAGTATGTAATTCAAAATCAGCTACAGGTTCATATGCATTTGGTCAGAAAAAGTTGAGGTGTAGTCCACAAGTTTCTGGCTTAATCATGTTGGATAATTATAATTTATCAACGTTATCTCCATTTACTTCTTATTCCTGAATTAACATTTCAATCCCTTTTAAAAAATAGCTATGTTCACAGAACGGGAAAACAGCATTCTTCAAATCATCATTTGTGAATCTCTGCTCTCGATCGATTTCAGCTTTGGTAACGGGCAATAGTCGCTGGGGGCAAGGTTTGGGTTGTATGGTAGATGATCCAGCTCATGGAAGTCACATGTGTTCACAGTAACCGTGAGAACTGGTGCAAACGAATTCCTTGACTCAGCATCACACAACATTCGTGATGACAGTGCGCAATTGGTGCAGTAGCTGAGTATAGTACTTCTCAGTTACCGGTGTGTTCCTTTCTTTGAAGTATTTCATCAAAATTTCTCTGCAGTTCCAAAAAATAGTCATTATATTTTTCATGCACTGTATGACTGAGCCTTTCACTTTTAACTTTTCTTCCAATCCCCACTCCATTATTAAGAAAGAGGGTCACAGTGGAAGTCCACAGTTTCGTCTCTTGCAACATTGTCCTCTCATTACCACGGTAAAGGTTCAAAGTATTCTGACAACATTCCACGTACACTTCCGTTTGAGCTGTTGAAAGAATTTGAGGCACTCATCTTGCTCTGGACTTGTGCATACGCAAATATTGATAAAGCATGCGGAGCACAGTTGTTACAGAAAGTCCTAACTTTACACCTCTGTTATCCGGATCTTCTTCCTCGACCAGGGAGATGTTTCCTTCTGTCAACACATCCACCGGCATATCCTTACATGGGTCATTTTCAAGGCTGTCTATGGCCAAACGAAATATGTTTAACCGCTCCTTCACAGTAGAATATTAAGTTTTCCTTTACACACCGTCAAGACGATGTTCAATACCACTGGGTGAAAGTCCTTCTTTAGTAAAAAACGTTAATCAACGCTCTGAATTGCATTGTGAAACGCCTGACTTAAATACGTTTATCCAAGTTAATGAATGGTGTGGCCAGAAAGAAAAAGTGTTCTTGAAACATGTGACAATCAGCTAGCATCAACATTGCAACAATGAATCATAGACCTATATGAGGCGGATTTAGTACCACACCTCGTAGTTTCGGGAGCTTGTTCAGAAAATGTAATCTAGTTTATTGCTAATTGGCTCCTCAAATGCACCGCTCCTGTATTTTTTTTAATATTTGCACTGCACAAAATAAGAACACATTTTTATATCTCTTTTATACACTTTACGGACTCTTTAACTTCGGGATTTCAAGCAGTTGACTAGTACAATCTGCAAAAAATGTTTCATTTATTCACATTACATTTTCAGACATTCAGCAGTAACAAAAATGTACGTTTACAAGAAGATGCCAGATCATCACCATAAAAGTCCCATTTCCAAGTCTATCCATTAACATATGACAACGCTACTGCTGTAGGGAATACCCGCACCAAATCTAATGCAATTAATACCTCTCATTCCCCCAGTACGCCATAGTTTTTACCAAAACCTAAAAATATACCGTAGCATTTGATTGCGAAAATATTTTGAAAAAATTGAAATGAAGAATTTGCTTTGTAATGAGCCTGCATTTTTTATTTACTTTTATATTCATGAAAAAAATTATCATATGCATAGGTGGTAACCATACTTACCTTGTAGACCCAAGATCGCGGGTTCAATCCCGGCCAAGGTCGGTGGATTTTTCGGCCGTGAAAAACCTCAAACATAAAAGAAGAGGCCTCTGAGCAAAATTTATCGGCCGTTACACGCCCTGAAATGAATAGGACGCTGATGACCTGAGATGTCAAAGAGCTTCCGTTAATAATCCAAATAAATATTGTCGTTCAGAAAGAAAGAGAGCATAATACACAAACGAATAAATGAATGAACCGTTTAGGAAAAACCCAGTTTTCCTCAGTTTCATGTTCGCGTGACACACTTTTCTTTCTCGCTGATACCTCAATTATTACTCAGTTGGAAAGAATATCTAAATTTAAGAAAAACAAAATGAAAACAATATTTGTTGCGTGGTATTTTATTTTATATTATTTTCCAACATTCACTGTCAGCATTTGATTTTATAAGTGAATGCCTGGCCATAGCGGGAAATTAAACTTGGAAAACAAAGATATATCGACATTAACTCTCTTTTCGTATCTCTCTCTGCGGTCTGTATCTGTTTATGATTGGCGCCAATGGAATACACCGAATCCCTTTTCCTTTTAGCACCAAGGAGTGAAATAAAAAAATATATCTATTTGATCGCTGTAGTCGTGCAGTATCAGCGAATACTTATTGGTTTCCTTGATGCTATAGGCAGAAAGTCTAGCCAGTTTAAGGCTTCAGCGAAAAGTGGCAGCTAGAGGCTTTCTCGCGCCTCTCATCATTTTTGTGGCTGTTATCAGTTTTTTATTCTGTCAATAGTGAAAAGGCGAGAAGAAAGCGATCCAAAGAGCTTTGAAGAATTCGATACCATACATAATGCTTCACTCTTACCGACATCGCCATCATGAGAAAATTCCTCTTCCGGTACGCAATTCTTGTATCTGATAATGCGATCCCATTTTTCTTAGATCTTTTGTGAATTTTTCTCCGCGTTCGCCTGTAGTGGCCTCACGTCTTCTACAGCGAGATTCACTGTTGAATTACGTGAAAATCATCTCAAAAAAATTTTTTTTAATGTATTAGTATTTAATGTTCATCTCCAACCTATAATTCATTAAAATATTTTAGCATTAATGTATAAAATGGACATATTTAACTTCAGTTTACTACAGAAACGCACTAAAATTTATTCCTGTTTACCTTTGTTCAGGTTAAGTGAAACAAGAGAAAAATTAGGATAGAAATCTTGAATTTACTGTCTGTTCATTTACTGCTTTCATTAGTACAACTTACTAAGGCTAATGTATCGTTGATAAAGGATGTTTAAAAAAACTAAGTTTCACTTCAGATAGGACTACCCAAAAGAAAGAGGTAAAACTCTACTGAACATACATCCTGCTCAGTTATGGATTAAGTCTTCAACATCAATATAGGTGATGTTACAAACGCGTGGATACCAATCTTCGTGCGATCATTGAATTTAGCATTAATCATAAATGTTTTCAACTTGTACGCAGGCATTGTAGTTGACAAGACTCGTAGGACCGAAAAAAATGTAATTATCGTTAATCACCAATATCAAAGACACTGGAAGTGTGGCTCAGTTCCACCTCATTTTATACGCAATGACCGACAATATCCGACTAATCACTTAACGAGAATCAATTTGAACGAGTAAGTGCAATAATATATTTATGGTTATGGCAAGTCTTAAATATCTCTTATGTATTCACTATCTATCAATGACGTAAAAATACTGTATGGTTATATTCTTCCTTCTGTTTTGGCAAAAGAAAAGTCTGCTGCAAAAAACAGGCTACCCATTTTAAACACAGTGAATAAATATAAAATGTTGAAAGTTAACATATGCAATGTCGTTTTAAAATTATTTTTAGTCCCAGTTATTTAGGGTTCGCTTGAACTGAACATCTTGGTTTTCTAAGCACAGTTGAAAAACCGATTTGTATTTGAATACATAACCAGCAGGCTAAGATATTTATGCTAGCAAAGCATTTCTGTAATTAGTATTCTGTAATTTTTAACTTCAAACTTCTTTATACAGGCTGTGAATTTGTTCAGTAAAATTAATGCGATCATTGAATCGAATGTTTTATTTGTGAATCCTTAGCAGGTATTTTTGCTGCTATCCGTAATCTCGCCTGGGCAATTGATTGATTTGATTTATTTACGGACGCTCTTTAACATCTCGGGTCATCAGCGTCCCATTTAATTCAGGGCGTGAAACGGCCGATAAATTTTGCTCAGAGGCCTCTTCTTTCAGGCTTGAGATTCTTTTTCGTGCCGTAAATGTACGACACGGGACCCACGGCTTTACTTCCCTTCCGAAGGAAGCCATACTTAGGATTTTTACGCCCGAAAAATCGATTCTGGCCGGGTTTGAACTCGCGATTAGAAGGCAAGTATGGTTACCACTACACCACCAGGACTGACTCGGCTAGGCAAAAGGAGCTATGAACGACAAACTGTAATCCCCATCACGGAGTTTGATATTAAAACTGCTTATGACAGTGAGTTGACGCGATCAATGCTGTATCCTGAAACCCAAATACTGAAACAGTAAACTTCTGTGGACGCACTCAGCCCCGCGCTCAGAGCAAGTTGTAGAGAAGAAAATAGATTTATGATGTCATGGTCCAAGGAGCTGTTTCCCTTATTACCTTTCATAAACCCTGATTTTCTCTGGACATCGTAACCCAACTACCGGTCGCCCATATTTTTCCTATTACTTCTGAACCATGTTTTTAGCTCTGATTTTACTGATCCTTTTAGCACTGATTTTACTGATCCCGAAACAATCATCATGTGAACAAAAAACTGGAAGGGAAATGTCATAGAAGGTCGCTAAAACATTCGCATTCAAAAGAATATTTCCAAGAATGTAATAATACAATAACAATTGGTAGCTATTAAATAGAACGATGGTTATATATATATATATTTTTTTTTCCTTCCCGCTCTCGTGTCTTTTTGTGTCCTGGTGTTTTACTTTGCTTTTGGAGCGGTTTAGAGGCAGGTCGTAGAAACTGAGAAGGAAATGAACACACAATGCACTGACAACGGCTTTCAAAACTAAATAACTTATATATCTCCGATGAAATTATGCCGAGTCCGTGCTCATT
This sequence comes from Metallyticus violacea, assembly GCA_030762175.1. NCBI lineage: Eukaryota > Metazoa > Arthropoda > Insecta > Mantodea > Metallyticidae > Metallyticus > Metallyticus violacea. Next base: position 79,334,232 of record CM060846.1, on the reverse strand, counting down.
ACATTTTTAATTTGTAAAGCTAAGGATCGCTCGTCTTTACCACCCAAGAACTCGGTAATGTAAGCTTATGTCACTCTGTACAGTCGCTGTTGAAAGATCAGTTCATTGAGACCAAGCATTTTGTCTCGTTCGGCGCCGACAGTATATATATATATATGGTAATATATATATATATATATATATATATATATATATATATATATATTACCATAACTGCTATACAGTATATTGTTCCGCACTAATGGCTCACGTAAGTACATTTTATTAATCTTATTCGGGTTCGGATTTGTTAGGGACGGAGGAGAATATTTAGGTACTTCAGACTTGCTCCAGGGCTGGTCGTTTGAGCCTACTAATGAGGATACCCCTGTGAGAAAGGGATGAGGTGAGGGAAACACCAGGCGGTGATGCTCAGATGTAGACGGGTCCCTAACATTGTTTCCAGATAGAAAACCTCGACGCCCACTCCAAGTTGTTTCAGCCCCTCAGAAGAGTCGCTTCAATACCAGAAGTAGAGACAGAAACGTTTAAAAGCGCAAGCCTCCGTCACACCGCACCAGCCCACCTCGCTCTGGCACTTTCGATCCTGTAACTAAACCAACGTATGAAATGAAATAGGAGAGTGGAAAATTTGTAGAAAGAAAAGATTCATTGCAGCATTCGCCTAAGCAAAAGTCCAAGGACAGATTTGCCGGCTCCAAGGGATTTGAACCTGGATCCTCCGAAACGCAAGTGCAAGCGTTACCGTCTGAGTCACTCCGATTAACATTCTGATGCCACTATAGCAAGCAGGCTTTCCAGCAATCACATACACAACAACACTAGCGGCCCCATTCTCAGCGGTAAAGTTACCTGAAACAGATATGCCTTTTTACAGCTATGTATTTTATTTTAGTTCGCACTCTTAAAAGTGGGCAATTCGCTTTTCTTCAGTGTACTGCAAGAAAGGGCCACAACATTTTGAGTTTTCGTTTACAAATGTCCCTTCATGCATGTGTTTCTTAAGTGTTTATTTTAAAACGAAACACAGTTTATTTATTTGTAATAGTTTTAAAATATTGTATGTAAATTAATGAAAAACTTAAAGCGTTGTGAAAATATATGTTAAAGTATTCATTCAGTATCCGCTATTTTAAAATAGTTGAGATATTCAAGAAAATGAAATATATTATTTCTTCGCAAGTTCACTTTAAAATTAAATTAAATTACGTTACTCCTGAGCTACAGCGGAATGTTCACTAGAGCACTGACATTTTCTCATAGCTACCAACACAGTTGAGTCTCCTATAGGGCGCCACCATCTTTGTCGTCCGTCCTTCATCATATTCAGCAGTTAAGCTCAGATTATTTAGTATGCTAAAAGCACCACTCAGGCTGACTTAGATTCACCCTCCCATTTCCTTCTCCTTCCACAGCTCTTATCAGTTTCTAGTTCAATTTTTGGCGTAAAGGTCATGAAAGTTTCATCTGCGACTTTGTAAAGCGAAACAATTTTACTGGACATTTTAGCGAAAATCTGCTCAAGCAAAAAACGTGGTGCCGAATATGACTTCATCATGTCAAAACGTGACACGTGATACAGCTTTACTCTCTTTAATATAAGTGGGGTAATTTTGTTCCCTCTCGTCACAGAGAGAAAAAGGAGTGGACCGATTCTATCACAACACTTGACAACCAAGTGCGAGTTGCTTCACAAAGTGCTATTAGGACAAAACAACTGCCACTTTCAGCGCAAATTGTTCATTCTGGTCATGTCATGTACTCCCTAGATTTGCTACTTGTGCATATTTATTACTCAAACTTTCATACTTAAAACAATATGCATTCCCCCTTGGTGATATAATAACTAATACAGAATTAGTCAAAAAGATCTCCAGGGTATTACAAAGTAATTGAATGCACAGTAATGAAGCTATTGTGACAAAGTAAGCACCACAGAAACTACGAAGTGCTTTTTTAAAGATGTTCAATCTGGACATTATAGAGCTATGTTGGACACCATAGCTGCAGATGCAGACGGGCGAACGGTTGATTTCCTTTATCACAATAACAGGAATCATTAAATTTCCCAATTGTCGATGGATGCTTCCAGATTTTGATCAAAAGTGACAGTGATTATGCACCTTTCAGCACGTAATTTCAGCACATAAAGTGCCCCTCCACTGCAGCAGCACATTTTCATAAAACTTCATCTGGTAGTCAATGGATCAAACTATTCATTGAAGGGGAGAAGTGAAGGCAGATTTCTGTATTGGGACCCCTTCTTTTCTATTCCAGATGCAATAAAACACTGTACACATACTTTACGCTCATGATCTTGCAAATCTACATTCGTGAATTGAAAGTCCTGGCAATTCTCAACGAATACAGGCTTCCATTACTATTAGAAAAAGAAATATGGATTTCAATTGAATACTGAAAATACAGACAAATACTCTGGGTCATCACCGGTTGTTAAATACTGTGTTTCTACAAAATTGATCTGTAGTAAAATGCCGAGGCTTTTGGTGCCTCACTGCGACTTTTTGTTTAATGAGCTTGATGCCGACTTCAAGGTACTCATAATGTTTGCATGCGTTACTTTTCCAACATTCATCAATTTGAACATATCCAGACTACGTATTAAGAAACGATTAACTTCCTGTCTCTCACCTTAATTTATCAGATCCTTCACACCTACATGAAAGCTATCTGGCATGTCATTTTCATAAACCATCTTCACGTCATAGCCTCCATACCAGATCAACAACACTCTTTACTGTCTATATCATTACATCGCACAACTTGTGAGCGGATGTCTGGGGTTTGATTCCCGACAAGACCATCCTCTTTAAGCTATATTTCCAGGTTTTCCTCGATCCTCATTAAAGGCAAATGCCGCAGAATCACCCTAAATTTTGGCCTCGAACGATTCCTTCTTTAAAAAAGAAGAAGAAGAAAAAAAAAGAAATTATCTCATTGATGCCCTCAGCAGTAAAAACGGGCATTGCACACTATTTAAAAAATCTAACTATTTTATATTCTTCTTTTACAGTTTTTCTTGTTGGTTTTCTGAATGCCCTATCTTGTAATATCAGGGACTGTCCAATTATTTCGCAATTTAAAACTAAATTAAAATAAAATTTTACTCTATGATAATACTCTATAAATCAAATCTTTATTATTATTATTATTATTATTATTATTATTGTTATTATTATTATAATTATTACATATTTAATTAAACATTTTTCTACTTGATGCGTTTTAACTTTACTATTAAGTATAAAGAAGTTCTTGCAACTTTATTTTGAAATAGATTTACTTATAAAATGTTTAATTTTAATTTTATCGCTATGTTTTTATTATTGTGTGTATGTGATATCTAAATAAACTGGTAGTGCGGAATAGAAGACCTGAGGAACTTAGTATTACCAGTTTAAATAAATAAATAATACACTATAATCTACAAAAACAAATTTTCAGCATTTCCTTGTATTGCTGTGAAACATGCAGTTAATATTTAGAAAGTACCGATTTTTTAAAACCCCAGAGACACATTAGACTCTGTTTTTTGAAACTTTTATCATACACACAATCCGTTTTGTGTAAAATTTCAAAATAGTGAACAGTTGGTAATCTTCAATTCCCCGATGGTGATTAAACGTGTTTCAGAGTTGTGGAATTATGCAAAAATGGGGTGTTTTAAGTGGTGCATAAATCGTGTTAGCACAAATATAATTTCATTTTAAAAGTTGATAAACAGTGTTTTATATTGATACATTAAAGAAAACCAGGTTGTGAGTTAAGTAAGCTTGATTCACTTAATATAAGTAACGAGTAAAACACCAAGGGACCCTTAGCGCTAAAGCTAAATCACAAGGGTTAATTACAGATTCAGAGAAGGGCGTGGTACACAAAAAAACGAGCACTTTTTCTGTTTCGTTCTGTACTTTAAAACATTTGCTAAACAAAAGTGAATTTTGGATACCAATGCTAAGGCGATATTTTGCCCCAGCTCTGTGCCATGAAGGACCATACATCATTTAACTGCGTGACTAGGGTAGAAAAAGCCTCTTGGTCAACAAACAATACAAAAGGACGAGCTTGGCGTTACCGCAAATAAGCAAGCAGGGAGACCTATGCCTATGGTAGAGCGTTGTTCGCCTTCCTAGCTCGGGGCTGTGTACTCTCCACCCTCTGTTACGGGGAAAATGTCAAGAACGTCGCCTGCCTGACTGCGGTTCTTAAGACTTGTAAAACCGCGAACGAGGTGCCTTGAAGTTCTGAACTTGCATTTGAGTGTCTAATTTAAATCCAGCAAATTCCCCTGCCGTTTGTTTAACATAGAAAGCGAGTAACTGACTGCAAATCGACGGTAACATATTTATAAGGCAACATATATGTACAGAATGTTTGAAAAATCGGGCCTATTGAAAGCTGGACAACGCCATGTCTGTTAGCTAACGTATTTTTCAAAGCTGAGGTTTAGTGTAATTGTACCGTTGCGGCTTGATTCACAGTATCAAGACGAACAGCTACAACAATTATTCTGATGTTAGCTTTTAGCTGCAAGAATTCTTATCATTTTTTATAAGACAGGTGCAATTCTCACAAAGTTCAGTAAAGGAATATTTGCGAAAAGCTCGCACATCAAAACTGATATCCTTAAATAACGCTTAAAAAAAGAACAAGAGAGATGTACATTCACCGTTGCGCTAGATATGATCACATTCGGAATAGCATCCCTTTCTCACATTCAAATCATCTGAAAGATCCCCCCCCCCTTGTTTCTCTATGCATTTAGCTTCATCAAATTCTGGTCAGTTCTAAATTAAAATAAAGAAATGAATCTTTATACAATTATTTTAAAGAAATTTTAGACATGGTTGTCACACTAAGCACACCTTTAGGATAGAATTTCAAACCAGGTAATGACTGTTCGGTGACACGGTTTAACCTCGAATTGGTTTGATTCTGATGTATATTATCTTTCATATATATATATATATATATATATATATGAATAAATAATGTAAAACAATCTAAATTTGCATCTGTGACGTGACAATTACCACAATGGCCAACAGAACTTGTTCATAAAAATAATGCTCTCAGCATTTAGCATTTGACTTTACATAACTCCCCCCTCCCCCAAGATCTTTCATTTAACTTCAATTTAAAGCGGGTCCTGCTTATGGAAAACTTTTGCTTACAAGTTGGGACGCCGTAAGCACGTGTAACTTTGCATGGAGTATTGCTTGGCGACACCCCACCCCACTTACACAGTTATGTTCTTTAGTTATCATAGCTAAACCACACCTGTTGTGTTATGTATTTGAGAAAGATATGTACACTAAACCCGGCGACAAAAAGCTACAATTAATCCAAACTGGAAAACAAGACAGAAAACATATCAGTAGTAGATGCCATCCATTAACAAACTTAAGGCAAAGTTTAATACAGGTAATAATGCTTGTTTTCTTCGCACGAGAAAGCTTTAGAAACCGAGTTGTCGATTTAACAACACTATATACGAAAGCGCCTCTTCGCCAAACTTTTATGTTTATTGAAAATCGCTGCACATTCATATATAGACCGCATGGCTTCCATTTCAACTATATTTTCAATGACAACGGAGGGAAGCTGTCACAAAAAAGCCAATCAACGCTAAGCAGCCCTGGGGGATATAAATCTGTTTGTTTGCGTGTGGTAGATTCTTGTGGCTGGGTATGTAATCGGGTTTGTTCGCACTTTCATCTCTTATTCCTATTTGTTCATCCAAGGGCAAAGGTTGAGTAGTTCCTCCGTCAAAGGGTTTGTATAATCCAACATTTTTATCCCGAGTAACACACAGCCAGAGTTAACAATTTAATCGCTTTGCTTGTTTCAGTAAAACAAAAACCAATTGCAAAGAAAACCCATTACCATTTTCATACATACATAACGTATTTTACTATATTTTGTGGTCAAGCTGTACTTTTTCGTTAATGCACCAAACGAAATAAGTACTTACATGTACTTACACAAATCCTGCACTGTTTGTATTTCTATAAGGCATAATTATCAAAATTTGTGCACATTCATAATCTCAATACTTATAACTACCACTAACGCTTGCTCGTTTCCCAAGTCTAAAGTTAACTAGTTATTCGTTGTTATAAAATATAAGATTTTTCACAAACTAAACTGTCAATATCAGCAACAAATAGCACTGGTTTGCAATCATTTGACTTCAGGGAAACTGTTTTAGTTTTTACGTTAGCCACCATATAATGGATAGTCACAGAACGTATCATTATGATGTTAACTTATTAATGCGTTTAATCTGGTAGGTTTATTTAAATTATAAACATATTATAAAACAATATAGAATTCATAACTGAAACATAGTATTGTTCAATTTTTTCATATTCCTATTAGGTATACTATTATGAAATACACGTAACATTTGTATGCCCTTCCGTTTTTTTCCTTGGAGCTGGCATGAATAAGCTTCTTAAGGGTTTTTTAAAGAGAGAGGGGAGAGAGAGAGAGAGAGAGAACTAAGTGCTTCAATAACAACAATACTATCTGTAGATGTGTATCGCCAAAGAACAAATAAGTAGGTAATATCTTTTCATGGTATAAATATAGAGGCAGTGCTTGTACCTTTCTTTTTTTTTAAAACGGGTGAAATAATTTATTGCAGCAAAATAGCAGGATTAATTAAGACAGGTATGGCATTGCTAGTGCTTAATTCATCTCATAGTCACAGCACATCAAAACGGTGCAAGGTTTAGAGTGACAATAGAATGTCGGACATGAATTTAAGTAATTGTTGTAGTAATCAAAAAAGGTTCAAGCATTTATTTAAACTCTCGTAAATTAGACTAGTTTACATTAACGATAAACTTCCTTTGCGTTTTAAAGATTTGGCAGTTCAAGTTCTTATTTAACATTTGCTCCCCCCTCCAAAGAAAAAAACTGATGAAATACAGAAAATCTGAATACACAATCGGATTTGGGGCACATTAATTTGCTAAAATAGTCATATAAGTTAAATTTTCGCGTCAAATATTTAAAAATACAATTATGAATTAGGTAATTTTCTATTTTATTTCCAAAATTTAAAAACACAAAAAACCTGTTGTTAACTTTTGAATTAAGATTGGGTTTCAGGTATTTCAGTGATTTAAAAAGAACAAATTTGCTTCTGAAGCAGAAAAAAGTTTTAAAATGCTTACTAATTAATCTTGAGAACTGTAACAAAACCGTGCTTAAATACAAACCAAGTTCCTTTACAAATTACACGTTCCTTGTAGCAAACCTTCCCATAATATGTCAACATTTTCGAGACCCAAAATTGGGAACTGTCATATTCTTTAGACCAATTGAGACTTGTAATTTCAGTACTACCCTTATCCACTTTAAGTGCTTTTCTAGAAAATTAAAAAAGTTATATAAATAAAAGAATTCGGTTTTTCAACAATTATGTCTATTGTGTCATATCATTTTTCTCTTTAAAAACACAACTTAATAGTTTAGAAGATTTGTGCGTGCATAGTTTCAAAATATTTGGAGATTTGGTATTTCATAGTTTCAAAATATTTGATCTTAAAAATGAATAGAAAGATTTTCGGAAGAAAACAGTCGTTACTTTTAAAATCGTCATAATACTCTTATGACAGTAATACTGGTAACAATTAATATGAAACATAAAATACAGTGAGGTTATTTGAGTTAGGGTAGCAGCCACCGCAACAGAAAAATGGAGATAAAGAGTCACCGCGCGTAAAGTTAAGAATGTATCAAAATTAATAGCGCAAACTGGAACGGTTAAAAGTATACAGTAATAGAAGAAAAAAAAAATTCGAATAAACATGGGTACGCAAACAAGCAGTGTGCGAGATTAATTATTGTGAATGTGTGGTTATGAGCCACCACTGACTTCATTCCTTGTACACATCATATGCACCATTGGTTGCGCACTTAGAAGCGGTCCGCAATTAGCCTGTACCTTGGCCTTCACGATCACCTGATCTCAATTCTTTGGATTGTTCTGTCTTTTTTTATTTGTCTATTTAAGGACGCTCTTTAACATCTCAGGTCATCAGCGTCCCATTCAATTCCGGGCGTGAAACGGCCGACAAAGCCCAGAGGCCTCTGCTTTAAGGTTTGAGGTTCTTTTTCGTGCCGTAAATATACGACACGGCTTTACTTCCCTTCCGAAGGAAGCCATACTTGCGATTTTTACGCCCGAAAAAATCCATCGATCCTGGCCGGGTTCGAACCCGCGACCTTGGGTTTAGAAGGCAAGTATGGTTACCACTACACCACCAGGACCGACATTGTTCTGTCTGGGGTCAGCTCAAAAGTGTAGCGTACAGCTCTCCCATTGATACGGTTGAAGTACTGGAGCAGAGAATTGTGTACACGCTTGTCAAGAATTCCGAGATGATCCGGGGTGTTTGAAAGAATTCGAAACTCACTGCAGTATTGCATCCAAATGCAAGGACGACACTTTAAAACACCTCCCTTAACAGATAAGAGTGTACAATACCTAACATGTAACATCCTAAAGTAGAATTGTGTTCCTTGTTAAATTAAGCTATGAGTGAATTTTTAGCCAAATTAGAATGGAAATTAAACGACAAGTCTACTTTTCAAATTAATTTGTACTAACTATGACAATGTTTCTTAGTGAAATCAGTACCGCCACGGGTGGCCGAGGTTGTTAAGGCACGGAATCGTGAGCGGGAGGTCTGGGGTTCGATTCCTGATCGTCCTTCCTGACTGAGGCTTTTTCCAGGTTTTTCTCAGTCCTCATAAATGGCAAATGCTGGGGAGATACCGTAAACTTAGACCTGGAACGTTTCCTTACTTAAAAAAAAAAAATCCTTTCCCAATATATCATTTCATGTATGATCTGTGTCCACCGCCTGTGGCACCTCAGTAGTAAAAAGGGACGTTAAACACTATTAAAAATAAAGTCAGTGGCGGCTTGTAACCACACATTTACATTTATCTCGCACTTGGCTCCTTTGCAAACCCACGTTTACTGGAACTTTTTTCTTCTATTATCGTATACTTCAACGTTTCGGTTTGGGTCATTAATTTTCATACACCATGTATATTGTTTTGGTTTTCACATTCAGCAATGTTTATCATATGTTGCGTTTGTATTCTGTAGCAATTTTCCATAAATATCATTAAGATGCAAATAATTAGTTAACCACACTTTCCACAATGTATAATTAAGTACCATGTTTGTGGTTTGTTTTTCCTTTACTATTCTATTTACATGTCTAAAGCGCTTTAAGCATAATGTAATTGTCATGCAAATAATTCTTTCTTAGATTCAACTCCATCCCTAAAAAATTAAGAATGAAACAAATATGTTAGCTGAAAACAACGGCTGGTGATCCGATCACCCTCTCTGGATGCATCTGAAAGCGTTTTTAGGTAGTCTCTTGCATTCTAATGCAGACGAGGGCTCGGTGTTCACTCTGTAACTGTCAGTGCAATTAATCCTGTTCTTAACGGCCCTCAGCACGCTTTAACTCTAGAGGCTGGAAGAAAAGAGACAAGTTAAGAAACGGAACAAATAAGAGAAAAAATAAGGAGGAAACAGATTTGCGCCCAGTTGAGCGCATACTGTTTTGTTTTTTATTTCGTTTCGGATTTTTTCCCCCGTTCTAAACGCATTTAGAAAAAGGAAAATCATTTTTCCCCCCTGTATCGTTTCAGTTTCAATGAACATTTCCACCGTTTTTTCCAAAACAGCGCAATTCCATGACTAATACTGACCACAATGCAAAGGAGAAAATCGTTTTCAAAAATCTATCACTAACTTTTATTTATTTATTTGTTTTATATATTTCTATTACTAAAAACTTACAGAACTTAATTCATTAACTTAAAAGTCTGTAAAGATTACTTAAGTATCGTAAATAAAATTATAAATTTTACTTAAAAAGGAACATATTTTATATGAGCGAGTTAATAAAAATACTTTACTAGCTGAGTAAATTTTACGTTAAATAGAACACCCAGGTAACTACTATACATGAAAATCGGGCACCTAGGGACATTACAAATAAGTATTCCCTTTATTTATTCAATAAGGGTCTTAGAGTGGCGCGTTAGCAGAGCGCAGTTACGTATTGGGAGAAGTCAGCTGTCAAGACCTGCATGTGCAAGTAGCCGCTTATAGTTTGAGGAGGGCTTTGTGAACGAATAATTGTGCTTTCGTATGTTAATGGGTGCTTTCATTGTGTGCCAATTTTTCTACTTTAGCTCTAACACTGCACATAGTTATTTGTAACGGTATTTTACGCCCATTTTTTTCCCGAGGCACTAGTCGATACATTAGATGAAATTATGAATTAGGCAAGGGAGTATGGATTTTTAGGGAATGGGACGTTTCAGATTTAAGTTCAGGGCACCTCCTCGGCATTTGCCATTTATAAGGACTGAGAGAAAATCTGGAAATAAATTTAGTCAGAGAGGGCGGTCCTGGAGGAGAATCGAGCCTCAGACCTCTCTTTCACAAGTCCGTGCCTTGACCTTGGTTACCCGCGGTACATACAGTCATAAAGAACGGATATATGTACGTTATATATGAAAACGAGTTCTTACGTAGAACTGGTAAGGTGATTCGCAATAAAATATCCTGGCAATCGTATTCTAAGTACATAAACTACTCGCCAACTTCTCAAAAAGTTACTAGAGACCGGAATTCTTAATGATAAGAAATTGCTCCGAAACGCCGTGTTCTTATGGAAGAAACGTTAGTCGAAATACAGGAATTTCCTGCGCAGATGCCGACAATGTATTGCCGCTGAGGGACATCATTGTAATTTTAGTGGTTATAATAATGGGTTTTAAATATATTATAATTTTACGCTTCAGTGAAAATATAAACACTAAAATAAAAATATTAACTTTACTAACGATGACTTATTCCCTTTTTCCAGTTGCAGCGGCTGCACCTCCGCAGTAAAATCAGTTAGTCCGTAATTCAAATAACCTTACTGTATATACAAATATAAGAGATATGGAGGCCATTGCTCATTAAGTCCGTTAAGTTTATTGTTTTAAAGCAAAATATTTATGGTATATTTGTGAAAATGAACAAACTGGCGAAATATACCTGAACTCGAAAAAAATAATGCTAAAAACTTAATAATAATAATAATAATAATAATAATAATAATAATAATAATAATAATAATAATAAGCTCATCGCACACATTCTAAAATAGTTGTGTATCTGCCATATTTAGTGTAACACATCAACAAGGGACAAATCAACTTTACTGTCTTTCCCATCTCCATGACGCATATTAAGAAACTGTTTATTTTGCGGATTCAAAATAATAAAATTATCACAAACTCTGTTCATATTATTTTGATGCTCCATTCAAGAAAACCTGGCATAAAAATCATTTAATTAAATTTGGAATACACCGGTCTTGCTTGCTGGGTTCACGGGGAGAGGCAAAATGTTGCTTACTACTTCGACTTAATTAGAGTGCGGGTTAATTCTGAGTGCAAGACAGATATGCCTTTCTAAATATGATTTATTATTATTACTATAATTTTTATATTTTGAATATGTCTGAAAATTACATTTATTTGACTTAATGTTATTTCCAATTTTAAAATTTTTATTTTTCATTGTCTCTGTAAGGAAATTGTTCAAATATATAAAAATAATCATTTTTTCTAATCTTGTAAATAAGTATGTTTAAAAACGATATGTTAGGCAAGATATGAGCTATAGTTTAGAATTTTATGTAAAGCGTCTCGAATTATCTGTTTAAAAAATAATTTTATTAAAGTACAGTAACTTTGGTGATTTTCTACATGAAAACAATTTGGATAAGAAATTTCAGAAAAAAAATTCTTCTTCGTGTGTTGTTATAACAATATAAACTATATTAAATAATAATTATAAATGTTATTTGGACACATTTTACAGAAAGGAAACAATACGCCTAACCTAAAACATGCTGTTAAATTTAAACCTAAATTAAATATTCAGTCATGAGTTTAACAAATTACTGCAGTTAAAGTCTCTGTACAGAAAATATATAACACTTAAATTTCATTAATTACAGATATAGTTCTCCTCTATGGCGCGTAAGTACGAGATCGAGGTATGGCCTGCCGCGGCAGCTTCTGTTTCCTCTACCTCCGTCTTACGACTTCACTGATAGCGGGGAGTGTTGCAGGGGGGGGGGGGCATGTGATCAACGTGCCGGCACCTCTCCATCAGGCCCAATTATCCTCGTGAGGGTGAGTGAACTTCGTTCCAGACCTTCCAAACTTGAAGCCCGGAACTTCCCGCAGCAGTCAGCAACGCTGACAACTAGACTAAGAAGTCGGTCTCACCAGTATACCTACATATTTTTGTGATTTGGTTCCCTTCTGCAGAATGTTATGTAATTGTTCTAATTTTCCATGTGGTTCAAATGGATTCCACCTTTTGGTTTAAAGCCTGCATACGCCTTTTTATATTAAAAGAGAAAAACACTAATAGCCACACACATTTTATTTTATTTCGGTGAACAAATGCTATCCTATCCATAAACAACTTTTGCGTGTGTTTAACAATGAAATAACATAAATTACCTATCTCATTTTCATTTCTACCGTCCGTTGAAACAAAATTTAGCTTCCTTCTTAGAAACTCCGGAGAAGATAAATGCGACAGTAGGTCCGGAAATTCCACATCATCAACGTTCTCCACCAGATTTGAAAATCATATGCTACTTTCTACTCATTCTGCCAGTCCTAACTCCGTTAATCTTAACTGTTCCTGAAAAATTCTAATTCTTCATTTCTACATTCGTTACACATTTACTGAATAACATTTCTCCGGTATATCTCCCAGTATTTTCCTCACCTTTCCCACTTGGCTACATATTACTCAAGTAAGAACTAGCAAGATCGTTTGCTGCAATACATGTAATATGCCGTCCCACCTAGGGGAAAAGTAAAGCTTATGTTCAATTTTAAAACGACGACGAAACGTATGCTGCACCGCAGTCGGCGAATCGGTTTAATGAACTCGTGAATGGGAGAGAGAGAGAGAGAGAGAGAGAGAGAGAAAGCTGCGCAGTTGCTATTTTGCTCACAACTGACGCTACTACTGGAATATGTGCTAGGCGAACTCTCTAGCTGTGGTATTTGAAACTTTATGACTTACTTTTTCAAATATCATGTAGATTATTCACATACGATGTAGTTCAGGAGATACAGACGTACTAATTTGACTCCTTCCTTTTTATCACCCTATATATTTCAACTGGTGATAATAACAAAGGTATTCCAGCTTCCAGCGCTGGATTTGGGCGCTTTTTTCAGACTTTGCTGGGGACATCTTCACTTTGTCTACCAAGTGACCCATGTATTATGTATTAGCAAAGATTTTAATTGCGAAAGTTGTATTTAAAAACAAGTTTGGCTTAAGGTGCATTTTACATGTTTTCTTAAGAAATGTTCTATGGCTAGGGCATTGTTAAGTCATGATACTTTTGGCAAGTGTTTAAAAGTTATTTCTTTTCAAATGAAAGCTTTTAATATAATGTGCTTGCCAAAGAGTTAATATATATTTTTACCAATTGAATGGGCAAACTCTCTAGAGAATTAAAGAGTTATTAAAGCTTTTGAGATTTAAAGTTTGCATTTAAATAATTTTATAATGTAAATATCAAATGCATTTGTGCTGCTATACTTTTTTGTACACTAAATCAAAATATGTTTAAACTTAAAATTGCCATGCATATGTTATATACATAATTTTGTTATTTAGCAAATTACAATGAAATAGATTTGAACTATGAGTTTTTACTATTCTTTCGCGGTATTGTTGAGGCACCTTTCCATGGCCATATCCCGGGGTTTTCCTCCAGCACCTTCCTAGAGTAAGAGCTTGCAAACATATACAGGAAGGTATCTGAGACTATTGAGACACGGTGCAAATTGCACAAATATTTCTAAATTATTGTGCATTTGTCAATAAAATGCATATTCAAATTATTTGTTTTGCTTCTGTTCTTTTTTACGAAAGGCTATCTAAAAAATTTAACGGATATCTGCGATCTGAAGTACAGCTTTCTCGTGAACTGTGAGATGCTTAGATATAATGAATATCGGTTGCTGATCACGAAGAATGGAGTGATTCTTGGCTTCTACTGCCTATATTAGCTTTATCAACCAAGCACAGAGCTCGAATCAGCATGTGTAGCTCGTTGCCACGAAAACAGTGGAAATAACCTCAAAAGTTAAGAAAGAGAAGCCAGGTGCACCCAGCAGCAGAGGATGCCAGAAGCGGCAGATGGACTTAACGACCGGCAATTGGAGGTATGGGGCACGGCGCGTCAGACCCCCTCCCCGCTCACCACACGCTCCACTGACCACGAGGCGTCCTTGCACTCAACCAATCATCTCTGGATGAGGTCTCAGAAAACATAAAACCTGCCTGCCCGTTTCTTAGGAGAACATTTTATGTTCGAGGACCAACTATTATCATCACATAGGATTGGGGTTTTTTACGAGCCGTTAAAAGCAACTGGCAACTTTTTCGTTGTTTGGCCAAAACAGCAGTGAAAGAAATAGGAGCCGAATCTTGCAGTTAATTTAATGTTTTCACACATAGTCTATAACGAAGACCCTTCTTCCAAGTAAAGGTCTAGGACAGAATAGCATGAGCTGTCTCGTGACAGCTGCTAAAAGAAACACACTTCTCTACCAGCAACAGCTCCTATGCCTGCGGCATATTCCAATTAATCCATTCATTGATTTCAAGAGGAGACAAACTTAGGATGCCTTGTAAATTCAAGAGGAATGCTAATTTCATTAGAAACTTTTCCTCATGCAGCAATGAAATTGTCCCGGCAGGAGAAGGTGACAAAACGGCTAATCAAATGGTAATGACTTCCTCAAAATTAAGGTTCATAAAGAACTAAGGATAAAAAAGAATGAACAGACATTTTAATAAAAGATACTACTTGCTTTATCAATTTTATAAAATATATAGTAGAATATTATAAGCACACAAAGACTAATCTTTGTGCTTTATACATCATATTGAAATGTTGAATATTTCAGTAGAAAAACAGAGATTTTAAATGTTACAATATATAATTACTACAAAAATTATATATTATTCTAGTTATTTAACATTATTTTTGCATAATATATGTTAATCATACAAAGGTTACATATTACAAGTTAAAAATTAAATCGTCTGATATTTTTAATAGTTCATTTACAATGTCTGCTGCAGTTACACAATATTTATGTGAATATTAAGAATAAGCACATTCAATCTGTTCTCGCTTGTGGGGGTTTCTAAGGTTAAGTTGTTATGCGTCTCAAAGTGAAAAATGGACCATTCACTGGAAGCTATGGCTATACGAGGCATTATTAGAATCTTCACTAGTTTTAACTGCTGGAAATAGAGCTGAGTTACAAGTTTTAATTGCGTTGACAGCAGATGTTGGAGGATTTCATGTAGTCTAGATGGCGATACCGAAAATAGAGCTCACAAATTCCTCTTTTTCATTACACTCGACATGTGCTTACTGTCGCAGCAGGACCTTCAATCTAACATAAAGTTGGAGCGTTAACTTCAGATTTCGGTAGGAAACAACTGAGGTGTTGTAAAAAGTTCGAGGATTTGTCAATTTGTTAGATTGGCAAACAACGAAACTACCTTTAGGAAGAGGATAATAAGCTCTTGACAGTCCACTAATATTGGCATTAGTACTTAGATAACCTCACAAAAGTGACGATAAATTCCTTTGAATTATCAGTAAAAGGAATAGATGTAAAAGTGCATCTGAATTAGTAGAATAAACAATAAAGCTATCTGTTGTGTTTCACAGATGAATCCAAACATGAGTTTGGCACTAGGAGCAGAATATGTGCCCGCCAGAGTAAAGCAGATGTTTCCACATCAGTGTGTTCTGTTTAACATGGTGGGAAGCCTATTATGGTTTTGGGGTGTTTTTCTGGGAGTAAAATTTAAGATATTGTGAAAGGAAAGATAAATAAAAACAATATCATTACATTCTCCAGTGCAATACTATATGGACTGCATCCAGTGCAGAAAACTCTGAACATTAATCTGGTTACTGCATGAAGTATGTTGCATCTAAAGAAAAGCACAGGATGCTGAAAAATATGGTTTGACTGTACCAAAGTTCAGAATGCAACCCAACAGAATTGTTATGGAACAAAATGGCTAGAGGTATCAAGTACATTAAAAAGTTTAAGCATTTCTGGCAAATTATTTAAAAAGTATGGAAGCGTATAACATTAGAATGCCTCTGAGAAAATTTTAACCTACTCTTAGGCAGTTATGAAAAGCAACGTTAATTTTGTCCTTGTGAGGGATATGTTTCTCCATCATTGTATACTTTATGTTTGTGTTCATTTTAGACCGCGCTAATCATGCATCCAACCTGCTTAATTTCAGCAGGTAACAATGGCGTGTAGTCGTCACATTTTTCTCAAGAGTCCTTGAGATCAGGTGTTTATTTGCCTACTTTCTATTCCATGCAACTTCCTAGTAGCTTACTATTGGTTACTTGAAGTTACACGCCTCCTGAGAGAATGAAAATAGTTTTTCCAAACGATTGATTTTATAAGTTGTGGGGGAAATTGGATTTAAGTTTATGAAAAGAAATTCAATAAATGTTATCACTAACAGAGATGATATATTATTTTTAATGGTATTTAACATCCGTTTTTGCTACTGAGGCACCACAGGCGGTGGACAATGATGATACATGAAATGAAAAATTGGGAAAGGGTTTCTTATGGAAGGAAACGTTCCAGGCCTAAGTTTGCTTAATATGTAACTGATTAGGGATGAAAACAAATGCATAGCACTTAAAACTTGCGAGTTTGTGTGGTGTCATATTTAAGGTTACGTAGCCAGAGAAACAATGTTTCTTAGGTAACATCTGGAGTGTAGCAAGCAGATATAAGGCACGTAATAAAAGAAGAAAAAATTAGGGTACTGCATGGTTTGAGTGACAAGTGGCGGACTAATTGCTGCTAAATGTGCAGAAGAGAACAGAACTGATCAGCTGTGATTCTCATTTGGAAGTGGCAGTACTGTTTGGTTGGTTGGTTGATTGATTGATTAGTGTTTAACGCCTGTTTTTACTACTGAGGCACCACAGGCGGTAGTAGTACTGTTTGGGGACAAGTATAACCTTGTGATAATAATGTAGTTAAATGCATGAAAATGTATATTGAAAATAAATGAAGGAATATTCAGAGCACGCATGTTGTGGGTTGCAGCCGCTACCGTGCAGTCAATCACATGACACTTGTTTGCGAATGAATACAGTTTTAGGGAATATAAAGTAGTGACACACATTCTCTGAATAATGATTTCACGGGATATCAGCCCAGCCTTTTCCGGATTACAGAGATATATTCGGAGGTCACCAACAATATTTTACCTTCAGCCGATAGCGGGCTTGAATGAACTACACGTGAGTGATGTCCTATACCAGCTTACCTGTAGCTGAGAGCAGGGTTGCAGGATTGGGCGATTTAGCTACAAAAGAAACGAATTCTGTGATTTAAATTTTGAAACTACAGCAGAATTACAGATTCTGAAAGCAAACCTACAAAAAATGGGCTAAATTATTAATATATCTACCGGCTTTACATTAGTGAAAAATACGATTAAATCTGTTAGAATCGCAACATAATTCGAGGCATATGGACACTTAGACTTCGATAAAAGCAAAATAGTGGTTGAGACTGCTGAAAAATAAATATAAGATTTCGACACGTTATATGCTGAATAATTGTCCCTCCTTATATACAATGTGTAAGCATTTAAATATTATTATCGTGTCTATCGATAGGGCGGTGCTCAGCTCATTAGTATTATTAAAAGTTTCACATAGAACTTTTATATTACTATGACAGTGATCTAAAAACCAAATTTGCAATGTTTTACACACTGAAGAACAAAAGCAAGTTACAATTGCATAATGTTCTTTCATATCTTCAATTATATGAGAATTAATTTACTTCTACACATGGATTGGAACGCATGAGAATAGCGTTCTGGGAAATATAGTAGAAAATAAAGAGTTTATGTATTATCTTTTATAATTTTTTGCATTATAATATCAAATTCGCACCTCATTTATTTACGTCAAATGGGCACAATAATAATAATAATAATAATAATAATAATAATAATAATAATAATAATAATAATAATAATAGATATTTTAGAATGCAACTGACCAGCTGTCATGTGAAGGCGCACATGCAGCACAAAGCGCGTTTATTTTAGAAGATGGTACTCGGGTTTGAACGCCGCCTGGTACACTGTAAGTGCGGGTTTGTAATATTTTCCTTCAAATGTTTGATGTTTCACCAATGACACCTCCACGGGTGGCCGAGATTGTTAAGGCGTGGACTCGTGAGCGGGAGGTCTGGGGTTCGAGTCCCGCCAGGATCGTCCTCCCTGGCTGAGGTTTTTTCCAGTCCTCATAAATTGCAAATGCCGGGGAGGTACCCTAAACTTAGACCTGGGACGTTTCCTTCCTTAAAAATATCCTTTCACAATCCATCATTTCATTTCATGTATCATAAGTGTCCACCGCCTGTGGTGCCTCGGTAGTAAAAATAGACGTTAAACACCATTAAAAAAAAAAAAAAAAACATCGCAACGGCTTACAACAATTATCCTTGAATGGATTAAATTAACTTGGATATTATACAGCACCTGCAATTATTATTATTATTATTATTATTATTATTATTATTATTATTATTATTATTATTATTATTTCTACAGGATGTTTAGAGGAAGGTACCGGGTCAGCTAGCGATTTTTCAGAAAAGATGTCGCACAAATCTCAAAGAGCTCATTAAACATGTATGTGATTTTACGCTACTTTGATGGTTACTATAATCTGACAACCACGCTTATCAGTTTTATGTTAGAATACTCGAGTAATGTTCTTATCTAAAGTTTGCCGCTTTTTTCCGACACGGTTGGATATATGATGACCTTGGCGATAGTAACAATTAACTATTAATAATTTACAAAACTACTCTGTACACACCTATAAAATCCTTGCATTGGGTTACTGTAAACATTCTTCGTACAGCAAACACGTAATTGCTTTCAAAATTTAAAAGATGTTTCACAATTGCCACACTCCAAACATTTTGTGCCCATTAATGTCGTAATAAAACATGGTATAATTTGGAACAGTAAAAGAAGGAAACATTAGCGTAAAATTTTGTGAAGAAATAAATCTTCCCTTATAGTCCGCAAAATTGTCACATGACAAATAAAAAGATTACTTTGCCTCAGATTGAAACAAGATAGGTTAGTTAGGTGATAAAAATGACCTTTAAATTTGATTTTATCTTCTTTAAATTGTCATGTTAGGTGTTAGTGCAGGAACAAGGTTTGTTGTAACTTATATACCTACATGTGGACAGAAAAGATGACGTAAACACCGTCACTATTACAATTATTACACACCATTATATTGCTTTCTCTCGTCCCATGCAGAATTAATAATGGTTAAAATGCCCTCCAGTACTTTGGCGCTTGAAATAATCTAACACTCAAATCTCTAAACCAGGCAGAACCGGAAATAAACCACACTGACAAAACTTATCGCAATTAAGAATAAAACGCGACAGACTCCGTAGCTCAGGCCAGAAGGAATAATTAGAATTATTTATAAGGTACTTTAACACCAATGTATAGTATTTAACATAAAGAATGTGGGAGTAAAAATCGATATCGATGTATTCAGCAAGAGGAACCTTATAAAAGACTATTAGGAAAAACAGCCGAAATTCAGAAATGTCTTTTCACTCTGAGAAAACGAACGTCATGCCGACTGATCTCGGATTCTCTTAATTTAGACCTTTATTAGTTGGCTGTTAGCTATTAAAATAAAATTGAACCCAAATACACAATTACCTGTGTTTCGAATACATGTTACACACACGAAAAGATCATTTCGCACTCATATTTATAATTATAAACGCAGAGTGCAGGAATTTACACACTCCCAATGAAAAATGCAAAAGCATTATTTTTCAATGAATTTAAATGAAGACAGGGGCAGTAGACGGGTGATGAATATCCAAATAACTTCTGCTTCAGTCCACCTGCCAGAACTCGGATTGTAAAAGCTCGTGAAATATGAACATGTACCAAAATATGTAAAACGACATGTTTAAATGCAAGTTAATTTAAAAAAAAATAAAAATAATAATAACAATAATAATAATAATAATAATAATAATAATAATAATAATAATAATAATAATAATAATAATAAATACTGCTGTTTTAGGTCCTCTAAACAAATAATCTTCTCACGCTTTGAGCTTCATAGTTATTCCATTATGCAGAAGCGAAAGAAAAGTTTCGAATCCTCCCCAAGTCAAACTGTTTTTAACTTCAGTTTTTCTCAACCCATATAACCAGCACAGTCATATGACACATAAATAGTTTTTGTATACACTCTAACCCAACGTCTTAAGCGAACCAGGTACACATGACTTTAATAAATATAAAAAACTAATGGAAAGAATCTTCAAAATTTTATGTAAGCATCATTGTATTGTATTATTTTTGTCATATGATGTATAGATTTATAAAATATATATTGTGAAGATTGTTTTAAATAGAGTAGCAAACGGAGGAACATTTTCACATACCCCTTTATCGGAAATTTCTCCTCATTTGGCACTACAGTCCATGGTGAGCCTTGGCCTGCCACGGCAAGCTCTGCTTCCCTTATCTCCGTCTTACGACTTCATTGATATAGGCAGTATTGCATGTGATTAGCAAGCCAGCCCCCCCCCCCCCCCCAAGTCGCCTATCACGCGGCTTTGTCGAAGAAAGCCACCTGGCAGCTACCCAATTTTCCTCACGAGGCTGGGTGGTCCCCGTTCCAGACCTCCGTAAGTTGGAAAAATTCCTAACTAGATACCGCAACTGGACCCGGGCCTCCCAGGCCAGCAGTTAACAACGCTAACCACTAGACCAAGTCTATCCCAAAATATAATCTGAATACAAATTAATTTTTGCGTATAGAGATTAAGACTAGAAAGACTATGGTATAAAGAAAATGAAGGTTTAAAAAAAAATTAAATATTGAAAAGAAGCAGGCGTTAAATTTTCTCTTTATTAAATTCGGTTCTATGTTATTTAGACAACACATTAACAACTACAACAACAACACAACAACAATAATAATAATAATAATAATAATAATAATAATAATAATAATAAATTCTCATAAAATTGTAACCTAAAATTTTAGCGATGTACCGCCTAGTATAGTTTCGGAGAAAAGGACACAAAATGTTTTAACAGAACGTCTTTCTATATAAACATTAGTCTTCTGAGGTTGAAACATCTTTAAGGAATATAAGAACAAAAGATGAAAATCCGGAATTATCGGATATTATTTGAAATTGTGCAAACTAAAAAATAAAGAGCACACATTTTTTCAACCAACGGAATTCTTACCGGAGTTTTCCTTATCTCGGGTCTAAATGCTGAGGAATAAATAAATGACTTACAAAACATGGACTCTTCTTGTAATAAGCTCAGGTTACTCCAAATTCAATTAAATTCAATTGTCTCTGTATTGGAAGTGAATGACAATGAACACGCAAGACCACAATAGCCGCAAAAATTCTACTGCTCAATTTACAGGTGATTACATATTTACCTTTATACTCAATGAGTTTGTTATGTTCACGGGATGTTAATAAATGAAATGGTGCTACAATATAAGTTCGTACTCTTTAGTGAATTTCATCTGATCCTGAATAAAAAATAAAAACGGTAATTTAAAAAAATCGGACCAGATGTATAAATTTTGCCAACTAGGATGTAAATTAAATTCCAGTAACATTTTACAATTGCATTTAGTTTTAATTCTGTACCCTTTTCGAGCAAACAATTTTTAAGAATATTAAATGTCTACCGATCCAGAGCAATCTCTGATCCTTATTTTTTTCGGTTCGGCACTCGTAAAGACAGATTATCAACAATTCCCTTGTAACCCCTTTCCCCTCCATCATTACTTCACCTGATTATGATAGGTTTAACGAACGAAAAACGTAATTCGGATGCCAGATTCTTGTGGGCTTATAAAACTTGTCATATTTAGTTCATCGTCATGTTCCCGACACAGAAAGGAAGACTTAAGCTGACAATGATGTAACACACTTCACTGTTAAGTTATAAAATCTGTTAGGCATCATGCGATAGTTAATCAAAGAACGATGCTAAAAGATGCATGCCTGCCAAAACAAAAGCGTGGCATTTCAAACACTGCACCATAACGACTGGAAGGTAATAAACGAAAACGATACATAATTATTTTGGTTTTAAACATAATACATGCGTTTCGCTACAAGGGCAGTGAAAGAAAATAAGAATTTAAGCAATTAAGGTGTTTACACGATACAATAAGATAAACATTGTAATGTAATTTCTTCCAATATTTTAAAACTTTTGAAATTCCATGCCTACTGCCATGGGAGTTCAGGATTTTGAAAGGAATTACTGAAAGTGTACCCAGAGTCCGACGGCGCCAAATAACTAGCATTCGCCTTCTCTGTGTGGAGGAACTCTCAAAAAACTCACCTGTTCTTTGCTGAAAATAAAACCCTTGCCCACAATTGACATTTTAGTAAAAGAAAATAAACTGCATAGTTTCAATTTAATTATTCATTCTTTTAAAATCAAAATGTGCGCTTTTCACAGAAGTGGTAAAAACAGTTTATTTAAAAATTACAGCTTTAATCCAACATGCTATTAAATACTTTAAATTTATTAATATTAATAAATGCATTTTATATGAAATTATTTTTACCATTCAACGTTTTATTGTCACTAAGCTGTTTTAATTAATAAAATTTAAGACTAATGTGTACATCTGATAAAGTTTAGTGCATTGTAAAACTGCATTTGTTTAATTTATTTTTTTTTAAAACAATATTACATTTTATTTTACCAGAAAGAACACGTAAAATGTGTATTTATTCATAGAAAAACTAATTAGTACTTTTGTAATTTAGGTTTTATTTTAAAATACACAGTTCTTAATAAATCTGTTAATGTACAAATTAATGAAAGAATTTATAATTAGCAATATTTTATTAAGTTAAAAGTTTATTGGTTATTTTGCGCCAATATAGAGAAGAAAAATTTATCATATGATAATAATAAAATTAATAAGGTTTATTTAGTACATTGACCATATTCGTGCTTCTTCAAACTTAATTCTACCCTAATTCATTTCGTTTCGTTTCTTCGTCCTTTCTTTTAAAATCAGCGACACTCGCATATTCCTTATGTACCAGCATGATCACAAGGGATTAAATTCAATTTTTCCGCTAATTGTCTGCTCATATGTTAATTTTGCGTAAAATATTATTTCTACTTAGTCTTGCTATTGGTTATATGCTTTACTTTTTGAAGAAAATAATTTTCCACCGTCCTAGAACCGAGATGTTAAATATTCTAAAATTTAAATAGTCTACTTTGAATCTTACTTCTATGGCTATAAGCTTTTTTTTTTTTCTTTTTTTTTAATTCCCTTAAAAATGCCGACTGAACGTTGCGCTAGCCTTAGACCAATACAATGATGAACTTTACTCTGAAAATAAAGAGTGTAAAAACAATGTGACCGTTCCAGCTATGTATACAATATAAATAAATCGACTGATATTAATTTATTAATAATCTAACATTTAATATGTATCAACCACTGAATCATCAGATTAAACTATACACAAATGATGACGGTTGTTTGAAACCGTTAATTTATAATTGACAGAGAATGCAGGAAAACAGCTTAACATCATACCGACCCCACTGGGAAGTCAGTTTTTGTTATTGCGCTACAGGATTAAACACATTAAATTATGCTTTTATTGGCTGATATATTAAAAGAAACAGACTATCCGTTAGCACTTCGATTTAATGTGACATTCCGTTATAAACGAAAGCTTTTCGGGTTAAATTACGGTAGCGCATATGTATTCTCTAAACACACATCACTTTAATATATTTTCAGGAAGCTATGGTGAAAACGTTTGATCTATAAGAGCAGGAGCGGAATAAAGATACATGTAACTGAGCGACAACCTAGTGTAGTGTAGCGTAGCGTGGCGTAGCGTAGCTTCTTGCATGTAAACAACGGAGGCGAAAAATGTGCTTTGTGCAACAGGGCCTAGAAGCCTTAGCAGCTGCACGAGGGGTGAACGGGTGGGAACAATGAGTTGAAGAGGAATAATATCCATATTTAAATTTAGTGAGAACACAACAGTTCTTTCTGACATCTTTTGAACAATTGAGACAATTTTATGCTGCAGGATAGATGTCCACCGACGTTTCCTTTCGAAAGCTTTTATGCCAGTTCAGAACTTTGCTTCATAAAATATCCTGTTTGGGTTTGTCTTAAAAATCTGAAAGAAACGCGAATAACACCTGATAACTGACCAACCATACCAAAGCAGTAAGGTGTTTATGCAATGGGAAAAACAGATGACGTTATGGTAAAAGGCTTGTATTTACTTTTCTACTAAACCAAAATAATGACAAATATTAATGTTGCTCTCTTTTCCCGTAAGATTAAATTTAGAACAGAAACACATCTAATGTTGTTATGTAGCATTACAGAAAATGAAGCCTCGATATTTCCTAGAGTATTTCAGACCCAACATTATTTCTGGAATAACTCTGGTCCATGCAAAAACAGGCTTCGTACGAGACATGCAACTTGAGAAAATAAAACAGAAATACACCATACATTACTCAAACTAAAACAGAATTTTCCCATTGCATTTATACTTAATTATTTTCTTATTTGTCTTAAAGGCGAAAATAAAAATTCTTTACGAACTACCACTGCATAGTAAGCATCTCATTCTAAAGCAAAGTTCACAGCGTCACATCCTAACACAAACTTGACACTTTCAAGTAATCGCCAAAGTCATCACACTACATAAATTTGTTACGAACATATATATATTCCTTGCTCACATACATCACAACTAAATCATTGTAAAATTAATCAACATTAAAATGTTGCCAATTCCATCTTCACATGGCACATTGTAAACACAAACACTACACAACTTACCTCCTCAGTAACGTCACGTGGTAAATGCTTGATTTGAAGCTGGCGCCCACTGTGGTATTTCCTCTTCAACTCGTTCACCCGTTGCTTGGCTTTTTCTTCTGGATCATCTTCCCAAAATGCATCGGTAGAAGCTGTTGCCATAACTTCCGCTGTCCAAAATTTGTCGGTTTTTAATAAATTTGCGTTGAAACAACCTAAAGTCTGAGAGGCTGAAGCAAATGCTTCAGTCGAACTCGCTGCCATTCTGACCTCGGAAGTACCAGCTTGGAGGTGTCTCTGTAAACGCGCTTAATTGTATTAATTAAAAAAAAATCCAAAAATCGCAGGGCCAATACCGTCCTTCCCCACTACTGACGACCTACGTACTGAACAAGGTACACGAGTACTCTACCAATAAAGCCAGGCGGGCTGTTTGGTTGACGGTGGAAGCAGCGCCGTGCGATTCGTGGAGCAGCGGGGAGGGGAGCATGGATCTGCCGTAGGGGAGTGTTCGGTTGAACTCGGTTTCCTTCGATAGTGGCGATCCATCCAGCGAGCAGGAGACCGACGCGTGCGTATGAGGCCCCGCCTTCTGTAAACTTTGTTGTGAACAATGAACTCCTTGCCCAATTTCAAACTCCTTTGCAGTTACCTTTTGGCATTCCCTGTTTTTAATGGCTGTAGTGATGGATCTATTAACGCCGTGCTGCTGCACTTTTGACAAGGTTTACTTCCTCTGAAACACTAGCGTTCTTTCACATCCCTTTGGGTGGATCTTTATAAAGAACAAATTGCTACCATTTTAGGCGTTAGAGCTGAGGAGTTTTCTACAGCCTACGTGTTGGCTGCGCTCAACGCTGTAGGAGAGCAAATATATACATATCTTTTTACTAGCTCTAGAAGAATAAATTCAGTTTGCAACTATCATTCCTAGGAACCGGATTTATATGCTCTAAAATTATGGAAATGTATATTCTTTTATTATTGAAACTGTCAAAACGTGCATATAAATATACATATAATATTCATATATTCCCTGAATAAACAAACTACAAATTAGTATTCTGATAAATCCATGATTTTAAAAAATATGAGCAAAAACATTTATTTCTGCAAGTTGTTTATCTTCCATAATTCTATTGCAGTTTATAATTACCAAAAATTTCAAGTTTTCCAAACACTTGTTGTTTGTTAAATGTGCTTATATCGAAGGAAGCTTCTCTCCTCTTTGCATGAACACTTAACGGAACGAATATGCACAACACTATTGTACAATTTGTTTTTTTTTTTTTTTTTTTTTTTTTTTTAGTTTGTTTATAACTTGGCACCTCAAAAATTTACTGGGTAAATACTTGTAATTTCACATTTTTCCGTTTTACTATTTCATCTACTAATAGCAATTTTGAAGGAGTGGTTTAGCATTTACCCATTTGCAAGGCAATTAAACTACACCAAATTTGGAAAAGGAATCTCAAGTTGCTCCAATTTAATCTTATAACTAATGGCACCATTGCAAATAGCAATACACGCTGATACTGAATGCTACTAGGCCATAGTAAGTTCATGTACTCGATAAACTGGGAAACTGTTAAGCTATTTGAATTCTTAAAATGACCATATTAAAAGAAGCTATGTTCATTCTTATCAAGAGATCGTACTATGATTTTACTATAAATCGTCTCTCACAATCTTTAGTTACATCGATTCACTTTAAATAAGTTTAAATTTGAATTCTAATTTTGTCCATAGTAGAATCGAAATACTGTTTGACACAGTTCTTACAAACAGACATGTGTATGTGTATGCACTGTGCATACTTGTTAATAAACTTCCGCTGAGTGGTATTGATGAGTTTCCATAATGGGGTGTCTGCCCACAAAAAGCTTCACATATATCAAATGAAAATTGTGAAAAACTAAAAATAAACCAAGCAATTATTAAACGGAACTGCAACGAAAAAGAGGTTTGAACTAATCAAAACTGCAACACAGCACTGTGTAGTACAGTTTCAGGGATTTTCCGTATCAATTTTTTATAAACATTGACATTCGATTACTGAAATGGAAGAATCTTCATGCCTCTGAATGCAAGCACTTAATATGGCAAAATAAGCACTAAAAATTAAATATGCTCTAAAATAACAAATGTATGCACTATAAAATAAACAGTTATTAATATTTGCCATCATTGAGTAGTAATTATATTTTCCCTAATTAATATGACAATGCAAGATTAATGCTTTCTCTACTGTCAAACTTCCCCTTCTGTCTCCTAGAAGAGTTTGTAAGCAGAAAATGCTCTTTCAGAGTCACAACTTGTTACTGGACAGAATTTATAATATGGGATATTATCAACCTTTGAGAAACTCGCATCCCTACCTTTAGAATATTTGCAAACTCTGACAGCATTTGAAATCTGAATTGTTAGCAAGCACTCTATCCAACTTCTCCCATAAGTTTCATTATTCATTTCATTTTCCGGAGGATTTGGAATTAGCAAATAATGAAGAGGAGAGGTGGAGGTGCAAGATTTGGGTGTACAATTGGGAGAGTTGACATTTTCTAGGTATGATATAAAACAATATGAGACAAAAAGAAAATAATATTGATTTTTTCGTGAACTTGTTGCAGTACACTGTTTTGCGGCTCCCCTAGTAGCATAAACACAGCAATTCTATACACAGCTCTGTTATAGAATATACTACCTGGAAGAAACGATCTGCTGGTCTTTTAAAATGTAAAAGACATTCCAGAACACAACGGCCTTATCACAGACACACACACCACTAAATGAACACACCAGGCATTCTGACGTAACCGCTGCAGCAGAAATGGATGATTTTAATGTACAGAAATATAATTATACATACACAGAAAATCAATACATGCCATGTACAGGAAAGACTGCAGGTGCTCGCGACAAATATCAAGGTAAACAAACAAAAACAAAAAAAAAAAAAAAAGAAGAAGAAAAATAAAAAACTATACAGAGTGAAAAAAATGAAAACAGATTTGTAATCAGTATATCGATACCCTTAATCATAGACAAATTACTTTTTTTAAGGAAATTTTCTTGTTGACAAGTGATTTATGATTACGAGCGTAGGGCAACAGAAAAATCCAGTATTTGAACAAATAGTTATTATGATATTATAATCCATCTCTGGTTGACGTACTTGCGTATCTTACACTAAATGTGCAAGTGTTGCACCCAAAATCAAAACCACATGCAAAACTCACAAATATCAATGAATTTGCTAATTTTTAGTATTTTGAAATTATACATTTGGCGTTTTCAGCATTTTGTTAGTGCACATGTATTATTTTGTAGCTTTTTTGGTGTTTTTAATGTAAGATTTGTTTAAAGTAAACAAGTAATTTTGAAATATGTGTGAAAGAAGCATTACCCACAAGTTATGTTTTGAAGATCTGTTATTGAACTCATAAACCCGTATCCAAACGACACTGTATAGTTAATCAAACGAAGCGAAATCTAAACACATTTTATCAGGTTATCAAAATACGAAAACGTAATATTGTCATGTTTTAATATCAACAGGTTTATTTTATTTTTAATTTAATTAATTAACTAATGCGTTTATTATTTTTTTTAGAAAACTATTAGGCATCCCTTACAGAAGTTACGGTTCATTAATATTAATGTTTAATTAAAGTTAACAAACAGCATATGTGAACTTTATCTTTCCCTCTAACTTTATAAGCGTTTAAAATTCTATGTTGATGTTTTTTTTTTTTAATCCCAACGCTTGAACTTAGTCATTATCTCCCTTGTGGATATTGTAGGACCCTTAAGCCTTAGCTACATCAATCCAAGTGAAGATAATTGTGGTACACCTGGGGTTTCTCCATGGGACCTCCCTAGCCACAAAAAACAAAACAAACAAAAAATCCATGTCATATCCAGGAGTCGAACCACTGGACCCCAGGAATTAGGAAAACTGACCATAGGGCTGGTCCATTTTATATTCATTGCCATTGTTCTTGGAGATAATGGGAATTAATTGATGGCGCCTGTTGATTGCATTTGCGCTAAACGACGTGGCTTTACCGCAAACCTTTCAAGTTTCATTACCGCAAAATACCATAACTTTTTATTGCAAAACATTACAGATCACTGCCGCAAGTAAAATGTGCGCAACAACTTACTGCCTTTAAAATGCTGTCTTCCCGGTGAGTAACTAGAGTGGGATAGGCTGGACGCAATGTGCAATTGTTTTTACGTATTCCAGTAATGATAATTCCGCACTTTATTTCTTTCACAGTCCAGTATGATTTTCTTGGTAACGTTTATGCATAGTGTTTGCCTTAACACTTTGGTTAACTCGTAGATAAGGGGTCGGGATATTTTAAACGTCGATAAAACGATTTCGCACCAATTGTAATTCTGATTTCATGTTACAAACTAGGGAAAATATAACTCACAATTTTCCACTACGAAAATTAGAAAACTCGCTAACTTATTGTGATTGGAAGCATACTATGCAACTGTACCAGCGCATCCCCTATTGTACTTGGAGGCAGAATTCTAAAATTAAACAAATATTTAATAAACTTTCCTATTTCTTAATGAAGATGGATTATTCATAGCGCAGCTCAAGTTCGAGTATCTTTCGATATCATGCCTGACCTAAATGAAAGCTGCAGCTTTAATAATAATGTTTGGAAATACTTTCTAGGTCGCTGGATGAATAACAACTTAACAATGTTAAAATCCTTCTAATAATATCAACAAATACCGTTCCAAATGCATTCGGAAGTTGATAGAGTTTTTTAATAAAAGTAAACAAACAGCAACTTGTATATACCCCAAGGTAGAATATGTATGATTATAAAGCTGATAAAAGTGTTTTGGTGAATTGTAGAGTGATCCAACCGCTAGTACAGCACACTATCACTACCGGAATCAGTCGATTCTGTTCATGTGTGAAAATACGATGTTATTTTCGAGGTCTACGAAGTAGAAACTTTCGTCTCGATTTGTTAAAATATTTAAAAAGTTTAATTGTTCTAATGCCCAATTTGCAATGTATTTCACAACTGATTGACCTAAATAATTCTCTCGTAATATTTTCTTTTTGCAATTATTCCGCAAAATATGTTATTCAGTAGCCCTAACGCATTTGTTTTCATATTCATAGGTGTCTGTTAAATACACAGTTGCACTCGTTTCTGCATTAGTTTGTAAAGTTGCGACACAGTTGGTTTCTGCACACTCTATGGAATATATCCCTTCCTCATTTTATTCCGCTTTCTGTACTTACAGTTATCCTT
This sequence comes from Metallyticus violacea, assembly GCA_030762175.1. Classification (NCBI taxonomy): domain Eukaryota; kingdom Metazoa; phylum Arthropoda; class Insecta; order Mantodea; family Metallyticidae; genus Metallyticus; species Metallyticus violacea. The sequence continues at coordinate 79,303,811 of CM060846.1, read as the reverse complement.
AATAATAAATCCCACGCCACGATTTGTGACAGCTTATATGACTGCCCTATCACTGTCATCACTTTGTTCCCACAGCAGTCACTTTCACATGACGTTACCCACAGTACAAATTCTCGAGTGGTAGAGCTGCAGTTCCGAGAGATAGCGGGGAGAGCCGAACTCCTCAGTCCGGAATGGGAGATGTTTGCTCGACCGATTGTAAAAGTGTAAATACTACATGTTATACATTTTTTGTTAAAGGTAATGTAGCCTATGCGTTGTCTTCCGTAGCTTTATGACTGCAATATATTGTTCCTTATTGCAAAAATAAGTTTAAATCCTAGAAACCGGTCGACCCAGTGGTTTGCTGCGGCTCATGACGGCCTGACGGTCTACGCTTACCTCCTTTCAGTAAATACCGTACAAGTTGATAGGAACGGGTAAATCACTGTAATGGTAGCAAATCTCCTTTGATTGCAGAAGATAAAATATCTTACTTGTCAATTTATAGCGCATTATGTGCGTGGTACAACGATATGGAGTATAAATTATTCTAATGGTGGCAAATCTCCTTTAACTCCGGCAAGAATTAAAAAAAATATCATTTGCGAAATCGAACCCATTACCTTCACAATGTGTGGCATGGTGCTCTAACCATCGGAGCTATTGTGCCATGGTGCTCAGCACCTTATTATCTAGCTATATTTTGAAAGTTGCACTACCTTCGGCTTTCTCCGCTATCGTTCTCGCGTGGCTCGGGATTGCAGCTTTACCGCTCGAAAATTAGTACTGCGGGTAAGGAAAACTGGATTGCAGCTTTACCGCTCGAAAATTAGTACAGCAGGTAAGGAAAACTGTCACTGTGCTTACGGAGACATCCAGCATAGAACCTTAGACATTGTTCAGCGCAATCTACACCATTAGTTACGTATACTGTTGGAGGGAGTAGAGTTGCGTAACTTAGACATTATGTCATTATGACATCAGATTTTTAGGCACTAAAAATTGCAGTTTTAGATTCCTAAACATTTCATAAATCAGGCTCTATTTCAGTAAAACTACGCACTTTAGGCGAATACGAGTAAGGCTTCAAACCTATTTATTTTACTCATTTTAACAAATTATACACTAAAATGTACAAAATATGGCACAAAAAAGTACATTTAGGAAGTGGAGGCAAACAAATATATTTTGTAGACACAACTGCACAAATTGAATATGTCGAAAAAATTTATAAAATTAAATATAGCTTTTACAGTTCAGTTCCATGCTCATAATTATCATAATTATCCTCGCAGTGCATCAGCAGAATTTTTTCTAAATTCTCCACAGTTAATTTTTGCCTTTTGTCAGTGAGAATTATGTTGAAAGCAGAAAAAATTCTTTCTACTGCAACTTATGTCAGAGGAGCAAACTCTAAATTAGCTGTGGTAGAAACACCGATACCTGCTGCAACATTTACACTTTCTCCCAGTATCATTCTTGATACTTTTTCAACAATGAAATTTCTACATTCTTATTTAATAAATTGTTCCACTTTTAACTTTTTTCCAAGTTTCACCCAAAGCTCAATATATTTTCTCTAGGCATCCTTCAATATTGCTTTTTGAATGCAAAGAGATTTATTTACGCTCTAAGTGTTCAATGCTTGCAGTTATGAATAAAAAGTTTGATGTTATGCAGGCAATATATTTTTTTTCAATGACGGGTCATTCAGACACCCTTTCATTGCTTTTACACACGCAGTACTCGGATTCAGGCAATTCTTCAAAATATTAAAAAAAAAAAAAATCTTCTTTAAAATACTAAGAATAATACACCACCAGCTGTATCAATGTCCCCCATCGCATTACAACAGGCTGAGGTGGGAGAAATGTGGGCATTTCTCTTCGAACATTAAACTTTGGATGGAGCTTTGCAAAAACATTTATTCATATTGGAAACGAACGAATTGACAAGAGGAAATTCATTCCTGATAAACCCAGTGAGTTTAAAATGTGCAAGAATGATATTAGAATAAAAAGTTTTAAGAAGTGGAGGTGCAGAACCATGTATGAGGCAACACCAGTGCAAAAATAGCAGAACTTTAAAATGCTCTATATTGCCAGAGTAACAACTGTAGGCATTTGTTTACAAAATAAGCAATGTTTAGCTATTCACTTTCGGAATCGAAGGTTCATGAGGGTGAAGTTTCCCTAGTAGCATACTTGCTGCCGCCACGAATGGCCAAGGTCGTTAAGCCGCAAAATCGTGAGCGAGAGGTCTGGGGTTCGAATCCACCAGCACCGTCTTCTCTGAGTTTTTTTTTTTTTTTTTAATAACCTCATAAATGGTAAATTCCGGGGAGAACGCTAAACTTAGGTCTGGAACTTTTCCTTCCTTTAAAAAAAATCCCTTCCCAATTTATCATTTCATCTCATGTATGTCCACCACCTGTGGTGCCTCAGTAGTTAAAGACGGGCGTTAAACACAATAAAAAATATTTGCCGTATAACTACTTAGGGAATCTGAGGTTTCATCTACAGAAACCTATATATAACAATCGCCTATATCCTCCCAAATGGAAGCCAAAGTTTTAGTGTACATTATGTCTGAATATAAACGCTTTTTTCTTAGTGTACATTCAGAAGGGATATTTTGTTTGTAGTATTTTTGTAAAAACTCTCTTAAAGTTAAATTTTCAATTGCACTCCATGGAATGTTGACAGCAACAAACCCCTGAAAAAGTCTGAATAGATTTTGTTGCAGAGGTTGGATGCAGTAGGCTGTGTTTGTTCTGCTTACCTTTCGCCTTATATCCCTCCCAGCCTCAGATGATACTTCTTTTCTTGTAAAATATAACAAGTGTAAAAAGAAGTTAACTGAATTAAAATTCTGATGCCATGTTGCTTGGTTCGAAACACTAAAATCTGAATGACTTAATAACTTTCGACATTTAAAAGTTTAAAATGTTAGTTATCTTTAAAAGAATTTCAGTTCAATCAAACGTATAAATATTATATACGCCTCCTCATTAAAATGTATTTAAACTATTCTTACATATCTGTTTACTGCATTATTTTTCCATCGTAAGTTAAGTGTGGAAATTCCATTGCCGGATCAGCATAGATATTGTACTTTTATATTTTGGCATATTGAACTGTACAGGATAACGTCCGATCACTTCAAATTTCTCAACAAAAACAAGAAGAGTAAAAGAAGTTAACGTACATTCAAACTAATCGTTATACAACATGTTGAAATTCTATTTGACGAAAATACATAGTTCCACCTACTGTTGTATTTCCTGGTCGTGTTAATCCTGACCTTTAATATTGCTTACATGTATGAGTAAGCGAGTAATTAGTACAATTGCGAAACTGTACATTAATTTAGGTATTTAGGTTGAATAATAACAAATTAGGCTCTAAAAATCGTTTGAGAGCAGTATCAAACTCTATGGATATATTTCAATTTTCATGAAATATAAATTTTAACAAATATTTTGTCTCTCTCCTAGAGGAACAAAATAGGCATTTGCTCTAAAATCCAATGTCTGCTCATTACGTATTAAGCTTTACGGCATTGAATATGTGTCTTTTTCGCATTGTTTTTCATGCTTTTGTGCATTTCCTATCCAGCCAATGGCACAAATAAGGGGAAACTCCTTCATTTACCCTGGTACCAAAACACTGGTGGTAGACATTGGACCGTATAATCTGAAAGATAGGGAATATCTACCATTCTTTCTGTTCATTTAAATTGTGGTTACTGCGTGCACCTTTAGGTCACGAGATACGAAGGAAATCAATAATGCAATTTTTTTCAAGAAAAAGGTACCACGTTTTCAGTGCAGCAAAACAGACGCTAACAGAGCAATTATTGAATATGAAAGAGAAAATAATTCAGACAATAATTATAGTGGATTACACGTGATTCTACTGATAACAGATGTTATTATAATAAAATTACAAACAAAAATTAACAAATTCTTAAAAAAAATATCAAATGTCATTGGCAATGCTAACCCTACAACGTTTAAATCAATACGATAATATAAAAAACGCATTTAAATTTATGACGATGATAAACCAGTTCGTTTTACGAATAATAATGATTGAATCATTCCCATTTTTCCACTGAAAACTTCTGGTATGTCTTTAACATAATTGATATTTTCTATTCCGGAAAACATTTATTTATTTTCGTAGCATTATACCAAATTGACTTGAAATAAATTCGGTTTGGAAACTCCTAAGTTACGTAAATTAATTAACTTATCCTTGCAACTGCAAGTTTACTATATAGTACTCAAAAAAAAAAAAAAAAAAGTCTGGCGTGTTAAGTTCTGTGGTAAAAAAAGAGAAAGGTTTGTTTTCTAATATACCAAATGTAGAAGTTATTGAGCTAATATTATACATTAATTAGGTGCTTCGTGTAAAAATTGTCTCTATTTATCTTTACTACAGCCTAAAAGTTTCATGAAAATTAACGTGTTAAAAGCTGATATTAATTAGTGCTTATTGCCACTGCCTATGTTCACTGTTCTTGATATATATATTTACATATTGTTTATGGACATGTCTCTTTTATATTTTAAGTTCCTCACTGGGAAGAATTTTGGAATGTATCATTCTTAAAACGGCCATGACATTTGCAAGATTTTAAAATAAATGCCACATTTTAGTTTGTAGCTAAAACATCAGTATAACTCAATACAATTGGTGCACCAGTGTCATGAATTATAGTGTGTTAATGAATTACATTTTACTGTAGCTTATGATATAAACCAAGCGGGTTGGCTAAAGCTGTAACTTTTGGGGGGGGGGTCCCTGAGGCCAACTTACCAGACTGAGGTTTTGCGTAATTTTCCTCCAACTATTTTAAGAAAGACCAAATGTCTGGTTAGTATTTCTCTGCCACCTTCCACTAATCATTTTCCTTCATTCCATCTATCTGTATGTTTACGTCTTCTGTGTGTGTTTTTTTTTTTTTTTTTTTTTTCCTGTTTGCTGCACTTTGGAAGGACCGAGGCAGATTCCCGGCAGGAACAAGTTGTCTGGACGTGTTGTTGTTGTTGTTGTTGTTGTTGTTATTATTATTATTATTATTATAATAATAACTATATTTTTCAGAGTTTTTTCATTCGAAAAAGCAACCCCAGGTATTATTAGTGACTTCAATTCCCACGTATCTCTTGAGGTTCTTTTACGCCATCAAGAGCCATTCCAATCATGAAAGCTCTAGAATCTACGTGGAACATTAAACGACTTCAAAAACAAATTTTATATAAGGGTACTGTAATGCTTATGGAATTGCTATTTTCCACAAAATTACCCTAGGTATCCAGTTTCAAACCCATTTTGCACTTACACGTTCAAAAATCTATGGAATCTCCTAGATTAAAGGAATGCATGGGCTTCAAACAGGATACAAAGATTTACATGTATTGTGAAATAAAATACAAGTACAAAATTTTTCGAGTAGAAAGGGGATCGAAAAATGGACACCTCAAAAATAGAAACAAATGGTCTCGGGATCTTCATTGTGATGCTGCAGACAGTACCTAACTGAAAATTTACAAATGTGTTTATATATGATGGAGAGAACGGAAAACATAATAGCTTATCATAAAAAATAATTTACTCTGTGAAAAGTAGAGCATAACTTCACTAGATCAAATGCCGTAGTGCGTAAGTGTACAATGTATTACTGTATACTCGCCAACGCCAGGTGAATACCAACCAGTTTTCCGTGCGTGAAACGATGACCCACATCACATCTTTCAAACAACAGTAGCATAGCTCATGCAGTAAATACTAATACATAATTTAATCAATTGAAGTTCAGGTACAGTAGTTGTTCATAAAATTAAGTACTGTAGTTTTCAAAACGCCTTACCAGGATGAATACTTTTACATTGAGTGATGGTGTGAGACTTGTGGTTAGACTGAAGTGAGGCCCGCCTACGGCTGTACCTCCTCCGGTGATATTTTGCATTTGACTGTCTATGAATATCGCAAGGTAGCCATGGCGATCTATATTCATCTGTAGCTCCATTACTGAAGTGTCTGAAATCATTCGTTCCCACTGTCAAAATACTCAGTGTCAAGCCCCTTTCTTGTTAACTCTTTGTACATATTTTTTCCGCACCTGAAGATAACGCTATTCATAGTCACAGAGCCGGAGGGGCCTGAACCACCCCCAAATGTTTTCGCAGTGGGTGCTGAGGCCCCCCCTCCAATATTTACCAAGAGTGATAACGATAACAAACATATATTCTATTTTTTTGTAAGAATGTGCTAAATTTGATATTTCAGGACCTGGAGCAGACCTTAGCCTAAACTTTAGAAGTCGATGATGATTATATAAATTCGCTTGTTAGGAATTGGTCCAAAAGACGTTCATTATTCAAGCAGTTTCAAAGCGATGTTGGTTAACTTAAGACATTTCTATACAACTAGATGAGTGGTTCGCTTCCAGTCATTGTCATCATTTCATTCCAATTGAGTAATTGATTCAGTTTCTTGAGAAATTGTCAGAAAGTACACTCATCAGATGTAAGCTCTAAAGGAAATAGTTTTTGTCTTCAAATGCTTTCATTAAATGTCTATTTCAACTTGTATGTATTTTTATGCCATTAACACTGTGTAGAAATCACCGCCATGGGTGGCCGAGGTCGTTAAGGTGCGGACTCGTGAGCGGGAGGTCTGAGTTCGAATACCGCCAGGACCGTCCTCCCTGACTGAGGTTTTTTCCAGGTTTTCCTCAGTCCTCATAAATGGCAAATGCCCGGGAGGTGCCCTAAACTTAGGCCTGGAACAATTCCTTCCTTAAAAATAAATCCTTTGCCAATATATCATTTCATCTCATGTATCATCCCTGTCCATCGCCTGTAGTGCCTCTATAGTAAAAATGGGCGCTATTCATTCATTCATTCATTCAGAAGAAGAAGAAGAAGAAGAAGAAGAAGAAGAAGAAGAAGAAGAAGAAGAAGAAGAAGACACCGAGTATTTAGAAAGCGCCTGACAGTTATCCTTTCCCTATCAGATCCACACCTGGCACATTTTGGGAAGAAATCATAAAAAGTACCTTACAAGATACACAGCTAACGTGCCAAAGGTGCGCTCGAAAATGTTTAGATTTGCCATCTCTAAAAAATGTATAGTGTAATGCTTTATTAAATAATTAATTGATCCTTAAGTTCATTGTGTAATGTCTAGATTTGAAAGGGTTGTTTCTCATCTTTAGTTATATTCACCACAAATAGAAGTGATGATTTTACAGACATAGGCAATATGTTAAAGACGATGTGGAACCTCACAGGTTAACATTGCATCCCAACAATATGAAGTGCATTTTGAAATGAAAAGTGAACAAGAACACCCTACATAACTTCTCCCCAGGTATATTTTTGATAAGTGATAGTTGTGAGCCCGAAAATCTTCCGGAGCTAATCAAATTTGTACGACTAGTTTTTAATGTTCTGATGTCAATTTGTAAATGTGAAAGATCGTCCTTGAGTCTTAGAAAGCTGAAGAACTACTTAAGTTTTAAGATCTTCAGACGGACAGTGCCATTTTAAACTGTCAACTTAACACAACCAGCCAACCAGTTTATCGCAAGAAATATGTTGCGGCAGGAGGAATTCACCAGGCTTTCTTTAAAACATGTATTTTTTGTTTTTTTGTTTTGACGTTATCCAAAAAAAAAAGTTTGCAATTTTTCACCCCAATCTAACTAAAAACTGTAGATCGATTAATGGTATGCACAAATAAGCAGACAAGTTAAAACAATGAACCAAATTTATGATATGTAGTTAACTGAAATAAAATCTATGAACTGAAAACAATAAAATATATAAAATAGCTTAAGACATAAAAAAGAACAGCCATCAATTGAAAGCATGCAAATCATTAGAATGGTGTTTCGAGGTTTGGAACAACAGTTAAAGTTTTAGCATAGAACTTCAATAGAGTATTTCAAATCTTCGCACTATATCAGCTTTATCATCTTAAAGCAGTGTATTTAATGCACTACTATTTTAATAATGGAACAGAGAGGTGTGTATCAATAACACAAAACCTCTGCCGAAATTAACATAAAACAATTATTAATAAAACAAGGAAAAATTTTAAATGTAAGCAATTTACTGTTGAAATATTTTGATAGTGAGTGTCAATATTAATAAATTTGCAATGGTGCAAAAGCGTATTGAGAACAATGAAGCCTATGGCGGTTGATGATGGATCGTTTATGGACGCTCGTTAACATCTCAGGTCATCAGCGTCTCATTCAACTCAGGGCGTGAAACGGCCGACTAATTTTGCTCAGAGGCCTCTCTTTCAGGCTTGAGGTTCTTTTTCGTGCCGTAAATGTACGACACGGGACCCACGGCTTTACTTCCCTTCCAAAGAAAGCCATCCTTAGGATTTTTACGCCCGAAAAAATCCATCGGTCTTGGCCGGGTTCGAACCCGCGATCTTGGGTGTAGGAGGCAAGTATGGTAACCACTACACCACCAGGCCCGACTCTTATGATGGTGAAGAAGTATGAGTGCTATATGATGATTTCTTGGAAAATAGTTCTACCCACCAACTATTTGCGAAATTAAACGTTAATTTTATCTAAAATGCTATTATAAATCAATATTTTCCAAATAAACACGAAATTTACTGTTATGGTTTATGTTTTGATTTATCGGGTTTAACATGTTTTGCTTTTCAGCATACTGTTGATTATTGTTTTAATTTGTTCAAGTAAAAAGATTTAGAAATTCCTACATCATTTCTAGGAAACCCAAATACATAATCAGAAAAACATTTTTTTATTTTTTCCCCTAAAATTTTGTGATATTGCACTACGAATGTGACAGAGTACTCTTAAATATGTCCCAAAGATGTAAAAGTTAATTAATTAGCATTAGTTTCAAAGAACATCTTGCACATATTCCAAACACATTTTATACCATCATAATATATTAGAAGTGTATGAAAAACAGTGATTAGAAAGGTATGAATTGCAAGAAGTTCTGATGCCAGTGTTGGAGCTAAACGTTTCAAAACTAATTTATTATTATTTCAACTTAAATCTGCCGTAGCTCAACCCAGTCCTCCCGAGGCAACGTCGCTCCAGTTGCCAACTTCGTCGATGAAAATGTTCCTCTCCCATTTCTACTCACACGCCTTACTCTATTAAAGCACGCACACATTATAAATGTTATTTCATTATAGACTTTATCTGTGCCATACAATGAAGTTATCCGAGTTAAGGGCCCTCAGAGTGCAGCGACACTCTGGGAGAAGAAGGCTGTCAAGGACGTATACTGCAACTTGTACTTGGTTTTAAGGAGGCATCGTCAGCTAGAGGTGCATTCGTATTTTACCGGCGTTTTCATTATGTGTAAATTGTGTGCTAATTCTTCGTTATTATGCCACTACATAAATACAATCCTGAAAATAAATTACGTGAGACACATATGTAAAAACATATTCTTGCAGAGACATGTTAAAGCGGTTCGCAAGAAAATATCTTGACAACCGTGTTCCAGGTAGAGGAAAACTATTTGCCAACTCGTTAAAAAGTTACGAGAGACGTTTTTTTAAAGACAAGAAACGATTTCGGAACCTCTGTGTACTTACGAAGAAAAGTTAAACGAATACAGGAATTTCCTACGCAGAAGCCGGCAATGCATTTCACGTGGGGGGAATCATTTCCAACATCTCTTATAACTTAGGTTGGTATTTATTATTATACTTTTTAAATACATTACCATTTTGTGTTTTCAGTAAAAATGTAAATACTAAAATAAAAATTATAACCTTGCGCGGCGACTCTATCTCCTTTTTTAAGGTTGAGACAACTGCAGTAAGCAGTTGCGCTCAGGCGGCCCGTAACTGAAATAACTTCACAGTAGAGGATGTTCAAAGTGATGTCCACATTTTTCATCTTTTTAAAATTTTTTTGCATTCACTCACAACAGCTCTGCTTCCGTAACTGTTCCAATTTCTACCTCAACATTCTTTTAAATTCCTCCACGTCATGGGGGGTCATATCTATAGACATTTTTCTTATCTGATGGTAACATTTTTATTAAAATACACTACCGTAAAATTTATTAACTAACGCACTGTAATTAATACTCATCTCTTAACCAAACTCATCTATTATCACTTGCCTCTCGTAATGGCAAACTGCGACTGACCTGTAGGAAACAACGCGGCAACTGTGACCTTGGCCTGCGCTCGTTGCGCTCATTTGTGAACGCAGACCACAAATAACACACAATATATAATTTTGTCAATAATGTTCTTTTTATATGTCTTCAATTTTAGTCGGCTCTAGACTTTCTAATAACTCTTTTAAATAATTCATTATTGTGACATATGAATATTTTATTCTATTGTCCACATAAGGTTCACTTTTCTAATTCATAGTATATTGCAATGCGAACCAAATTATCGTAAATACGTTTTTTTTTTTAAGTTTTATTTAAAATATTCTTGTTCCGTATCATAGAATGTAATAACCAACTAAGAAACATAATAAACGTTTGCAGATAATGTTTTATTACGCAATATATTTATATTTTACTTTTTATGTTCAATATTCAACAAAATTTGCATATACAGTGAGACACATTTGAAACTTTCTATTCGGAAGTGGGCTGCCTACCTGTGGAAACGCTCTGCATCTATTCTTCTTGCAGAAAATACTGGAACTGTTGACAATTTTCATATTCTGAGGAAAGTATCACTTACACTCTTCAGTTCTTATGCACTCATGAATTTAATTATACTCATTTTCCTACCAGGGTCTTCTGTATAAAGCTTAAGTATAGAGTTAATCCATTTTATTAGTCGTACCCAAGTTTTAAAAAAGGAAAATGCTTTGGTGCCGTGAGTTTGCTTTTGATGCCGGCGATGGCTGGCGGTATAGCGCCGGTAAGCGGCTGACTTGCAAATGGGTGGTTTTAAAAATGCCTCGCTGATTTTAAAATTAAAATAAGATTTTTATTGAGCAATTATTATTTATGCATGGGGAAATTACTATTTACGTCCTCAGATGTTGCAAAAATACATAAAGCAAACAAGTGCTCTTAGACCTAGATCAAATGCTTTTCTCTCCTCAAGAAAAGGACTTTCTCACCCACTGACAACGTTCCGTCGTTTTACTTTCAGTAGCTTCTTAATTTGTTTTGACAAAGCTTCTTTGTCACAGGGACACGTGTGGTCAAAACTACTGGTCACTTGATACAGCAAAGTTAGCAACTATACTGGTGGCATTATGGAGTTCTCCAAGGATTACAGGATCACAAGTGACAGGCAGAAACCCAAAAGCTGCTCTTATGGAACTAAAATCTGCTCTCATGCAACAAACTTTAACTTCGGTTCATTACTGCTATTAGTACTGGGACTTCACTTCCACTGAACGAATATTCGGTTCTTCACAACTTGGAAATTATCGCATGTGCTGCAGGCTTCAATCCAAACCCTCCTTAGAGCATAACGAAAACATCAAGAAGGAATTGCTGTAATATCTAACTTAAATATTGTTGTAAATTAAGAACAATTACTTAATATTTCGAACCAATCGTTCAACTGACAGTGACTGGGTATAATGTATTAACTGAATTAGTAATGTTCAGTGCTATTTTTATTTGGTATCTTGATATAACGACTTGACACACCATCCTTTTGATACATAGACTTCTTTGATTAATAATTTTTCTTTCCGAATAAATATATCAAATTGTAAATATCACAATGGCACTTACTGTATAGTCCCGTTGAAAAAGAATTTGAAGAAACATTAAATTGTAATTTTAATGGGCGTTTGTTAAAATATAGTATCTGCAACACTATACCACACCTGTTCTCCCTAAAAATGTTCAGCGTTAACTAAACCTATATTGAAGAAAACATACAGTCTTAACTCATGAAATAAACTTTCATTAATTTCATTCTTTCTGCAGAAAATATAATAATATTTTCAGTCTTCAGATAGTTGAAGCCTCAATCGCCTCTTCAACCCTGTTAAAGGACAATCCGTTTTTATTCTTCTTGATGGTTGGGAACAAGAAGTCTGGATTTTAAGGCAGATGCATCACTAATTACACAAGGTGATCAAAGGACCCACTGTTTGCTCCTATTTATTGTCAAAGTAGGTGATGATGCGACTTCGAGGTTGCTCTGTACATACATTTTACAAGACAGCCGGTCAACAATTGGTGGTATACCACTCAGCATCTACCGCTTGATGATCCTCCAGTTGATCAGAGCGAGGAAATCATGAGGCAACCATCTTCTTCCCATGCGTCGGTCTCTTTCGACTATTGTGGACTTATATTTATTTGAAAATATTCATTGTGCCGATTGTCGTTTATTTTCTGGCTTATAACACCCAATTCATGTTTTGCCTTCTGTTATGATGTCAAAAACAGAGATTTATCAGTCTCAAATTAAATTTTCAAGCATTCCCTTCCACTGTCGATACGTGTTTGTTTCTCAGCTTCTTTCACAAAATATAGAATCCACAGATCATGCAGTATTTTCACAGCAAAAGAAATATGGAAGATCTTTTGTATTGAACTCATACCCAGCTTCAAAGATATCTGAACTTCAGCGAGGGGATGATGTTATCTTTAATAAATTGACGCATAGCGTAAGTATTTCTATCAATGATTCTTATAACAAGTACAACTAATGCGAAAATCGTCTTTGAAGTAAAATTATGTTCACGTTTGAATTCTGCAAACCTATCATACGCAGTACTTGCCGATGATGCTGCATCTTCAAAAGCATTTTGAAGTCGTTAGATGCATTGTTTTGTCGTCAATGACGATTTCAATAATAAAAAATCTCATGTACCTAATACATTAAATTGATAGACTGTCAACTGTGCCGGTTTTATACTCATATAATATTTCACCCCCGTCTTTCCATCCTGTCCAGTACCTTCTCGAATTGTGACGTAAGGAATGTCCTCATAAGGGAAGCATCGCCTATTGGCTGACAGGCCTCTTTCCTATTGAACGCATCGATAAAGAACAAATGCTTTCCAGTGTGTTTCCTTAATAGATTCAATCAAAATGCTTCTGGTTAGGAATAAAATTTCTATTTAATAATAATAAATTTTCAAGGAGACTCTTGGCTGATTATCCAGTGACCCAGGTATTCGGCTATTACTGTGATAAGTCGTAAAGCTAAATATTTCATAAAATTGATCTAAATTGTAATAGTTTCTTAATGCAAGTTTTTCTCCTTAGCTAATTTTAGTGGATTTTTTCTCCAGTTATTCACAGGACATAAAGTGATGTATTCAAAGTTATTCTGCCGTACCAACGAATTATGTAATTATGTTTTGTATATCAATTTTAATATTTTGATTTTGAGCCAAGCTGTTTGTAGCCTCTCTAATTATTATAACCTTGCCCGAGTTTTAATGTAATTTGTGGTGAAATAGGTCAAATTCCTTATAATTTGTTAATAAGGCCTTTGTTTTAAAGCTTTAATTTGAATCATTGCATAATTTATCATTATTGCTGTAGTACGTTCAGTTTACGTAAAAGCAGTACCTATGAATTATAATTATTTTAACATAATAAATATATAGGCAATTTTTGTTCAAATAAATAGAATTTAAATAATGTCCTTGAATATTATTAATTTATTCTTCTCCCGTATTATCAAGTCACCTTACCTCTATGGCTCAATTTTGCATTACGTCCGCAAAGTGACAAGAATATTGCTAATATTACAAATGGTAGTTCAAGCAATAATAAGTTGCGCACACATACAATACACAATTAGTGAGATGTTTAATTACATTGTCACATAACTTTAAAATGTCTAGCACCTAAATTAGGAGTCGGTCCTGGTAGTCTAGTGGTAACCATATTTCCCATCTAAACCCAATAGCGCGGGTTCAATCCCGGCCAGGATTGATGGATTTTCGGGCATAAAAATCCTTAGATGGCTTCTTTCAGAAAGGATGTAATGCTGTGGGACCCATGACGTAAATGTACGGCATGAAAAAGAACCTCAAGCATGAACGAAGAGGCCTCTGATCAAAATTTATCGGCCGTTTCACGCTTGAGACGCTGATAACCTGAAATGTTAAAGAGCGTTCGTTAAAAAAAAAAAAAAAAAAAGGGCTAAATTAGGAATTATTCTTTTTTATTTATTTTTATTTCTAAACAGCAGCGGTATTGGAAGCTAAATTCTTATTTACTATGGGGAAAAAAAACTATCTATTTTATTGCTGAATATATTACTTTCCAGAATATGTTATTGTGACCTATTTTTGATAATAAAATTAGACGTAAAATTGTAGAGCAGCTTTACTACTGTATTGAACATAAATGAGTACTATTTTGCAGCATGAACTAAATACTTCTGACTATAGGTTGAATATATCTTGCACTCAACAGTTTTGACCTTACACACAGCACTATATAGAACAACTGTGTGCTGAGAGTTAAAGTAAACATTGACTCCATTGGATAAAAGGTATACTGTAAATAATATTTGTTACGCACTAATAACACCACAAATCCATCCTTCATCATCAATTGCGGTTCAAAGCGTAGTGTAAATTGTGGCTACAATTAAAGCGATATCCCAGGAGTTGTCAGCAGCAACGGCTCTGTTCAAATATTTTCCGTTACCGAACTTAAAACGCATCAGCATTTGTCAAACACCAATTGTGTCTTCTTTATCACTCAAACTGAAAGCATGGTTTTGTATGACGGAGATTTCACAACAGCTTGATATCGGCAAGGAAAAGTGATTATATGAACTTCGTACATTTTACATGCCTGACACGTTTTACAACACACAGAGATGAATCCCGGGAGTAAATAAACTGATAGCGGCAACTTTAAACGTTTATAAAAATAGTGCACAATGCTAGAAATAGCAACTATCTGACCGCCTACGTGGTATTTTGGTCAGTGTTTCTGGTACAAATCTGGAGGTTGCGCGTTCAAATCCCATAAAGTATGAGTTTTTCCGGAGTTCTTCAATATCCTGAAATGATGAATGACAGGTAATTTTAAACGGGATCCGGGCTTTTTACGCACTCGTTATGAGGGTAGTTAAATTGTTTAAATAAAAAGGGGGAAACTACCTGAAAGTGCTCAGTTCAATTTTATACATCTCATATCATTTCAGTTGCATTTCCGACAATGTCAAGATATTGGTGTGTCTTTTCAAGGAGCCATGGAAATAATGGGAGCCACAGTTTCCACTATAATGTAAGTTGGCTGCAAAGAATTCCGATATTAAAAATGGTGAAACTGTAAAACTTCTGAGAATATTATTGCTGTAGCAAATATGCAATGTCAAGCGTTCTTTCTCTGAGTATTCAAATATAATGTGTACGAAGCTTGAGCATTTGTAAAATCATTATATAAAAAAATGTGCATCTCTTTCTAATGTTGTCTTCCTGCACATTTGCATTCATTTCGATAACAGAAGTAATTAGATATTTACAGGTTATTTTGAAATTGCTTTCACAAATTTCTCATTTCCGGTAGTTGAACTTGAAGAAAATTAAAAACCAAACATTTCTCTAAAATGATTAAAACTTTAGCTTATAAATTTATTAAATACTTATGTTACACGTATATAATTGCTTCATCAAATTTTTGCATACGTATTTCACATAAAATCTTGTAATAACTCTATTAAGGTACATGACAATCACTGGGTCTCTCGCGGTTTTGTCGTCCGTTTCACGGCAGCTGGCGAAGCTGATATATAATGTCAGCGCAACTGATTGAAGCTCTCGCCATTTCAATAAAAATAAACACATACTTACATTATGACAGGAGATGTTGGATATATTGTCCTGTTGCATCCACACATTTCTGGCATTTCTTTAGAAAATTGTCATTCACAGGCACCAGTTCATCTTCCGAAATTTCTCGCCTGGTATTTTCTTTCAGGTCTAATGTGTGGGGGATTTGTTCTATACACTTACTTAAATTTTCAAGTTCTCCATAAAAATCGCATGCTGTTAGTATGCCGTATCTTTCTGCTTAGTTATAATCTCAAAATAGATAGACACTATATGTATTTACGCGCATCATTTATAGATTTTCTGCACATGGAAACGGGTTTCATATTTAAAATTGGATTTTTCTCTACCCCAATATTTGTTATTTTTCATCGAAACGGAATCGTGTTTCCTCAATAAAGAACATTAAGCTTAGATAATTTACCCTACCATTAATGTTACGTAACATTCAATTACAGAATTTTGCCCGAATATCAAGATCGCCTGCCTGCAGTTCAAGAACAACAGCCCTTGTATGCTTTCAAGTTCATGTTGAGTCAATTTCTGAAGATAAATTTATGTATGGGAATAACAATTTTCTAAAAAGATGCCAGAAATATGTGGGTGTAGCATGAAAACATTTCCAAAATCTCCTGTCACAAGGTACGTGCTAATTTTTATTGTCATTGAACTTGTAATTGCGAGAAATTCAAGGATATTGCTTCAAATTTTCCAAGAGTAGCCACTCTGACTGCCTATCTGACAGCTGTCATGAAGCGGGCACTAAAAATATGAACGATCGGGTGTAAAGACCCTACTTCTGTAACAAATTAGTTTTTCCATTCTTATTGACCTTGAGGTACATAAGTGAAAACTGTATACATTTTTCTTAATAATTCTAATTTTGCAATGTTTCTATTTTCTATTCACTTTGTGGGAAAATTGTTCAAATGCACATATACTGATTTTCTTCTAATCTCCTAAATGAAGAACTACATTTTACAAATAAACGTGTTTGGCAAAATATAAGCTTTAAAATGAACTATGTTTCAGATTTTTAAGGTTTTTGGCATCTTTGCCTCTATAAAAAATAGACATTTTTAATAAAATATGTATCGTTGGAAAATTTTGCATGAAAACAACCAGATATTGTATTTCACAATATTTCACAAAGCATTCTTTTTTATATGTAGTAGTAGCATAAAATATGTGTTAAATGTTTAAAAATATGAAGTCAGTTGTTCCATTTTTTCGTCCGATTTTACAAGGTATTGCTCTAATGCATCTAATGCGAGAAACATACAGCATTATTTTGAACACAACAGAATTTTGCATTAATCAGTCACTTCCACATAAATCATTACTCTTATTTTCATATTTTCTTTTTTCTAGTACTTCTCGGAAAGTGACGTAGAAACGGCCTCTTGGCGGAAGTGTTCGTTCATTAAGTCAGCTAGAAAGTAAATGACAAATATCAAGACTAATAATTTTAGACCACAATGGGTGTTAAGTTATAATTTCATATATCGGTACCGAGACCCTCCTGCTGGCAGGAAATTATTTGAAGAGAAATTCCCAGGTATCAAGTTCCAAATCGTAATACCATTAATTAATTTAATAATATTCATATACTTTAGTCGAACTAAAGGATAACATCCATCAAGAGATCAATTTATTTTCTTAAAGAGTATTAAGAAGGATAATTAATTAGTCATTTTATAAGCAGCTGGCAGAAATGTGTGGAAAATGAAGGCAGGCAGTTTCAGCATCTCCTTGCGTGACCTGCATAAGAATTTATACTTTTTTTACTTGACGTTGCCGGCAGACCAAATTCTTGAGCGGTAAGGCTGCAGTCTCGAGCAAGAGCGAGAGTGACGAGAGCCGAACTTCTCAGTCAAACGGCAGCGGGGACAATTTCACTTCCAATGTTGCCTCGTGACTACATAAGCACTTAATATGCAAGTAATTGTTTTCACTTCAAAGGGATCGGTGAACGATTGCTGTCATTTTAGATGCACTCATTGTTACACAATATTTACACCGCCCTATTCACACAGAAGTGAACCGCAGTTGAGAAAGCGGAACTCTTACTTTAGTTTTCAGTCCCGAAAATAGGGAATGAACAAAGTTACATCTGGCCAATTTCCCACATGTACTTGTGTTTCTATTATAACTCGTTCTGTCAATGTTCTATCATCAGCATTATCTTCACCAATTCAACTATTAGTTCATTTATGCATATCACCTTCCACATACCGCGTCGGGTGACCGAGGTCGTTATGGGGCGGACTCGTGAGCGGGAGGTCTGTGTTTCGAATCCCGCCGGGATCGTCCTCCCTGACTGAGGATTTTTCCAGGTTTTTCTCAGTCCTCATAGGTACACTAAACTTAGGCTTGGAATGTTTCCTTCCTTATTAAAAAAATTCTTATATCATTTCATCTCATGTATCACCAGTGTTCACCGCCTGTGGTGTCTCAGTAGTAAAAACGGGCGCTAAACACCATTAAAAACCTTCCTAATGATATCAAGTTATAGTATATAAATTGTTAATATATATATATATATATATATATATATATTGATATTAGTTCCTTGGTTCTAATATCAGTGTGTTTTATTTGAAGGCCCCCCCCCAAAAAAAACTCCTGTTCTATAAGATACAGATTTTATATGTCGTGATTTTTACATTTGTGTTCGGGTCCATAAATAGCACAATTCTGATATAAAGCTGTGAAAATGCCGAATTAAGGAAAGTTGTATTATTATGCTAAATATTAAAATATTTTTCAGTTGGATTGCATGAATTCCCATTGAAATTAGACAAATTCTAAGGGAAAATTTATAACATTACACAATGCATCCCATTCAAACCAGAGGATTGGGATAAAGCGAAAATTGCGTCATCTAGAGCGATTTTTCACTTTTTTTTTTTTTTTTTTTTTTTTTTTTTGTAATTTTTGCTTTAGATTAACCCGCACCCCAATAGTGCAATTTTGCTGGTTAACGAACTCGACAAATCGTTCATTAATTGATAGCTATGTGCCAAGTTTCGTTTAAAAAAATGAAAAATATTAATGATTTTGTCCTTGTTTGTTTCCAAGCTTGCCTTGTGCCTTGGACGAATGTCTCATTTTGCTGGTGAGTTTTCCTTTCGTATGTACAATTAGCCTCCACTTCCTTTTTAACATTGCAAGCAAGTAAAAGTTACAGAGAACAGTGCATCCCTACTATTTTTCGCCCGTTCGGGACTGAGGATTTCGGTTCTCTCCGTTTTCGCTCGGGACAGCAGCGTTACTGCTCAAGAATTTGGTCTGTCGGTAACGTCAAGTGAATTTGTTAGACTATCACTGAAGTGTTTCTACCACCACTCTTGCATTTCATTCAGCGTCATCCTTTGTCGAGGTCACACCTCCTTTCACGATCGGCAACGGAGAAAACCGAACGCCCCTAAGCTTGGCCTCCTTAGTGTCGGTTTGTAGGTGTGAATGTTATCGCGCTTATGTTATCACTTCTTAGTGTTAGTTTGGAGTTGCATTCTTAGTGCTAGTTTGAAGGTGTGAATGTTACCGCTCCTATTTCATCGCTTTTTAGAGTTTATTTGGAGTTGGGAATGGTATCACGCCTCTGTTATAGCATTTTAGCGTTAGGTTGGAACTGCGAATGTTATCGCGTTGTCTGTTTTTTCATTAATTGGAATTCGCAATTAATTCATAAATATATACATACACACACACACTAACCTTAACCTAATCTAGGGTAAATCCTAGAAACCTTTGGAATGGGTGGTTTACTGCGGCTCGCTACGGCCTGACGGCCTATACTTGCCTCCTTTTCGTAAATATAAATTGATAGCGGGTTTTGTGGTACTATGTTATCAGGTAAGTCATTGTAATGGTGGCAAATATCCTGTAACTGCAGCAGAAAATAAGAGCATAAATATAAATTTATAGCGATTGTGTACGTAATATTATGCTAGCTGGTAAATCATCGTAATGGTGGCAAATCTCCTTTAACTGCAGTAGAAAAAAAAGTTGTACAGTGAGGAAGCGAACTCAGTACCTTCCCTGTAGCGTCTGAGCTAAATGGGTTTTATGCTTTAGCTGATTATCTTGCCTATATCTGTTGAAGTCATACTACCTTCGGCTAAGGACGTTCCCCTCCACAGTCGGTCCTGGTGGTGTAGTGGTAACCATACCTTATCTTCTAAACCCAAGATCGCGGGTTCGAACCCGGTCAGGATCGATGGATTTTTTGGGCATAAAATCCTAAGTATGGCTTTTTTCGGAAGGGAAGTAAAGCCGTGGGTCCCGTGTCGGACATTTGCAGCACGAAAAAGAACCTCAAGCCTGAAAAACGAGGCTTCTGAGCAAAATTTGTCGGCCGTTTCACACCCTGAATAGAATGGGACGGTGATAACCTGAGATGTTAAAGAGCGTCTATAAATAAATCAATTCAACAACCCCTCCATAGCCGTTCGTGAAATGAGGTGAGACCTCGCACAAGGATGATGATCAAACCGCCACGGGTGGTCGTTAAGGCGCAGACTCGTGAACGGGAGGTCTGGGGTACGAATCCCGTCAGGACCGTCCTCTCTGACTGAGGTTTTCGTCAGTCTTCATAAATGGCAAATGCCCGGAAGGTACCCTAAACTTAGGTCTGGAACGTGTCATTCCTTTAAAAACAAAAAAAAATCCTTTCCCAATTTATCATTTCATCTCACGTATCGTCAATGTCCGTCGCCTGTGGTGCCTCAGCAGTGAAAGTAGGCGTTTAAATATCATTAAAAAAAAAGCTCAAGGATGATACTGAGTGTATGCAAAAGTCTCTTGTATTGCCCAGCCCAACTGGCCGATGGCTTACCGGTCAATGGTCAATGTTGTCCCCTAACCCCACGTCGGTCGTCCGATAATAACATGAACATTAAACATACAACAGGCCAAAAAAGTATTAGTCACAGAAAGAAGTGCATTTTTGTAACATGAAATACAAGTTCGATGATTAGAGACATTGGCAGTAATGAAAGAACAAGAAAGAAATTTAGTGTGGTTTGGACATATAGTAAAATAAAAACAAAAACAAAAAATTATTATATTTACTCGGAATGGCCCACCGAGTAAAAGGTTCTTCATAATATTCATATAATTGTAATAAAGTGAAGTATGCTGCTAAAATGATTGAATTTATTTAATTATAATGAATTAGTACTGTGAAGGAATAAATGTTATTGGATTTATTGAAATATTAATTAAAGTTGATTTGATTTGGAGAGATCTAGGGCCACGCCTATTTGGAGGTCTTTGCCTCTTACGGGATGTATTAACTTCTTCATCCATTCATTGAATAACATACTTTATAATGTATATGCATTTACGTTATAGGTTTTATAAACATGTGCTGTGTTTACCTATTTTATACAAAACATTAAGTGTATTATCGCTTTATGTATTGTTTGGATAGGTAACAATATTCCTATATTAGATATACAAATATTTACCTCGTTATAAATTAATATTTTACTACACATTGATATAAATTTCAATTCTTTCATATAAAACGTTGCGTATTGTGCTGTGTTTGATATTATTCATAATCAGCTATGTAGCTGAATCACATTTTGCGCTCATTGTGTTGAACTATTAATATTTTTATAATAAATAAAATGTTTACAACAAGGTTCGTCCTCTCCTCGCCAAATTTATCCGATCTGCCGCAGCAGCAATTGCTGTCTGTATACATTCATTCTCTAGATATTTGGGTTCCATAAGTGAACGCTACTTTAATGAGGCGGTGCAAAATTGGTTAAAGGTCACAATGTTTTTTTTTTATATATCTTTGAGACATTAGCAAGTGGACGAGTGTGTTACAAAGTAAGGTTACTATGTCGAAAAATAAGGCACACACAAATTCTGTAAGTATCTTTGTAAAAATGTATCATAACAGTTCTAGCATTTAATGACTTTCCCTTGTGTAGTGTTACCCTTTTGATGTATAAAAGGCCTTTTGTACGGTACTGAATACTACAAATGTATCAATGCTGTGTATTTTTTAAGTTTTGTTCTATTAAGTTCGTGTCGGTAACCATATGATGTACACATGTTTCTTTTTCTTCTTCTTCTTCTTCTTCTTCTTCTTCTTCTGAATCCTTGCTGCACCTTTATAGTTTAAGATATAAATGTACTTAAATGGATTACATTTAATTATCCCATAATCATGTTTTTTTCTATTTTAGTAAATAAAATAGTAAGTCAATAAAATCGCGGACTCTATAGTAATTTGGCAACACCATCTCATAGCAGAGAAGTAACGGAGCTTATTCCATTGTGTGCTTGCGGGAAGAGAAAACAAGCCGAACCCCTTGAAATCTGAGACGCACAGTGAACACAAGATAACGTAAGAAAACATTTCGAGATAGCAGAGGCATTGTGACAACCGCATCTCAGTTCCTACACATTCTGTTTTAGCTACGACCTTTGCCTAGGAATAAAACATTTGTGTGGTACAGGCAACGTCGGTAATAATCAGATCTTACACTGCACTACAATTTTGAAATACATGCAATGTAGAAGCTTGTGTTTTTTTAATAAGGATAAATAGGCTGATGCATGGGAAATAAATGGAAAATCTAGTTTGTGCTAAATATACGAACGGAGTGGTTCAGGAGGAAACGCTTGAGACTCGCATTTGGGAGGTCCCGGGTTCAACTCCTGTTGGGTCCACCATCCTGAGCTTGGGGGATTTCGCAGTTACTTATGCTGGGATGAATCTTTCCTTTCCGCGAATTGTCCTCTCACCCAAGTTTTATCATTTCATTTCTTTGGTTCTGTTACAGGATCTAAAGTACCAGGGCGAGGTGGGTTGGTACGGCGTGGCTGTGGTTTGCGCTTTGGAAAGATGTTTGTCCTGATGTCTGGTATAAAAGCGATCCTCCTGACGGCCTGGAAATCCTTGAAAGGGCTCCACCGTAGTCGGAGTGTTCTATGTGGAAGCAATGGTAGCAACTCCGTCAACGCTAGTGCTTCAATTCCCGTGGATCCTGGCCGCTCAATGTCTTCCCTATCTCATCCCTTCCCGAGAAGTCCCCCAATGGGCGTAGACACAAACGGCCAGCCGTTGAGCAAGATTTAAGTACCTAAATACCCTCCTTCCGTTACAAACCAGTATAAGATAAATATACCAGGGGAAAAAACAGCGCTGTAGTATTAAAATAAAAACGTTTTTCAGTACAAAATTATATCATGTAATTATCGATTATGTAAGTGGTAATTAGATTATATTATAAGTAGTACTCAAAAGCTTCCTGTTCCATAAATCTTCGCAGTTATGTTCACTGGCGTGGGCAGGTGCCTGGAGCGATCATGTGCATTGCAGTATGCAGTAAGTTATAGCACTATATAATGTGGTTTTATGAACGTTAATTATATACTAGCATATTTGTCTCGTAAAGTTCGAAGACGATTTAAAAAAAAATTCCAGTAGTTAGCGTTATATGACGTTCAATAACCATGTTAATAAATACCGGGGGACTCCAAGTGTTCCAAATAAAAGGTGCAAAAGATGGAGCAATGGCCTCATGGATGAAATTTTGGTTGGTACAAAGTGTCTCTAGGGAAATTACTTTACAAAATTTCGGAAAGAATGGTTATTTCTCATAGTTCTGAACATTGACATACAAGAGCCTACAGATTACATAATTGAATGTCCAACTGGACTGGACTGGCCAGGGCATTTCAACTTTGCTCACGGCAGGTTTGTGACTATGTACCCAAGGCATACCTCCAGGAGGAAGAGATAAGGTGAGGGAAACACTGGTGCAAACTAACATGTTTACCGATAGAACAACCCAACGCCGCCAGGAGCCGTCCGACCAAGGAGTTAGAAAAACTCACTTCCATTCCAGTCACCGAGATAGAAGCCTTTCCAAAGCGCAAGTCAACATCATACCGCACCACACCACCTTCGACCTGCACTTTCGATCCTGTAGTAGTAGTAGTAGTAGTAGTAGTAGTAGTAGTAGTAGTAGTAGTAGTAGTAGTAGTAGTAATAATAATAATAATAATAATAATAATAATAAAATAATAAAATTAATAATTTTGTTATTATTTGATTTGGTTTGTTTGAGGACGCAGTATAACATCTCTGGTCGTTCAGGGCATGTTATGGCAGATAAAGTTTGCTTAGAGGTGTCTTCTTAGACTTCAGATTATTTTACATGCCGTAAATCTATAACAGGTATCAATAACTTTACTTCTGTTCCGAAGGAAGGCATACCTAGGTTTTTTACGCCCTTAATTCGTACCTGTAACAAAGTCAATGACATGAAATCACATGAAATGGGAGAGCGGAAAAGGAACCAGGGGAAACCGCGAAAAAAAGTTAAGAATTTTGAACTCGGGACCTACCAAATGCGAGTCCCAAGCATTACCGTTTGAGCCACTACGATCGGTTCAGTGTTCCATTCAGCGTTCGAGGACAGAATTATCATAGAAACCTGTTGCTTGTTAATTTTATCTATGCATGAGCTCTGTACCCATTAGTTGAAACTTGGTACCTTTTCGATCACTTCTTTGACAGTTGCTCCTCCTAGTTGAAAAGTGTTTTTCTTGTTCATCTAGGGAATTTTCTTGTATGGTTTGGTATATTAGCGGTTGGTATGCCTGTTCGATATATCGTTTGAATATTTAACTCTCAATTTTATCGACTTGTTTTGTATACATATATAGGAGTATGGGGTTTGTCTTGTGAGTTTGTTTATTTGTGCTTTATACTGCAGTTTGAACATATTTAACTTATTAATCCATCACAATGGAAGTTAAAAATTTAAAATAATTTAACATGCTCCTATCTTAAAAAAATTACCAGGGTGCCCTGAATTTGTAATCCCATTCCCAAGGGTGCCGCGAACGCAAAAAGTTTGGAAACCACTGCTATTAGGAGTTGGCCACACTCCTTGTATGAAGTGACTGCATGATTTTCAACTCAGAAGTGCATGCAGTCTTAGTTTCATAGACTGATTATCGGATTTCGAGTGACTGCATTCCTCACGCGCCTTGAGCTGGTAAACGTACTGCAGGAGCCGACCGCTATGTGCCGACAAGTGCAACAAAAACGAAAAGTAATAGGAAAATATGACTCTACCTAAGGGTAAGTAAAGTAGGGAACACCTGAATATTCGAGATGAAGGAAAAGTTCATCATGGAACAAGAACGTACACAAACTTAGCTGAGTGGCGAATACGTATAATTTAGCATCACATTTACTGAGACCTCAATTTTTTCATTAACTTTCTGCCACGGCATCTTACATTAATTTATTTCTCTGCACGCTATATCATTCGTTTTAATGTTAATGCACATTTTCCCATAGAGGCTTTGGAATGTTTATGGAATTAAAGATTTTATAACAGATTATAAGACACAATTATCCCATTCACAGTATCTAAAGTTCTACTAGTATAATGTACTAAAGGGATATGTATGGCAGTGCTTTATTTTCTATACTTCTATAGGAAACTCACGGGTGAAACCTTACAAAAATCTTGCAAAAATAAAATGTTTGTTAAGAAAGTAATTACATTTATTACTTTTCACATGTAATAGTTCTGAAGAAGAGAAGAAATGGAATCATTAGGGCCCTAGATGTGGGCCAGAGAACATGAAAGCGGTGGCAGATATAGAAAGAAAAATATTTTTATAATGAGCTTTCGATACAAAATCTTCCCGCTAATTATCTTCTTTACATATTTATGTTCAAATACTCACCCGCTGAAGTTTTTAAGACATTTATTTCAAATTTTTACATTAAGTCCATGAAAGTTTAATATAAATGTTTTCCGGGAAGCTGCTTTCTTCTCGATGTTAACTATTAAAAGTCATGTTTATTAAAAAAAAATATATATATAGTTTTGGATCTGGATACAAATATTTTACCTGTCAAAATATCACGAATATGTTTATATTGCATAATATTATGTTAAGAGAATGTTATAAAGACAAATCTATTAATCTTGTCATTTATTATTGAAACAGCTAAATAATGGATAATTAAAACATAATGCGTTTATGGAAGTGAAATTCGTCAGTATGCTCACTACTTTATATATCAGATTAAAATGTTTAGCTTAATAAATCATAAACTGTAGTTGTTAGATATTTTCATTGGTGTTTTCAACTGTTTCATTATAAACACAGAGTCAATGCAGTTCTGCCTAGATGAAAATAATTTTGTAATTAGGAGATGTTATTCAGCAAACCATTTGTGCTTAAATATGTTTAATAACTACAACCTTCTTTTAATTATTATAGTACTTTTGTACCCCCTCCTTTTTTACCGCCAAGAGTGGCCGAGGTCGTTTTAGGTGCGGACTCGTGAGCGGTAGGTTTGGGGTTCGAATCCCGCCAGCACCGTCCTCCCAACTGAGGTTTTTTCCAGGTTTTCCTCAGTCCTCATAAGTGGCAAATGCCGGGGAGGTACCCTAAACTTAGACCTGGAATGTTTCCTTCCTTAAAAATAAATCCTTTCCCAATTTACCATTTCATCTCATGTATCATCAGCATCCACCGTCTGTTAAAAACGGGCGTTAAACACCTTTCATTCATTCCCCCTTTTAAAAACCAACAAAAAAGGCTTTGTTCCGATTTTTTGTAATATGTCCAATGGTCCAACAAGAATGTAGTAGCTTTAAAACTGATTTAAGAAAGTTTTGAGGTGTATAATTGCCTAATTCTATATTTAATTGGTCATTTACAGGTATTTTTGCAATTTAGATGTATTTTAGAATGGATTTAACTTCTATATGTTAACTAAATGTTATCATATAATCATATATAACTTGGTTCAAAGCATACTTTCCTTTTATTTGTTCAGAAATTTTAGTAATGGTCAACTCATTAAATCCAGCTGCATTTTGTCTCTTCCTAATGTTCTATTTTATTTGGTTGGTTTAGTAAAATAGGGCGTTTAATTTTTATTTCTGCAATTTCTGATATAAGTTGTATTTGTGTACAGCATTTGGGGGAGTCGAAATAAATGTTATAATTCTAATTTTAACTGCTAGGATTAAGTCTTGGGCAATTGGGTAACATTTTACTACCTACCTAGCTACTTACCTACCTACCGACCTACCTACCTACCTACCGACCTACCTACCTACCTACCTACCTACCAACCTACCTACCTGCCTACCGGCCTGCCTACCTACCCACCCAACTAACCTACCTACCCTACCGAACGTACCTACCTACCCACCTACCTACCTATCTACCTACCCACCTACCTACTTACCAACCCAACTACCTACCCACCCACCCATCTATCTACCCACCTAACTTACCTACCCTACCGAACCTGCCTACCTGCCTACCTACCTACCTTCCTACCTACCTGTCTACCTACCCACCCACCCATCCACCTACCCACCCACCCACATTACCTACCTACTCTGCAGAACCTACCTACCTACCTACCTACCTACCCACTTACCTAACCTACCCACCCTACGTAACCTACCTAACCTACCTACCCTACCTAACCTACCTGCGTGCCTGCCTATCCATCCATTTTATTTTAGCTTTCTTTCTAGTTTCTACTGTTACTTTAATGCGTTCCATGTCGTATTTTTACGTTCTCGACACTTTTGCATTAGCTGAAATATTCTATTTAGGGCTTTCATTTTTTATGAATTCACTTTAAATGTTTCTTATATTTCACACTCCATTAGTGTGGTGGTATAATATGTGTGATTCAAATGTAATAATCAAAATTTATTCGATAGTCCTGATGGAGTTGTTAACACACTATCCATTTAGTACTTGAATCCAGGTATATTCCAAAGTTTGTTTATTTGGGTAAAATGTGCTATATCAAGTTCCATTAAGTTCTTACTATTATTGATTCAGAAATACTTATATGTATACATCTCCGGCAAAAAAACATGTTCTTTTTATTTACCTAAGCAAAGTATGCCTTAGCGTTTCATAATATTGCATTAAATTGCATTTTTTCTTGAGCGCAAAATATAAAATTGGCGTTTAAGTTTCTAATAGTTCTAATATTTTTATTTTTTCAATTATCAATGTGTATTACGCTATATTTTTTTGCAGTTTTCTTTATCATAAAACACTGCTGCAGTTCGTTTTGTTATTCACTTCACTATTAATTAGTCTATATTCTTTCAGTTTAATAAACTTTTTTTCCTTGATAATACTGACAATTTTATATTTGCAGGTTTTAATTCTCATTCTAAATGCAAGCCTTTACAGTTTGTATCTTACATTTCATATGGTAATGTTAAATGTATGCACTATCCATCTGCATGACTTTTCCCCTTGTGAAGACATTTTTAAACCGCTGTATAAATCGCAATTTCTTCCAAGATCCCTTCTCTACAGCTTCGAATTGCATCCGCTCGTTATGAACGATCTTGTATCTCTTCGTCTCTGTCTTCCAGTTGCACCTCCGTCTCACATCCCTTTTTAGGGAAGTGTAAACGATCATGTTCTTTGCCATGCTGCCACCAGATGTTGATTTGACGGTAATCAAGCTGTGGTGTCCGCCAGCAGACACGCAGCTTGAAGATAGATGGTTGTCTCTCAGTCTTAGGCAGGTTAAGACCAGATAGAGAAACATTCGGAGATTAATAGGTGAAGGTTCGGAGACAGAACTAAGTCGTGTCCTCCAGGAAAGCGAGATGCTATTAATGACAAGTCAGTCAACTCTGATGAAGAATGTTATATAAATATTCATTTCTAAAGTTCCAGAGCCAGTTACAAACAGCATGGACTCTGTTAGCAGTATCTCTCTCCTCCCGCCTCTGTAGTTTTAGGAGGCCTTTTTACACAATGGTGCTGCCCTGGATAAAAGGCCAAAATCACAATGTGTTGGCAAATGAGTATTACTTATACACTTCTTACACGAGTTCACCATTAAGCAGCGTGGACCTAATATTTATTATTATTATTATTATTATTATTATTATTATTATTATTATTATTGTTATTATTTTGATACCAATAAGTGGCGCACGGGTTGAGAAAAGGCAAACCTTCTTCCTAGTTGCATCAGCTACATGTTTATACCAGTGTTTAACCATTCTTAAAGAAGTCTTTCTCTTTGCGTAATGTACACACGGGCGACATAGTAAATTACGATTCTCTAATAAATTTATCAAGCAACGGTTTATGTTTAAATCGGCAATTCTGTCTTCCTAGAGACATAAAAAGGCTACTTTGTTTACACAAGTGTGAAAAAGTCGCCTGACAGCCCTTTCGGGTTGCGTCACCTCGAAAATGTGTGGCATGTGGCCTTTATTCTCTTAATATTTCTTATTTTGCTTTAACATACTCTGATTACATGTTCCATTACTCTAATTACACTGTACATTATACATTATACATTATATTTATCCATTACTCTTTACATATTCTCATTACACTAGTTATATACTCCTACCACTCATTACAGAAGTCTGGTTCTAGGTCATACGTCCCTAGGAGGGCCTTTCTTATTTTGGATGAGTAAAGTACTTTTTAAGTTTTATGTTTAAAGGTAAAAGCATTATTAGTATATAGTTAGTCACTTTACTGTTATAGCTTCCTTTCCATAATTAGCATGTGTTACAGCACATGCCTTAGTTTACGTTGGCCTGTTATGGCCCAAACGTAATCGGTTCAACCAATAGAAATTCGCTTGCGTAAACCAAATGCTGTCATTATCTGTTAATTAATCTGCATTGATATCAAGAACGTAATACTTTTGTATACTTGTTCTATATTCTGAAGTATAATGTTGCCCAAATAGCTCGTGGAATATAAATAAACATGATTAATTTTAAATATTTATGTACAGGGTTAGTTATAATTTCTTGACACATTTTATAACGAATTAAAGGATAGTTGCTTGTGAGCTATCAAATGAAACGAAAACTCACCAGGACATCAAACCTTTTTTCTTGCGTGACCCGGTAGATGAGATGATGATAATCCATTTCTGACTACACGCTGAACAGTATTTACGGTTGATGGCTGCAATTGCCTTAGTGATACGATGTCGCAATTCGGAAATGGGGGAGCGAATACATCTTCTCAAACCTTTAATAATAATAATAATAATAATAATAATAATAATAATAATAATAATAATAATAATAATAACCGTCAACAAGAGCCAAATGTGACAAGCTTGGAAACTATGGAATGAAGGCATGATCACTACCTCCATTCTTATCCATCAATTGTTCAGATGCTCACAGGCCAGTTGATGTTGAGGCTGTGGTGCATCATCTTGCTTGAAAATGTTATTTCCGCCAAGCTGCAGCATCAGCCACTAATGAAACGTGTCGAGATATGACTGTCCGCCCAGGCTTGGCTCACAGAAGACAAATGACCCTTACATCTCACATAACCCTTTGACTTTGGATGAGTCATGTTATGCTCAAGAGTCTAGAGTTAGTTATGGGTCACCCATATGAGGATATTTTGGCAATTCGCTTTGGCAGATAACCTAAGATGTTGCTTCACCACTAAAGAACAGGCTATGCATTACCTCGTAGAGCACGAAACTCTTACACCAACAGCATATTGTAGAGCTTTACCATCACACGCCTATGAAGATTTTCGAAAATGTTGAGACATTTCCAGCTGTGAGGAGGCACGGTTTATTGACTTATGACCACTCCAAGCATATGCCTGCCTCACTAGCTCCACTTTCTCGTCAAAAAGACCAGATCCTCCAGGGTGCTTTTTCGATCACAGTGAGCCTTTTCCTTTAATTTCTTACAACAGCTCCTCATGCTGTTGCACGCTGGTATTTTATTTCTAAATCCGCGTCTAAACCTTCTCTGCATCGTCACCACTGAATTCGGGTTTGGGTATTTTAAGACCCAGAACGCCATTTCATGCTACCGAAATATCATTTTGTTTTCACCTGCTCTCTGGCGGAAGCCGATGGATGGTCTCTAGAAAAAAAAAATCCCTTTGTAAGTTTTTCTCCCTTTTTATCTTGCAAGTGACTATTCTACATTTCTTTAGCAAAACATTTCTAAAAGTGTTAGGGAACAAGGAATACATTGTGATTATAAATCAATAACAGGTCAGGCTATAGGCGATCAAAACTATTCTATATAAATAGAAAAACGCTTCCTATAATAAGACTTTCGAAAGAAGGATCTGAGCCATACACTTAATGATAAATGCACTGAAAACGGGGTTCTATAAAGCCCACGTTCCAGCTTTTTCTGGGACAGTTGCCTGTTTACAAGTGTTATTTGTTGGTAATAAATCTTATCGTGGAGAAATTTGTCTTCTGCAGTATTTATAGAATGAAATATCCAATGAAGCACCTACAGATAAATCATTGAAGCACAGAGCGATCCAATGAACTATGAACTTTCGTTTCGTATTACATAAGTTGTTTCTGCACCATGTAATCCACTTACTATAAACGTTTACAGAAAATTAATGCGCACTATATCTCCCTGCGCTTATACTGAGGTGGAACGGTAGGTAAGAGGAAGAGGAAAGATACTATGATTGAACATGGACAGAGGTACAAAGAATAAGGCTTATACATTGAGGCAAACCTCTCTCTTAGTTCCCATTGGATTGAATTTTCTGGGGCGGAGAGATCTTTTCTCACGGCTGGTTATTTGTATTTACGCACTTCCGGGAGGAAGGTATGGGAGACACCGGGCGGTCAGGATCCATGTTTGCTAACTGCGCGGATGACAACAGGGCCTCTAACGTGAATTGGAGCCGTTTGGAATGTCCGCTTCCATACCAGGTGCTGAAAGCGCAAGTCACCACCACACCGCGCCAACCTGACACATTTAACCCTGTAATAGAATCAGCGGAATGAAATAAAGAAAATAAGAACGGGAAAATCGTGCAATATGAATATCCATCTCAGCATTTGCCTAAGTGACCAGAGGAAACCACGAATAATCCTAAAGTGAGGATGGTCGGCTCAATGGGACCCGACTCTCGGGACCTCCCAAATGCAAATCATAAGCGTTACCACCTGAGCCACACTGCTCGGTTAATCCCACAATGGTCACAGTGCATTATCATCAGCACAACAATTTTGCACATAATTAACATGACTATTGCTTGGGAAAATTCTTACAAGTATTATTGATGAGTTTATTGATTAATAAACTAAATAAGATGCTGAGCTGAGCGGATATTTTGAGAACTGTTTTCGAGGGGGAGAAATACGAGTACTACGTTTATGCCATGGTCAACAATTATGACATAGCATCTCAGCTTTCGTTTGACAGACAATAGTATATCTTTCTGGCTAGCGACATGCCCAAAAGAGACGGGAGTAATAAAGTTGCGGAAAATGCACGATGTGATGCAAATGTGAATAGAGGACTAATTTCAGACAAGGTTCAGTAAGTCCCCCCCCCCCAGTTTCTAGTTAGTAATTTACAAGTTCATACTATTAAATACTTCATTCACTTTTAATAACTAGTTATCTTTTACTGCTCTTGTTTTGTCCCGCATTCTGTTGTAGCCTACTTTCCCCACCAGCATGAGTCCTGCTCTTTGATTATTTAACAGTATTTCGTGTAGAAGAATACATAAGCAATGATTAAAAACTTTGAAGCCAGTTATATTAGAGTGCCTGTTGATGTATAATTTATTCACCGAGGACCTATTCAGAGCAGTAAGATAAAATTGAAACTCTTTTCTTAGTTGATCATGATGGAGGTGCTATCTTCCACAAGCAAATGATAAACATTGTACTTGAAAAAGAATGCAGAAATAAAAAGTAAAAGGATAGCTTAGCACATTTCGGCAGAGTTATTATTATTAATATCTAAATAAATTTCATTGAAATATTCAGGTAATTATTTTTTATTCTAGAACATATATCGAAGATTTCCAGGTTATAACACCATACTTTTGGAGCATTTTTAATACTGTATAGAATTTAAAAATCTCTGTTGTAATGATAACGAAAATAAAAAATGATACTGGAGACCACCGATTCCGAACTGTATAGCGTTTAAATTTAATGACTCGAAATGCGTGCTTTACAGAGATTTACGATTGTGCTAACGTGGACCTGCGACACAGATGATAAATATAAAATGTGGTCGCATTAGATGGAGTGCTGGTAATTATACTTTGACCTTCTGGCGACAAGATGAACAATTAGTGCGTTATTTAACTTTCCCTGAAGGGTCTAAAGATAAGTAATTAACCCACGGTTTGGCGTTCAGGCATAGCAACGCAGTAAGGGCCATAGAAGCAGCCCATGCCACTTAAAATAATGCGTTTAAAACCTCGTCAGCTGCTGATGAACAAGAAAATTATTTATTTAGAGCTAATCACAAATATGACAGTATAATGTACATGGGTTGACCTGACAATCGGCACACTTTAAATGCCAGGTGAAGAGTGCTGTCATATGGGGGAACGGAAATTTTCTGGTAAGGACACCATTTCTCAGCGGTGAAATATACATACAGTGTTTGAACTAGATATAGTGTGAGACAAATCTTAGTGGTCTTATCCTGCAACTGAGATTACAGTCATCCAGCTGTTTATTTACGTTACTTTGACATGACCCGCGTAAGAAATGTAACCTATACCAGAGTACGCATAGGAAAACAGCATTGTTACGTCACCGCAATTTCTTTCAGTATTGTTTAGTGTAAAAGAAATTGGTTGCACAGTGAGAGTGCATTATTTGTTTGTTATTTATTAATAGGAGCACCCTCGGCTATTCTTAATAACATGAGATAACAGATAACACTCTCAAAAGGAAAATTCATTAATTGCTTGAACTAGGAAATTTTGAGGCCTCATCCAGTTAACCACTTTACTCCAAACTATAACCTACAATTAAATCTGGCACTTACACAGCACTACTGAATTTATTCTGCTCCATTACGTAAGGAGTACCACGAAAACCCCGAAAATATTCATTGTCACTAAAATCTTTGATGTACGAAAGTAACAGTGAAAACGCTGAAGAGTTTCCAGGTATTTCGTGGCAATGACTTAGACGAAAACGATAACACTAGACAGTCGGAACTGGTTGGGATGGGTCGAGGCTGTTAATGTTTGTTCCCCACTTTAGAGCTATGAAATCCATGAAAAGTGGAACTGACGAAGGAACTGAGGGCATTCATTATATTTGAAAATGTAAAATATAGCCAGTAAAGAATTTTAGCAGACAGTAATATTTCTTGTAGGTGCACGTGAGAATTGATGTGCAATAATCAGAACGCACGAAAATTTATAGAAACAGTAAGTAAATAGGACATGTAAATCTACTGCAATCATATTTGTATTACTGCAAATAAAATCCAATGAAATATATGTGATAGGCATGTAAAGATTATTGGACAATAGCGTTGTGAAATTAACAGTTTCGCTTATCTCTTAAATATAGAATCAGCAAATTTTCGAAAGGCTATATACAGAAAGAGGAAAGAGGGAATGAGCCCAAAGTCAAATACAATGGACGAAGCTGAAATTCCTTGATTTAAAAATAATAATTGTGAAAAATTTATTTACGGACGCTCTAAAGACATCTCAGGTCATCAGCGTCCCATTCAATTCAGGGCGTGAAACGGTCGATAAATTTGGCTCGGAGACCTCTTTTTTTTCAGGCTTGAGGTTTTTTTTTATCTTGCCTTAAATGTACGACACCGGATCCACGGCTTTACTTCCTTCCGAAGGAGGCCATACTTAGGATTTTTAAGCCCGAAAAATTCATCGAACCCGCGATCTTGGGTTTAGGAGGCAAGTATGGTTACCACTACACCATCAGGACCGACATTAAATCACATTGAGAATGTAGTAATATTGTGTTATTCACACATTTTTCTCTGGTAGTGAGGTGGTGTTAGCAGACGATATGTTTAATGTGCGTTACAAATTTTTGCTACAGTTATATACAAAAACTGGAATGCTGAAATAAGTTTTACTCCATAGTCTGCAAAATCTTTTGTAATTATTTTTGTTTTTGTATATGTTTTTTTCTCCACTTCCATTACTTTTATTGTCACTGAGTATAAACCCGTTTCAGGAATAAATAATTATTGAATAAATGCAACATCTGAGGAGTACATGGCAAATTGTTCTTTATTGTAAATCAATTGTGTAATAATTATCTGAAACCAAAAACAAACTGTTGGAATTTGAATAAAAACTACAACTGTTTTCTTACTACAGATGTTTGTGGGTGTATATTTCATCTGAGCCAATCATGGAATCGGAAAAGAGTATTAGATTTTTTAAAATTTTTGTCGCCTGTTTCGAGGAAGTTGGCAAGCCGATGGAGAAGTAACTGTAGGCGAAGCGATGTAATATCCGCACGGGTGCTTCAAGTTCTCGTAATTACAACTACAATTGCAATACAAGTAAGCACATACCTTATGACAAGAGGTGTGGAAATATCGACCCTGTACATCCATATATTTCTGGCATATTTTTGAACACTCACACACATTAGTTCTTTCTGATATTTTCTTTAAGTTTTTCTAATGCTTGAGAATTTGCTTCTTACACTGTATTTTTCAGCTTTCCCATACATGTTGTTCGTATATCATTCCTATGTATTTCTGTATTTATGGCATTCTCATAAAAACATACCTCATTACTCTATATGTATTAGAGTATTAAGCATGGATCAATTACTTTATCATTAACGTTCCGTAACATTCAATTATACAAATTTATCCGAATATTAGAATCACCTACCTGTAATTCGTTGACAACAGTGACCTTGTATGCTTTCAAGTTTAAATAGACTCAATTTCGAAAGATAAATTATACGTGTGGATGAAAATGTTCTAGAAAGATACCAGAAAAGTATGAATGTAGTAAGATAGCATTTCCAATATTTCCTGTAATAAGATACGTGCTTATTTTTATAGTTGTAATTGCGAGAACTGTAATCAGTTGCGTGGATACTACACTCACTTTACCGGGAGTCAGCGCAATAGCTGTTGACCCCCAGCTGCCCTGAAAAGGGCAATAACACTATGAAAGACTCCAGTGTATTTAGATTTGTGTAGTGTAGCTAATTACGAGTGGATATCTACTACGTGACATCCAGTTATCTCATAAATGAATCGACGACGGGAGGCTACATCTGCCGATAAGCAATCCAATTAAGTCCAACTGGGCTACATGAGTCTGGGCAGTTAATCTAATGCTACGAATCAAATATTTTTTAGACTTTAGACGTCAATTTTGAAGCCCCCCCCTTTTTTTTTGTAGTGAATTCATTGATCGCCTGTGCCTGTTGCCTACGCTTCAAGCTCAAGGTAATTTTCGCTGTTTTGCTGAGCCCCGCTCAACAGGACTGGAAGAGGATACTTTTCGTTACAATAATCACACAACGTAACATTTTGCACTACACAGTATATTGATCGTAGTGTTGTTTACATTAGCAGGCGTTTCTGAAAATAACTTAGTTCGATGTAGTGAATTTGACCTACTCCGATCCTCGTAACATTCATCTTGCGCCGGAGATGGTAGTTAGAATCTGACTTTGATCTTAAGATTGCACCGTTCTCGCGTTTGGGTCACCGGTCCTCTAATTACTCTAAATACATAAACTCCTGCTACTCACACGGCACTAGAAGTATTGATTTTTTCCAAGCGAACGAGCCATCAGCAATATAATTCTTAACACTGATCATGTGGTTCTTGCGTCGAAGCGTTCGGTCTTATCGAAGTGTTGAAAAAGTGATGAAGTGAACAAATGATCACAAACGAGACGAACTGCCTCCTTATATATTCCGGTGAAAAAATCACCTTTACATGGTTTACAAACGCTAGTTCACGCTACCCGCAACGCTTTAAAAGGTCAAAATATGCTATATATATTGGTTCACTGAAAACTAAATTATATCATAAAGCGCAAAATCTCATCCTCCTGACGCTACAAAGTATAAATCATAACTACCCTCCGTCGACACTTGGTCATTAAAATGACATAAAGTTTGCCTTTCGTGTTCAGCTTTTGTTACATGGTGCTCTTTCATCATTTAAATTTTCTTTCCTGCTAGTATTGAGCTATACCACAGAGTTGTCATATACAAACTGTTTATCCTAGAATTATACATTACAATGAACACATAACATAACAATTATCAATTAAATGATCTAATCTACTATAAAATATTTGCAATGTAGCATTACGATAATTTTTTTTTTTTAATGATTTATTTATGGACGCTCTTTAACAGCTCAGGTCATCAGCGTCCCATTCAACTCAGGGCGTGAAACGGCCGACAAATTTTGCTCAGAGGCCTCTCTTTCAGGCTTGAGGTTCTTTTTCGTGCCGTAAATGTACGACACGGGACCCACGGCTTTACTTCCCTTCCGAAGGAAGCCACACTTAGGATTTTTAGGATTTTTACGCCCCGAAAAAATTCATCGTCCTGGCCGGGTTCGAACCCGCGATCTTGGGTATAGGAGGCAAGAATGGTAACCACTACACCACCAGGACCGACATTTCGATTATAAATACTGCTTTAATGTTACAACGACTCTTATTGCACTAAATGGAGAACATTTTCAATGCCTTTGAAAAGCTAAAGGTTGCAAATACCAAAAACACTCTATTACGGTATTTATTCCCTAATATTCCCTTTATTCCCTAATACTGTTTTACTTCGCGTGCTTTTATGTATAAAAATATGTGTATATCTGTTATATTTTGCCGATCGCTGATGGTAGTGCCACTTATCAACGTTGACCAAGCTGATTTAACATGTTATCGAATGCCGGCTGCAGTATTCTGCTACGTAGAGCAAGGCCCAAACTAATTAATTGCACGGTGTCAAAAGCACTTGAAACGGCACAGTAACAGAATGTAATTGCGGAAATCTCAGAATTGCTCTCAAAAATTGCCGAATGGCCGGATTTGGGTTAAATAAAATGTTATCCGGTCTAAATGCCATGAAATTGGAGGCGTGTCCACATAAACTACAGTAGCGGTGATGCTGGATTACCGCACAGAGGAAATGAATCTCGCCGCCATAATCAAATCATACTTCTTGCACTAGGGCAAACTTCTAGTTCTTGGTTCTATAGCTAAATGTGAAAATGCATTAAGAGGTTTAGCAAATTGTTCTTTAAGTTGTTCTTAAATGTTAAATGAATATCAAGTGTTGCCATATTTTCAAATACATATACACAAAACCACAAATAAATTCATATCTCAGCGCAATTAGAATGGTTAATTTAGTAAATATTTGAGAAATGAATAGATTTTAACTTTGTAAATTTACCTGGTATAGGACTTTACTGAGCAACGTGACTCAGTCTCTAATGTTTGAGAATGCCGCGTTCAAATCCCTTGAAGCCGGCCATCCTGACCCTGGGTATAGGCGAGTCAGGAGGAAGTGTGCTGGCGCTTGCGCTCTGTCAAATATTGTGCCCCGGCTCTGGTATGGAAGCGAACCTTCTGAGGGACTAGAACTCCTTTGGGGAGAGGGCTCCACTAACGTCGAGGTGTTCTATCTAGAAAGATATTAGGAACCCCGTCTAGATCTGTGCAGTCGCCGCCCATGGATCTTGTCCGCCGGGTGTCTCCCACACCTATCCCTTCCTCCCACAAGGCACAAAGGGCCAGCTGAGCAAGGCTGAAGTATGGAAGTATCCAATACAAGCAAGTATCGGGTTTTAGCAATAAACCTTGATCGCTCGCGTCTCGGCTACTAAGCTTGTTGCAGCCGGCGGCTCCCTTACTTCACCTCCTACAAAGTACATACCTACAATCCTAGCTAGTAAAATGCTGAAATTGCTCTCCCTCCGCTAAACAGGCATTGTATCGGGAAAACCAATTCTAAAAGACACGATTAAGTTCAGTAGCCACCGTAAGTTCTTAACTTAATGCTTTTCTTTACATTCCTAAACGTTAACTTGTGCTAATTTAACTAGCGTTAAAAAAGTGTCAATTTCGTCTAGTTTTCCTTCATTAAAATCGTACTTTTTTGCTCGTGCGTTCTTTTTTTGGGGGGGGGGAGTAATGAACCAGCAGAATATTGTGAATTGGAGATATGGAAAGGACCAATTGATCAGGAAAGCTCTGAATATATTCCGTACTAACACCAGGAGCTAATTCGTATTTAAAATAACGCTTACACGCAAAAATATATTGATTTAGAGTCAACTGTCTGAACATCTGCGAGAATGAACCTGTACTGTTGTGTAGGCAAGGAGCAGGTTCAGAAAGCGAAATTTAAGGACATGAAAAATGGGGGAAGCGGAGTTGCCGGCAGCGTTACACCGGACAAGGTTTATCACTAAAGCTCTATATAATGAAGGCATTTTTAATAAAAGGCAAAATAAAATAAACAACCGTTCCTGCTTTAATTATTTTGTAATATATATGCTTATAGATGTGTAGAAGACTTATTATGTGAATTGCTAATGATGCAGAAATGCTGAAGAACCATGAACGAAGAGGATAATTAATTTTATACTTTATCGCAGGAAACAACAAATTAAAATTCCGTTACCTATATAATTTTACAATTTCAAAACCGATGCAGTAAAAATGCACAAAGTTTACAATTACATATGCGCTCTTTTCTATATGCACCTAAGGAGTACATTTTTGCGCAAGTTTATGACCGTGCTTTCTGGGTGGTTAGAAAAGAATTGTTATATTGGCTATTATCATAATAAAATGATCTTAATCGCTCTGCCACTATTAATTTAAAATACTCTTATGTATTATTTTAGTTTATATTCAAATGATGTGGACATAAGTATTCTTTCTGGATTTAATGTGTACGTTCTAAGGCAGCTACAAATACTAATGACGCAGGTTTGAATTCTGTTTACATAAGATTAGAAAAGTTTGAAGCGTCGACCCAAACTATAGCGGTTCCAGGTCGAGAAAAATGCCACACCTTGTATGGTGAACTTAAAGGCTAATTAAAGGAGCATTAGTGGTGTATTCCGGAACAATTTCTGGAACTATTCGCCTCGTTCGCATGTGTCTTAAGCGAGAGCTACACGGATTGGAAGCAACAGCTACGCACGCGGACATTTTGTTTCTAAAGTGACCTACCTATATTTCACGAACAGTTTAAATACATGTATGAACTTGCGTTAATTCAATAGAATGTTGTTCCACGTCTTCTGGGTCATATCATAGTCGAGAAAACAATCTTGCCTGACGTTTCATCCAATATACAACAGCCCAAAAGCCCGGGAACAGCATTTTACTGAATTTTAATGCATGTATTAAATTGCACCACTTTCCATCACCTGAGGGACGGGCGGACTTAATCTGCATTTTAAAATAGGGGAATGATCTTGCACATCTTCCAAGCTACTATCCAGTCTGTTAGCTTTCCTACTGTCCTAGATATTTAAAAATACACCGGGTGGAAAGTGTATAGATGAGGACAATTTAAAACATGATGAACACTTTTCTAGCTTTGTAGAAAAACATCTTGAAAAAAATGTGAGTGTCCAGGGAAGGAGCGGAATTATGACCGCGGCCGGAAATACGTTTCACAAATTGCAATAAGGAATTGTATCTTTGTTTTATACGTGTTCCTTCTTAAAACGTTCTTTGGTGTACTTGCAGCGACAGTTTCAACGTTTACTGTTCAACGAAACAAACATTTTTGAAATTTGAATGAAAGAACGAAAAAAAAAAAAAAAAAAACATAAATTTTCTGCTTTTAAACATTTAGGTAAATGTACTTAAAGTAAACACGAAATAGGTATAATAGCTTTTAGTTTATCTGTCAGTGAAAACATGCGTGTTTTACATAGCCATTCAATAAAAGGAAATAAAATCGAAATATTTTATTTAATAATTTAAAGGAACACAATACCAAAAAAACAATTGCTTTTATTTAAACATCTGATGAATGTTGCCATGGTTGCGTGCATGTGCAAGTTGTAACTGAACAATCGATCACTGGGTGTCGAATTTCAAAACTTAAAACTTAAACCTACTCAGGCTACACAGCGGGTAACCCGTTATCTCAAACGGTTTGGACTGTTTACAAGGTCAGGTTGCACGTGTCTTCAAACTCCCCAAACCCACACTTTCAGCAAGTGTCGCATCATCAAACTCTCGTTAAAAATGACAATTCATACGAAACAAAAATTCTAAATTGTGGCAAATCGTTGTTGTCCATCAAGGTTTCACTTTCAACTGCTTCTAACAAGCCAGAGCACATACATTGGCGAGCCGCGAAGTCCTCCGTGCAATAAGCTATGTATAGGTCCAGCAAAATTTCTATAGGAAATTCGGAAAACCGGGTCCTAGCAGGCAAGCCATCAGAGATCTGATGATAAAATTCAACATAACTGACACTGTTACAGAAGAGCAGCTTTCGGGGATGCCGGTTACAACATCAGAAACAGTGCAAGCCATACGGGATGCAAATGCACCGAGTCCCAGTGCATCTACAGGAGACTTCAGTAGGGAGCTTAATATCGCACAAACCACCGTATCTTACGCTATATCCTGCAAATGCACCTTATCATGTGTTCTGGCTTGTTAGAAGCAGTTGAAAATGAAACTTTGGTAGACAATGTGCTGTTCAGTGTTGAAGCAACGTTCCACACATGTGGTCATATGAACAAGCATAATTGTCGGATTTGGGCAGACGAACAGCCAAACGTAGTCCAAGAATAGCAACGGGACTGGCCAAAGGTCTGGATAGGGATTGAGAAGACAACACCTTATGTCCTTTATGTTTGCAGAGCAATCAATAACAGGAAATGCTTACCTTGACTTGCTAGAACAATTCCTGGAAACGCAGCTGCAAAAGAATGGGATAAGACACCGTTGTTTTCCAGCAAGATGGTGCACCATCCCATTTTATAGTGATTGTTAGGGACTACCTGAACGATTCTTCCCCAATATGTGCATATGGGCAGCCCGTCCTCCAGACCTGACACCCTTGGACTTTTTCGGGAATTAGATAGCGAATTGCTGCACCTGCAGGCTATGCCTAGTCTTAGAGGGCAACCACATTGAAATGCACTAAGTGTATAGTCTGCTGTAGAACACTTTGCAGATGTACTGGACCTTTTGCAATTAAATTCATCTTTTGATCAAAAGTCAAGAGACTTTAAAGCTTCCTGTATTGGAAATTCATATCAGAAACATACCAACGCACCTCAGCACAATGCAGAATAAAATCGGACTAACTGACAATCTCCTTTGTGGTTTCACAAGTCATTCGTTTAAGACTTTCATGCTGTGGTATCAATGAAAGGGACTTGCTGATTATATTTTATTAACACTTGTGTATCTAAACATAATCCAAACAAGTGAGATCATGATAACGGACTTATTAAGCGGGTAGCTTGGGAGTAACGTACTAAAATTTGTTCTAAGAATAATGAATATAATTCAGATAAATATACAGAGAGGACAAAAACGTATATAAAAAACTTTAGGAGCACATTCCTCCAATGTAGAATATGGAAATAAATTATATGGACATGGATCTGAAAACACTTTATTTCTATGCTATAGCTCATTTTCTACAACTTTTCTTTCATTATTTAATGCTCAAGGTACTTGCAATTTTTGGGGGATGACTAACAGTAGCCCCACACCAGAACGGTTAGATTATAAGTAGTCACTCTTGTCTACCTCTGGTTAGAATGTCAAATGTGGGTGGGATGATGTAATAACTTTTAGTGGTTAATTCACAATCAGTGCTTTTAAGTTCCAACGGTGCTGTTCTACGTAGACATCTTATCACGTGACTCACTTCATTGCTTTATTAGTACCAAGTCAAGAAGGTAAGCATGAGGAATGTGCTATGTAAACATTTTCTACTCTTCTTCCTATGTTCATGTAAGTTAGTGCGGTAAAAATAAACAGTGTTGTTATATACTCGCCCATAGAAGTCCAGCGAGCTTGCAAGATGAATCTGAACTTACCTTTAAAGCATGCAAATTTCTGGAGCTCCAGTCCCGAGCGACAGCTGAGAGAGTCGAACTCCTCAGTGCCGAACAGCATTGGAAGGAGCGGGACCATACCCGCAACTAAAATGAAAAGGGCATCCGCTTGTAACAGTGTAAATGTTGCATGTGTTATTTTTTGTTAAATGTAACGTAACCCATGCTTGTCCTCCGTAACTTTCTGGCTGCAATATGTTGTTCCTTATTAAAAAAATGAGCTTTCACTTTTTACCAGGCGTTTTCTTATTGGAACTCGCAATTAATTTATATATATACACACACACACACACCTAACCGTAACGCTAACCCCCTAGAATAAACTGGATGTTATACAGAATTAAATCGTAGAAACCAATAGATCCAGTGGTTTGCTGCAGCGAGCGTAGGCCGTCAGGTCGTAGCTCACTTCCTTTTCGTAAATATAAATTGATAGGAGATTATTCACTGCAAGTAGGTGGGTAAATCATGACAAATCTTTGACTGCAGCAGATTTTTTTTTTCGTAAATATAAATGTATAGCGGATCTTTAACTCCAGCAGAATAAAAATAAATAAATAAAATGTTCAGAATATTATGACTCGATCGCACTATCTCCACATTAGTAGTTCAACGCTCTAACCATCTGAGCTAACTTGCTGCTAATTTGAAGACCCAATTATCGATTTATATCTGTGGAAGCCACTACCTTCCGCTTTCTCCGCTGCAGCTCGGGTCTGGTTGGGAAATGGAGCTCCAGATATCTGCAGGCGTTAAGGATAAATTGAGTTAAATAACTTCTCATTGACGTGGCAGCATCATACACTCGTACGTGTACAGCTAAACAGTTCAAGCCCCCTCGCAATTCATTCCCCTCTCGCTATCGCCAAACTATACATATTGTCAACATTTGTAAGTTCATCATGTTTCAGGTACAGCACAATCAAATGCGGAATTAGCATATGCCCATTTGATGTATGTTGACCACATGACTGGAGAGTGTTGCGTGTGAACCTGTCGTATCCGTATCCATTACAGGGCTTGCATTTTCATGCTAACGCGTGCCATTTTGAGCACTGGCCTTAATATATATGCTCATTCTTATTTTATAACATACCGTATCAATGTAAGCAGAACAGTAGAAAAAGAGCTCTAACCGGACCCATGTTCATACATCACATTTTCATTTTCTATAGGATAGAAACATGCCCCTAAATTTTTTAAAAGTTTTGAAACGGGGATCTCTCCTACCCCTTAAAACCAAGGCAATTATTTTTTTTTGAGTAGTGTTTAACGCCCGTTTTTATTACTGAGGCACCATAGGCGGTGGACACTAATGATACATGAGATGAAATGATAAATTGTGAAAGGATATTTTCTTTAAAGGAAGGAAACGTTCTAAGCCTAAGTTTAGGGTACCTCCCCGGCATTTGCCAGTTATGAGGACAGAGGAAAACCTGGAAATAACCCCAGTCAGAACGATGGTCCTGGTGGGATTCGAATCCCAGACCTCCCGCTCACGAGTCCGCGCCTTAACGACCTCGGCCACCCGTGGCGGTTAAGGCAATTATGAGCGATATCAAAATCAGAATATATGAGTAAACAAACCAATTTATAATTCTCATAAAGACAGTATATTTGACCCAACCATTTGTGGTATATTGATATTTTCTTTGCTGGAGAAAGCGAAAAGTTGCTTTACACGAAAATAATCGAGGAGGATGCGAAATTGTATAAAGATGTAATGTAACATCCGATTCAGGATCGCAAAACTCTTGAGGATTTCTTTAAAGTCTACGCAGGGGATAACAGATTTCTCTTGTGAACCGTTAGCCTTTGTCGCACTCGACCCCAGTTTCTTTATAAAGGACGCATTAACAACTCCTATTGAATCCATTGCGTAGAGTTAGGTTAGAGAACTCAAGTTACAGGTGAGGGTGCTGAGAAAAGCGCGAAATGAAGTCACCAATGGGAAGGAAAGAATTGCAATCATTACGCTTAAACTGTAGTGGCGCAAGACGTTTGCGGCGTCATGAGACGGTCTGACTGAAGTCAAACAAAACGATCCAAACGCCGGGAATTAGACACAGTTCAAGATTCTCAGCCAGTTTTGACACTGATCGTGCTCCGCTAAGTTTTCCACTG
This sequence comes from Metallyticus violacea, assembly GCA_030762175.1. Classification (NCBI taxonomy): domain Eukaryota; kingdom Metazoa; phylum Arthropoda; class Insecta; order Mantodea; family Metallyticidae; genus Metallyticus; species Metallyticus violacea. The sequence goes on along the minus strand of CM060846.1, from coordinate 79,259,033 downwards.
ACTGTTTTCTTTTGTTTAGTGAGCTAGCTTAAGTCAATCGTTCAACAATATAGTGTAGCATTGCCTTGTCCGATACTTAGTTAAGTTGTGCTTTATGGAAGGAAATCAAGTGCCAGGAATTAAGACTTCAGTATTGCATAAATTACGCGGGAATTTTGGAACAAGTGGCGTTCGAGTTTCGAACTGATTATGTGCAAGTTTTGAACTTTCCCTCCGCATGAACGAGCGTGAGTGTCAACTGGGAAAAGAAACGATGTCGAAAGATATTCTATGAAGCAGCCTGGTGTCGGAGTGGTTGCCCTAGTCTCAAGTTTTCTCCCCATTAATGAGTGTTAAATAAAGGGTCATATATCAGAGATTAACTGTTAACTGAGTGTTTTTCAATTGTACAGGTCCCTTCAATTCTTTTACTGAAAATGCACTAGGAATTCCCACCTTATCCAGGATAGCGAAGGAATTTCTCCTTCGTAATTAATAAAAGCTAAGGAGTGTGAAAATTGAGCAGAGAAGAGAAGAGAAAGACGGAGCCAGCAGAGGAAGTTACGAGGTGACCAACTCCCCATACTCAACACTACATCTCCTGCATCCCCCATACACACCCTGAGAGAGTCCAAAGAAAACCTGCTTCCTCCCATCCGACACTAAAATGCCTACCAAACCAATAATAACTCAGTAAATTCCTTCACTATTCATTTTCACCATTTAATCATCAACACGCCCAGAAATCCCGTCCCAGTTTTGTTGTTACCCCCTGTTGTTGTATAGAATTATTAGGTGTTAGAAGCTTCACCTTGTCATTTTATAATATAACATATACGTTTACATAAATGTGTCTACCCCTTTATCTGTAAAATATTCCTTCAAAAGCTTAAAATGCCATGGAATGCAATCCTTAGAGTAGAAATGGGATTTTTCGTTTTATATTTTACAGTGAGGTTATTTGAGTTACAGGCCGGCAGAGGGCAACTGCATACTAGAAGAAACCAGTGAACAGGGCCGTATAATTCATATGCAGGTACCAGGTCGTATCTATTTTTAGGGAGACTTTGACTGAGAATGGTTCTTCTGTTCACGGGCTTTTATTGAGTGTAACTTGTGTGCTTATTGTTCTTAGTTATTACACCAAAGAAAGGGGTTTTATGCATGATACATGCATGTTAATGAAGTACCTTGTGTGGCTTGATTATAATTGCTTTCTAAAGTAGTGCATTTATTCCAGAAATGGAACTTTTTAACGTATTTTGTGTTTTACAAAAGTTTACACCTTTGTTATGTAAACTGCGCTTCGCATTTCTGTTATGTAACTGCAGTACCTAACCTCTAACGAATGTCCATCGAACAAGACTTACACTCTTTCAACCTAAAAAATAGAGGTGCCCAGTAAAAAAATAGAAAAATAAGTAAGCAAGCTCATTGACCTAATGAAATAAATTTGCCAATGCTCTTATGGCAGCTATATATTTTTTTCTATAAATATAAGGTCGATATCCAAAGAGCACTGTTAAGGATTATTAGATAATATCTAAAGGAACGTCTCAGCAGCAAAACATGCGTTACTGCTCTCATAGCCATAATTAGCCAGTCATAGAAAAAAGAGCCATAAGAACTCTATTAATTCCATTTAGTCATTTGCCCTCGAAGCTAGAGATGAATGTAAAACGAAGTAAGTTGATAGTTTTGATTTTTCATCCCCCTTTTGTTTCTGGAGTAGGATCGCAGAACCTCTCGAGTTTTCCTCTATCTTGCTTCTTCCAACTAAACACACCTGCTGAAGATGTAACCGCTCTCTGACGCACAAGCACCCGCAAATCCGATTGGGGGAGATTTCTGCATCGGCATTCGGATTTGTTTTGTCTTCTGACTCCTGCGGTGGCAAAGAGAAGTTCTTTCATTCAGGACCGGAGTGTGAGATACCAGAAATCCCACAGCGAATGTGAGCAATTATTTAGGGCAGTAATACGTCTCACCCGAACCTCGAATACCACGAAATGATGCAATTTATTCTTTCGTTTATGTAAGGTATATTTGTTTCTTTATTTATCCTATTTCTCTATCTCTCCACGTTTCGTAAACGCTAACACACGAGTCCAATCCTCATCATTTGCGGCAAAATAATGCTGGATTGCAATGTTTGGCGTGAAGGAAGATACTTTCAATACCTACCTCCGGGAGGAAGGGATAAGGTGAGGGAAACGAGGATCCACGGACGAAAACTGCGCGTGTGTAGACGGGGTCCCTATCATACCTCCAGATAAAACACCCCGACGCTAGTGGAGACCTCCTTATGTAGTTCCAGACACTCAGAAAGTACGTTTCTATACTCCGGGGCAGAAAACTACAGAGCGCAAGCGACAATCACGCCGCTCCAGTCCATCTCGGCCTGGTATTTTTGATCCTGTAACAGAACTAGAGGAATTAAATGAAAGGAAATGGAAGAGCGAAAAATTCGTGAGATGTAAATACCCATTCCAGCATCCGCTTAAGCAATCAAGGTAAATTACCAAAAATATAATGCCAGGATGGCCGACCCAACGGGAATTGATCCCGGGACCTCCCAAAGTGTTACCGTTCGAGCCACACCGCTAGCTTTGGTGTTATACAGCTCATCATTAAATCATTGTTGTGTATGTACTTGTGCTATAGTTGATATATTTGAGTTTAAGTGAAATTAACTTAATTTGACTAAATTATAATAAATATATCATTACAGAAATCATCAGTAATATGTCACTTTACGCAATCCACCTTTCCTCTTTTCCTTTCTCTTCGTTCCCAGCCTTGGTTATGAGGTCTATGTTTCGTGAAATTTCTCAGAAACAGTGTCCACCACTAGCGTTTGAACACGTAACAGTATTTATAGTTCATTGATCCGAATAGGTGGCGTCATTTTCCCGGCTCGCTCCACCGACATCGGAGAGTTGATCGTTAGCTTATATTGGGCAAACATTCTTTCGGCTCTTGACTGTGGCACGGGCGGGACATCGCTCCGTACTTTGTGTTAGTATTAAATCTCCGCCTCGGAATGGCGCCTCTTCGGTGTACTTAACGTCAATATTTGCTATGAATAGCGGCGGTCAACTCTTTAGTGCCAGGTATTTTGTAACTTGGTAATTAAGGAATTATTTTTTTCCAATTGGGTAAATCACGAAATTTCGCTATTTAATTTTTTTATATCAAAATTGTGTAGAACTTGTTCTGAAGAAAGCAGATAAAAATATTTTTGTTGGGTAAAAATATGGAATTCCTTTAACATACTTTCATGAATTTGTTTAACTTTTTTTAAGAACGTAGGTAAGGAATTACCCTTGATGTACTTTATTCAATTTAGGTATTCTGTCTTACAAATTGAGGAATTTATTCTTATTGTATGAATAAAGGTATATAAAATATTCCTATAGAACACTTTTATTTTTTAAATCGAGATGTTAATATTGCTATTCTGTGTAAAGTGTTTTGGGATAAATTAAAGGCTCAATTTTGTGCGTATCTCTGTGTGTGTTATTTATTTATTTTTGTTCTGGGGTAAATGTGATCTAAATTTATTTTTATTTTGGCTTTGTTTTAGTGCTCCATATGTGTAAGGGAAATGTTTCAATACTCTTGTAATCATGACATTAATGTACACTGTCTCTGTGTTGTGTTTTATTTATTTTTCGTTTATTGCAGTAATACGATTATTAAAATGTAAATGTTTTAATGCACGGTTTAATAAATTGAAGAGAATTTTATAAGAACCTTTATTTCCATTTCTACTGACACATGCTTCAGATATTTTCTACAATCAAATCCTGCGTTTTTTTTTATAATGCCACTAAATTTCTTTAAAGAAAAAGTAAAACTGCGCGGTACTAATGAAAGTGTCACAATAATTGTGGCAAATGCTAGAGTAAAGTGTTATGTACTTGTAAGGTCTAAAATACCCTCAGTCAAATTGATTTATTTACAACATGAAACTGGACTTAACGAAATGTTTATTTTCGATTAAGCAGATTAAAATTAAAATATTTCAAATAAAATGTTTGAAATTTTCTTG